>OZ037769.1:12204632-12937132 GCA_964035545.1 Bugula neritina | reverse complement strand
AATCTAATTGAAACTAGTTTGTTTATTGGTGGCTTTAATTAAGCAATTGCAGTAGCAAAAATATACATTTTGTGGTTAACCTATGTTTGAAATCTCCTAAAGGATAGGTTCTCCTGCTCATAATTTACCTATTACCCAACTAGATTATTATTTTGTTAGCAGTATATGTATTGTAGGTATTTTTTTGTTCTTGGCATGTTCAAGTAATTTACATGGTCATCCCCATCGTTTTAAATTGAAGTATTTGAACTTTTGTTTATTCATGTTTGGTGATTCTACATACTCAGTGCCATATTTAACAAACAGTTTATTTATATTTGACTGTATATTTAAAAATTTAAATTTAACAAATTTACTGTAAACATAAACTATAATGCACTCTTCTAAAAGTAATAAATATGGTTTTAACAAATCTAGACTATAGCTGATCAGCCAATGCAGTAACCTAAGTGGGATGTAAAAAGTGCAATGATTGTGCTACTTTAGTTATGTTGTATTTACTCAGATTTGATATTTTTAACATCATTTTCAACTATTATAAAGTATTAATTATTAAATAATTCAGACTCATAATTAAAATTCATGTTTAATATCAATTGTTCAGTTAATTCAAAACTTAATCTAGACTAATCTTAGCAGTTCTATAAAAAAAATTCACCATGTTTGATTCGAATTTAAGATGGCCTCTGCTGGTTGGAGTAACATTCACATTTAATGTCTGTAGTCTAGCTTTTCGGTGCTGAACTACTGTACACCCAGTCTCTAATTATAATTTTAGTTAATTAATCCATCTTTATTTTTAGATCTTTTTTTTTGTATACATACTATGATATGTTAGTTGCAAAACAAAAAACTATATGTTTCAGTTTTTTTGTGATTTTAGTTTCATTTATTTTTCATTTGATAACTTAGGAACCATTAGTTTAGTCAGTCTCGATATAAAATCTTCTCATATGTTATCTTATGTTCATATTTTGTGCAAGCTGGGATTTTATTGAAATAATATTTTTTATGCTTGCCTTCCCCATGCTTGTCAAACTGATTTTAAATGGTTGTTATTGCAGTTTATTCAGCCCATGAGCAAGGGAATTTGTATAAAGCTTGTGTAAATATTGTACATAAATACAATATGAAGTCGAATTCTGCCTCCCATGGAAGGTTAGACAAGGGAAGTAAGTCAAAGAAGCATGAAGCAACAGAAGTTTCCAAACCTAATGTGAGTATCTATCGTAGCAGCTATTCCCAGCTATTTCAGATGTCATTCTACCATTGGTAGTCAATAGTTCTTTTCTGATACTAACAATGATCATTTTAACTTTTACTAAACAATCTAAAACTAGCTGAGTATGAATTAATCAGCTTTAGAAAATTATAGAACCTACTTGAATTATGAAAAAAATCATTGTGCAGTAAGGCAGCTGTATGGGGCAAAGTCCGTTATGTTGTTATTTGAATGTCAGCTAGTCAAGTGCTGCCTTGACTTGTGTGTGCAATGCTAATTATATGCACATTATGTACAGGCACTAGTTACCATCATTCCTTCAATGGTGTTTGATGAGGTAGTGGTTGGTTGGTGACGGTGAATGCCACCATCTACCATGTATATGCCCCGTAATAATGTTGAAATCTCGCACAAACCTGTTAGAATATTGAATAATTTTTCTATGATTTTGTTTTTCCCTCTAGATATAATAGAAATATCAAAGAGTACTCATAACATAGTCATTTAATTACAAAGATACGTGGTCATAAGGGATGGGGAAGTTAGGAAATTGATGGTATGTGACAATGCTGTAGTCACTTGAAGTTTCTAATCTGTTGAAATCAATTTTTAGCACACAGAAAATTCACAGAACCCGGATCAAAACCTAGATCCGGCTCTGAAACAGAAGGTACAGCAGGTATGTGCTGAGCAAGCTGCTAGTTTATACTCTTCTAGTGCTGACAACTCCTTGTAATCAACTGAATACGCTCTCCTACACGATGTGTACTTCCTACTTGTGTATATTCTTATTCTCTTCCTTATTTGCAGGTTATTAATTTGACGAGGTGTACTCAAGATAATGCTATCCTAGCTCTTCACGATTCAGACAATGACGTCAATGCTGCCGTGATACTGCTGCTCGAGTCAGACAACATGATAGTAAGTTGTTCGTTAAATAGTATGCTATTAATTTTTAAAGAGTAAGTAGTTTTTTCAATAGTAAGTTATTGTTGAATAGTGAGTTACTTGTTACATTCTAAGTTAGCTGCTCCAATCAATCTTTATACAGTTTTGTATCATCTTGGCATTTATTATGAGTCATGAAAAGACAGCAAGAGAATGTGTAGAGAATATAATGTAGAATTTCCTCAGCTGTTATTGGCTGGAAGAATAAATATACTCCCCTCATTCTGTAGAATGGCTGGCAAGAGCAGAAGACAAAGGGGAAGAAAAAGCAGGCGGCACAAGCCACACCCGAGTCAGAAGACATGTTCTCTACACCCACAGACACTGATAATGATGACGGCTGGAAAGAAAACAGGTTGGTCTTCTCCTAGCCAATACATGGAATTGATCTTCACTTCTAGAAGTTTCTAGAGAGTCTGCGACCTGTATCATTTTAACTTTACTACTAATCCTGCGTCTTTATCATTTCTTTAAGGTTAAATACTTGGAAAGATAGGGACTACGTGTGTTATACTGTTACAGGGGCACTTGCTCACACCTGTACTCTTCTTGCATCAATGTGTCAGTTTGAGGTGCTCCACGCCCTTTTCTGTTGATTACACTCTTGGGTTAGTAGCTGACTAAGCTCTGTATCTCCTTACATGTATTCATTCTACTCTCAATAGCTGCGTGCTCTCTCTAACCTTGCAGACATACAGAAGGCAGGCAGAACTTCAGTAACGCCAGAAATGCACCGCCGCGTCTCCAGAGAGGTGGCAGGAGGGAGTACAGATCACGGGATGATGGTGGAAGGGACGGCAGCAGCGGCGGCGGCGGTTTCAACAGTGAGAGGCGGTTTGGTGGTGGACGAGGGCGGGGCAGGTCTCGAGGTGGACAGGGGAGGGGTGGTTTCAATCGGTGGGTTTACTTTTCTCTCTTTTCTCTGTCGGTTTATGTCAATTATATAAACATTTTTTCTGGTTGAGAATATTAAGGCAATGTTTGTTGTGGCTTCCTCATGCTTTTCTATTGCCGCGTGTTGCATGGTAACACCAGATAGTATACATACATATATGTGTGTTTGTTTGATGTTGTCTTTGTGCCCTACAGCGACAGTGGTGGATTTCACAACAGAGGGGGTTTTGGCAGGAATGCCGACAATCACATGTCGAGTGACAGAAACGACTCTGCCAACACCACCACTCAGATAGGCACCTGGACGAGTGAGGCTGATGCTAACCCCAAGACAGACTCCTGGGGAGAAGTTTACACTGCTGACGAGGACAACCAGTGGCAAGGTATAGTATAGTCAGAGCTTGTGGCAGTCTTGTAGCACCTCTTAACTCTGCTACCAGTTATTACTAGATGGAAATCAGTGACTGGCAACTTTCACTCAAGACACTCAAATGTGTCGTAAAGCAGACAGAGTTGTATTCCGATCCAATGGCTTGGCTTGAGCGTTTCCTTTGGTTATTCTTGATGTAAATAGATTGAGTCATGTATTTTGGCATTGCTATAATGGAGAAAGGAAAATAATAAGGGTTGTTACTGAACAGGAGACAGGTTACGAATAGTACAAAGAATATCTCAATAGGTGTAGGGCATAGCTTCAAATTAGTCCTATAAATGAGACTAATATTATTACACTCTATGGTTATATCTCCTGTAAGTTGAAGTGCAGTATAACATAGCAATGTATAGTATCATTAGTGCTAGCCTGGTTTCTTAAGCTGATATGTAAGTCATTAATTCTGTGATCCAAAGCTAATTTCTACTTATGAAAACAAGTGGCATTGTTTTACCGCGGCAGTTGATTAGAATAACTTTACAGTGCTGAGTTGTACTACAGTTGGTTTGATAGTTTTTCATTTGATGTTTGAGGTGAAATAAAACTTCAACTTAAATAGAATAGAAAAAAGTGCAGAAACTGAAAAATTTACACTAAAGAGCACTTTGACATGCAACAAGCCAACAGAGAGAAAATCTTATACATTTTGTTATTCAGTTTTGATTTTGGGAGTTTTTACACAAAATATCCACACGAAATAGTATAAATTGCTGATAAGATAACAATTAAAATCTTATCTATGATTGACAGGTTAGTTACAGCAAGTAGTAAACAATCACAGTGTAATAGTGGCTGTTAGTGGTTATTCATTGTAACTGAGCAGTTGGTATGGTATATAATTACAGGGTTCAGCTTACACTCATTAAATGACTTTTTGTATAAATATTAGTGAGTACACAAGTAGGAAGGCTCAATATATCAATTTTGTGGCATTACACATAGACCTAAACCTAAACTCGGGACTGCTTATGATTATGACACATAGTACTTTAGTAATTACAGTAATGGTAGTTGTAAACTCGTTTGCTAGTCTCAAACAGTGAACATGGAACTTATAAGTACATTCAAGTGCTCAGAGGTGTGAGCTTGTCTGTGATGTAACAGACAAGTAATTAGTAGTTGTGGTGGTAAGACTACATGTTATGCCTTCAGTTTAGTAGGTTACTGGTACTTTAAGATGTAATAATCTACTTAGCTAGCCATTGACTCAAAACAATACACTATGTGCAAGGGTGTCAGACAGCATTCCGACACTATGTAGATATATATATATCAATATGTTGAACTGTTATAGTTATCTGTACCTGCACTTTCTAGAATTATATTATTAGACTAGGCTTCCTTCAACAACCAAGTTTCATTATCAGTAGTAATCTTTAGCAGTTACTTATCAACCATGTTGAAACTCCTGGCTTATAAATGGAGTAAAACTTATTAAAATAGTGTTTTGTCTGTTATTGATTAAGCTTTTATTTCCTGTTAAAAGTCACCTGCTACTAAAATTTTCTTTGAAATGGGTCATTTTACTTAAGTTAGTAGACACTTGAAATCCCTAGTGTTTCGCTATTTTTCGCAATTTAGTTGCTAATTTATATGGGTTTTTGCCCTAAACTAATAAAATATTAACAAATACAATTAAATAATCAAAGTTCTTTTTAATTTTGCTTTATTTCCAATGTTTTTTTCCTAATTATGTAGTTAATTTAAATTTTCGGACTGTCGTGAAAAAATTGGCTGCTAAATTGTGAAAAATAGCTAAACACTAAAGTAAGTAAAATGACCCGAATGTAATTGCCAGACGTGTACCTGTCGCTTTCCTCCAGCTCCTTGGATTAACCGACTTTCACTTCCTTCTCTCTTTTGCAGGAGATCTGAAAGGTACTCATGTTTTTGAATCTTCAAACAAAGTTGACACGTTCCCAACTCCGACGGAGTTTGACCCGGCGTCTGCTGCCTCGCTGCCTACAGTCACTCCTCCTCAACAGCAGCAGCACAGTATCTCTTCCAGTATGAATGGCGGATCCAGCAATCAGCTGCCCCCCTCTACTGCCAACAGGTGTGTTCCCATCTGGTAGCTTTTATGTTGGGGATATCTCATAACATTCTTTATTTTGTCTACTAGATAGCATTAGCTGTTAGACCCTGTCAGTGTCAAACTTCCTTTTTTAGTGCAGAGCTGACTACATATAACTTTAAACAGTGACACACTAGACTGTATATGGCTTTAAACAGTACAGTTGACACATCTCAGAGCTGACTGTGTATAACTAATAGTGAGATGCTCATTTAGGAGCAGTAGTGGAGAAATTTAGATAGCATAAGTTATTTAAATTTCTTTATAAATTTTGATTTGGCGCCCAGGTTGAAATAACTTCTTTTGCTATCTAATTTGAACACAGGCTTTTCTCAGTTTCTCCATTACTACACCTACCTCGAGATGCTGTTTCTCCTGTTTGATTGTACACCATTGAATAGAAGCAGTACAATTAGTCCGTGATTCTGCTAATATTTCAGTATGGGTTTAGAGACTTCGTTCCTTAAGCAGTCTGTAGACTCCATTGCCCAGCCGTCAGTGTCTCTGTACGATGCTCAGTTTGCCTCTGACAGCATCAAGAGTGCCATCGGTATACCAACACAGCAGCAGCAGTTGGCGGAAGAATCGGCAGCCAAGAGCAGCAAGGGATTGGCCGGCAGCAGTCTGGGCATTTCACCCACAGTTGGCATGCCTCAGTCACAGCGACCCTCTAAACAGCAGCGTTCCAAGCTCCCTCCTCCATCCACTAAGGTAAGTCAAAGCTGAAACCATGTTTCACTTTCATTACTGAGCTTTGAAAATATTCATTTCACTGGCTAAAATCTTGTTGCTTTGACCAGTGAAGGGAATCTGTAACTTTTCCATGTAGAGACTTATTTGAATGTTGGTTTGTTTGCTGCAGCATCACAGAGTCTGCGGCTTAGATATTGGAATGTCGTAAAGTTGAAGTTTCGGCTGAATTGAAAGTTAATATACATTAGAGTTGATTCTACTGTGGAATATGCTGACCTATATACTACTAAACTGACCTATATACTTATGTAATGACCTATAAACTTATACGCCGACATAATACTACTATACTGACCTATATACTATTAGACTGACCTATATACTCATAAACTGACTTATACTTCTATACTGACCTATATACTATTATATTGACCTATATGCTAATAAACTGACCTATATACTTCTATACTGACCTATATACTAATACGCTGACCTATATACTAATATGCTGACCTATATAATAATGTATATATTATTACACTAGCTTGTCTCATAATAATCCAGATTCCCACAGCACCTGTAGAAATGCCCAGATCAACTGGTGGCATCAACCAACTGGGTGTCCAGTTCGGGACAGATCTTCCACAGAGACTGGCTGCTGGATTAGCTTTTGACTCATCGACGCCGGCAAATGACGTCTCGTTTTCCGCAACGTCATCTAGTGCTGTATCCAGTTCGCCTTCTCTCCACCAGGTCAGTTGCTGCTACATGTTTATATTCTGTAATCTATATTTTTATTTACTGTTCTAAAAGAGCAAACTGATAGGGCTATGGTAGGTATGGTCACACATGAGTCCATGTCAATCTACTTTGTATTAACAGCGCCGAGTTTTAATTCCTGCCATCTTCAAGCGGTGATTGAACAAGCATATTCTTACTAGACTGTATTCAAATATTTCCTCTGTTAATTTTTAAGGCTGTGAATGTGTTTTTTCCAGTAACTCGCCGAGGTCATTAACCCTGCATTTACTTGTCGGTCAACTCTTTATACTATGTGTTCTCATGTAGATGCAAAACCACCAGTCTGTGCCCAACCCACTCTATGCCTCCTCTGCGCCTCCGCAGCAAACCTCCACTGGTCCTGATCCCATACCATTTCCTCACGCGCCTGCCGCCAACTCGCAACTCTCTCAGCAGCAAGGTTCTCGAGGACAGCATCAAGGCAGCACCAGCAGCCCCAACACTGCCATGTATCACGGGTGAGTGGTTCTGCCTCACCACGTGGTTGACGGCCTTCTCTAGTTGTCCTATGTATGCCTGGCAACTCTCTCTAAACATATGCAGTTTTTCTAACAGTTTAATATAAATTCAACTTCACGCATATTATTGACTGCGTATGTGTGGCTGGATATGCAGCATGGCGGTCAGATAGTCTGTTGATAATACCGTGCAGGCTCCAACCAGTGCCCATTCGCAAGCAAGTGTTTTCAGTGTTTCAACCTGTGTAAAGCTTAATTGCTTACTTTTACGAGATCGAATTTTAAAAAAAGTCTTGTATTTGTGGAGGAATATACTAGATGCTTTCTCAATGTGCCGAGATATGTACAGCCTGTAGATATCACTCTCACACTTCCTGTCTCTTAGATCTTCTACGAGTAAGTCTACACCCAGCAGTCACCACAGCAGCTATGGAGGCAGTCCCGGACCATCGACTCATTACAAGCCGTCTCAAACATCCTCCCACGCACCTCACTCTTCTCACACTGTCGGCAGCGCTAGTGGCAGTCACCACCTTCCCGTCCGATCTCTCTCTTCTCAGACACAGCAGAACGCTGACGGTAGCACAGGTGGCAGCAGTGCAAGTACAGGACACTCTGCTCAATCATTCCATTCTGGTCGCTCTTCATCAAACTCTGGGTAAGTGTGTGAGTGAGAGAGTTAGAGTGAGTGGGAGAGTTAGAGTGAGAGAGTGAATAAGTGAGTAAGTGGGTGAGATAGTTAGAGAATTAGTGAGTGAGTGAATAAATGAGTGAGTGAGAGTGAGTCTGTTTGAGTAGAAGTGAAACAGTAAGTGGAGTGAATCGTTTACCGATATGAAGCACCATTTTCTATCAGAGTCAGCTCTGCTCAAGAGGCTGTCATCATTTGTATAGAGAATTATTTGTATGCATAAAAGTAGCCTCTGCATAATCCATCAGTTGTTCATCATTGCATATCATTATGCATTATATTACATTCTGTTTACAGGAGTTCAAACTTCTACCATGTGGCGGGACAGGATACTGACAGAGGGGCTGGCAGTCATGCCTACACCCAGTCCAGTACGAGTCATCACCAACAGTCAGCTGTCTCTACACTAACTTCTCACACCCAACAGTATACCAACAGTCTGTACTCTTCAAACGAACCTTTTCAACAGCAGCAGTCTCAGCCCCCAGCATCTACTTACCCTGTGAGTAGTGATAGCAGTACCAGTAGCAATAAGTGGTACTAGTAGTAGTAATAAGTGGTACTGGTAGTGGTAGTAGTAGCAGTAGTAGTAATACTGCTAATAGCAATATTACTGCTACTAGTGGTATTGGTAGTTGTAATAGTAATACAACTAGTATTACTACCAATACTACTACAACTAGTATGGGTGCCACTACTACTACAACTAGTATTAGTGCCACTACTACCAGTATTAACAGCAGCATTAGTTTAGTAGTAGTTGTCGTGCTAGTAGTAATAAAGCTATTACTGTTCACCTAATGAAGACTGTCTGTTGTTTCATACAGTACAACTCCGGTGTATCTTCTGTCACTTCTCTCTCTGGATCCATATCCACTCCCATCTCCTCACACATAACCCAGTCACCTCAGAATCAGTCTGCCGTCAACAGTTCAAGGACACACAAGCCTCCACCTAATCTGCCCCACCCGGCCAACACCGGAGCTGCCGCAGCCATGATGCCGCCTATGCCCAGCTACATCATGGGTGGTGCCCCTCCCAGTTTCTACGTGAGTTGGCTTTAACATCTGTGTAGATAGTACAATACGTTGGTGCAGCGGAGATAGCTTGAGATTAGTATGGATATACAGCAGCTTGTTACAGTCTCTCTACTTACACTTCCTGTGTATCTCTCTACTTACACCTCCTCTGTATGTCTCTAGGGTCAGGGTGGTTACTATACCCAGGAAGATCTTCAGAAGTACCAGCAGATGTTGTCCAGCAATGCTTTCTATGACCAGAACCAGCAGTACGCCCTCAGCACCACCACCATTGGTGCCTTTCAAGGTAGGCGGGCGTCTACATCCACCGTCACAAAGTTATCAGTATTGATTGTTAGTAAAAGCAGTCTCCTGTAATTTATCTTAAGCATTACTTTTATATTAACATTACATGTTGGAACATCTTACAGTCTATAAAGTAGAGGCTGTACTGCATTTTGGGGGTGACAGTAAAAGATGTTTAGTATTTTCTGGCATACTGACTACCCAAATGCTTTCAACCAGAACCTGAGATAAAACTGGTGTTGTGTGTTGCAGCTGGCTCAGGTGATGCTAAGATGACAAGAATAGACGCTCAGTCCCCCACAGTTCAAGGGACTCAGTCTACAGCCAGTCAGAATCAACAGCAAACTGCACCTTCCAACACTGCTCAGGGTCAAGGGCACCAGCAGCCCCAACAGTTCATGGCTGTGCCCCCAGGCTACAACTACTACCATTACCATGCGGCCACTCCTTACGGGATGTACGCACCAGTAAGTCTGTCCACTCCTAGTACTGCTACTAGCTACTACTACTACTGCTACTACTACTACTGCTGCTACTACTACTACTACTACTGCTGCTGCTGCTGCTGCTGCTACTACTACTACTGCTGCTACTGCTACTACTACTATATACTACTGCTACTGCTGCTACTGCTACTACTACTATATACACTGCTACTGCTGCTACTACTATTACTACTACTACTACTGCTGCTACTATTACTATTACTATTACAAGTTGTGATAATTTATTTTATCTTCCAGGGTGTTGGAATGCCTGGAGGTGCTGGAGGTATCTATGCCAATCAGCAGAAGTCTGGCATCGCTGCCAGTAACGCCACCTCTACGATGGCCAACAGCTATTATGGTGGCACTGGGGCTAATAACAGCGGTTATGATGACATGCACTCTGTCCACTCAAATGACTACAGCAAGAATGTGTATGGAGGAGGTGGGAAGCAGAATACAAGTGAGTAATGTGTAGCAGTAATACACAGTAGAATGTGAAGTAGTATACTGAGTGATATAATGTGTTTTCTACTCAGTAATATGCGTCTGATAATACTTGTATATCTCGTAATATATGTATATCTGATTTTACTTGTATATCCCATATAGCTTGTAATCCTCATGTTTCAGATTTGACAGGCAGTGCAGCTAACTCATCTGAATTGAGCTCCCTCTACAAGCCTGGCTCAACTTCTCAGAACAATCCTGCTGCTGTTGCTGCCACTATGTACGGAGGTAATCCCGCTGCCTACATGGCCTCTCAGCACCTGCTGGCTGGTAACCCTCACCTGATTCAGTCACAGATAGCTGCTGCCTCAGCCAACGCTCAGGTGTGTGTTTCTTCCCCCTCCTCTCTCTCTCTCTCTCCCTCTCTCCCCTTCTCTCTCTCTCTCTCTCTCTCTCTCTCTCTCTCTCTCTCTCTCTCTCTCTCTCTCTCTCTCTCTCTCTCTCTCTCTCTCTCTCTCTCTCTCTCCCTCTTCATCTATTTACATGTTTTTTTAACATACTTTTATGTTTATATCCTTATCTGCAGTGTGTAACAATCAAGTGTATGTCTGATCTACACGTCTGTTTACTCTACCGTGTGTCTGTAACCTAAATTGTGATTCAGGATGGCAGTGGATCAGTGCGGGGATCACAGTCCAGCAATATGAATAAATCTCATGCTAAGCCGAGCTACTACAACACTTCCAGCTCAAACTGGGGAAACAACTAGATGCTATCACCTGACCGCAACTCCTAGCTTGAGAGCCACTCGCTCGGAGGGCTGGGTGTGTCCCGCCCCGCTGCTGTTACTCTAATATATAGAATATTTTGACAAAAGAGGTTTGGAGTCTGTTGTAAATCGCAGCCTCATTAATTTTATGTTTAAAATAAAATCTTATTGTATTGCTATATGAATATGGGGTTGTTTTCCCTATGCCCAGGGTTAGCGACCACTCGTAGAAATTACGTTTGTATATTGCAACTAAATTGTTTATATAGATTATTATAACGTTTTCTTTCTCTCTTTATAAATTTTAACTTAACAGAGTTGGTCCAGCTAATGGGCTATCCCAATTTTATTCGTCAAATGTTGACCAAATGCCGTGTTTTGTATAGTGAATTGTTTGTTGTGTTAATTATCTGCAATTCTGTCGATGGTGTCATTAAACAACTATAAATACCTAAATCGCTGCCTAGTTTTTGTTTATTTGCGTTTAAGCATCTTAAAAGTATTGCAGTCTTTAACCTACTATAGCATCTATCAAATTTATTACATGTGAAATCAAATGCACAACATGGAAACTTGACTTTTAGTATTGGTAAAAGTAGAAATCAGGTTGCCACTCATTTTCCATCTTATTTCCTATGAGACGCTTTGAAACTGAAACTATAATATAGTAGTAATAACAGCTATTCCAACAGATTTAGTTGGCATATGTTTTCTCTTTATCTAAGATGAAACTACCGATCTGTGCACAGAGAGATGGGTTCATAAGTTAGTAAATGTTTCTGCTACTATTTTGTTGATAATTTCTGAAATTATAGGTTTTATAAAAATACCATAAATCTGCTAGGATGTAGAGCAACTGCCTATATTTTGATCAAATTATAAAACTTTACTTGTGTTTTAAAAAATATGTAGCAATTCAGTGTGTACAAGCCTACAATATTATAGAATAATTAAAAATGCTATAGGAATGCTGAATAATCAATATGTTTTATGCAATCTATGCTTCAGATGGCCATTTAATGAATAGGAAGGTTTTTCTCAAAGGAAATCTCTAATGGTTGAAGTCTTTGTAAAATAAAATATTAATGGCTGTTTTTAATAGCATATATTCTGACACTACACTATAAAGCTTACGTAGGTGCACAGTAAAAGCATGGCCAATAATAATGCACTTTCAGAGTATGACTAATAACCAGCACCTGTTTTAAACTGGAGACAAGCACCTGCTGATGCAGATCACCAGGTAGTTGGTGTTTTAATTTCTATCCTAATTTGGTGAGTCATTGTTAAATCAGGTATATGTTTTCTTAACTATAAATTACATAATATGTAGCTACTACGAATATTAGGTTAAGTACCCAGCATATCTCATATACTGATTTATTTATATTACTTTATATGTTAATTATTAAATTTATAAAACAAAACTAATATGACAAATGATATCACAAATGGGTTTAAATACGCTCTCTAGAAACCAGGTGTACTAACTGTTAGCCACTTCAGCAAATATATCCTGCTGTAAGTTTTAAGAATAATTATAAATCTATTTGAATTGATAATTGCTAAAAACTTCACATGTTCATTGTTGTATTGTTATTTTGCTAAACTATTCCACTTTCAATCCCTTCATTTTCAAGCTTAAGTTAAACTATTTTCTGACCACTTCCTATTAGACTGACTGCACGAAGTTAACAAAAGTCACTTGCTAATAAACCATGTGTTAGAATTCAGATCTGCTTTACACTCAGCTGGTGATAATTGGATGCATGAAGGCTGGATATTCATCAATTTATTGCCATGCATATGGCTAGGGTATGAGACCACCCTCAACTGAACACACTTTGTGTCAGTCATTAGGCCAATTATTGTATAAATCTTACTGTAGTTTACATATAACATGAAGCATTGGTAAAAGGGAAATTTATGGTTCATAATTGTTCCTTTAATATGTTAACGTACTTAAAATTAAATTTCATAGTAAACAACAATTTTTAAAAAACTTACACTAAGTGAATTTGTAAAGATATAATATGCATAATTTTTATGATAAAAACAAATTTATAAATAAGTCATATTTTTTTGGATTAGCGATGAACAGTGATATGAAAGGCCGTATGCATTGGAAGGGCAATTATTCTAACATATACTGTATAGATAATCATAATTAATTAGCTAATTAATATAAATAAGATATTATAATTGTTATATATTACATTACATTATAGCTATGTATTACAGTAAATGTTTCTACAAATTGACAGTCAGATTATAGATGGTATATAATTGCTTGAATGCCCCTAGGAAGAGGTTCATCAAAGCATTATATAATTCATGACTGATCATTTAGTGCCACCAGAACACTGACAGCCACTGGTGTGTTGGATCTAGTTAATTGACATTCTTTCAGCTGTAACTCTCCAACTTCTATAGCTAAAGGTAATTAATTATCTATTCTCATATACTTTGATACTTTTACTTACATTATTTTATTTTGTGAGCTGAAAGTTTCTTCAGTTTAAGATTATAAAATACTAATCTTAAGGTTGTGACCAGTTCAACTCATAGGTTGAGAAGCTCTGACATATAAAGCTTTGCTCATTATTGAAAAGTAATTTAAATTAATACTTTGTTAATGTTTAAGAAAAGACAATGTATCTCAAAGTATTTGAACTATAAAGACTTATACTGATAACTTAAAAAAACCAGTGAAGTAGATGTAGAACATATTGTTAGTATCTAATAGCATGTGCTTTTAGATCATTCTTAGATAAAGTTTAGAAAGTACTTGTTTGAAAATTTGTTTTTCCTATAATACTCTTTATGCAATACACATCTTTTAACATAGCATTTAAATATACACCATGATACTTATGGATTTGTAAAAATACACAAAATTTTTCACATAATTATACATTACAAAAGTTAAACTACTCCTATAAATATCAGCAAATTTCACTCGAATAGTGAGTTTAAATATTAAAATGAAATGAAAGGTTAGAAGAACCACAGATATATATTATATGAAAACAAGGCAGTGTCATTGAATTTGTTTTTCCTGCATTGTTTCATGTATAATTTTCTGTACCACAAGGTATTGCTTTGATCCTGTATCACAATGATCAAGAGCTTTCAACATGGCCGCTGTATAAACCAGTGTAAGGCAGGGTTTGAAATGCTAAATATCAATTGATTAAAATTCATTCTGTTTTCCCTAGTCAAATAGTTTTAGAACATCAAACTACACTTGAGACATGTGCAGGTGTGTATAGGTATGCAGGTAATACATTATGTAAACGTGTACTCGTTACACCTCTGCCTCGCACAGTACTCAATTCTCCTGATTAGTCATTGCTCTAGGGGCACCACAGATCTGGAGGTAATTTGCTTACACAGTTCCTAGCTTCATGTCATTAAAATACGAGGCGCGTAGTCCAACACCCGCAATAATGGTTGCTAACATGAGACTGGAGCTAAAATATGTTAGTAAACATTGTAAAATTAGCTTTCAAAAGTTTGCCTTAAACTCAAAGTATAGACCTGTAGGACTACTATGTAGGCTACATATGTTATAGAAACAGGAAGTTGAGAGTGTTTCCATTAATTACTGCACTAATACCCTGTAAGAAAGCTGGTGATTTACCTGCAGGTCATACTTTACCTACAGTTAACACTTTACCTGCATGCAGATACTATTTTACTTGTAGGTTGCATTTTGCCTGAAGATGTTAACGAATTAGTGAAATAGAATTGTGGGTACTGCATGTAGCCATATAAAAATACAAATATATTGGACACCCTAAAATTAAACCAAATGAATTTTGGCCTCCATCTTGATAAAACAAAACATCAATTAGTTTGCTCATTTAAAAAAGGAAGTTTGTTGATCCTTTATACTTGAAGAATATTTTTAATTTTCAATATAATTAATAAAGTTTTTAAATATTTGTATTTAAAAACTTAGATTGTTATTTTTTGCTATGAATGTCATTTAACTTATTACTCTAAGTAAACAGCCATAACTGATAGCAGATGAAATCAAGTTTAGACTACAATCTATATGTTTACGAACAATAACAGCAATTTTAACAGCTGTCACGGCAGCAATAGACAGCGGTTATTATGGTAAGAAAAACTTAAAGCAGCCTATATAGTTGAACACCCAAACAGCATCATACCCGCTGCATACAATCACTGGAAATATAAGTGTGATTCAACATAAAGTAATACCGCAAATTCTAAAATTGTTTTCACTATAAAACTGCATTTAATTGTTCAGAAAGGTAACCTAGTCACTTTTTCACTTCGACTTTTGAAACTACTGATTGAACACTCAGTTTATAAAATAAGCATTGAAAGTTGCTGGTACAGTATAGATATGACTACAGTTTAATAGAATACTATTCAACCAGGCCTCATCAATAAATTATGATTGAGAGAAACATTGATGTGAATGTGTTTTTAAATGCAGATGTTATGAAACGAGTGTTTAATTAGATTAGACTAGGCCATTGTTCTCCTGCAGTAGCCCACAGCTTATAGGTTTTTCCCCATTTGAGTGTGTAGCTAGACATTTTAATAGCCTGAGCTCTTCAATTTTTTTAATACATTTTTGTTTGGGGTGAGGCGTTGAATTTCGTGATAACACAATTTCTTTTGCTACATTGTTAATCTAGAACACAGGCTTTTCTCAATTTCTCCATTACTGCACCTATACTTCTATTGCTGGAAAGTTCAAGTCTAAGGCAAATTTAGCAGTCATTAAATATAATATGTTTTCTACTTTTTCAGCATATTCCAAACATCACCAAAATTATTAATATATATTCACATATTGAAAAACCTAGCTGTGCTAAACTCGGTATAAATCATGTAGCTGGGACAGCTTTTTTCAAACAGTTTGAACATATATTTTTTATTGGTATATAAAGTTACTTATAATTATGATGGTAATTACTACTGGGTAAACATATTTATGTCTGATGCATATTTAGTCACAACTACATCACCAAATTCAGAGACTGACATAGTTTTGTTTAGAAAAACACCTAAATAGGTAAATGAAAGTCACAATTAATATTTAAATATTGCATTTCTAATCAAACGTCATTGAAAATTTTTGCAATTTACCAATATTTTATTTATTATTCATTTAAATCAATATCAGCTGTACAAAGGAAGTGACCTGTTAGTCGAATATTCATGACGTCTGTCAAGTAGATACGATGCTTCCTGCACTCTCCTAACCCAACATTTTGAAAGCTCACCCAGCTTGCATAATCTAAAATCTTAAACAACACATACAGTTGGAATTGTCTCCACTCTCACTCTTGAATTAACAAAACATGACTTTGAATGCAAAGCCTAGACACGTACTGCAAGTTTGAAAAGAGACTGCAGGCAGGTGTATATATAGGCCATAGAGTCATGACTGTAAACTATTTTTATATCGTTTTGGTTATGGACGAGCTATAACAAAAAATGAGTGCAAGTCTTTTAAACATACGCAATGCTGATCGAGAATTCACTTCAAATAAGCTTAAGGGTAAATATCAAACCCAAGGTGAAGATACTATATAATATGCAGAATACTATATAAATCAGCTAAATTTGCATATGATTTAATTGTTTATTCAGTATAATATGGTATAAACATAATTATATATTTAATAATTATAGTCACAACTACCAAGGTTTTAGCATACTTATATAGGATATTGACCACATTAAAATTATCAAATATTTCACACTTATTTTAGGAATAATAAAAGTAAAAACCTATAAACACAGTTTGCTAAATTTATAAAAAGATTCATCGGGCAATAAATCAAGAGAACCTGCTATTACTGAGGTTAAATTAGATGCATGATATCACTATTTTATAGCATACTATAGATTATAGCTTCTACCCCATAGATGTTGCTAGTAAACTTGCTTTGTGCATTCTAAGAACCACCAGAATAACAACAAAACTAGAACATATAAAGCAATCAAGTTTATATATCAATTTATAGCGTACAGCAAACGCTACATGTAATTTATTACCTTGACTCTTTACTAAAATCATAATTAAATGTAGAGTAAAACAAAATACAAAACTATGTTTTATAACATAGTATATTGTGTTTTTATTATGTCATACATTTTACATTTAGTTGAACTGCTTTTCACAAAGCAGAATATGTGATATGTAAATTACTTCCTTTGAATAAAACGAATAAACTACCTTTGGGAAAATATGTTGGATAGAAACCGGCATGTACATAATTATCTGCAACAAGTTTGAAAGTCCATTGAGATTTGATTCATCACAACGTAAGTAAACATAAAGCAAATATTATATTAGTTGCAGAAATTAAACCAAATTGCATATTGTGCCTTCCTTTCTACTTATTCAATAAACATGCATTTTAGACCCATTTCTTCAATTACGATTAGAAAATGTTCATCAGAGTTTAATTAGACCAAGTATGAGGAAATGATGAGTTTATTAACTGGCCACCAGACACTAGATTGACCGAACTGGTGACCACATAGTTGACCATTCATATGAGTTCTTACCTGCTGTAGTGTTGAGTTTACTCGGTGGCCTCCGTGGTGTAATGGTAGCACACTTGCTTGCAAGACAGCGACTCGGGTTCGATTCCAAGTGTTAGCAATTATTTTACACTTGCCATAACATTCTGGGAGATTATTTTGTGTATAGATCATTAGGAGTCACTGCTATGGGTTGATAGTTTCATTTGCATGCTTTGTTAGATGTGTGTACTTCTTCTTTATTTCCTCTGCAATAAGGCATTTGCAGTAACAAAGAAATTGAGAAAAGCCTGTGTTCTAGATGGACAATGTAGCAAAAGAAGTTATGACCTTGTGAAAATTTCAACTCTCCTCCCAAACTAAAATTTATAAATTAAAGAACTTGGGCTACTGCTGAACCTAAATGTCTGTAAAATGTTCTTTATTATCATACCAATTATTGTTGGTATAGCTGAAAGAATATAAAACAAAAGTTATCAATTTATCGTTCAAATTTACTATTTTCAACATGCAGTTGAAGACTTTGATATAACTTTATACTAATGCCTAAAGCCATGTACTTGAGCACATAAAGTTTCAGCCTCAATTTTTGCTTATGCACCATTTGTTAATGAAAAAATGCAAATAATCAGAAGCATGGTGAAATCTTGTAATAATTTTACACACACAAATCTGGTAGCTGGCCGACAGGCCTTCCTAACAAGACATTTCATTCGCTAATTCTGTATGCACTTTTCTGATTAAGTTACAGGAAAAGGGATGTTCCCCTTTACTCCACTGAGACTTGACAAATTGTAGTGCGGATCACATGTTGAATAATAGAGGGCAGGCTGCAAATCTGACTGTTATTCTAAACTTACAAGATAACAAGTGTTTACTAATAGAAACATTAAAACAGTCTATAAGAAATGAATTTGTTGTGGCATTATAGTAGATAGTTATTTGGTCTATGGGGCAATATAATGCCTGCTGTGATTTTAGGTAAAAATGGCACTGGTAAAAATGGCATTATAGGTAATAATGGCACCAGTAATAATGACACAAATGGCAAATTAGGTAAAAATGGCACATTGATGTTAAATTTTCCCAAACCCCGAACTCAAACCCTCAACCCTCAAACCCCAACCTCAAACTCGAATCCCCATTCCCAAACCTAGGCCCCCATTCTAAACACCCAACCCAAACCCAAACCCTAATATTGAAAATGTGCCATTTTTACCTGCGCCATTTTTACCAGACACCGCCTGCTACAGTAGTAATACAGTTTACTATAATATTAATACAGCCTGCTGTAATAGTAATATAATCTACCATAGTAATAATGCAGTTTATATAATAATAATACAGTCTGGTATAGCAGTAATACTGCTTGCTGTATTAGTAGCACAGCATGTTATAAATATTAATACAGCCTACTATGAATGTGACTACTACTGTAATCACATTACCATTGGATTCTTGAAATTTTCACTATGTTGTCTAATATTGGCCATGATTTCTGCCATAGAATGATTTAATTTGCTAAAAGTTAAGCTAAAAGCATTACTATATACAATAATGGCATACTGGTGCTTATAAAAGGGTATTATGTACCGCTCATATGTCATGGCAGACGTTGAGAAATAAATGTACTAGGAATGGGCTGATTCTGAAGAAACACTTGAGAGTGCTCTATGGTCATAGGGGACTTAATTAGCAATTTAATCAGCTATAACTGATATATATTTAGTAAACTCATTTGATTCTACTTTAATACACATACAGATGAAAGTTTAATTTTTATTTCTTTGTTGCAAATTTCTCTTTGCTTTTCAAATTTATCTGCTTTTTAGATGATCATCGCTTTAAGTAAAAACCTAAATAAAATGTCCAATGTTGATACAAATTATTATATATTACTTGACTAATAATTTAACAATAAAATATTCGTGTATTCTACAGGTGTGTTGTAAGTACTGCAGGCTGCTGTGGGGGCAACAACTTCTTGTCATGAAGTGGCATGAAACGTCAAGTGCTTGTTATTGCTTGTTGACAGCTGCACAGCTTGTTCTTTACTTCTCCATAGCATCTGTGCATGGTAAGAATGTCATAACTTTGCATTAACAAAATATACAAATAAACACATTTATAGAAATACAACCATTTTATAAACATGTCTTACTTTTTCATTTATAGGAGCAGTAGTGGAGAAATTGAGATAACCTAAAATTGAGATATTCTTATTAAACTTTGGTATTAGGCGCGGGAACATAACTTCTTTTGCTAAATTTTTAATCTAGAACACAAACTTGCCTCAATTTCTTCATTACTACACGTAACTCTAATTATTCTGCAATGAGCTCTAATGCGGCATATTGTAGTATTTATTGTAACATCTGCTTACAGCTGGGCAAGCTGAAGTGAAGCTAATAAATAAACTATTGGATGGATACAATGCGTATGAAAGACCATCAAAAGATGACGACTCCCCGCTAATTGTGGAATTCCTTGTCACCCTGCAGCAAATAATGGACGTCGATGAAAAAAACCAGATTGTCCACAGTAACCTTTGGCTGACAATGGTACGTGGGACTATTGTAAAACATAGAGAAGGCAACTCTGTTGCTTGTACATCTTTTTGTATTATTTTGTTGTATTTGTAGAATAAATACAATATTTTACAGTATGCATGGTGCACATGTAGAGTAGACAATTGGTAATTTATAGGGAAAATTCTGGTTCATACTGAGTAATTCAATATATAAAATAGCCAGTCACAGCCTCAGCTAGAAGTATAAAATTAATAATAGTTTGCAATTAAAAAAAAATTTATTTAGCTATGAGTAGCATATTTACCTTTAATATTTTGTTAAGTTATTATCAGATGTGGTATATAGTTCAGTGCAGTGCAGTGCAGTGCAGTGCAGTGCAGTGCAGTGCAGTGCAGTGCAGTGCAGTGCAGTGCAGTGCAGTGCAGTGCAGTGCAGTGCAGTGCAGTGCAGTGCAGTGCAGTGCAGTGCAGTGCAGTGCAGTGCAGTGCAGTGCAGTGCAGTGCAGTGCAGTGCAGTGCAGTGCAGTGCAGTGCAGTGTAATATAGCATAGCCTAGAAGAGTGCCTATTATTACGATATGATATCATTATCAGTAAATTATTATCAAGTATTTAATTTTCTGAAAAAACAATTTGGCGGGTTACTCATCACATTTTGTTGCTTTACCGGAAAACATTTTACAATGACAAACGTGCCAAAATTTTTAGATTGTATATGTGTATATGAATTAGCACATCATATAAATTTATATTCTATTATAAATATTTTATTTTACATCGTACCATATCGTATCATATGTCATATTATATCATATGTCATATCGTACCATATCGTATCATATTTTATGAAATACTTGTAGAAATGGAATGACTATAAGCTGGAGTGGGACCCGGCTGAATACAACAACATAACAACAATTAGACTTCCCCAGAAGTTGCTATGGAAACCGGATATTCTCATGTACAATAGGTATAAGTGTTGAGTCACCCAACAACACAATTTTGTGCCAGTTCGCCTCCTAAAACATATGCAGCCAAATTCTTATAAGGTCTGGGAAAAACGGACATAAAAAGTTCAATTCGTGAAGCATTCTTTAAACATTAGCAGCTAGATTTGCAAGGGTGCCCCTATTTGCATGTTGATGAAGCAATTAAAGTATACATATTGAACACAGAAGTTATTCGCTTACTTTTCTTCTATCAAACAAAATGTCTATTTTTTACTAGACATGAGTTCTAGCTGACAGCTTCAAGATTGATTTCCAAACAAAGAAAGACAACTCTTGAAAAGCAGCTTATTAAATCACATGGTATATTCTGTTGATTCAAGACTTGTACCATGATCTGTTTCAGTGCGGACAAGCTGTTTGATGGGAGTTACCCGGTGAATATGGTTGTTTCTTCAGACGGATCTGTGGAACAGCTTCCTCCCGGCATATTCGTCAGCTCCTGTAGTATAGACATCAGGTGGTTTCCTTTTGACACTCAGAACTGCCCTCTTAAGTTCGGATCTTGGACGTACGATGGTACGAAGATAGACCTCAGGATACAGGGGGGTGCCACGTCTGGCAGCATTGATGCTTATAGGAAGAGTGGCGAGTGGGATTTGATTGGTTAGTACAAAAAATTTCTCTGCAGAATTTTATTTATCTGAATTCTTCCAACACTGGATGGCATCTCAGCTAGTAGCCCGCACAGTATAAATCAGCCTGCGCATTAACATAATTTGGCATTAGATTGCCTCAAATCTAAGCATGTTGTAATTGTAGCGTTTCCAGTGAAAAGAAATGTAGTATATTATGATTGCTGCCCGGATAACCCATATATTGACCTCACATTCAGTATGAAAATCAGGAGAAGAAAACTCTACTATCTAATAAACATAGTCTTGCCATGTCTCATGTTAGCAGCTCTCACACTGTTGACCTTCACTATCCCGTGTGAGGCCGGCGAGAAAATATCATTCGGTGAGTTTCTGAGTCAGAGATGATAAAGAAGTATTTACCGTTGCGTCACCCGTGTAGCCCTATTGTAGCTATAGTGTTTAGATTCAATCTTAGCCCCATAGTGTAACAGTTAGCATGCTAATGTTCAAGTTGGAGGTCTGTGTTTCGATTACCAGTCGGAAAGAAGCTTATGTGAAGAAGTGATGTAAGACAATGTGTTATATATTATAATTTACAGAAACATTTTGTTTTAGGAGTAACCATTTTACTCTCGCTCACTGTATTCCTGTTGATGGTGGCAGAAGCTTTGCCAGCCACCTCAGATGCTGTCCCCATCATAGGTAACTATTCTAACTACTCTCACTGAGCATAATTATTATAGATACGTGATCAACAATACATGCAATACAACATCCTCTTTTGTGTTAATTTCAAAACACAAGATTAATATGACAGGAAGTGATGGTTATAATAGTGTGTGTATTTTCAGCGATTTACTTCAGCTGCGTGATGCTAATGAATGCCGCATCAGTCGGAGTAACAGTGCTAGTTCTAAGTTACCATCACAGATCAGGGACAACTCATAATATGCCCAAATTTGTACGTATTTCTTATAAACAATTCTTATGCTAGTTTATCTTTAGGGGTTAGTCATATGTATAGTGAAGTGACTGTAATTGTCAGTCAATCATGTAGCTAGTAGAGTACTAACTGAATTCTGCAGTGTAACTGTAAGTAGAGCTGATGGTACATCTAAAATATGAAATATGTTTTCGTTCCTTTTCTAGTAAGCAGATACAAATTTATACTTACTCTTAATGAATGTTTCAACTTTCAAACTTCTATTAAATTCACACTCTTCAGTTTTATTACCTGCATACATTCATTCAATTATGTCTGCATAGTTGGTTAAATTAAACATATCACTAAAAATAAACAGATCAAACTATTTAATTCTTGACATTTAAAAAGCTGCTGTTTGGAGTAATGTATATTTTGGAGTTGTCTTGTCCAGGTGCGTCTGGGAGTGTGTGTGTGGTTAGCGAAGCTACTGAGGATAAAGAGACCGGGAACAGACTTGTCATGTAACTGCAAGCAGAGAGCGTCCAGTGTCGGTCACCAGAACAACATTGAGTTGCATGAGTATAACAACTTGGCTAGCAGAAGCCTGTTGACCAACATCAAAGACGAAGATGACTACAGTCTGCCCTCTACCCCCCACCTCAATGGCAGAGACTTTACTAAAACTAAGCTGAGACAGGTAAAAATATTTAATCAATGTTCAGGTTTGCTGAGGTTTATACAGACAAGCGGTGTTTCCCCTCAACACTTTGCCAAGATCAGTATACTGCATTTTACTATTACTTTTGATATCATTGATACAGTGGGAGGAATTTGCCTATAATCTGCTATATGTGTACAATGGTAACCAAATATTATATTGAAACTTGAAAGACTTGTAAAGTTAGTATAGCAGCATGCTTAGTAAATAAATGTAATGGTGCCAATAGCCTAAAGCACCAACAAGTTTAAGTCTGTGGGTAGGGTGTTGAGCACCGTGGTATTGGTCTCACATAAACTAAGTCTATGTTTTAATTGAAATGACTGAGCAATAAACATAACTGTGATACAGTATATATACGCGTAATACATTGAATATACATGTAATACAATGGATATACATGTAATACAATAAGTATACACGTAATACAATGAATATACACGTAATACAATGAATATACATGTAATACAATAAATATACATGTAATACAATAAATATACATGCAATACAATGAATATACATGTAATACAATAAATATACATGTAATACAATAACTATACATGCAATATAATAAATATACGTGTAGTATTATGAGTATACATGTAATACAATAAGTATACATGTAATACAATAAATACAGCATACATGCATGTTAGTTATGTTGCCACATTAATAAAAATTGCTGCAACAAATGTTGGCAAGTCACAATGATGCAATAATATAGTTTATAAATTAAATTGAGCAGAGTTATCAGTTATTAGGCTTCATGTTTTCCTTCAAAAACAATTTCATATAAATATTTTGCAAAGTAAATTATCATTAATACAAAAGTATTGAAAATAGACTAAATTCTTATGTTATCTACTGTTTCAGTTGGGGACCCCTCCTTCACCCGACCTGTCCACGTATTCGCCATCACGGTCTGATTTGCGGGACATTCTCTCGCAGCTCAAGACTATATCCAACAGAGTCAAGAAGAAGGAAGACGAGGAACAGCTAATAGCTGACTGGAAGTTTGCCTCCAGAGTGTTGGATAGACTTTTCCTCTATATATTTCTTCTGTTTATATTACTCAGTAGTTGTGTTATCATGATGACAGTGCCAGATGTGTTTGCCTCCAGTGAGAGCTTAGCAGATGGAGAGTAGATACTTGTAACAATTCCTTGACGCTTTCTCTTAGCATTATATTTTTCCACATACTTAAATGCATTGAAAACCTGCAAGTACCTGCTAAAACGTGTAGCTTATAATTGGTAATCAAATGCTTGGACTGCATGTCACCCATGCATGCAGTATTTATATTTGACAGCTAGGTGTTTGAAAGAATTCTTAATAAATAGTTTATTAAATTGCAGTGATCTTATATTCAATGAATTGACTTATTATATGATAAGTTTGTTTTGATTTTGTATTATAGGTCTTATAAAAGTTTCATATAAATGCTGCAAGTTAAAGTGATGCTATTAATTTGATATTTGCAAAAAATAGTTGTAGTAGGAGTCGTTGCCCCAATAACATTTATATTTTTATACTATTATGTGTATCATTTGATGTGAAACTGAAATATTTTGTAGCTTAATACTTTAGAGATTTGAAGTCAGAATTAAGCCTCTTATTTTTTATAATACTCTGTACACTGGCCCAACAAGTTTTATTCCAGCATTTATTACAAAATACAACAATAAAACACATTTCACAGTTCTGTACCAATAAAAGATTATTGAGTATATGCAGTACAATGTTTCGGTGTGTATGAAATAGCTGGTACACTGCTGGTTATAGACACATAGAGTTTCTGGTGTTATATTTGAGAAGTCTCGAAGAAAGGAGTGATAACTTCTGACGAACTTGTTTATCTAATACATTGTTTGATTTGTGCAAAATTAATCTAATAAATTCAGCTCTAGGATTGAAATGTTGCGGGTTTAAGGTTACATGCAGCACCAGTTATTGATGTAACTTAACATGAGATACATTGATAAAGCTAGAAAAGAATTCCTGACACACCTTATTTATACAGTAGTAAAATCTTTATGTATAGATATATCTTTGTAATCATCTACATACTGCATGAGGGTTGTATACTCAAACAATCTTGCTTAATAAGAAATTTTGTGCTCATATGCTGATGGCATTTTTATTTGGCCCTTGGCTTCTAGCTATAGTAAAACTAAGACTAACTATTGCTGACTTTCATTGCATCCTAATCTTAGCTGCTGAAAGCACTGAATGGCTTAATTAAAGTTCAAAACTTAAAGGTTTAAGTCAGCCATGTATGCAAAAGAGCAATTAAAAGAACAGTATGCTTGGGCATACCACCCTGAAGTTGTATTTACCTGATAGCCAAGATATATGCAAATATTTTAACCCAGCATAAATGAAGTTTGTAGGGAGTCTTTATTGACAGTTCTAAAATATTATAAAAAATGTCGATTATTGGATTGAATGAAAAGGAGGGTACAAAGGTGGGTGGGTATATGGAGAGACAACTTTTGATAAGTAATTCAACAGCTAAACTAAAAATCTTACTACAAGCTAAAGATTGAGTCATAAGCTGTAAACCAATCAACTGAGGCCTTAGATTTATTTTCAGAAAAAGGCTAAAAATAGAATCACTGCAAATCTATGACTCGAATACATAATATTTTGCAATTGATTATCTAATTATACCGGCAAGATAAAGTTAGAACGTAGTGTGCATACACCAACACATTAAGGGCATAGCCTTGGGTCATAGCTAGACTGACTGAATTGTCTTTGTACAATGGGCAGCAAAAGATTAATTTGGCATGACTTACATTGAGATTATATTATAGTAGAAAGAGAATAAATGCCTTGGGTTATACAAGACTATTGATTATTGATGACAACACAATACAGTGAAGTATCTAACTTTACCAGCGAGTTCACAGATTTTTCAGTCAGCAGATATACAACATGTGGCAGCAATCTTTGGCAGCATGTACCTTGCATTACGGATACAGTAATCATGACTAATTAAAGCTGTTAAATTCGTCCAAACAAGCAATGGTATTGGTAGACTGCGCTATGTATTTGGCTGGATTTATTCTTTCTGCTTTTATAGCAAGCGGTAAGACTTAGAAACTTTCAAGTTCAATTTTAAAAAAAATATGTTTGTTTTACAAAATATTGAAGAAAATTGCTTTTAGCAGCAGTTATTGTACATCTTTAACATAAAATACTTGTAAGAAATTAGCTTTGGCCTTTATACATATTTAAATTGTTGTATAGTAAATGCTTAGGATAAAATTAAGAATCAAATATGAGCATAAAGTAGGGCTGTTAAAGAGCACCCGCACTTTTGAATACTCTGGTGCAAATTTTATTTTAGCTAAGAAACATGAAATTATGGATATTACCGTTGCTTTCAATGTTTTAAACAATTGAATTTGTCAACTTTGGAATAATTTAAGCACTCTTCAGATCTTAACTATAATTAGTGAAACAAGTAGACATGCAGTGTACTGAATGCCTTCTTTTAACTCCCCATTCATCAAAGCATAAAATTTGTGCAAAAATAATCACAATGCTACCTGAATTAGATGCTGCGCACTTGACGACTCTTTAATCAATACGATACATTAGATCTCTGCACATACTCTATCAAGTAGATGTAAAGTTGGACGTGAATTAAGCTTACAATGCAAAGTTTATTATAGATTTTTACTCATCAAAATGTTAAAAAGGTGTAAAATTTCAACACTGATTGAAGTCATGCAAGTAATTTTTAATGTTAGCCTTCAAAACCACAGATGAACTTCAGCTGTGAATTAAGGCTGTCATGCTTGGCTATTCGATATTATTTGCAAATCTGAGTGAAAAATACATAAGAAAATCTATCGAAAAAAGCTGTAAATTATTAATGACTTGAAAGCTTACAGCTGCTGTTTGAAAAGAAACTAATAGTTTCAAACAGACCGGGTTCATTTAAGTGACTAATTTGTAATCATATAACTATTTCCCCATTAGTCTGCATTACACACACTCGCTTTGTCAATATCTTATGCAAAGCGTTGAGATTATATTTTAAAAAACAATATTTTAAAACCTTAAAAACTAGTAAGCTCTTTCTTTGTCTTTAAGGGTGACTCATTTGATAAAGTACACGTTACTTAGAAGTATATGTGCCATTTGTGCCAAATAGCATTAACAAATTTTATTACATAGATTGCACTACATGGTGATAGAGTCACAGACTGTAAAAATTGCATCACATAGAAAAAGTCATATATATAGTCTTTGCAACGGTAATAGTATAATCAAAGGCACATGATTTAAAAACTGTTACATTTAATCCACCCTATATAGGCATTATTATATGCCTCAAGCTAAAAATGCACTTTTGGTAAAAAAATTGACATTATTTAAAAAACATTAATTATTTTTTTGTCTAAACAAAAACTATTTTACTCAATAATTTTCAGGTTTATTGTATGTAAATTTGAGAGGATGGAAATTTTTTGAAATATTTACTGCTTGAGACTGCCTATTGTGTCGTTTATCAACTTAGAAAAGCATTCAAATCTGTTTCACACCTTTTGTTAACAAACAGACTGTAACTATTACAATATCAAGAGCTGAGAGAGTATATAATATACTTAGTTTATGATGGCATAGAAACTATTTTATAAGGCCCTATATATAATAAAATATTTTCTTCAGTTAAAGAAACTACTTAAAACTTTATCTACATGCTTTACAAATGCACAGTTTTGTCGCCATTTTGTTATATTTCTAACATGGATTGAATTAAACTCATAAAATAGGCATTTTAAAATACAAGCCAAAAAGTGCTTTAATTTATTTTGATTATAGTTAGTCTAATATTTTATGCAGACATTCTGTTTGACATTTATCATAGAAAAGGAAAGTGGCAGGATTGAAAGAAACCCAACATATTTATACACCAATAATAATCAACAATATATCTACTGTATGGATCAAACATATGCACAATGTCTATATTATTTAGTTTAGCTTGATGACTATAATGAGGAAAGGGGGGGGGGGGTTCCTGAGCTAACATGTTTTGAGTAAGATAACAAGTGAAACTCTATGGCTAAGGCTTATGTGTAAAGTTAATTAATGTTACAATGTTATACAGCCTCCTTGAATGAAATTCAATTATCGCATCAGAGTATCAAGTGTCTACAAGACCTTTTGCTATTCATCTTTTAATGATTTTCTATAAATGTAGATACTTAATACCCTTGAAGGGTAGATTCCTCATGATTCAGCAGCATGTATGATACGGCAGCAGTCATAGCTGTCATGTGATCAGAATACGGTTATACAACATTCTATTTATAGACAGACTCGCTATGTTTCATAAATGTTCCTTTGGAATTATTCATTCATAAAAAATTCTTGACGTACTTCATTTATGCAGTATTAAAGTATTCATATGTATCTTAGCTATCATTTACAGACTGTTTTAAGGTTGCATGCTCTAAAAGTTTTGTTTCATATATAATAAATTTTGTGCTCAAGCTGGTAGCATTCTTCATTATTGGCTCTGGTATTATGAAACTAATCTAACTATATTAAATGTTCCTGACTTTCCTTGCATGCTATCTAAGCTGGTGCAACATACAGGCTTAAAGTTCAAAGTTGAATAGAAAAGTCACTGTTACTAAAAATTTCAAGTTTAGTGTGAAACTTTGACAGTAGAATGTGAAGATAACTTGAAATATTATATACAAAGAGCCATGATTCACTCACCTCATCATAAAATGCCTCTTTTCAATAGCAGTTGCTTTTCTTGTGGCAAATAAGAAATACTCATATTATTAAGATTTGCATATACTTGGCCAATCAAATCCTTCCTAGCTTTAGCTTAAAAAGGCTAGGTGAATCCATTCCACCTGCATTTATCAGCCCTTAACTAGAAAATACCAGCTGTAAACACTGTTCAGAAATAAAATATATGGCTATATATATTACAAACATAAGTTACTATTTATATGAAAAGAAGACATAGTTATTTGGTTACTAAATTATAATCTCATAATTAAATAAGCTCCTCCCATTTTATATGGAATTTTTGATTTTCTAGTTTTCCAAGAGAACTGAAATAATAATTAATATTTCCTGTAATTATTATTTTGCCATCTATTATAGTGCAGGAAGTAACTCAATGGAAATAGGATATATAAATGCACATCTGTCATGTATAAATTAATTTATATTTTTCAGTCAAACTCGATCACCCTAAGAACTTGGAACTGTATTAATTTATCTTTCATAATAACAGTAGCACATTTGACTCTATATATATGCTTTAATTCAGTAATTGGTTAAAACATGCTATTGCTAAAATCTGTAGTATTATATTTGAAGAATTTGCTGCCTGGCCTTCTTTAACATTCAAAAGCTACCATCTATACTGTTTTTTTTGCAATGTTAATTATATTTTCCTCGGCCAAAAGTTTTAAAAAAATTAAACTAAAATCTTAAGTTTGTTAAAAGCTATTCTAAATTCTATGCCTCTTGTAGCTGGGTGCAGTGAGTCTGAGAGAAGACTAGTATATGACCTGATAGAGGGGCCGGGTTACAACCCTCTCATACTACCAGTGAAGAACATCTCTCAGGCTGTGCAAGTTCAGTTTGGCATCACACTATTTCAAGTCATCAGCGTGGATGAAAGAACTCAGATTATGAAAACCAACAACTGGATAAGAATGGTTAGAGTATTAGATTCAATAAAATAATCATGAATGTTTGGTTTGTGTGAAACATTTGAATTTTTTTAATTATGTATATCAGTTGCTTTTTATTACTATTCAAAGTAATACCATGCAACGATTATTCATTAAAATGTATCTTAAATTTTATGAATTGAAGAGTACGTTCACCAACTCTTGAATTAAAAAAGACATTTCACCTTTTTTAGGTGTCTTTCATCATATGAAACTGAGCACACTGTTTCTACATTAGTGATTGCCAGTTATAAAGCATGCAATGTTAAAAATGTATGGTAAATTCCAAAAAACCAACTTTAATTGTTTTTTTCTCAACTTGGTAAAGCTTTTGTTTTCAAAACACTAGGGTCAATCATTTAAACTGCAGTGGCTCTGCATTCACAACTGCAGCAAAATTTTATTTTTGGAGACCCCAACTCTTAATTGTAGGGGGGGGGGGGTACATTTGGGACCTCTGAAAAAGGTCTATTAATTTAGCTTATGCAACTTGTCATGATATTCAACCTTCGCTAGCAGCAGTTATTATCACTATCAAAGCTCATGAACAATTTGACGTGTTTTCAGACTTGGAATGACTACCAGCTAACCTGGGATCCGACCAGATACGACGGTATAGAAGCTATAAGGCTACCTTGTCAGGAGGTCTGGAAACCAGATATAGTTCTGCTCAACAAGTACGTTCACTGCTGATAGAAGTAGTCAGAGAAGAGAAAGTTTTTGAAAAGCTAGCAACAATATTATTAATATTGATAGAGACACAAAATATCAACATACTGTAATATAGTTTGTATAGTATTGTTAATATTTTAGTTACGTATAGACTTGCATATATTTTGCGTAACGTTAGATTTAGTGTATACATAGCTGTTATTTATTAAATATGTTTATACATGCATTATGGCATATAAAGAATTATCTGTTAAAAAGTAAGGCAAACATTGCATCCTGAACGAAATGCTCAACTAAACGTAACAGATCCAATCACAGTAAAGGCTGCAGCATTGTGCTTTTGAAAATATGCAGGTCGGTGTATATATTGCTCTAGATGTCAAAAGTGAAAAAAGCCAGTTTACGCATACCACAATGTTTTGTAGTGCTGACGGAAAATATGAACAATCCTATTGCTGCCACACAGTGATATACAGCTCTGGAATGGTCATGTGGATCCCTCTGGCTATCTATAAAAGCTCCTGCACCATCGACGTTCGGTACTTCCCATTCGATCAACAGGAATGCGAAATGAAGTTTGGCTCTTGGACGTTCAACTCCGATGAAGTACAAATGGGTTTTCTTGACAATAAAGAGTTGTGCTATCTTGACAACTACATATACAGTGGAACATGGGATTTGATTGGCTGTCCAGCAAAGATTGTACCAGAGTCCAACAAAAAGTATAGTGAAATTACGTACAAAATCATATTACGAAGAAAGACATTATTCTTTACGGTTAATCTGTTAGCGCCATGTGTATTAATCTCATTTCTGAGTTCATTGACATTTTACTTACCAGCGAATGCGCAGGAGAAAGTAACTCTCTGCATATCAATTCTTCTAGCTCTCATCGTTTTCCTTCTCCTGGTATCGAGAAGCTTACCCCCAACATCTGTTACCATCCCTCTAATCTCCAAGTACTTATTCTTTGCCTTCATGTTGAATATAATAACTATAATTACTTCCGTGATGATCATAAACATCAACTACAGTTCTCCCAGAACCTACAAAATGTCTCGCTGGATGAGAGTGGTTTTTCTGAACTGGTTGCCAATTATACTCTTCATGAAACGACCAAAACATCATGAAAAATACGAAAAATGGCACAAAAGAAAGATAGCTGAGAAAATAGCAGAATGTGATGATAAGCTCAAAAGTCAAAAGCCAAAGCTGAAGAATATGTCTGGCCAGTCATCCTTCAGTCGGTCTCTGGATGAGGGAGACGTAAACTACGTGTTCAACACTGAGGCTCTTTCCTCAGTGAGAGCTCAGAAAACTCTGGAATCAGTGGAGTACATAACTCAGCATCTGAAACTGAAAGATGATTATGAGATGGTCAGTTTGAGCCAACGATTTTTGAAACATCTCTGAATGCTACTATTACTACTACTACTGCTATTGCTACTGCTACTGCTACTACTTCTACTACCGCTACTACTACCGCTACTACTACTACCGCTACTAATACCGCTACTACTACTACTACTACTACTGCTACTGCTGCTGCTGCCGCTACCGCTACTGCTACCAAAACAGCTACTACTATACTACGACCAATTTGATTAAATCAAATAGCACTATCCATAATTATTACTTTGGTTGATGGTTTCCCAGTAAAATCTTTTCATTAAAATTTGTAGATTTGTGATGACTGGAAGTACGTAGCCTCAGTGATTGACAGATTTCTGCTCTACACATTTATTATTGTGACTGTGATCGGGACGATTACCATAATTGTTGATGCCCCCCACATCTTTGAAGTCATTGACCAAAAGACTTTGGTTGAAAACTTGCAGATTGGCTGAATTTTACAATCTTGCTGGAAGATGCCCGTTTATTAGGAAGATGATTAAATATTATACTCTCTTTGCATGTATCAGAAAATGACTAGTGTTTAATGTTCCAAAAACCTGATTGTGTATGTATTATGTAAAGCCACCATAATAGTATTTCAATTTTATATACCACAATGAGTTGATACTAGATATTGTAATCAGTAGAAATGTTTGATAAATGTGGATACAAAAACACAAACAAACATCATATTGTATAAATTAAATTTTATGCATCTTACCAAAAGCTACTACTATGTTATTATGATTTGATTATTGTATTCTAAGTGAACATTTTGCTGAACTGTTCTATTCAATTATGGATGCTATAACTTTGTCAAGCTGGCTTGACAACATGAATATCAATAATACCTTTGTTGTTGAATAAAGCTTATATTTTCTGATTAAAGTAAAGAAGTTTATGCACCTTACATGTTGTTAGAGTCAAAATATGCTTTGAACTACTAAGACAATTGCTAAGCACTTGACTATTGATTTGATGAGCATAGTTAAAAAGCGGCTAAAATCGTAAAATGCATGACTTAAGTGTCCCAATTTTGCAATATATAATTAGTACTGGGCACCATGTCTATTTGATCAGCATAGTGATATGCTACTACCGCTATTCTATTACTATGATGTGCCTATTCCATTACCATATAGGGTCATTTTGTAAAAAAGCTAATAAATAATAAACTTGTCCATATTTCTCCTAAGATGTTCTAGGTTTAATGGTGAGTGATTCAGTGACTTTACGATGACCTTACAATGACCTTACAATGACCTTACATTGACATAAATGTGACCCTACAATAACGTTATGGTGATCATAAAGTAACTTTATGGTGACTTTACAATGACCTTACATTAACATTAATGCAACTCTACAGTGACCTTGTGGTGACCCTACAGTGACCTTATGGTGACCCTACAATGACCTTTTGGTGACCCTACAGTGATCTTATGGTGACCCTACAGCGCCCTTATGGTGACCCTACAGTGACTTTATGGGGATCCTAGAGTGACCTTATGGTGACCCTACAGTGACCTTATGGTGACCCTACAGTGACCTTTTGGTGACCCTACAGTGACCTTATAGTGATCTTACAGTGGCAATTCGTTTTCAAATGATCCAGTCTAATAAAAAAATAACCCTGATATAACTAGCTACTGCTTTATTTATACTGTGTGCTCTGTACTGTTTACAACATGTGATACTAAATGCATCAGGATATGCTGTACTTAATGTGTAATGCAACAAAATTATAATATAAACAAATTAAATTGTACATTAAAAAAACTCACGCAAGTTTATAGTCACTATCCCTGTGAGAAACCCTTGATAGAAAGGGTTTTTGTTAAAGCGGGCTAAGGAATTATTTAAATGAGGCACAAGAGCAATTATGACTGGATGCTCTTCCTAACATCACCAATGGCCTTTGTCAGGGCTCGAACCCATGACCTTCGTGTTCACTAGGCAAACGCTCTAACCCCTAGACTACGGCTGCTCTCTAAAATTTATACAATAGAAATTGTACATTACTATTGTATAATTTGTATAATTTACTACACATGCATTTTTGCACTACACACCACATATTATTTTAGAAATACTCATTAATATAAATCACACGCAATACAATTTTGTATTATATACTTCACGTGGCCGCAATGCTAATTAAAGTAAGTTATTAAAACTAAAATGAGAAAATCTTCTAAATAATTCATTCATCGACCAAAATAATTTGATACACTGAAAAGTTTAAATATTTGCTAAAAATGTTTTGTGTAACAGCAAAATTGTGAAAGAATGCAAATCTTGCATTGTTGCCCATTGAAAAGTAACATTCATTAGAAATATCATCTAAACTTGTTAAAAGTTCTACTCCAGGTAAACTAAAACAGCATCAATACTAATCGGTAAGAATATCTTGCATTATAATCGTACTTGTGTGTGCTTTTCTTCTAAAACTGAAACAGTTCTGTGTAGATTATGTTTTTACAAGTTGAGTGCCCAGTTGCTTAACTTTTTAACTATCAAGTACTCCTCTACTATCTTTGTGGTTGGCAGCTATTCTTAGCCTCTGCGATCTAGTACACACATATGATTATATATGGCATATATATACTACTAAACATATTATTATGCTGTATTCTATCTAGTATATGCTTAGTAGTTTGCTTATCATTAGCCTATAAAAGAACTGGCAAAGAGCCACACAACATTATTTACCCGTGCGGGCATCATGCGGGAATCCCATTTAGCTCAAAAATGTGCTAGTTTTCATGCAGGAAACATGCTAAGCGAGAAGTGCAGCAAGCTCGTTTGATTAATTGGCTGATTACCATCTAGCTCTAGCACACTTTTTAATTTCACTTCAAGTTTTAATTTTTAGCGAACTGCATTAAAACAGTTTCATATAGTTTGCATTTCTGTTTTTATAATATTTAAAGTCACTTTGTCGATGACATAGATTTAAAAACAAAAGTCTGTAGGCGGGTATAGTAAAGTTAAACCCCAAGATCATTGTGTGTGGCAGTTTGTTCCCAGGACGGGTTTTCAAAAATTTGGACCTGCATGCAGGAAACCCGTGTCATGTGGCCCTACGCACAAACCATGAGAGTGCAACTTTAGTTGCGTCAGCTCAAGAGAAAAATACTTCAAAAATTCTTAATATTATCAAAATGCTTTTTATACAAGAAAGTAGACAACTCACAAATACTTGGAGCTGTCTAATGATGTCTAATTACTATAATCTAACAGTGATTAAGAATTTTTTTCATGTTAATAAGTAAGAATTTAGACGTTTAGACAATCACTATTGAAGCACTTGAAAAACGAAAATATTCAGGCAGTAATGGGCAGAAAATTCTTAACATGTAATAAAAAATGTAGTCGAATAGTGAATATTTTATAGTTTCAATAAAGCGACTCCTCTTTGAAGAGATCATTGTTAAAATACAACAACAGCTGTGCTAGCAGTATTGCTAAAATTTGTTTGGTTCAAGGAAAATTTATTCCCTTAAAAATTGAGCAAAGCGACTTATTCCACAATATCATAAAAAAGTCAATCTGTTTACCAAAGTTTTACATAGGGAATGGAGTGACTTAGCTTGGAATTGCACTAATTAATTTTCTTGTATTTCATTCTTTTATCAATTTTCGTTGATTCTAATAAACAAGCCAGTGTATATTTCATGTGCATTATCAAACATACAAGTTGAAACATCTAAAATTGTTTTTACTATTTACCAAAATTTTTTGACACTGAGCTGTACATGACTCAGGCTGCCAATGCCTGTTTACAAAACTGTGGTGTCATTATAGTTTGTTGCTGAGTAGAAGCTATGAGTAAACAGGGCAGAGATAGCGACTTTGCAGTCCCCAAAGGACTCACCGAACTGCTGAACGAGTTCACAATGGCCGTCCTCAGGACGTACCCTGAGAACCTAGTGAAGTTCGCTAAGGAGTACTTTACTGAGAAATACCAGAACAGTCACGAGGATGATGGTGCGAGTTATATATATATATACAGACATACATATATATATATATATATATATATATATATATATATATATATATATATATATATATATATAAAATATATAAAATATATAATGTGTGCATGCATGTGTGCAAGCATGCGTGTGTGTGTGCAAGCATGCGTGCGTGCGTGTGTGTGTATGCACTGTGTCGGCGTGTAGCATAGAACATATAATAGTATATAACCATACAAGTTCTGTTGTACTGTACATCTGCATATACTCCTTGTGATAATATTTGCAGAAATACAGGATCTGCCAGCAGAACTACCTCCAGCATACAAGAATATGAACCGCAGGAAGTCAGGTGAGGTTTAGTCTTGCTTGTATAACTGTTTCTTTTCCAGGTGGTAAAATGCTTTCCGTCTTTGTAAGTGTTAATCAACTTACGCTGCCACCATGTTTTATTAATAAATGTCTATTTGATAAGTGATTATAGGCTGACTAGTTTTCATTTGTAAATTTTTTAAATGTGACACTGGAACATGTCAAACAGCTACAACATTATGAAAAATATAACTCAGAGTTAACAGAATGAAATATGATGATTAAAATAAGTTGTAGAAAATCATACAAAATCTAAAAGCAGGTTAATCTATAATTAGTTAATTATAAAATTTACCGTTCTGTGCGTTACCTTATACACCATTGTCTGCACTGGAACTTTTCCTTGAAATCATTTCATGATATACAGTGATTACTATAATGTGTTTACAGTGGCCGCAGAGAGATATGACCCATCTAAAGACAAGAATGTATCTACAGTACGTATTATGCCTGCAGTATAGAGTATAAATATTCAGTGCATGACACTTTGTGCATTTTCTCTTATGCAAATAGCCAAAACAAGAATTATGATGGTTTAGGTTTTGCAGCAATTTCTAATTACATTTAGATAGTTGCTTGACTAACTCAGACTTATTAGACATGATGGATTGGATTAATTTGCCACCAATGTGGTTGTTCAGAAAATTTTTATTTGCTTTGTACTTCTTATGCAATACACGGTTTACTCACACTCTCTTGTTACTTCCTTTTGTGTTTCCTGGTAGGCTATAGCTCTTATGTATACCTTTTCTTTAATTTATCTCCTGTTAAGGAGTTTTGCCTTACTTGTTGGCAACCAGTAGATTTTTATTGCTAACTGGTAAATTTGTATAACTCAAACTTTTAATGTACCATTTGTACTATATGCTTGACTGACCATTGTTAATTTTGTAGCCTGTTTACCCCAAAACATCTGATCAAAATAAGCGACTCTCCAAATCGGTTCATTCCATCTTCCTCTTCAAAAGTCTGGATGCCGTAAGTTTCCTATCACACTGTCACTATAAACCCACTCAAATTTATAGTTGCTATCCCTGTGAAAAACCTCCGACGAAAAGGGTTTTTGTTGAAGCGGGCTAAGGATCCTTATTCAGATGTGGCACAGAAGCATGCAATTATAACTGGATGCTCTTCCTAACATCACCAATGGCCTTTGTTGGGGTTCGAACCCATGACTTCCCGTCCACTAAGTAAAAGCTCTAACCCCTAGACCACCACTGCTCCATATCACACGGCCACTATAGACATGCTTTATATAATTGACAATAAAGCGTGAACTTTCTCAGACTCTACTCACCTTTTATTTAAGGTTATGTTTTAATAGAACACTTTGTGCTTAAGAGCACGCAAGTGAATGTGTGCTTATACTCTTTAACAGGCTACATTTTATTCGTTGGATTTTTCAAAGTGTAATTTTATTGAAATGAAGTATTATATAGCTTAGCTATCCAAAATTACTGTTATGAATGAGGATATAGCTAGTGAAATCTCAAATAATTAATAGTATACAACTCAAAATATAGAATAGGAAATAAAATCTCATCCAGTAAAATATAGTAAGATAAATGATCAATAATAAAGAAAAATTTACAAAAGTTGGCATAAGAACATTTACTTATTGCAATTATTACTCTTGCTTAAAATGTTTGAATAAATAATTAATTTGGACTTTTTATGACTAAAATTTGGCATCAAAGGTTTAAAAAGTTTGTCAGCTAATTTTGTAAAATAATTGCCACCACTGGGAATCGAACCTGAGTCCTCTGGCTTGCAAGCAAGTGTGCTATCATTACACCACGGAGGCTACTGGGTAAACTCAACACTACAAATTTCATCAGAGTGTTGTAAGGAGAGCAATCACTCAACTTTTACCAATTACCAAAAGTTTTGGTATGCTATACAAATAGCGATTACCACACCATTTCCATAGTGACTGTTACCATAGCAACCATAGTCATAGTAACCATTGCCATAGTAACCACCACCATAGTAAACATTGCCATAGTAACTATTACCATAGTAATCGTGCAAACTAAAATTCAATGTTAATGTTTTCTTGAACTCTGTATTCTCTTCTCAGTTTTTACTGTTGACCATTTGATAGGAGCAGCTTAGTAAGGTTATTGATGCTATGCAAGAAATCCGCTGCGACGATGGTGAGGTCATCATTAAAGATGGCGACGAGGAAGCAGAGTTCTTCTATGTTGTTGAAAGGTGAGAAACAATTATTTATAAAGCACAGATTAAAACTATTGACATGTGCTGAATAATTTTTAGAAAAACTTGATAATTTTTTATAAAAAACTGTGACATAGATTGCTTTTATAGTTGTTTATGTGTTAATGCAAAACTAATATTTCTCTCTTTTTTTATTTTAACCTATTTCATTTAGCAAATAAATTATGCATGCTTTGCTGATGAGCTACATATTTTCAAAGTTGAACTAATGTTACTTTGCACAATTTTTAGTGGAACATATGAGATAAACATGAACAGTGTAGTGGTGCACACATAAACTGCTTATATATAGTTGTTTATGGTCTTGCAAACTTTTTATTTTTAACTGATTTCTTTCAGAAAATGAACTGCATGTTTTGCTAGGCTGCATATGTTCAAAGGTGTTGCCTTGTATGCTTCTTAGCGGAACGTATGAGATAAACGTGAACGGTGTAGTGGTGCACACATACGTTGACGAGGGGAGTTTCGGTGAATTGGCACTCATGTATAACACCCCGAGAGCTGCCACGGTAACTTCGAGAAGCTCTGGAACTCTATGGGCTTTGGTAAGTCAGAGTAGCAACACCTTGGTAAATTACGAGTTACCAAAAAAACTATGTGCCTACAGTAAAGAGATTAGAACTAGAAATAGTGGCTGAAAAAGATTAGAATATAAACAGTTGGACAATATATTTAAGTATTTAATAAACGGAGGGAAAGTTACAAATGTAAATGTAAAATAATTGCCCCTACCGGGATTCGAACCACAAACCTCCGGTTTGCAAGCAGGTGCACTAACAAATCACACCACAGGGGCTTCGGGATTCCTAACAACAGTAAACTGTGAAAAAATCTAACATATACTATAAACGGACTAAAAATATATACAAAAATGTAAATTTTCACCATAACAAATATATATGCTGTTGGTAAGTGATATTTGATATCAAAATGCAATAATCACTCACAGTAAATAAATGTAAGTCACTGTAAACTGCTGAGTCACTGTACATCATTTTATTTGTAAATCTAGGATCGAGCAACTTTCCGGAGAATAGTTTTGAGGGCAGCATTTATGAAGAGGCAGACGTATGAAGAGTTCATCAACAGCGTCAGCATTCTTAGCTCTTTAGAAGTAAGTTATTCAGATGTGTTTCAGCACTCTCAACTCTTTAGAAGTAAGTTATTTAGATTTGTGTTGGCACTCTCAACTCTTTAGAAGTAAGTTATTCAGATGTGTGTCAGCATTCTTAGCTCTCTAGAAGTAAGTTATTCAGATGTGTGTGTAATTCCACAACAGTGTTATAGTGTTGCTAGCATTAAACTATTGAAAAGTAAATTTTTTGTGTTACCATAGAATTGGTAACACAAAAATTTTGCCATTCAATCAATGTCTAAAAATTATTGTTTTTATTGAAATAGCATTATTAAAATTATTGTGTAGAAATTAACTTTTGTAAGCTCTTACAAATTCAAATTATATAATTAGATGTCATTTGTGATGGCTAATATTATAGCAAAGAGCATCTACATAATATATTGTTATAAAAGTACAACAGGTACCCACTTGCCACACTGAAACTCCACTGTTTTATTGACAATGTTATAATAATGTTACTCTTTCACCAGCCCTATGAGAGAATGAAAGTTTGCGATGCTTTGAAATCCGTGACATTCCAGAAAGACGATGTGATTGTAAGGAGAGGAGACAAGGCTGAGAATATGTACTTTGTAGAAAAAGGGGAAGTCAGAGTAATGAGAGCTGTAAGCACCTGTCTCATCTTAAAAACTCTGTCAAATATTGCTTCTTACTTCGAGTACACAGCAATATAAAATAAGAATTTCTATAGTTGCCAAAAAACTTTACCTGTAAAGCTTAGAGCAAAATTTTGAATTGAAATATTTTAATATGATTTCGCGTCCTTACCAGCGTGCATTTGGGTTGGTGTTGAAAAAATGTTACTAGAAGCGGAGCCGAGTTGGGGGTGACTGAACATAGTACTTGTATACATGTCATTGACCTTACTCTAAACTCCAGACCTTCCCAGCACTCAGTGACCACCAACTCTGTGCTGCTTCAAACAATTTTTGTTGACTCACATTAGCTGCAACAGAATTATTCATGTTTGAGCAATCCCCGACAAATTATTGTAATCATGTAGAATGAGTCAGGGCAGGTGAAGGAAGTCAGCCGTATAGGCAGAGGAGGCTACTTTGGAGAACTCGGTCTAATTAGTAAGAATCCCAGAGCCGCTGATGTCATAGCAACTGGAAAGACAGTATGTGCAGGTAACCAGCCAAATATATATTATTATAACAACAAACACAGTTTCAACAATGATTTCCTATGTTTCAAGCAAGATGGCGCTAGTAAAAGCAACTTTTTTACAAGGAGCTGTCAACTTTTATATCTTTTCAGTTAATAATTTGATATTATTTTCAAGCATCAAAATATGCAAAAACCAAATGTAATTTAAATCTTGCAGAAAAAAATAAACACAGCTGACTACACAGAACATTTAGTTGCTACTAACATATTTTGAGAGCTAAAGTATGCAAGAATCACTGCTTTACTTATCATAACCAATATCTTTATATACAGATTATTTTCATCAGCCAATATAGAATCTCTTACTAATTCTTTTTATTACTTAGCAAATATAATAAAGCATTTTATCGCAACTGTTTATTACTTCAAAATCCTATATACTTTATTGACAGCATTAGACGTTGATGCTTTTGAAAGACTTCTAGGACCTTGCGTAGAAGTTATGAAAAGGAACATGAAGTCCTACGAAGTGGACATGAGTCGAGCTTTCACTGAACAAGCTGTCTAACTGTTGTAATGTGATGCGGTCTTACATGTCTGTGTCAGTAACTTGAAACTTATCATTGTCTTAAGTTATGTGTGATCACTAAATCCAATTGTCTTGTACAATGTCCAAATAAAATATATAGAATTTGTATCACAAAATACAAGATGATGTCATTTAAATGAATTTATGATTAAAGGCCAAATAGCATATTGCAGCATGGGGAAATATAAGAGGAGAAAACTTACATCTACACAACAATGCTACGTACAATATAGAGCAAGATATTTCACACTAGGTTAACAAAGTCAATACAAACTTATGTTTCTAGTAAAAATAAGGTCAAAAAGTAGGATTACAAAACAGAAGAGAGAAAATAATTTAACAGCTACATATATTAACGAATAATACATATTAATCACTAAAATACGTTTCATAAAACATAATCATTACTTTCATTACTTGAGGTTATTTGTCAGCTGTAACTTTTTATATTATAAAAGTTTTAAATTCCACACAAATTTCAAAAAACATAATTATTTTATTAAGTAGAAGATATGATGATTTGCTTGATACCAAATGCATTTAGTGCAACAACTGTACTAATCCAGGAAACCTCTTTGGCCACCCATCAGGCTGCCTAGTATTAAATGCGTGGTAAAAGTCATTCACTCGAAAACTCGTGTTATCGTATTTTGCAATAGCAAAAAATCATAGATGTGAACAAAATTTCACAAAAAATCCCAAAAAGATAAAAGTAAATAAAATAGATCACAGCAGGAATAATCACACAAAAACATAGATTCAACACAATACAAGACATAATACATGATAAATAATATAAAGTGACAACAAAACTAACATTGCTTAAATGAATCAGGTCTAAATAAGGTCTAAATGTAAACATAGGAGCATGAATTTTCACAAATGCTAAAGCAAAAAAACTTATAATAAATAAGACGTATATATATATTAGGAATTTCTATTATCTAGAGAAATTGAAGCTTTGATTGTAGCCAGTGCTCCGACAACAGTCAACACAACCATCATTGTAAACATGCTAGACCAACCATAATAGTTAGAGACCCAGGCTATAACGGGACCTTCAAGGACAGTACCCAAACTTCCAAATCCTAAAACATTCATGGGAGAAATCCTACATTCCGGAACATACACCGATATCATGTGACTACCATGCATGCAGTAGGGAGGTCAGTCTAGTGTAGGGAGGGGGGAGGGGGTGTCCAACCTTGTCAGACCGAGAGCCACTGAAAGGGAAGATTCCTGCGCCGAGGACCACATTGTGAACTTCAGTTTGAGCTGGGGGCCACAGCATCAGTATTGTTCAAATTATTACTTTATTCCAAAACTTTATGGATCATTGCACAATAAAGTCCCAATAGTTACAGCAGGCTGCATGTTTTGTAGCATATGTAGAAACAAGACATTTAAAATGTGGCTTTTCACTCTAATTCATATACATGTAAAAACTACTTTTTAGCTTTATACCTTCGGGGCCACATAAATGTAGGCTGGAGGCCACATTTGGTCCTGGGGCCGCCTGTTGGACAGCTCACAAAACAGATGCCATCACCAAGAGACAATACAGAGTTGGTCACAGTCAGACCAACACTATATACCAGACTACATTAGAGAGCAGCGGTGGTTGAAGCGGTGCATCAGGTAATGGGTTTGAATCCCAGCAACGCGTGCACTTAACTGTTCCTGTGTCTTTGTAAACACAGTATTTAGCCCGAGTAGAAACAACCTAATATTTCAGACTATCACTGTGCTCCATTGCTTCGCATTATGTGAATGGATGCTCATACGGACGAAATTTTGGTTGCGGTTTGTATAAACTTATGGTTGTAGTTTCATTCAATGCAGCTGTTTCAAACATGGAATGAAAAATTCATTCACACAATGCTAAGCTGGGAAACATAGTGTCCCACAGATATAGAAACTTAAAACAAACAAGTGGAGTTTATAAGCAATTTATGACATACCATTCACGATGCCAGTGACCGCTGAGCCACTATTTCTGTTATCCTGCTGACCTATCTTATTAGGTATGGCAGCCCCTGTGACATACAAAACAAACAAGTACAGAGAACGTTCTAGCAACTAATCCAAAGGCATGGAACTGTAAAGGAATGTACTAATAATTACATCACATTAATTTCAACAGAATCAAATCTCAAAGTAGTTTCACACAGCTTATGCAGTATAAAACTTGGGAGCAGCCATGGTCTAAGGGCTAGAGCACTGGCATAGTAAACCCCAGTAAAGGCCATTGGTGATGCTAGGAAGAGCATCTAGTCATAATTGCTCTTGTTCCCCTTCTGAATAAGTCCTTAGCTTAATTTAACAAAAACCCTTTCTATCAGGGTTTCTCACAGGGATGGTGACTATAAACTTGTGTGAGGTTTTTACACAACATAAAACTTACCTAAAATAGTATCGGGTCCGCAGTTGAATGCCCCGGCAAACAACATACTGATAGAGTTGGCTGCATATCCAAGACTTGATGTGAGATTAAATACAATGAGAGCTACAGCGCTGGCAACTACAGTCAAGGTGACACCATATAGAGGTCTTTGGGAACTGAATCTGTAAAAGGTAGAAGTCACTTGGATATTGAGAATGGGTAACTTCGGTTGGCAATTGAAAGAATTCCAAGTTTTGAAGGACTAGCTCATGAAATCAAATACCAAAACAAAAACCTAATAGAAACAACCATGAAACCATTATTCGTCAGTTCAATAGATTTAATAGACCAGTTCGATAAATTCAATGAATCAGTTGAAAAAGACAATAAAATTGTATTGAAAGACAACTTCTGCATCCTTCATATGTTATCTAGACATCTCTTACACAAATTATAAAACTGATATAGCTTGAGAACTCACTTGTCTAGTATAAGTCCTAATGCGGCACTGCCAACAACGCCCCCTATCTCAAACATAGTTGAGAATAACCCAGCTTTAGAAGATGGATACGAAAGCTGAAACACAAAGTAATGCTTAGGCTTACTCTTAACTTGCACGAAATCAATAATGGGAAAAACATAGCTAGTAGACCGTACATAATCAAATTAAAATATTATGGCACACCATTAGATTGCTTAACTGTTGCTTTCTAGAAATATACAATACTCCCTCCATATCTCACAGCTCCAGTTCTTGCAAAATCCCATAGGTCACGAAAAAGGCTTGGACCCCATTTTACGGCTTATATATGTGTGTATAGGGACAAAATGGCTGAATTTAGTGAATTCATGAGTTAAACATGGTAGACTATGTCACAGATCGAGGTTTTGGGACCCGCAGCTTAGTGAGATATGAAGCGAGTATATGTATGTTTACATTTCGCATTCAAGTAAGGTTTTTCATTAAATTTATATTCTGACACCCAAAATGAAAGTTTGTAATTATTTGTTGGTAGAATTACCTGTTTCTCTAAATACATGGGCAGCCACATGTACATGCAGTATCTCACCAGTTTAAGACAGAACACAGCTACGGATATCTCAGCCACACCCCTACAGCGTCACGCAACACAAGGTATTTTTACTATGGGGTGATAAGACAAAAGTAAATTTAATATTCCAAACGACAAAAAATATAAAAAAGCAAAACTGCTTCAGCAAACTTTGATGCGAAAAATCAACAACTGCCCGATATAAAAACGCTCAAACAAAAACACACACACACGCACCTGCCCACACATATTTATTGCTTTGTCCGGGTGGCTAGCGCATTCTATAGACAAACAGGAAATAGCGGGCTCACTTACGGTAACTGTGCTAGCTCTCTAAAAGTGAGAGAAGCTTGAGATGGTGAGTCAGACTCTACGTCTTCTGCAGAGGAACTTTCTAGAACAAAGTGGAAGATGGGTCAAAGAAGTAGGTCAATCCTCACAAAGTATAAACATACGAAAATCCCAACAAAACTTTCCAACACTGTGGACTCAAGATGCTATTTGAAATTAAACAAGAGTTGTTTTCTTCGTTGAAATGAAATAATTGACTCAATTATAATAAATTATTCTTATAAAATAGTTTTTAAGAAAAATCATTTTACTTTTAAACATGTACTGCAAAGAATTCTTTTATTATGTCAATACTCATGCAATCATATTTATCAATATTGCTATTGACTAGACATGTTGATATGCAGCTACTGCCAAATCCTAACAACAAACTCTAGCAACACCTTAGCAAAATGATCTCTAATCTAAAGATATTTTCATTATTTCTTGAATAATCTCTTTAAAATTTCTACAGGTGTTAACACAAATTCCACAAACCTCAAAAATGATTTTTTTTTTTGTGAAATAACTCTGAGAGAATTATAAATTATATAATATATAAATTAAATAGTGCTGAGAGATTAAAATTCTACTGACTGGGTGTAGAGTTTTCCTCTGTTATGGTATATCCAGCTTCTTTAGACTCTCTATACATGATGTAACACAGTATACCCACAACTATCTGTGTTAACAAACAGAGCTTACAAGATCCACAGAGAAAATTAATATTATAGACAAGAAAAAACATTACATTATAGCATTTTAAAAGTTGAGTAATCCGAAAGAAGCTAGAAGAAGGAGATGGTAAAAAATGCACAAAAATGCTATAAATAAAACAAATGAGAATAAATTAATGGATAATCTATAGTTCTTTGCTTTTGATTACGATATGTTAAAACAAAGGGAGTAAATTGCGTACTCACAACGAAAATGGAAGGAATGAAGTGCACCTGACGCCAAGTGCCAAAGGTTGAGCGGAAGTAAACCTGAAAGAGCAGGGGAATGAAACTGACATTACAAATACACAGTTATAAGTGTAGACACTACACAGTGCAAAATACGCACATTGAATGTATAGACTACAGTTTATTTTAGATTTACACATCACAGTAACTATATTCCATACAACAGTGTACAATTATAATATATATTACTACATAGTATTATATGATATGATGCTATAAGGGATTATATTATATTATACTATATAGTGTCATATAATGTAGATAAGATAGTTTCAGACAGGTGCTACACATGACACCTTAAGACAGGTGCTAGGCATGACATGACATGCAAGGCATGGTCAGACAGGTGCTCTAATATACTCACAGCCAGTCCAGTGCCTATGATGCCACCAGCAAAAGCGCAGGTACCAAAGAAACCAAACACAGTGTTCTTCTGCTGCTCAGTGAACCATGAAGACAAAACCTTCGTACAGTTTGGCCAGCAAAGAGACTAGAAAATAACATGACAGCCACAAGTCAATGTATAGCAGAATGTGTACAAAATTATTAATAAAAATTAAAAGTAAAGCAATATTATAATAAAATTACAAAACTTTTTCTATTTCAAATAAAAAACTTCAACATTTTGTATATATTGTATATTTTATTTATTTTAAATAACATATTGTCATGAAAACCAAATAATGTTAAACATTAGAAAATGCAGGTAAAGAAGCTCATTATATGTTGATAGTAAACTATCGTACCTGCGACAATCCATTTAGAAAGAGCAAAGCACAGAGTATACCTGCATGACTCCACATGCCAAACGATATCTGCAAAACAGTAGCAACAATAGAACTGTCAATAGTGTAGAATGCACATGTCATAAGGTATGGCATATACAGTGCTGTGAAAAAGTTTAAGGACGCTTGCAGAAATTTCTATGTATCTTGTTTAATAGGGATTTCTTGGAAGTTCTTAATATTTTCCTGCAAGTTCTATATATCAAAATGACTCTTAGAATGTGCACTACAATTTTCACCTCATCAATTCCTACTGCTGTGATGTTTTCCACCCATTTTCAGGCTAACTACAAAAGCAGCTAGGAAAGCGCAACTCCTGTGTTTTTATGTTTTCAAAGTTTATCGCTTCTGATAACAACAAAAGGCTAAACAGTGAAATTTGACTTTGTGCATGGCATCATGATATCATCAAGTAAGACTTTTTTTCCATAATTTGAAATCTGTCATTTAGTTGTAAGCTTTTACATGGTGTCCACTTAGGTGCTGCGCATAGAGAAAATGAGAGCTGTAAATTTTACTTCAAAAGCAAAGTTTGTAATAATTTTCTTGCATAACGAAGGTTATTCAATTAGGAAAATATCTGAAAAGGTTGGCAAAGCAAAGACAACTGTACATTAAATATCAAGAAGTTTATGGAGACTGAGAGTGTAGCAGATCGACCTGAAAGTGAACGACCAAGAAAAAGCACACCGAGAGATGACAAGCTGTTCTCACTAGGATCAGCAAGAAGGATCGTCACAAAACAAATTTTGAGTTGGCAAAGAATGCTCAGAATCAACAGGAACAGCAGCTTCAACATCGCAGATAAGGTGAAGATTGCTGATCCATGGTCTACGTGGCTGCAAAGCAAGAAGGAAGCCTCTACTAACCGAGAAGTAGCAAAAAAAACCGGCTACGTTGGGCCATAGAGCATGGTAGTTAGACCGTGAATGATTAGAAAAAAGTAATTATTGCAGATGAATCCACATGTAATGTGAACAATCATGCGTGAAACTGTTTTGTTAGAAGATACCAGTATGAAGAATATAACCCCTAATGTATTCTTCGAACAATCAAGCACCCTATCGGTGTTATGTTCTAGGATTGTATAACACCAAAAGGTGTAGGTCGTCTCAGTAATTGCTCTAGAATGATGTTAATGCCCAAAAATACATAGAGAATCTTGATGCTAAACTTTTTCCAATTATAAAAATTCTTCTTTTTAAATGAAATTAACATATTTGAAGATGACAATGCACCATGCCATTGGGTAAAAACTGTTGAAGAGTGGATGAAAAAGCAGAGAGTCTCAATGCTTAACTGGCCAGCACAGAGCCAGGACTTGAACCCAATAAGAAATTCATGGTCAAGAATGGCTAAAATAATCTCTTCACAGAAGCCAACAACTAAGGTGACACTCATAGAGCCTGTAATTTATGCATGGCATCATGTCGTGACTGAAAACGAGTTGGAGAAGCTGTACGAGTTGATGCCTAGTGGCTGCCGACTTGTGATTGAGAATAAAGGCTGGCCAACAAAACATTGATACTAAAATTTAAAGCACTGTGTGTTGCAATGCTGCTATAATGTATATAACAAATCACATATAATATTTTTCTATGTTTCAAGTAAAATATTTTGATGTCCTATAGTACACACAAATTGTGAGAGCATCGAATAATTCCCATATATGCATAGTATCTCATTGTTTCACCCAAATTTTGAAAGGAAGTGAAAAGAGACACTAATAATTTATATAAATGAGATAAGGAGATCTTAAGGATCATTTTGATAGGCATCATGTCTATGGAAATGCTTTTGTTATGTCTTGAAATTAGCTTGGAACATTGCTATTATGGAAAACAATGAGGCGCCCTTAAACTTTTTCACAGCACTGTATGTCGGTGTGTGTGTGTGAGTGTATGTGTGCGCGCGCGTGTGTGTCTAGGTATATTGTATTATGTATTCCCGCTCTATTGCACCTATCACACTTTCCAACAGAAAACTCAAAGACTTTATAAGAAAACCTTGACTAATTTTGAAAGAAATAGCTTAAAATTCTTATGAAGTGTTAGCAAAATCAGTTGACAGTATAGTGTCTGAAGTGGTCTATGTTGAAAAAGATACAAAATACCAAGGCAGATGCAACTTTCAACTATCAACTGGTTGTATATTGTGTATATAGTACACAATCACAAAACAGTGTAATTTTAATGAATGCATACAAACGAAGCCATGGACTTGGCAATTATAACTAGACTAGCAGATCTCAGTCTAAATATTATGCCAAACACATTAAGTACAGATGACTATCAAGCCAGTGTTAACATCTGATTAACCAAAGCTCACAATATATTGTGGATTATTATTTACACCTGTGTCTTTCCTAAGTCCATGAACTTGTCAGTCACAGTTACACACAGGTTGCTTTTCAGTGGAAGTAAAAATTATACAGATATATATAAATATTAGCAAATATTCACCATGGCCAAAGTCTTTTTGCTACTAAATATGTAATGCGCCCACATTAGAGTGAATGGACCCCACCATTATTACCTTTAGAGTGGCAGACTATACTATCTACTTTCTAATTAAACTTTTCCGGAAATGAATAAAATAAATTAATATATGAGAAGACAAGACACGCTAGGATTCAAACCTTTGCAGAGCCTACTGGCTAGCTAGTACACTCGACTCTGTCAAGTGGTGTGGGACTGCAAGAGTTGAAACCCCACTGATGGTTTGTTACCTCTTTGCTTCACCACATACAGTGAGATATAAGACTATACCACTACTAGTACAATAAAAAGTTAATGTGTAGTCACTACTAGTATAATAGACAGTCAATTGTGTAGTCACTACTAGTACAATAGACAGTCAATTGTGTAGTCACTACTAGTACAATAGACAGTAAATTGTGTAGTCACTACTAGTACAATAGACAGTAAATTATGTAGTCACTATTAGTACAATAGACAGTCATTTGCGTAGTCATGGTTACCATAGACAATCCCGAGCAGACGAGACAGAGAGAGAGGGTCTTACGAGACCCGATGGAATCCCCGACAGATCCGAGTAACATCTGGGCGACAGCGTAAGGCAGCAACAGAGAGACATCGAACCAACCTAGCTGAGTGGTGGACAGCTCCAGCTCCTTCTGTATGTCTGATTTGAGCTGCCACAGTGAACAATACATGTCATGAATAGATTACAGGACATCTGAACAGGTAACAGTGAAAATGTCTCTCTCTACCACAACATGAAAGGCTGCCAACAATATGAACTTTGAATCGGTGACCATTTATTAGTGCCAATATATCAATATTATGTTATAATTACAGTAATTATTGTAGAAATTTTAATCAAAGATAGCTGACTATCTTCAATACTAAAACTGACTATACCTATAGCAAGGAAGGAATTCTACAAATTGGCTGTATCTACAGTAGAGAATCTGTAAAACACATTCTATTTATTTTCTATAGTAACAGAAAGAACAAAATTTGCCGATATTATGGATATTCTAGTATTATGTAGATTCAAGCAGATTTCTATTTTAAGATTACAAGATTAACAGGATAAATACAATTTGACATTTGACACAGCTACAGCACTAGCATAAACAAGGTTCATATCTGATACAAATCTATGAGTATATTGTATAGTTAAACTATGTTGAGTAAAACAATAGAATAGTTTAACTGTTTTACTATTATTCGCAGCTACAAAATTATCTATCGAGACTACAACGAAAACACAAAATTTACTCTATATATTATTGGTGCCTTAAAATGAAAACAATAATCTTAGTTATGAGCTTAGAGTTTTGTACCACATATAGAAGGTTAACCAATCAGAAACACCGAGACAAAACTCACCACTCCAATAGGTTTACGTAGAAGGTAGGTGCTGGCATAGGCCACCCAGCCAAGGGTGAATATAATAACCTGATGGTGTAATAACTTCATTCTGATTGTCTCCACTCTACTGATTGTCACAACATTTTGTTTGCTGCTGAGTGTGAATCCTAATAATAATGAGTAAAATTCTAGTCAAATCTAAAAAGGCTGTGCCAATCACATATTATGTCTATATTTGATGAAATATTGCAGGACTGAATTGCTATTCACAGTTTTTAAGAGTAAAGATACTGGCCAACACCTGTCTAGTAAAACGGAATAACCTTTCAAAGTTTTGTTACGTGTAAGTAGATAAAATATAATGAACACGGAAGTAGAGACTCTCAAAGAAGTGAACATGCTAGCCGATTTTATTTATACCAACAAATGAAAATATAAAAAATAGAATATGCTTTTAGAAAGATAGTATTTTTAGTAATTTAATTACACCTGCAGCTTCTATTATTCACAATGTGGACAGTTCTGAACATTTCTTGTTTACAATTCATGGAAACAGGTCTGAAGAATTACATTTTGACTCTATAAAATATTGTATTAAGATAATGTGCATTATCATAATATTTTAATAATGATAATAACTTTAGGAATATCTATATTTGCTGCTACCAGCGAACTATTAAACAACCAATCAAAAGTAAATAGTATTAGCTTAGGACCAGTCACAGAGATTGTGTTAGTGATAGTTCAATATTAACAAATGCGACTAACCCATCTAGTATGACTATTAACATTAGTATGACTATTAGTACTACTAATATTAATCTGAACATTTTTATCGTTAGTAATAGTATTGCCATCGTTATATCGATATGAATTTTATTATTAATATGCTCATGGAGAAAGTGAATATGATCACACTAAATTACTAGAAATAAGTGCTATGAATTAAGAATACCACATGTAATCACTATTATTATCACTATGGCTATTAGATAATACTAACATTAAAAGTAAGTCTAATATACCCATATTGAGCCTGAAACCAAATTGAAATTCCACTATGACCTGTGTAATAGTTTAGCTCTAACTCTATCATTATAGCTATGACTATGATAACTATTCATAATTACAATATTACTAATTTGAGTAATTATATATATTAAACAATTATATAAATTATGAAGAATCATAATGATAAAATGGTATGGGTATGATTTTTAATTTTAAGTATCAGTATAACAAATAATTACATTATTAAACTTAATGACGCTTCGGTTTTATATTAATTTAAATAACTATTTTAATTAATATTTATAATTTTATAGTAATTGGTTAAGGTTGCAAAACGGATTGCTTTCAAATTTAATTCAAATCTAGTTTGAAAACAACTAAATCTAATAGATTTGAAATCAAAATGTAATACTCATAGTCATACAGTAATACTATTCATAGCAAATATTATTATTCATATTCATATTGATACTGCAAGATGAGATCATTTTCAGTAGGAGTATCACTCATTCACCATAAATGTAACTGTATAACTCAATAAATATAAGTTAAAGTATTACTATTAGTAATACTAATAATATTAGCATTACTATCAGTGGGACTATCACATTTACTGAGAGTGAGTGTTCTTGATCTTGATTGAGTTAAATCCCAAAACCTCTCGGAGAGAGTAATTGTGGGACCCTCGGATCTATCTAGCCTCTGGGGTCAGAAATCTGCCACTATCATACTGACTATCTCCTCCCCCCTCCCGTACGGAGCTCCGAGACAGTGCGCAACAGGAAACTCGGCAGGTACAGGCTGGAATCGCAGGCTATAGCAATGAAGGTATTAATAAGGGTATTCATGTTATGGGTGGAGGATTTCATAAATGTTACTATAACTATAAGTATAACTATTTTCAATTTTATTAGTACATATAAATATAATTAATAATACTATTAGTATTATAAAACTAAGAATACGTATTACTATTAGTTTATTAGTATTACTACTACTAGTATTATTATAACGTATTAGATTTAGTATTACTATAGTAGAAAATGCAGTATTAGTTATACTATTACTATTAGTATTAGTAAGGTATTAGTATTAGCATTATGATTAGGATAATCATGATAGTAATTGCACAAACTAAAAAGCAGGAGCACTACCAGTACTAGTACTACGACTCTGAGTCTGAACTAGTAGCTACATTCAAAATTTCATTTTGATTTAATATTTTTAATTTTAACCTGTTGAGTTGTCTTATTACAATGCTCATACTGATACTGATAGTGATACTCACTAAATCTAATGATATTGATACTCATACTGTGAATGTGATACTGATAGTGATAGCGATACAATTACAATTATCAATAGCCATAAGATTAAGACTAAGCCCATAACTTATAAGTATGTGTAACAGTATAGCAATCATGATTAACATTATCAGTATCACTCATTCACTGTCAGTTTCACAATGACAATATCAATATGAATATCAATATTAATAATATTATTATTAATATGGCATGAAGTTAAACTTAAACCAACACAACCTCTCAGTTCAATAGCTGCGGGTCTACAGATTAAGATAAAGCTAGTCACATAGGAAATTGAATGAATTTTTTACGACAGTGCGATAAAAAGTTAAAGGAACGCTCGCTTTTCTAAGCTGTGGTTTAAATCTTATAGCATTTAAAACTTTTGACTCGTTATCAACAAATGTTAAACCGAAAACGCACATGCTTTTGACCTCGCAAGGACGAATCTATTGACGAGATCAAATTATCTGCACGCAAATTTTACTCGTACTATATAATTAAATAGAGTCATACTTTCGTGCACTCTTCACAGACTACAATCTCCAACTACTAAAGTAGTGGCTCAAGTACAACGTGAGAATTGCACTACTAGTTACTACTATTAATATTACTATTAGTATTAGTATTACTATTACTTTATATAAAATTAAATTAAATTATTTTAAGCCTAGAATTAAGGTAAGTCTCCACCCTCAATTTAAAATGAGATAGAAGAGAAATTTGACTTTTAGTATTTATGTTAATGTTGCAATCATGATCAGAATCATGTAGATCATAATGATAATAAAATAAAAATATAAATGTAATAATTATTAATTAATATTATAGTCATACTCCTACTCAGTCTCATAGTAGTCATAGTCACTTACAGTTACTCTTAGTGATAGTGCATTTCTGAGTTTTGCTTTGCCTCTACTTTTAGTCTTGGAGTTCGAGTTTTACTTTTAGTTTGACCTCAGAATGAGAAAGTGCCAAATCAAATTGAAATAACTAACTAATTTAATAAGTAATTCAACTTCAAATAATTTAGTATAAGCTGAAGCTCAAAGAAAAACGTTAACTTGAGGTTAGCAATAAATTTTAAACTGTAGTTATAGTTTTGTGTAGCATTGAATTTAAAATTAATGATTAAACAACTCAGCAACTGCAAGTATTAAAATAATACTAAGACTGTAAGTCACTAAGTCAGGTGTAAGAGTAAGTCTAACAGTAACAGTAACAGTAACATCAACACTAGCAGTAACAGTTTAGCATTATCTGTAACAACATTAGCTCAAATGTAAGTGGTAGTTATACTTATTACTTAGTCTCATATTGTGGTGGCTCGTGGAGCTACCAGCAACACAATACGCAAGGTTGCGTATTGACCCGGAACAATGTATTAGCCAATTAGCTAGGCTGTTTTATGAGTAATAGTAGCAGCTTCGCGCTACTAGCTCAGTTGAGGATAGTGCTGTAAATTAAATAGACGTGCGTATCATTACTGTTGTACATTAGATTTTATTATGTATTCTTGTATTAAAATATAACGATATCTACTCGACTTAACTCGGTGAAGTTCCTCTAGTGATAAATAGACTCTCTTGGTGGCACATCGACCCTAAATCTGAAAATTATAACAGTGGTGGCAGCAGTGGGATAGTGTACATCAAAGATGGAGACTGAAAATGCTAGAATGCAACCACCCCCAGTAGAAGGTGAGCGTAGAAATGCTGTTAATCCTGTGAATCGTGAGGGAGAAGAAGCTTATAGACATTGCTTGAAAGCTCCCACCTTTACTGGGTCGGAAGATGTCGAACAATTTATACAAGAATTTAGAGAGGTAATGGAGGTTGCTCAATGGCCGCATAGAGTGGCCCTTATCCAACTGCGGAGAGCGGTGACGGAACAAGCCAAGCCGTACGGAGTGGGAACGGACGTAAACGGGATACTGGCTGCGCTGCGGGCCCGTTTTGGCATCTCCGCAATAGACGCTAGGACCAAGCTAGAGAGATTGTGCCGCACCCCGCGGACCTCGCTGCAAGAACATGCCGCGACGGTGAAGAGGCTGGCGCAGAGTGCGTATAGCGATCTGCCAGCACAACACCAAGAGCGTTACACCTATGACGCCTTTGTCCAGTCACTAAACGACCTGGGCCTACAACATCAACTACGAGCTAAAGGGATAACCAGAATAGAGGATGCCCTGAAGGCTGGAGAAGCTTACCTGTTGGCTACCCAAATGCATCGAGCACAACACAACCCACCAGTAGTTGGAGTCAGCGCTGCCAGGGCTACGACAGGTCCCGAAGCCCTCCCGCTGGAAGCCGAAGTGGACCGTATGGTAGAGATGCTGGGACAACTGGTAACCATTCTGGCCGGTGCTAGCCCCGGTCAGGCCCTGTGGGTGCCCCCAACGCCTGTGGGGCAAGGCTGGAGTGGTGCTGGTCAGGACCAGGGACAGAAAGGACGACCCCAATACCAGGGGGGCGTTAAACTGTCACGGCCCGCGGACACTCTCCCTCCCCGCGGGCCGCAACTGAAAGAGTATGGTGGGACACGCCGTCGTCTGTCCGTACGGACACGGCGGAACACCCCACCCGAGTGGCAGGTACCACGCAGGACTAGTAGGCCCGCACAACGGCCGAGTACCTTCTCCCTGCCACTCGCCAACCGGTTCCACCGGTTACCTCGGGAAGAGGAGCCCGCCACTGAAATAGAGCCAGAAGGCCCAGTAGAGAGCCCCAAACCCCGCCGGCACCAACCTCGCCGCCGGAAACCCCGTAAACCACGGGTGAAACCCCCGCCGTCCTACCAATCCAGGACAGCACATGCGGGGGGGGGGGGGGGTGAAAGTACAGCCACATGGAGAGAGCTATTTCCTACCCGGAAAGGTGGCCGGCAACGCCGTCACTTTCCTGCTCGACTCCGGTTGTACTACCAACCTTCTCAGTCGTAGAGTCTTTGAGGCACTGCCCCGCCGGGACAGGGATAGAGTACGACCGTATACTGGGGAACATGGCACCCTGGCAGACGGGTCATGTATTCCTTTTTATGGTATTATCGAGCTCCCTGGGCGTGTCAGAGACCAGGCTGTACAGGAGACCTTTGTCATAGGTCAACTGGAGGAAGATGCTATCCTCGGAATGCCCTTCTTGAAGCAACACCAGTGCCGAATAGACTAGCAAGTCGGTGGTGCTGATGGGCGGGCGAGAACTCGCCTGTGTGGATAAGTTTGGGCGTCCTCTGGTGGGCGGTGTTCAGGTAGTTCGAAACTGCACCGTGCCCGGACGCTCCAGAGCTACTATCCACTGCCGAGTGAACAGCAACCGGATAGCCAGGCTCGGGGTCGTTGAAGGCGCGCACGAAAGGATCCAACTCGCCAGTAGTTTAAACCGACTAACTGAGCGAGGGGAGGTCTTAGTGCAGTGTGTCAACCCCTTTACCGAGCCCATTGAGCTCCCAGCTGGGTCAATGCTGGGCCGGTTCCACTCCGTCCAGGAAGAGGACGTGGGCCCGTCGCTGGGTGACGCGACGGAGGCACCCCCTCGACACCCTATTCAGGGACGAGGGGCAGTCCCAACACATCTCCGGGAGTTATATGAAACAGCCTGTGGCGGCTGCGCGAGCAACAAGGAACGCCAAGCTATGGCGAAGTTGCTACGCGACTACGGTGATGTGTTCAGTAGCGGAGATCATGACGTGGGGCTGACTGGAGTTGTCAGACACGAAATACCGCTGACTGCAGGGACAGTCCCTGTCCGGCAGCCCACACGCAGGCTGGGGCCGGAAAAGGAGAAGGAGGTTAGCCGACAAGTACGGGATCTTCTGGACCGCGGCCTCATAGAGCCCGCCCATAGTGCGTGGAGCTCACCGGTCGTACTGGTCCGGAAGAAAGACGGCAGTTGGCGGTTCTGTGTGGATTACCGTAAACTCAATAACGTAACCATACAGGACGCCTACCCTCTACCTCGTATTGACGAGTCCTTGGACGCCTTAGCCGGCAGCAAGTACTTCAGTACTTCAGTACATTAGACTTGCTGAGTGGCTATTGGCAAGTCCCTCTGAGTCCCGACGCCCAGGAGAAAGCGGCGTTTATCACACGGGACGGGCTGTGGAAGTGGAAGGTGCTGCCCTTCGGTTTAACCTCCGCCCCAGCCACCTTCCAGAGGCTGATGGAACAAGTCCTTAGCGGACTCCATTGGAAGACACTGCTGGTCTACCTCGATGATGTCATCGTAATCTCTCCAGACTTCGAGACACATGTCAGTCGTCTGCAGGAGGTTTTCGAGAGACTCCGAGGTGCCGGTCTTAAGCTCAAACCTTCCAAGTGCGCTCTATTGCAGCCGGAGGTCAAGTACCTGGGGCACGTTGTCGGTCGAAACGGCGTGGCAACGGATCCCGAAAAGGTACGGGCGGTAGAAGACTGGGTCACCCCCCAAGACTTGACCGGACTCCGGGCTTTCTTGGGGCTGGTAGGGTATTACAGGCAATACATACCGGACTTTGCGGGCATAGCCCAGCCGTTAAACCGGCTCACCGCAAAGGGAGTGACGTGGCAGTGGACCCCAGTCGAACAAGAAGCGTTCGACCGCCTCAAGGGCTGCCTACTAACGGCGCCCATCTTGGCCTACCCAGACCCCACTCTGGAGTACATCCTCGACACGGACGCCAGTGACCAAAATGTTGGCGCTGTGCTGTCACAAGTGCAGGAAGGCCGAGAGGTAGTAGTAGCCTACTACAGCAAGTCTCTCTCACCCGCTGAACGGAACTACTGCACTACCCGCAAGGAGCTGCTGGCAGTAATCAAGTCAGTGAAGCACTTCAGACCATACCTATACGGCAGGAAGTTCCGGCTGCGTACGGATCATGCCTCGCTGATCTGGTTGTGCAAGAGAGCAGAGCCCTCTAGTCAGGTCGCCCGGTGGCTCGAAATCCTAGCTGAATTCTCATACCGGATCGAACATCGACCGGGCAAGAGACACAGCAATGCGGATGGGTTGAGTCGCCGACCTGACGGAGGTTGCAAACAGTGTCTCAACATCGAGAGGAGGGATGGAGGTCCCCCGCGATGCGAGTTGGAGACGCTGGCTCATCACGGAGCACCGTTTGACTGGGACCAGGGTCAACTCAGGCAAGGAGTTGATGAGTCCCCGGAGGATGTGCAAAACCTCCGCGCCAACCCTGTACTGGCCGGTAATGTTCGAGAGAAGAGGAAGCTCCAAGAAGAGCTGCCTGGAGTCGTGGCAGACATATACCGGGCCAAAAGGGAAGGGCGACGACCCAGTGAGGAACGCATACGACAGGGATGCGCCGAGTTCCGGCTATACTGTCAGCGTTGGGACTCGCTGCGGATCGGGCAGGATGGGTTACTAACCATCTCCCTAGCTGCCAGCGGCAGACACCCGGAAAGGAAGAGGGTAGTCTGCCCCACGGCCATCCGCCGTGAGTTGATTTGGGATACTCACAAACAGGCCCACGCAGGGGTCAAGAGAGTGATATCCAAATTACGACTCCGGTGGTATTGGCCACAAATGGAGCGTGACGTCCGACTCAGAGTCAAACAGTGTGATATCTGCCAGGCCAGTAAGCATAGCCGCCCCCCTGGTGAAGCAGGACGGCGGAGGCTATATTCTGGTAGGCCCTGGCAAGTAGTCGCTGTAGACCTGGTCGGACCCATGCCCCTGACCCCCAGAGGCAATAATTGGATCCTAGTACTAACCGACCACTTTACTAGGTGGGCGGATGCTCTGGCTATCCCAGATGCATCAGCCCCAACAGTGGCCAGGGCACTAGACCAACATGTATTCTGTTATTTTGGGCTTCCCGAACAGATACACTCTGATCAAGGCGCTCAATTCCAGTCTCAACTGATGAACGACCTTTGCCACCTCTGGGGAGTAAATCAGAGCAGGACCACCCCCTACCACCCTCAAGGTAACGGGGTGGTGGAGCGCAACAACCGGATGCTAGGTGATGCACTCCGGAGTCTCCTCCTTGGACGAGGTCAAGAGGAATGGGATACGGTGTTGCCGCAAGTCATGCGTGCATACCGTAGCACCCCACACACCAGTACTGGTGAGACCCCAAACCTCTTGATGCTCGGGAGAGACTCGTGTCCCTGACCATCTCACCTATCACGTTCCAGAGCAAGACAACTCGGTTCACGAGTATGCCAGTGAACTAGTGGAACGGATGAAGGCCGCACACGATATACTGCGCGAACAGCAGTGGAAGGTGCGGCACGAAGATTCCGATGAACCACCTCTCTACCAAACGGGAGATAAGGTGTGGATGGTCAATTACCGTAGGCGTCGCGGACAGGCTGATAAACTGAAGCCTAAGTTCGTAGGACCCTACGTGATCGTCGAGGCTATGCCCAATCATACGTACAAGATTGAGCGCTCAGGACAGGTGTCTATCCAGAATGAGTCTCGCTTGAAGCCGTATTGGGCTAGCCCCGACGGAGTGGGAGAAGCCCCCCCGTTGTTAGAGCCCAGGAGGCAGACAACAACGCGCGGGCGACGGCGGCATGGACCTGAATACGAAGTGGTCATACCGCGGGAAGAAAACTTGGTGAGAGAGGAGCGGCAGCTTTTGTCAACAGAAGCGTGTCCGCCACCGCCAAGTCTAATTCCATCACTTCCAGAAACCGAGCCGGTTCCGGAAGTGCAAACCCCCACGGAGGGAGGGGCTCCATCCAGAGAACAAGAAGAGGTGACCGCTAACGGTGAAGTAGAGACGCCATTAGAGGCCCCTACTAACGAACCGGCAAGCGTGTCACCCCCCCTAGAAAGGGGACAGCGTACGAGGAAACCCCCACCATATTTAAAAGACTTCATATGTGACTGCATTAGAAGCGGCGCACATGAAAGTCTAGGGGAAAACCGTACGATAAAATGTTGGAGTTGTGAACCCCACGCAAATATCAACTTTTGCGAGGGCGGAATAGTGGGAGGAATTAATGCGCGTAAAGCAAATAGTTCCGACCTCGTGCCTCAGAAACGATGCTCAGCCTTTTCTTATGCTGACATCGCCAAAGGCAGACGTATCTCACAACCAGCTCCAATCTTACCAAGAACGTTGAGTATGGACATTAATACCGAGTTCCCAGGTAAGCCAGTATAAGTCTTGTATTCCTATTCATGGAAACGGGCTCGATGCCAGTAAATTCTGAACTAATTCAGCAGATTGAATCAGAATTACTGGGAACCACGTTTCATGTGAATGACGATGAAGACACTGTAATGGCCGACGGTCTGTTAGACCTGGAGTTAGACACTGTTCTTGGTCAGTCCACACATGATTCATCAGTTCCTCGAGTGCATTCCAAAAGCTGTGACTCTCAGGCTAGCAACGGTCGACAGTCACTAGAATTATGTTGTAAAGATCCACCGCGATCTAACAATAATTCTACTTTTGTAGACACACTCGCGCCCGTCTCTCCGGGCATGCCTTCTCTAGAGATGGCGTGGGACCCAGAGCCGGCCCCAACAACTTCTACAACCAGGCAACTGCCACCCCAGTTGGAAGCAACCTCCAACTGGATTACCCCTGCCACAGAGAGAGAAATCAGGACCCATCAAGGAGGTGAGAGTAATCGTGAATGCAACCTCTGCCAGCAGCGATTCACAACCCACCGCAGACTAAAAGTACACTTGCCGCAGCACTACATCACCACTTTCTGCCCTTGCGGAGAATATAGCTACAATCGTGATTACCTATTGCGGCACCAACGTACTATGCAGTGTTATCAAGGACATGTCTATGAAGTAGACGAATCATCCTATCCTGCATTTCTCAACGCCATCAAACCACTCATCACTGACCCAGCTCGGCTATCTCGCCTGGAGCAAGGCTTCCCTTCCCCGCGACCCATCATCTCTGGAGCCGCAGATAAACCTATACAGTCTACTAACTCTCCACCTCACAGTCCTCTACGCATACCGCATACCTTTCCTCGTGTCGTACTACAGAGGGTAGACACGAATGCGTATACACTCCCTCCTCCCCTTCCATCCTCAGAGCGGAAAAGACACAGACAGCCGACTTCCTCTCGCTCGTCCCCCTGGGCCCGCAACCTACGTGAAGTAGAAGCTAGGGCACACGACTTGGAGCAAGAAGTGTACAGACTGGCCCCACGGGTGCAGGCTGCATCCAGTGAACTCAAATATTTACAGGAGTCTATTAAACGCATGAAGCGTGCGGCCCGCAGTTAACTTGAGTCTATCTCCAACTCCATACTACTCTTCCCCTACCTCTCTGTGACATTCCCTACCGTTATGGTGGCACGTACTCTACATGTAGATAGGACCTTCTCTTACTTATTACTTATTGTGCACGTTTATATATACCTGTATATTTTATCGGTTGTTTGTTTTTTTTTGTATATACTTTTATACTGTTCTCTTCCCCCCCCGCAACGAAGTATACGTTTTTTTATGTGAATTTTATTTTTATCAGAAAGAGGGCTTTCTGCTGGAGGGGGCAGTGTGGTGGCTCGTGGAGCTACCAGCAACACAATACGCAAGGTTGCGTATTGACCCGGAACAATGTATTAGCCAATTAGCTAGGCTGTTTTATGAGTAATAGTAGCAGCTTCGCGCTACTAGCTCAGTTGAGGATAGTGCTGTAAATTAAATAGACGTGCGTATCATTACTGTTGTACATTAGATTTTATTATGTATTCTTGTATTAAAATATAACGATATCTACTCGACTTAACTCGGTGAAGTTCCTCTAGTGATAAATAGACTCTCTTGGTGGCACATCGACCCTAAATCTGAAAATTATAACAATATTATGATTATGATTAACATTTACTATTAGTCTTTAACAGATTTAGTATTATATTTTGATTTGCTTTTAGTTTTACTTGATTTAGTATTAGTATTACTATTACTATTACTATTATGCTCCGTAATAGGTACTAATACTAGTAGTAATACTTATTTATCATGTTATGATTTATTACTTTGATATCAACACATGCTAATTGTCTTAGATAAAGAGAAATACTGTTTCTAAATTTACTATGCGTCATGTGATTGTGTACCATGTCTTGGAAAGTTAAGTTTTAATTTTTATTTAATAATTTTTTGTACCAGTTTTGTTTTACCCTAATTGAAGCGGGAAACAAGAAATAATTATCTGCTTATAATGTCAACTATAGGAATTTTTCAATAGCCCATACGAAATATCAAGTGACAATTTCCTTTTCAGCTATGTAGCAAAGTGCTAATGATGTTATAAATTTTATAAATTTATATGTCATGCTAATTGAAAATTTCAACATAACCTTCTAGATTTAATATGTTGATAATTGCCAACACGCTCTGCTCTAGGTTTCTATGGTGAGTAAAATTCAGCACATCTCAAGACATATTTCTAACTCATAGACAATGAAGGCTGTACCAGCAGAGCTTCTCTCTAAGTTACAGAAGAGGGTCAAGTATATTCGTAATATTTGCATTCTGGCACATGTTGACCATGGTAAGTGATAAAAAGAACTGTTGAATGTGCTGATATGTTGATTTTTATAATGTCTTTACCCTGGGATGTTTCTTAATTTCTTCCACTCAATATAATAATTATTATAACAAGTATTTTTTAATGAAGATAAATTTCAAGTTTTTTTTCCAAAATTTGATGTGAAAACTATGTTTAGTAAATTGTGAATTAAATTTGAAAGTTTATAATTTTATTCTAATTTAAGCATTTGCAGCTCAGATGCTTGGTTAATGCACTACGTTGAGGCAATCCTCATACAATTTGATTTCTTTTTTAAAGGGAAGACGACTCTTGCTGATACTCTGGTTGCTAGTAATGGAATCATCTCACAGAAAATGGCTGGAAAGGTTGGTTGAACGTTGAATGAATAAAATGTTCCATCTAGTTGTCAAAAGCACTAGAAACGAATTAATGATTTGAATATTATTTCAAACATGAAAAGCTGAGTTTTTACACCTTCACATGCATTACTGTTTCATGTAATGTGAGTTGGGACAAATTCCTTCACATAATTATTGCTCTGTCTCCCATGAGCATGTGGATATCAGCTTCAATTTCTTCTTGGAGTCTAAAATCGATATGTAGGCATATCTTGGCTCTGTATATTATTTAGTTGTGGTGCTTCTTTAAATGTTTAAGTTAAAAAACTTGTTTTTGTAAGGTCATTTACAATCAATATATTGATACATTTGAAATAAATGTGTTCAACTTTAGTAAACAGCAAGTAAACCACTAAAAAACTTGTAAAATGACTCGTAAGGTTGTAATAATGGAAACATTGCACAGACCATGCTGAGCTTGCTGTAACAATGTAGGTGAGTAGTGAAGTAGTATTGATGGGTTACCATGGTGTTTCTCTTTCAGCTCAGGTACATGGATAGTCTGGAAGAAGAACAGCTTCGAGGAATCACAATGAAGTCTAGTGCCATTTCACTGTATTTCTCTAAAGGTAAGCTGAGTGAGACCAGTATATGCTAATCTCACCTAATTAAATGCGTAATTCCATGATGTATTCAATGACAGTCGTCAAAAGCTTTTACCTAGATTTCGTAAAACTGTAGTGTAGATGATGATACTTTTTTATAGTCTTGGTTCATAAGCTTAAAATCACCTCCTTGTGCACCTTATAGGCAGTACTAATATGTTATCAATATAGAATAATTTTATAGATATTAGCTAACTTTACTAGGTTATTTCTAAGTGGCGCTGTTTTCTATGCACAGTTCTCTAACCCATTGAATCCATGTCTAGAATGAGCATCTTTTATATCTAGTGATAACGAATGGATCTTAACTTTAGCATTTGCGCAGTTTATATACTAAGCTTCGAGGGTATTAGCTCTAGATATTAATGCCAAATCCTATAACTCATTCCTACATTTAATACCTTATTTGCTCTGTTCATCCTTGCTTAAAATTGAAAATATTTTTTGGGGTATAAGATTATTGACGGTCTAAATTTTACGATATAATTTGAACAGTAATAGTAAAAAACTGTTGTTGAAAGACCATGCTAACCACTAGAGTAAAATTTAATAGAAATGTTTACACATGTAACCCTTTTGACACATCTCAAAATGATTGAATATTTTGTAGCTGAAGAGCATTATTTGATCAATCTTATCGACTCGCCGGGTCACATTGATTTCTCCAGTGAAGTATCGACTGCTGTGAGATTATGTGACGGAGCTATTGTCGTTATTGATGCTGTTGAAGGCGTGTCTCCACAGGTATTCTCGTCACTACCAGCTGACACCGTGACTCTAACTGAGTACTGTAACTAACTACCAGCTGACACTGTGACTCTAACTGAGTACTGTGACTAAATACTCTGGCTGTGTGACTACTGAGTACTGTAACTGAATACTCCAGCTGTTAACTCTAACTGAGTACTGTAACTGAATACTCCAGCTGTGTGACTCTAACTGAGTACTGTAACTAAATACTCCAGCTGTGTGACTCTAGCTGAGTACTGTGACTAAACACTCCAGCTGTGTGACTCTGACTGTTTAATTTTGCTGCGAGTTTATAAAGTTTACTGCTGGTGATGCTGTAATTCTCTACTGTAACCGTTTATTCTGAATGTTCACTTTTACTGTGTGTTACCACAAGTACTCCAACTATGTCCTGTGGTGTCAGTCTCACTACCTCAGGTTTTGGTGTGCCCTGTGTCCTGTGGTACCAGTCTCACCACCTCAGGTTCTGTTGCATCATGCGTTTTATGCGTTCTATTTGATGCATTGCTGGATGCTAGTCTGTGATTATGATAAAATTGTCAACTGATTTTGAAAGGAGCTCTCTGAGACTTTAAAGGAAATGTTTTTTGCTGCAAATACAGTTAATGATGAGATTTCGGCAGCTGATTTTTCATTCTACTAGTTGCTAATGCTCTTACAAAACAGCAAACATTGACATTTCGTTCTAGAAGTTGCCAAGTCCTGTAATCCGACTTCGGCATTGTCTTTTATTTTTTATATCATCAAGTCATAAACTGTGTGCTAGTCTTGTTTGACATTTGAATCTAGACTCACGCTGTGTTACGGCAAGCTTGGCTGGAGAACATTCGCCCCGTCCTTCTGGTGAATAAAGTAGACAGACTAGTAACAGAACTGAAGCTAACACCAGCTGAGAGTCACACTCATTTACAGCAACTGCTGGAGCAGGTGAATGCTGTCATGGCGCAGCTGATCTCTGGGGACATCATGAAAAAGGCAGCTCTGCGAAATGACGTGAGTTTCTAGCTGCAGTATTACTAAGTTTTCAGATCCACTAGTGCTATGATTGTGACCATATGACTAATACTATGACTAATGCTATATGACTAATGCTATGATTAATGCCATGTGACTAATATTGTATGACTAATGCTATGATTAATGCCATGTGACTAATATTATATGGCTGATGCTATTATTAATGCCATGTGACTAATATTATATGACTAATATTATATGACTGATATTATATGACTAATATTATATAACTAATATTATATGACTAATATTATATGACTAATATTATATGACTAATATTATATGACTAATAATATATGACTAAACATTATGGAGCTTCATTGCTAATATTTGCCACAAGTTGCAATATGTCTTGCATTCTGCCTACTGGTTGTTGTGGATATCTGAAGGCGGAGTGAGATGTTGAGTCATTACTTCATTGGCTTGTTGGCCTTGTTAACTTGTAGCTGACTGCCCAGACTTCTAAGTTGCAGAGCGAAGATGTAATTTGAATGCTTGAATCAAAGTAATTCCTAGATTGAAATACATTATTATTTAGTTATTTGGCAGCTAGAGTATTCACTAACGGATGGAAATTACTTGTTGAGAAGATAACTCCTTCACACACATATTGATACAAATTTTGTTTTAATCAAAAGTTAAAGTTTGATTTAGCTGTTGGCTGATGCACATGACATGGTGAATAGTAAACGCCGAATCCTGATTTTGCTTTCAGAATAAAAAGGAAGTGGAGTCAGATCAGACAGGGAATGGAGAGGACAACTTGTTCAACTGGGATTCTGGACTCCACTCGGATGAAAATGATGACGCGCACCTCTATTTCTCGCCGATTATGGGCAACGTGGTGTTCGGGAGTGCCATCGATGGCTGGGCTTTTGGGTGAGAAGTTGTCCTCTATTTGTTGCAGTGGAATGTATTTGTTCAAGTCATGTCAGTGCTTCAAGCTTCATTCTCAGTGACAGTCTAAACTTACCTGTAAGACTAATAATGCTGACCCAGCTCTCTGTCTTGGTTCAACTTTATCTTCAATGTGGTTGTGTATTCTAGGCTGTAAATCTAAGTTAGCAATGTTTTGATTGATTCATGTGGTTATCTGGCTACTGATATTTCATCACTAAATTTACTGAAAGTACTACTACGATTTACATATATTCCAAAGTTTCACATTTTTTAATAAAACCAATTTATGTATATAAATACATGCACGGTTTCTACGCTCATTTCAGAGTTGACGACTTTGCGGCATTGTATGCTGATAAGCTTGGCCTCAACAAACAGGTTCTTAGAAAGACACTGTGGGGGGATTTCTACTTTAATAGTAAAACTAAGAAAGTAATGAAAGGTGCCCAGGTGAGGCTCTTTCACTAACTGATGACTCGGTACTCAGTAACTGATGACTCAATACGCACTAACTGATAACTCAGTACTCACTAACTGACGACCCAGTACTCACTAACTGATGACTCAGTACTCCCTAACTGACGACCCAGTACTCACTAACTGATGACTCAGTACTCCCTAACTGACGACCCAGTACTCACTAACTGATAACTCAGTACTCACTAACTGATTGTAGAATTTCGTACTTTCTTTATAAAAGGAACTTCGCTATCAAAGTTGTCTGTAATTCGCTTCAACATATGTGAAAATTATGGGTGTGTTTGTAAAGAATTAGTTCTGGTCGTTTTTAGCACTTAAATTATGCTCTGGGATAAACCTAAAAGTGGGATCAGATACTAAATATTGTTTTCTTGTGCAAACTTGGAATCTTTTTGTAGTAATTTTTAAATATACTTCTGAACAACAGAGTATTGAACTATTCTAAATTTATGTAACCTAAAAATACTTACCATTTGCTGGTGAGGCAACTCCCAATTCGATAGTGCCGTGCGGCTTTTTTCCTGACAATAATTTGTTAGTGAAAAAATAAAATGATGGTGTTTGGTTATTTTTAATATGTTGCCTGTTGAGGAAATTGTCACTGGATGATGCTGTACTGTTTGAAATGTTGATATAGGAAATGTAATAAAAAACTCACGAAAGTTTATAGTCACTATCCCTGTGAGAAACCCCTGATGGAAAGGGTTTTTTAAAAATCAGGCTAAGGATTTATTCATATGTGGCACAGGAGCAATTATGACTCAATGTTCTTCCTAACATCACCAATGGCCTCTACCGGGGTTCGAACCCATGACTTTGAACTTACTAGGCAAACGCTCTAACCCATAGACCACTGCTGGAAATATAATTAATAACTGGTTCATTTGTATGTAGAAAGCGGGAAAGAAATCTCTGTTTGTGCAGATGATAATGGACAACATCTGGAAGGTATACAACACCATCCTTGAGCAGAGCAGGTGGGTCCTTTTTCTTGTCGCTAGCTGAAATGTGTGCTTTTGAGTAAAGGTTTGCTGAAATTAAAAAGGCTTCAAGTGTCCGTGTTGAGCGTGAACCATTCATGGGGGTATCTTTGTACATACCCCACAGTTTTTTTATCTCGGAGGTTAATATACCTCAGTGTCTTAGTTTTATAACATGTTCAACTGTTCACTATAGCATAGAACTATGCAGAACAACTTAATTTTCACAGAGACGTCGATCAGTTAGAGAAGTTGGCCTCAGCTCTCAATGTCAAGGTCGCGGCTAAAGATCTAAAGAGTAGTGATAGTCGAGTCACCGTCAAGGCAATTATGTCACAATGGCTTCCTATCAGCCGGGCAACACTGTGTGAGTATATCATTGATCTCTACACTGTGTAAGTATACCATGATGTCTACAGTATGCGAGTATACCATTGATGTCTACAGTGTGAGTGTACCATTGATGTCTACAGTGTGTGAGTATAACATTGATATCTATGCTATTTGAGTATATCATTGATAGTAGATGGGCTGTTCTAATATACTTCGTGTCATGACATCAATTTCAAAGATAAATTCATATTTCTCTGTTTAATGTGAAACAACCAACCTTCACCTGCTGTAATTTTATCTCCCCGAGACTGCTATTAACCACTGGTAGATTCAATCATATTATCGATGTAGAGGTTGTTGCATGTTTCAGTATATTTGTTTTGATTTGATGGACAAGTTTTTATCTGCCATAGACTGTGTTCTGTTGAATGTGTAAACTTATGTAGCGATGGTGGCTGATTACACCCCGTCCCCTCTCGACATCACAGAAGAGAGAGTAGAGGCTTTGATGTGTGATCACTCAGTAAAGTTTGACTCATTACACGATGAGACGCGAGCCTTAAAAAGCCGTAAGTCCACATGCAGCTTGCGATAGGATTTTAGTCAAAGTGTTTTTATTCTATTCTGAGTTGGTACTAATATCAATGAAAGGTTTTTTATTTTCTTAATATTATATTTTAATTTGGTGTGTCGGCTGAAAATTGAATGGACACACAGACTTTCTAAACTTTTATTATAACTGCAGCACTTGGCTAAGTTGCAAATTTCTCTTATGTTTCTGGCACTTTATTCCGTCTTGTCTAGTCTATCTATCACCTCAGTACTATTTTGAATTCTGTAGAAGATTATTATAGCTTAAAATAATAAAGTGAGAAAGTAGATGAAGCTTAATGTCACTGGATGCAATGCAATGTGTCATTAATTCTGACTCTATTCTCATCAAAACATTTCATTCTTGTCTGCTGCTTGTACTTGGACAAGCTCTCTGAATTCTGTAGATTTCCTCAAGTGCAGCAGTGAAGATTCTGAACCAGTCATTGTGTACGTCTCAAAGATGTTTGCAGTAGACCGGGAAATATTCCCGGAAAACCAGCCAGGGTGAGTTGATACAATGTCGTGTGCTGTTAAAGTGCTGTCTTTGATTCTATGGTTTCAGTCAGCTAAAATAACTTGCTGATTAGCCACATTGTCTTTGTGAGAAAAACTAATAATTTGTGCTGCGTATATGTTATCAAATTTGTTCCTTCACTTCTTATGCAATACATGTTTTGTTTATGTTCTTTTGTTTTGTTCTTTTCCTGGTGTAGTTCCTACGTATACTTTTCTCTAACTTATCTATAATCACGGAGTTTTTCCGCACTGCTGCTGCTGCTACTACTGCTAGTACTACTACTGCTGCTGCTGCTGCTGCTGCCACTACTACTACTAGTATTACTGTAGGGTGTTGTCTAAAGCTGAATTGGAACAACGGAAGGAAATAGCTAGGTTGCGGCAGCAGCAAAAGATGGCTGACAGAGCAAGAGAGGAAGAGGAAAGTGCAAAAATAATTCCTCCGGAGGGTGAAGACTACGACCCTAATTCCTGTGTGCCGGCCAAAGGTAAGAGGAATTTTGTCTTATACTACTGACAGACCTGTAGCCTGTGAGGCTGTGATCTTATACAATATATATCTGTAGCCTTAGGCACTCTGAAAGAGTGTTGCTGCAGTGTTGCATGTGATAGCTCAGTCTAACCCACAAAGAATTTTTCTGCTGTTTTGTGATGTTGATCTGATGGTAAAAGCAAACGTAATTTGTCATATCTTCTTTCACCAGCAACCAGTAGATTGCAAGTGGAACTAGAGAGGGTGTTTATTGCGAATAATGGAGTAAACCTTAAACATAGCATATTAGTAACATGTACACAGCTGAGATACATATATTAAAGCAATACTCTTGTAATAAAGTTGTTTTATGCCACGTTATGCCATTGTTTAAAGTTGAAGTTTTTAAGCCAACCTAGTGATGAGGCTGTGCGTTGTAGCAGCTAAGGGTAGCATGCAATGGAACTCGGCAATAATTACTATCAGTTTTATTCTTCTACTAGAGCCAACCAGAAACGCCATCAGCAAGTGATCAGAAATCCCAACTCAATTCAAGACATGTTTGCACATTTTTTTTTATACTGTGAAATTGTTTGAGCATACAATCCTCAAGCAGTCTGTAGATGATAGCTGAGGTATACATTGATATGTTAATACTGCATAACTGAAGCGTGTCAGGGTTCTTATTGATATATTTCCAGAGGATCACACCTCTTCTGACTCTGGGTACAGATTCCTAGCCTTTGCTCGTATCTTCAGTGGAAAGATAAAGAAGGGGCAGAAGTTATACGTTCTCGGGCCAAAGCATGATCCCACTGAGGCTATAGAATTGGTAACCGTTTTAATTAGTTTATATTATGTGTGTTTTTATGTCTTTCACACATAGACTCACTCTGCACATTACTTCCATCTAATTTGAATGTTGCACTTCTTGTAGAGTATACCATGAATTATACTAAGTTTAATTACAATACTGGTCACTATCATTTCATATCAAGAAGGACAGAAATAAAACCAGTTTTATTATCCATAGCTATACATTTTAATATTGACTTCAAATGTACTAACAACTCAATAGTTTGGTTTTCAAGTCAGTATAAATAGATAGCCAATAGCAAATATATGTATTTCTTTACGACAATTGTTTTATATTATATTACATTACTATAACAGTGTAACAGTATGCACAAGAATATAAGATCATTTGTAAGACATCATGACAGTTTCTATCGTAATTAACTGGAATATGGAAACAATATGAATTAAACATACACTGGAATTAATAAACTACTTTCAGTTCAAGTTGAGTTTTAATTTTTCACTCACTTGTACTCTATTCTAGCTTCACTATTAAGAGTTGTCTCATTTCACAGAAAACATACAGAATTGATAGATTGATTGAGATATTAGATTGAGAGACGTTGTGCTAAGATAAACTGTGCAATGATAGTGTGTCTTTCTTGTACGCTGAAATAACCCTTCATAGTACCTTTACCCTAAAAGATGCTTATTTTTCTAGAAAGTTCTAATATACACTGAGTTCTATAAATTTCAGGGTCTTGCAGATAGGCTGACTGACAACCAGTCCCTTACTGTGGAGACTCTGACTGGAGATCTTCATATGACTCAGATCACAGTGCAAGACCTCTACACTTTCATGGGCAGGGAGTTGGAGGTTATGGAAGAAATTCCAGCCGGAAATATTCTTGGTATATTGTTACATGGACTATTCAACTCATTACAGGAGTTTTCCCCTCTATATTATGTATTCTGTTCTTTAATAGTAAATCATAAAGACAAGCCTGAGTATCTTCAGCATGTGTGATGGTAGTTTTGGTTCACACAGCTGAAGAATTTAATTTTGGTTATCTTAGAAACTTGTTACTAAAATTTCTGCCAACCTTCCATATCTACTATTTAAAATGCACTGTGACTACAATGTTAATTCTTACCGCTATAGTCACGTGCCAATCTCTCTCCTTCTATAGCTTTCACTTTCATCCTCTGTTTATTCTTAGAATTTTATAAGGCAAAGTTGCATTAGATGAGACAATTCAAAATTGAACTGAAGTAAAACTAAACACTTGATAGCATTTATAATCTTTTGCACACAATTACTTAGTGATTTTGATATTTACTGGCCTTTCAAACCGACCCTAAACTGATGCAGACTTTCTATTGACTTTCTATTGCTTTTAATTGTCGGCTGGGAGTTGTCTTACTTGGTGGGTTAACTACTTCCTGTTGTAGCTGCCTTCCAAGAGACTTGAGTTGCTGACAACATGTTCTTTTACATCTGCTCTAGACTTGGCATCTCTAGGCGCATGCATTATCTGTTGTATGTTTTCTGTGTGGGTTTGGAGTTGTCTCATCAACTGGTAAACATTCACGGCTACTCTCTATTCCCAACCATATGATTCTTAAAATAATATGCAAATTCTGATCAGGTGTGAAAAGCTCTAGTGTCTGTCTGTTTGTCTGAGTCATTGCTTGGTATCAGAAATTTTATAGCTGCATTATATGTTGAACCTTACGGAGAAGCCATGATCTAGAGGTTAGAGCGTTGGCTTAGTAAACACGAAGTCATGGGTTCAAACCCCAGTAAAGGCCCTTGGTGGTGTTAGGAAGAGCATCCAGTCATAATTACTCCTATGCCACATCTGAATAAGTCCTTAGCCGGCTTTAACAAAAACCCCTTTCATCAGGGTTTCTCACAGGGATCGTAACTATAAACTTTGTATAAGCTGCACCTTTGCCTAATGTTTTAAGATATTATACTCTTTCCAACAGGCATAGGTGGACTCGAGGAGCACATTCTAAAGTCGGCGACGCTCAGCAGCACCGTTGCCTGCACCTCTTTCTCCAACATGATGTTTGAAGCTCAGCCTATTGTCAGAGTTGCAGTGGAACCAAAGAATGCAGGTAAAACACTTTTCTTGTTGAGGACAACTTCTGTCACCCAGAAAACTCTCGTACATCTTGTGAGAGCAATTTAAATGGAGTTAGGACAGTAAAGCTGGTTTACAATTTATGAAATGCTTTGGGATTGTTGTAATATCTATGTTTCAAGAACTTTTCCATGGGCTACAGTTATGTCTAATCTTGAAAAGTTTCAGCTTAACTATAAGAAATGTAATTGATTATTTATGCTTATTTAGCTATAGCAACATGCAGACACCCTGCCTGTTGATCTCTACCAGGATGCTCTGGTTGTTTAGGGAGTAGAGGTCAAAGGGTAGTAGAGGTCAAAAGGTAGTAGAAGTCAAAGGGTAGTAGAGGTAAAAGGGTAGTAGAGGTCAAAGGATAATCACCGGCTTTCCATGTACCGATCTCAGATCGATCTTGCTGAGATCGATCCATGGAAAGACTCCAAAGATCGATCTCAGTCGTTCTGAGCTGGTCGGTCTGTAGAGCTCGAACTCAGATCGATCTCAAGGCAATAAGACCATGGAAAGACGAAAGATCGATCCGAGAAGTAGAAAAATGACTGCTCGCTAAAATGTTGTCTGCTAATGAAAATGATAACTTATTGTTAATTACTAAGCAAAGTACTTAATAATTAAGATAGCCATTTTTTCAAGTGACAAAACTTTGACTTTTAGTAAAATGATTAAGAAAACTTAATTATGTAAAATTATAGACGGTGAAGATACAAAAAGTGAGAGCATTTAAATTGAATTTAAACGACTATTATAACGCACTGTCATTAGTTCATTGCTGCGTAATTTAAGCCTAATAGTCCCGTAAGTTTATGAATAAGCTGCACAACAGCTATTAATTTTATATAAGCTGTCAAGCTAAGATATTAAAATCAATTATCTTGAATTGGCCAAATTACTTCATATTAAAAGCTTTACTGCGTAGAGTTTATAGCTGACGTTAAATTTTAGACTATGAAAATTTTGTTTTTCAACAGCAGTAGCTTTTATCAGTTAGGTGGGTGAAAAAATATTCTATTAAAGTAATCTTCATCTAAGAGGAGGCAACTCCGAGAGATCGATCTGACACTCTCATGGAAAAATGATCGATCTGAGCACATTGCTTAGATCAATCTCGCTGAGATCGATCTGAGATCGGTACATGGAAAGCCCGTGAATAGAGGTCAAAAGTAAAGAATAATACATTCACTTGCTTCGTAACTATCCATCAAGCAATTCTCATTGCATCCATGCAGCTTCTCTTTACTAAATCCATTTCAATTAAAAAGCAGAGGTTTTGTATTACCCGATTCTGGAGTTATCTTTTCTAAATTGTAGTGTCCCATGCCGCAATGCCAGCATTATTTTCTTACTAAAATTTCAATTAACTGCATCAATGTTTGTTCTATGAATATTTACAAAATTGCAATTAATCGTCAATGTGCAAATTTATTGAAATTTTTTCTAAATATTTCACTTTGATTGCCTGATAGATTAAGATTTTTATTTAGGGGGTTTAGTTTTCATGTATTTGGTGATAAAAGCCTAAAGGTTGATAATTCTATTATATTATTGTATCGTACTGCTGTTAAATGTATCTCTAGACTCTAGAGGAATATAAGATATTTATGTTTGAACTTCAGTGATGTTATTATATTGATTTACTCAAGCTGCCAGTAATGTTATGTTCGATATGTAATTAATATCTACTCAATGTGCCTGTGGAATATGAAGTTGTATACATGCTGACGTACAGGTGACATGGACAGACTAGTGAAGGGTATGAGGTTACTCAACCAGGCAGACTCCTGTGTCCAGGTCATGGTTCAGGAATCTGGGGAGCATGTTCTGGTGGCGGCAGGGGAGGTCCACCTACAGAGGTGCCTTGAAGACCTCCGCAAACGGTAGGACCAGTTTAGCCTATACCAGTCATATTACGGCAGGTTTACTATATAGTAGGTGAATAAGTGTAGAGATGTGTGTTGCTACAGGACTATATATAGGGGATGCTTGGCGTTTCATTTCAGAGTAAAATGATGAATAGCTGATTTATTCAAAAATTTATTAAAAATATACTCCACTCTCTTCAAACGAAATTTTTCAACCGTTTCGAAACACATCAAGCGTGTCAAAGATTAAAAATAAAAAATGTCTGCAGTATTTGTTGCAGAGGAGTGCTGTAATATAATAGGATATGGTTACAGGACAATCTAAATGTCTGTAAACATTCATAAACCAAATAATTTTCGAAAGTAAAAGTGTTAAATGTATCCAAGCTTCCGTGAAAATTTTACTTTAATGAAAAAATGGTTAGAAAGTCATAAAATGGGAACATGACATCCAAACCTCATTAGAGCATATTACTATAACACTCAAATTTTTAATACAGTTCCTGAAACACAAAAACATTCCATTTTCACTCATTATGCACAGCCTTCTATGACTTCAACAATATACATGTAAAGCAAACCTAATCATGAATATTTAAAAAATTGGAACTTTTGAAAATTATTTCTTTATAATGAAGACTGCAAACGTCACTAATATTCTAAGTTTAATTAAAATTTTCATCCATTTTATGTCAAAAATTGCAGCCATCTCGAAAAAGACTCAGGCTACATAATTTCTTACAGAATTATGGCATTTTTACATCACTTTTGTTGAAGAGAAACTTCTCTTAATATAGTCAATCAACTCTTCTAAAAATTGAAGCTCTTCCACGGCTCTGTGCTATGCTGATTATAATTATATATACCAGAAGCATACGAGTTTCCACAGTAATTACTTTTAGGAGAGCTTCCAGTTTCTAATGTAATTTCCATCCTCTTTTTCATTCCTGTAATGTTAATAAATAATTAGCTACAGAGCAACGGGGAAAGCTTGTTTTCTTTATTGTAAAGGTACTCTGCTCCTTTACACTTATGAGTATGATTTAAATTGACTCGATGGTGTCTAGGTAGATCTAAAATCACATTTCTTGAAGTATTTCTTATTTAAAATTTGCATGTTCATGCTCAAGTCTTTTTCCTATACAAAAAACTTTGTTATCTAAATGTTTGAACAGTAGTTGTATACTGAATGTGAATATTTGTTAATAATTTGACTGAATTTAAGACGGATAGTTCCTCATCAAATTGATAATCACGGTTTCAAATGATTCCCACTTCTCCAAATTGAAATTTTTGATGAAGTATAAAATATACGTTTTTATGGAATACCTCATGGCTTATGCAATTATAGCAGCTCAGTTATGTTATATTACATTTTAATTAGCTGCTGTGACTTAAATTATTTTGGTTTATAAGTAGATTTTAGTTAAAATTGCTTGTTTGGCTACAAATTTATGAACTTATAATACACATAGTGTTCCAGAAATGCCCATATGGTACTCCAACTGTTGAACTATCAATATTACCAATTCGTAGTCGTTGTTCAGATGGCAAGCTTTCTCCTGTGCAATTATTATCATTCTTAGCTTTTAACTTTCTGTATATGTCTCTGTGTTGTTGAATGATTGAGGGTTGCTCTTTCTGACAGAAAAGGTGGCATTCTCTCATCACATCAGTCAGGTTGGTTTTTGTCTGATTGTTTCTTTCAATATAGTTGACCAACTGTTTGGTATGTTCTTCTTTATAGTGCTCAATTCTCTCTAACAGGCCTTCGCATTGGTTTTTTATTAACTCAATCTGTCCGAACACATAACTAAATACATATATCACAAAATTATATTCATATATTATATGATTGAATATGTTATATAGACAACTGTTGAAAAATACTGTGGTAGAAACATAACTAATTCTGTCAAATTGTCAATAGGAATTGTGAAGTTGCTGAATTTGATTTGAAAGTTGGTAGCTATTTGTGCTTCAACTTAATACCTGTTCAGTTGTCCTGGTCTTTACTTCCAGCTTCATCTTTTTACACTTCTCTTCTATGCTGTCCATCTTTTTATAAGCATTCTTTTCTGCAGTTGCTAAAGAGTTGATCTTTGAGGAAACATTTTGACGGAGCTCTTCAAACTTGGATCTAACTTGTTGTTCAACTGCATCTAGCATCTCATAGGTGTGACCTTTTTCAGAAGTCTTTGTCTTAGCAGGTTTGCTACCATAAACTGGCAGACTGTGAGCTACAAAATATATGCTATTTTGAAATTATATTTCTAAAGTGTCATCAATGATCATCTCGAGCATGCCGCATTTGATAACATGCACAGTGGCATCAACAATTTGTGGCATTCAGAAGTTTTTAATCAATTTTTACAAACTTCGTTTTTAATCTTCATTTTTGCCCGATTTTTTAAACTTTTAACTTTAATTTTTTGACACAGCCATATGGGTAAACATAAATTCGAGTTTGCCAGCAAGTTACTAGCTGGATTGTTTGCGATTGAATGAGGGGTATGCTACTTTGTACTTTGAATGTAGTAATACAAAAGTCTGTGCCAGCAAGACATCAAAACATGTATTCACTTACATTTCTCACATCTCTCCTTCTGCCTGTGACATTCCTCACAGTTGAACTGAAAGCAGATTTTGCATGCCATGGTGATAGCCTGCTTGTTATGCTGGTCACATGATAACTTTTTGGTCTTGTAAGCTTTCGGGTTAACATGATACTCTGTGATGCCAACAGTAACGTGTGTCTTTTCAAAGTAGCCATTGTGGTGCTGAAAAGATCGTTGTTTTCAGCGATCATTTTGAAAATTGAACTTTACATACTAAAAAGCTGATTTTTTGCCTAATTTTGTTCTTGTGAAGCATTGCTAGTTGGATATTTAAAAACTACAAAGAACGTTAGCAGTATATGGAGATACTTACCAAATTGTTTAATACTCCAACGCATTAGCTATAAATGAGAAAATTGTTAAATTATGATGGTATCAGTCAACTTACTTTCTCGTGATGCGAACAAATCTTTTTTTCACAATCAATACAATAGCTGACAGCCGGCTCCCACTTCTGACATATGTCACATTTTACTTCAGTTTTGACTTCAGTTGCCATTGTAGCTGACGTGGTTGGCATTGCCAGTCCTGGGAGCTCATCCAAATTTGTTATGGTGTGTGTTTTTCTGTGAAAAATGTTGTTAGCTCTTTGTTATAAACTATTCAAAATCGACTTTAGATGGTGCAGATATTTAATGTTATCTTTGTATGAAAAGCGATGTACATTAGATCAAAATAAAGTAACTTGGAGAGTTATTCCATCAGCCAAAAATTAGTCAGTTAACAGCTAATTACAGGGTAGTTATACTTATAGAAAGTATTATTTGTCCTAGACTCCTTCATCATGTTTCCTATATATGCTTTATATCTTATAACTTCAATCAATAAAACTAATAGTTCAAATTCCGGTACGAGCTGATAATAAAATTGCGTTTATTCCTTTACTGAAAAAAGCTCCGGGTTTCAGTCAGTTTCAGTGCCCCTTCAAGTTGCGCTTATACCTTCACTATTTTCGTTCAGAAATTCAATTTTGCCGGGTAGCATTGCATTGTAAAAGCCACTCTTCAAAATTGTTGTACTGTGATTACCTAATCCGCCAAGTTCACAATAATAATTGAAAGGAATAATATCTCCTTGTAAATATAGTTATTTAATTATTCAGTAAAACTATAAAGAGCTACTAGTGTTATTAACTGAAACTCGGAGCTTTAAAGTTTTACTGAAGCTCATTGAAATCATTTTGATTCGGAAGCTCACTTTTTAATAATGAAATATAACTGCTTAATCATATATCCTGTAAATGCTGTATATCCTTTTATTCCAATCAATAAAACTAACATTTGAAATTTCGGTACTTACTGATAATAAAAAATGATATAAAAACTTCGAATAAAATTGTATAATGTATTTAGTCGATAAAATCCGATTGACTGGATAGTTCTATAGTTAGTGTGTTACCTGCATTTGATGCATGTATGGGTGTCTGTGGTGTTTCTGGACATAAAGTCTCCCTTCAAACAGGGCAAACAAAAGGCATGTCCACATGGTAACTTCTTTGGATCCACAAATACATCCATACAATATCCACATGTCTTTACTTCACCATCACTAGCTTCTGTACCATCAATCTTTTGATCTCTAAAACATTTTTGAATTGTTATATTCAGTTTCCTTTAGTTTGGGACAGTGATTAATGTTTATCTCTGAATAAGTGTAGTGAAAATCATGAGGAACATATAATCAGTTTTAGCCAACAAATTACTCCATATTTTCGATTTTCTACACAGATAAAACTCTGCAAGTTTTTAGTCACTATCCCTGTGAAAACCCCTAATGAGTTTTTTGTTAAATCGGGCTGAGGACTTATTCAGATGGGGCACAAGAGCAATTATAACTGGATGCTCTTCCTAACATCACCAATGGCCTTTGTCTGGGGTTCGAACCCATGACTTCGTGTTTACTAGGCAAAGCTCTAACCCCTAGACCACTGCTGCTCTATAATTTTCTACACAGATGCAACTTTTGCAAATTATGCTAAACTTTGCTTCTTTAGAGCTGAAGTACTGATCCGCAAAATTTAGGAGTTGAACTTTATGAAAACATTCAGTGATTTTCAGAACTTTTTTTATCTAAAAAGAAACTGTTTTGATTTTTTTTTCATATATAGCAACTGGTTTTAATTACTATTTTGTACATAGTGTATTGGTATGAGCTTGAGACATTTAACTTACCTGGTCTGACAGATGTTGGATGCACCTGTAAAAGTAGAACTCACAGATAAAGTCAAGGGTATAAGTAGTGAGTTTTATTGAGAGATATACCTTGTAATTCAGTGCATGAGCATTATGGAACCACAATTAGTATAGTTTGCTAAACATTAGAAGTAGTCTGGTAAAATAAAGAACCTTGCTGAAACAATGGTGAGAGAAACAGCTTAGAAAATATTATGGCTTATCAACACTGACGCACCTTTTTACTAAAACTGGCATACTCGTGCAGATTTTATTGCTACAGTGCTCCCTCCGTATCTCACTAAGCTACCAGTCCGAAAACTCACTTTGTTACATAGTAGGATACTAGAGTCAACTCACAAATCCGTTAAATTTTGCCATTTTGTCCCTATACACACATACATATATACATAAGCCACAAGCCTTTCTCGTGATGTATGAAGTTTTGTGAGATATGGATCCGTGAGATATGAAGGGAGCACTTATTTCAAATCACCCATCAAATGCATATTTGTGAATAATTTTCAGCCACTTGAAGACTCTCGTGGAATATAGTTGCAAGGTTATTTTTACAGTACAGAGTTCTAAAGGCTTTATAGGAGATCATAAACAAAGTCAATTGATAGTACTTTTGCATATGGAGATTAATAAAGTATTAGCTGTAAACTTACCAAGGACCGTCACTGGAGCTTCAAACGCAACTTTTCCTTGGCTTAACATTTTCCTGAAATGATGTTGCTCATAACATTACAACAATCGAAAGTGTACAATATATAAAGCTTTTATAGAATAATTGATAATGTTATATGTCTTACAATAACCAAACATTAGGCTGATTGCGTCTGATTACATTGTACATAGTATCCCTCCATCAAGTTGTTAAAGTATAAATTGACTGAATTCAATCCTTTTTAAAAATTAAGTAAATAAAAAGTGCTCAATGGTCACTTACAGTATGAAACGTTGTCTAAACTAAAAGAAATATAAAATGTAAGAGTTAAAAGTTTCAGAAGAATGAAAAGCTACTGCTGGGAAGCATGCTTGTCACTCAAAGAATTTTAGTATTATACCAACCATTTGGGAGCAGTAGTGGAGAAATTGAGGTAACCTAAGCTCTTTAATTAATTATTCTGATTTAGAACACAGGCTTTTCTCAATTTCTCCATTACTTCACCTACCTCTTACTAGTTTCGTCTGTTCACAGCTGTAACAGTGACTACTCTGTAGCTTGAAGAATCCTAGCACTAATAAATCTGTATCACTACGCTACAGTCAGCTGTAAGGGAATTCCCCTTTTGTATACCAGCAGATTCACATTCATTAACCAAAACAATAGTCAGCTTTAGTTGGCAAGTTATTGATCACATCCTGTCATACAAGTGAGGTTACACTCTTCAAATAGAAACTGCTAGATAAATGAAATATAAGATCCATAGCTTAGTGTTTGAATAGTTTAGAGCTACTATAGGTCCTGCTGCTATACCAAATTTATGGAGTGCCAAAACACCCTTTCAGTTCCAAACTGTTGTGTGTATATACACATTACATCACGCGCGCCCGCACACACACACTTCTTTATGGCCATCAGTCAATGATTAGCAGTTAGTCACTGATTATGTTTTGTGTACACAATATAGCAGGTGTATGTGTATTGATACACCTGTGCTGTTACTTGCAGGTATTGTTGTATAGCCATCAATGTCTCAGAGCCTATAGTGCCTTTCAGAGAGACTATTATAGAGCCACCCAAACATGACATGGTGAATGAGGCTATAGAAGGGGAGAATGTTATTGTCAAGAATCTGGACAAAGATCAAGGTTAGTTGCTGTCTGTGCTGACTCTACTTTATACTTGCCACTCTCTGCTGCCAAGTATGTATGAGTCATCAAACCAGAGTGAGCTGTTGTATGGTGCTGACACTGGCCCCATATACACACTGCAAAGTCCCTGTCCATCCAAATCTGCCTTTATCATCCTCAGATATTGTTTTAGGAAGTTTTATACATGTAGCCTATTAGTTTAAATTTAAAAAAATTACCAATAATAGAATATAATCAATATAGACATTGTGAAGTTAGTTGCTCATAAATTTAATTTTAGAATATGTTCAATTCCTAAATAGTATATTCATATTGTTCTCTAGTATTACAGTGTGGGTGTGGTATTCTTACTTTATGTTAGCCTTAGAGTTGTATTTGTAACCTTTTGACTTGTGAATGACTTTCACCTTTAACCCTATAACTACTGCTTCTTTTACTTGTCAGCTATTTGTATGTATAGTGTATATGTGTTAGTGTGTGTAGTGTATAGTATATACTATATAGTGTGTAGTATATAGTATATAGTGTATAGCATGTGGTAGTCACAGTTAGTGTGTATATTTATGCAACCTTCTGTAACATCAATTCAGTGCAAGTTTTGGTTCAACAGATTTATACTGATATTGAAATTATTTTCTCATCATTATAAAACTTCTAAGGGAACAATAAATATTAATGTATTGTACATGGTACATTATATTTCACTGTCATTTCTGCTGTTCACAGGAGAGAAGCTGATCACCATAAGACAGGGCGCTGTCACGCTGTCAATAGAGGCACTTCCTTTACCCGCTGCTGTGACAGCACTTATAGACTCTCACGATAACCTCCTGCAAGCCTTAGATCACCACCTATCTCAGTTGATGGGAGGGAGAACTACTAAATTTGACAGACAAACCAGCCTTAATCAGCAGTCCCTAGACAAGTTACACAGTCTACGTAAACAGATTGAACAAGTGTTGGTCGATTCTGGCGTAGATGAATGGAAGAGCTTAGCTTCCAGAATTTGGTGTTTTGGGCCAAGGAAATATGGCCCCAATCTGCTGATTAACGGCGTGATGGACTACAGCCGGCCCAGTATTTGGGCCATGTTGGACCAAGATACCAGCAGCCTGACTCTCAGAGAGTTTGATGGGTCCATAGTCAATGGGTTCCAACTGGCTACCCTTACTGGGCCAATGTGCGGTGAACCAATCAGAGGCGTAGCTTTTGTTGTCAGAAAATGGGAAGTGACTCATATAGCTAATCCAACAGGTGGGTTGTAACTGGTGTATGTATGTTAAAATGTGTCCTTTATACCAAAGTGATTAACAGAAACTTATCTAGACCGTAACTTGTAATGTTTAGAGTATACAGATCAACTTTTCCTTCTATCTAAAACTCTGTTTGTTTAGTGTCGGAACTAAAGGAAGGAGAAGAAACAGGAAGTGACGTAGAAAGTGACTCCGCCTCTGTGATATCTGGGTCCGCCTCCAATTTGTCCGGTTCAAAGCGGAGTGCTGCAGGCGGTGCGACGAACTCGGGTCAAATAATCTCGTCAGTCAAGGAAGCCTGTCGAAGAGCGTTCCAGGCTCAGCCGCAGCGAATCATGTGCGCCATGTACTCTTGTGACATCCAGGCTACTGCCAACGTGCTAGGTATACTTCTGGGTTAAATGCGGAGAGGTGGTGTTTGGTTCAAACAACTTTATGACCTAAAACATTTGCTAGCAGCAGCTGAGTATCGTCTGTTGTACATCTCCTCTGTTTAACTGGGATGGTGGCTTTTAAGCCCACTGTGGTAATATAATTTTTACAGAGCTAAAGCATTAGCCATCTCAACTGTCCTGGTTTCTAATTCTGTGTAATCATAGCCTGTGATTTTCGTTTTCCTCTTTACCTCATTTCACTCCTGCTTATTTTTACATAATAGGTATCTATTGTTTCAACTTCTCTGTCAATACATTCTGGTGCAAACTCATAATTTTACTACAAGTTTCAGTCTAAACTTGTCTTAATTCATGTTGCAAGCATTTTGTTTAGAAGGTTAACCTAATTGTTGATATGTTTCAACTATCTAATAATCCAATAATCTCTATAATTATAATGTGTTCATCCACCAGGTAAAGTGTATGGTGTAATCGGAAAACGTAACGGTAGAGTTATAGCGGAAGATATGCAAGAGGGGAATCAAATCTTCAACATCGCAGCTGTGCTTCCTGTAGCTGAAAGTTTTGGGTTTTGTGATGAAATCAGAAAGAGAACAAGTGGACTAGCTAGTCCTCAGCTGGCATTCAGTCACTGGGAGGTGGGTTTTTGATGGCTATTTTATCCTGTTGGTATTTCAACAGAAATCTTAAGCTAATATGGGTCATTTTACTTAGTTTAGTATACACTCGAAATCTTCAGTTTTTAGCTATTTTTCACAATTTATATGGGTTTTTGTTCAAAACTAACAGATTTTTAATAAATACAACTAAATAGTCAAAATTCTTCTTAATTTTTCTCAATTTCCTATGTTTCTCCTAATCCACTAGTTAGTTTGGATTTGCAAACCGTAACAGGTTTTTGGTAATAGTCCGCAACTCCAAATTAGCTGAATAATTAGAAAAAAACATGGTAAACTAAGCAAAATTAAAAAGAACCTTGGTTACTTAGTTGTATTTATTAATATTTTGTTAGTTTTGAGCAAAAACCCATGCAAATTAGCAGCCAGATTGTGAAAAATAGCCAAAACCTGGAGATTTTGAGTGTGTACAAAATTAACTAAAATGGCCCATGTATCTTTCAACTGCTAATGAGTGTTCAATTGATGTACACAAATGTACGATTGCAAAATATTTTGTGTAAGTCGCATACAAGTTACTGAACTTATTTTATTTTCATGATATATAAAACCGTCTGTTTGACTGCTTTGCAGACTATAGACTTAGATCCATACTGGGAGCCGTGTACAGAAGAGGAAATGGCCCATTATGGAGAGAAGTATGACTCTCAGAACCGAGCTAAGAACTACGTTAATCAGGTTAGAAAAAGGAAAGGTCTGAGGACAGAAGAGAAGATAGTGATGCACGCCGAGAAGCAGCGAACGCTCGGTAAAAAGAAGTGAAGTTGCCGCCAAGTTGGTGATTAGGGAGCGTGCTCAGAGTGTGAAGCTGTTGGCAGACCACCCACTGTATGTATATAGGTGAGAGACACCACCCACCCTCATATACTGCAGTCTGAGTTATGGACCACACAAGTAGCAGGTTATTCTGTGAACCACACAGTCAAACCTAATATAAACATTTAGCATATTGAAGACCTGTCATCTTGTATTTCTTAGTCAGCTATGTTCGTGTATCAGTAGACGAAAGCTTGCTGCTACCCAAAGCACTGATCACTTGTATGAATCTTTAGTTAATAAAAGATTCGATTTCTATATATTCAAACTGAATAAGGAAATAACCAAATGGTGTAGTAAATAGTCAATAGACTATACTGTAACATCGGATCTGTATCAGTTAAATAATGTTATTTAAATGTTACCTGCAAGGTAGTTCTTAACATGTCGTTATTCACATGCTCTCTACATATTACTAACTTTTGTATCAAATGCAATATGATTTCTCTGTTTTGTTAATCTTCTACATGTTGTTTTTTGTTGTTTTGATAGTTATTCTCAATGTTCCATTTTCCTTTTAGAAACTTGTTTTTTGAAATGAAATTATTTTATATCAATAAAAAAGTTTCATTCATGGGAGGCTATATCACACTTCGCAAGCTGAAACTAAATATAAGCATGATTTAAGCTAGGCAATCAATTTTATTAATTTTTTAGTGTTGCCCAAATAAGCATTACATAGACATAAATTCTACACCAAAATGATAAAAACTAAATGATGATTCAGCTTTTATGATACATTCATATGCAGAGGGTATGATTCTTAATTGTTGATTACATTATGATCTTAATTACTGAGGTAAAGCTCATTTGTTATAACTAGAATACCTATCATGCATTAACTTAGCTATAGTTTTGGCATATCTATGTTATAATAGGCATATGATCTCTGGCCACTCTAGAGTTAATTCGTGTTTAATAACAAGGCATAAATGTTTGTTGAATTTTCAGTTTTATTTTATGAAAAGAAAAACTTAAAACACCCTAGGTCTTTCAGTGCAAAAAACAATAAATACAAAACATTTGTGATATATAAACACTATAATATGTTATTATGAATCACAGCAACAACTTATCATGGTGTATTATATGATAACATATGGATGAAAAATAAAAATTGCAAGTACGTTAATCAAAGTTTATAACTTTAAGTAAACCTTATTTTATGAGCTTTAAAGGTTTCTTATGAAATAAAAGCAACATGCACATTACTATTTTTTAAAAGTCTACATTTAAAACCTATCAAGCTATAGTTATATCAACTAGGTAGCAGGTTGATCAGGAGCAAGAAACACCAAATATCAAATGCTCTGTAATGGTCTAGCTGTGGCTAAAAAGTTAAACTTTTAAAAGTTTTATTCCAAGGTTCTGTACCAGGATGGTTATTTCCATATCTATTATAGTTTGGATAAAATGACTCCTTACAGTAATGTATAGTGCTGCGGCCATCATAGCTAGATTCCAAATCCATTTCCATCTTCCTTTTCAATCCTGCAGAGTTAATAAGAGCTATACAGCCATGATTTTATGCATCTAATGTAATGGCAGTTATAAGCTTAAATAGAACTGCCTTTCAGCCACAATTGAAATCTTTATAGTTGCATTGTTCTCTATTGAAATGCAAACCTTGAATATGTTGTAAATGATACATATATGTATATTTATACATATTCTTGCTTTGAAAATTAGCTCTACTATTTACATAATCTGTAAAAATTTTGCCCTTACAGGGATTCGAACCTGAGACTTCCAAGTTGCAAGCAGGTACACTATAGCCATTACACTACTAGGACTACTGGGTAAACTCAACACTACATTAATTATTTAGCATTATGTATATATGTATAAAAACTGCTAACAATTGAAAAATAAATTTGCCCCCACTGGGAATCGGGGTTTATTAGTCGTAGAACTATGGCAGTCAGGGTGTCGGATCTAGTGAAAAATTATGAGGACAGTTTGGTTAGTGGAGACTTTACTGAGTGGTGTGAGAAGCTGGAGCTAGTAGCAACGTTGTAGAATGTAGAAGATCTTGCATCATTCCTGCCATTATTATTGGCAGGTCCAGCATTTGCTGTGTATAAACAGTTTTCAGAGGATGTTAAATCAGACTTTCCGGAGTTAAAGGCTGAGCTGATGACGTCTTTGTGTGAGAGCAGTTACAGTGCTTACGATCAACTTAGATCAAGAAGCCTAAAAGAAGGTGAAGCTGTAGATGTCTATGTAGCTGACTTGAGAAGGCTAGTAATACTGATAGGTCAGAAAACTCCTGAGCCTTTACTGAAATGTGCATTTATTGCTGATTTGCCAGTGGGTGTTGCTACACAAATAAAATCTGTCGCTGCTGTTGAAAAGTTGAGCTTAGAAGAGTTAGTTGGTAGAGCTAGGATAATGTTATCAACAGCAGATATAGACACTTTGACACCCTGTGCTGCTGGTAAGAATGCTACTAGAAAGTGTTTTAAATGTTTTTCACCACATCATTCAGCTAGGAACTGTAACACTGAGAAAAGTCAAAATGGGAACATGAATGCTAATCCAAATGCCAATAATCATCAGCAGTACAGAAGATGGAGCGTTCAGTGCTATACTTGTCAGGCTTGGGGGCATATCAGTAGGAATTGCCCACAGGGAAACGGTGGTGGGGCAGTGTCAGCACCGGATGCTCACCCCAACAACTGAATTGCAATTCGGTGCTACCACTAATAACATTAAATGTAAACGGTGTGAGTATAAAAGCACTAGTAGATAGTGGTTGTGAACAATCATTAGTTTTAGAAAGATTTTGTAATGAAATAGGTGTTGCACCATGTGGTCCTGAACGGAGAGTTCTAAAGCTAAATGAACAAATAACTAAATGTAGGGGTGAAGCTTAATTAGCAGTGCAGGTTAGAAATCACCATCTCTCTGTAAAATGTTTAATATAGCTCCAATGTTAGTAGGTGGTTGCTCTTTAATTTTGGGAATGGATGCTATTAGCAAATTAGATGATGTGACAATTACTAGGAATAAGCAAGTGATGTTTCCTGCAGCTGAACCAACAACAGAAGTTGGTAAAGTTAGTGCTGTTAGTGTAGGCGTAGGGGTAGATAGATTTGATAAGACATTAACTGGTAATAGTACAGGTGAAATTTTTGTTAGTGACACTGACTTTAATGCTAAATTTGATGGTAAAAATAGACAGTGAGGTGGAAATGGGAGAATGGTGAGCCGACATTACAGAATCAACGTGGTCAGTATGCTGTAAAAGACAAATTCAAACAGAGTTACCATGAGCAGATCCAGCAATGGATTAATGATGGATGGCTACAATTGTATGACAATAAATTGCATGGTACAGTCACTGGGATTGTACCATTGATAGCTGCTGCCCAGTCGAATAAACCAACCCAGGTTCGACCTGTTATGAATTATAGTAAAGAAATCAACACTACAACAATATTATAGGAAACGGCTAGAATTGGCATGGCTATACTGAATCTATATATTTAAGAATACTGCAACCAGTATAAAATTCACTATATATATACCAATTTTAAGTCGTCTTTCAACTGTTGTGTCATATCTTTCTGCATCGTATGTGTCATTCTTCTCATTCAATTCATCCAATACATCTTCATGCTCTCTAATCATTAGGCTCTGCTCTTTCTGACAAAACTCGTGACTTTGTTTCATTACTTCCTCTAAGTTGGTCTTTGTCTGATTGCTTCTTTCAATATATTCCACAAGCGTTCTTAGTTTTTCTTCTTGGTAACCATCAACTTGTTCTATTAAACCCTTAGATTGGTTCTTTATGAGCTCAACCTGCCAATTACACAGTGTTACGCAAGTTTTTTCTCTTGAGAATAACTGGGTATATACAGTAAAGGAAAATTATAGCGAGTTTTAGGGAGTTCACTATACACTATTAGTAAACTCTTTCAGCAAGCTATTTTTATGCTTTTATACAACTTATTATATTTAGCTTTTTATTACAATAAAGCAAGCAGAAGTAATTCCTTCAACTTCCCAACTATAAAGCTCAAACAATTTCATGAGGTCTAAAAACAATCTACACATAAATTAACACGCACTTTAACAAAAGGTTGAAACTCCAGCTATATTAACAAAGTTGTTTTTGCTTTTATTTGCCATAACATGCTTTTGTTAACTTATTAACTTTATATGCAATCTATAATAGTCTCTTCTTCCACATCTTTTGCAAACAACCTGTGTGATCTTTCAATTTCGAACAAAAAACATTAAAGTTCTGGCTATGGCGAGGTTGTATTTGCACTTTAATAAAGATTTATATAAACCTAATTAATTACTTGTTCATCTGTTTTTCTTTTTATTTCCTGTTTCATTCCTTCGCATTTTTCAGGAACTTCATCCATTCTGTTGTAAGCATCTTTTACTCCTTCGGCAATCGTGTTAAGCTTTGAGGAAACGCTTGAGCGTATTGCTTCAAATTTTGGTTTCACTTGTTGATGAACATCATCTAAACTTTCATAGGCATGATCTTTTCCAGATGTCATTGTTTGCATACTATATATAGTACCAACAGCACCTGGAAGAATGTGAATACTCTAGAGTATTTTATTGCAGTTCAAATTTTCTACACTCTCAAGAAGCAAGCAGTGTGTACGCAGTTATGTTTTTATTATATAGTGTATAGTGTGTGCCTGTTTTGGGGTATAATTAGCATTTTCTTTGTTTTATATATATATATATATATATATATACAATAAAACAACATCTATATAATTAAATTGCTCTTTTCCTCAATAATATAATTGCTCATTATTATACACATAATAATTTGAGCACTTTTTTATCGCTGTTTTTTAAAAATCTCACGATACAATTATTATATATATATATATATATATATATATATATATATATATATATATATATATATATACTGTCCACAGATTGAGATATATATATATATATATATACTGTCCACAGATTGAGATATATATATATATATATATATATATATATATATATATATATATATATATATATATATATATATATATATATATATATATATATATATATATATATATATATATATATATATATATATATATATATATATACTGTCCACAGATTGAGATATATAATTATATATATATATATAGTTACCTATTCATTTTTGCATGTAGGTAAATATTTCTAAAGTGTGGATAATTAAACTAGTCACTTAAATTATATAATAAAACAGAAGTAATATACATAAATATAAATATATAAATGCAATATAAAGATGATACATTAGCTTTGAATTTTTGTGTCAAAATAAGAAAAATATTATACAAAAATTTATTCAAAGCTGCTTTTACACAATTTACAGTATCCTTTCTATAACTTCCATTATATATTATACCTATAAGCAGAAGCTTAGAGATCCAAGTAATAATGCTCAAATATTTATAGGTTACACACCTTTCTCACACTTTCCGTTTTGTTTGTGGCATTCTTCGCAGTTGAACTGAAAGCAAGCTTTGCACACCATCGTGATAACCTGCTTCTCATGTTTGTGACACAATTTTCTTTTCTTATAGGCGGCAGGATTTAAAGTGTAGTTTGCAATATCCACAGTTTTGTGTGTATCTCCAAAAAAACCTATGTGGTGCTAAAAGGTAAATTCCAAACAACATTTTGAAATCGATGTCCACATTTATAATATTTTGGTGAAAAGCTCAACAGAGTAGGCTTATATAATCATATTGGCTTCAGAATATCACCAAAGATATAATTAAAAAACGTAAACGTATGCATTAGCAGAAATTTTATTGGAATAATCATATCACATATGTGATATATATGCTCAGTCAGTAAAATACAAGCGAGGCTCTTAGATAAATTAGGCAAGCTGGCCACATTTTAAAACAGACCAAGTTTAAATGCATATTTTTGCTAATCTTTTAACTACAGTGAGGCTTTAAAATTTGACAAAAAAAAAACGTAAAAATATTCATACTATTAGCCTTTGCTATTCACTTTTTTTGACATAGAATGTGGTCAGCAATCTTTTACCTGCATATGAAGTGAGCATATTTTTACTTCGCAGTCAATGCAATAGTGAACTGCCAGCTCCAAAGTTTTACATCTGTCGCACTGTGCTGTAGTCTTAGCAGATACTTTTGCTGACTTAGCTGTAGTTACTGGCCTTGGGAGCTCCTCAAAATTGTTAATGACATATGTCTTTCTGTAAGTAGATATTTAAACAAATGTTTATCTGATAGATTAATTTATTTTAAAAGAGATATCATGCATAAGACCAGTTTTTATATAAGGATTAATAAAGTCTGGCTTTCAGTGTTTTAAACCAAGAAACTAGTACTAACTTACATTTATAGCTTTTGTTATCTATGAAAATAATGTAATTATATAGCTATTATAACTAGTCCTTATAGTTTTAAAAACAAATTAATAAAAATTTAGTAAATCCTAATTAGGGGTTTCATTTCAGATAGACGCTTCCCAGTTAGACGTTATATAATTTTAGAGTAACATACCTAAATAACTGATGCATTCATTTGATAAAATGCTAATAGCTATAATAGCTATAACAATAATTATCTGGAATAATATTCCAATTCTCAGAGATTTGTTTTTAATATAGTTTTAAACCTACGGCTGTTTCTAAGGCGTATCAATTATTAAAAATTGATACACTTCTGCAGTCGCGTGTGTTTGGCCTATCATGCAGCTATACATCTTGCTTCTAATTTGCAAAAATGAAGCGATTTGGCCATGGCAATTCCACTAAATTGATTTTGAATCAGCCCAACTCCGGTTTCAAGTGCTATATGCTTCACATTTGTTCAATATATAAAGTCTATTATACTTGGATATTTATTTAATGACACATAGATTTTTAAAACTAATTCATAAAATATAAATTGAACAACATTTTGCTAGAACTAGAAAAAGTGACTAGCCTAGCTCATTTGCAATGTCCTGTGCCACTGCTCTTTGTTCCTGAGTAAGTTAATATAATAAAGAATATAAACTTTTAAAATCCAAGATACATTATTGTTCATGTTTTACCTGCAAGTTATACACCTGTGACTGTCATTGTTTGCAAAATCTCCTTCCAAACAATCCAAACAGAACACGTGCCCACATGGTAATTCCCTCGGGTCCACCATATTTTCTAGCTTTTCCATACAAAATCGGCACGACATTTTTTCTTCACAATTTGGCTTTTCAAAATCTGAATTCCTGAAACAATTGTTAATAATATAATAATTTGATAACAATTGATAACAACTTTGCTCATGTTTAATTTTTATGAGTGCAAAAATATGTTTTTGAGTTGCACTATACTACCTATTTAATAGTCATTTGTCAAAAAGTTCAAAGATTATATTACTATATTACAATAAACCACCATCTTTAATAACCAATGGCTAAAGCTTCAGAATTAGACGTTTAACACAACTGTATCATATTTCATCATTATAAAGAAAAATAAAGGAGTTAATGTTGATGTCAACATTCATTCTGCATGAGTGCAAAAGGCACTAAGTTTAAAATTAAAGTTAAAACAGAATTGTATTTGAATTTTCAAAAAGTTTACATCACATGCATGGTACTTCTACTATGGAGATACTTTACTTTATATAGCTACACTGGTAAGGAGACAAAAGATGTCTTATATATAGTTGTAAATGTGAAGTTTCACCAATAATTACATAATTTATTGTTTTTTGTTTATCTTTGCTTATAATAATGTAATTATGATTGTATAATATCAGGTCCTACTCACTCAACAGTCTGTGTAAGAGTCCCTCGTGCTTTCACTCTCACAATAGCCAATCTCCAAGTCGTACAAGCTGGTAGGAGATCCGAATGCTTGTAAAGCAGTTAGCCAATCACCTCAGGTTAGCTTGTAGCTTATCTGCTAAATACTATAAACCACATTATATTTCAATGATAGCAGTCAATAATGGAATTAAACCTTCATAACTTGATGTCATGAAGTACGTATTTCTCAAGCTACAATGAAGATAGTCTTTTATTACCTGTAACTATAAGCTTGGTTTGACGTGAAAACTCCAACTTTTGAGACTATAAGCAGCTTTTTAAAACCATGAAAAGTGTGCCGTCAGGATTGATTATAACACAACATAGTTGAAAAACATGCTAACTTGTAAAAATAATGCTGCTCATTTGTGTTGTTTCTTTTAGTAACGGAGTAAGCCTAGGGCCACACGGTGCGTATTTTCGCATACGAAAATTGAAATCACAAGTAGCAAAGGTGTCCACTGTGACGTCAGTGATGCGTGATAAATAAAGCTGTCTTTTTTAAATCGCACTCGCTTTCAATAAAACGCAATTTACTGGAATGTAGCACTAAAATAAAGAAATTGGGCTCGCTGAATAACTACCCGCCGAAGGTGACGAAGACAGAGACGATTTGCACTTGCATTGAGAATGCTGAGCAACAAGTGCGGATGTTTTCTCAACGAGCACAGTGGACACCTTTGCTACTTGTGGTTTCAATTTTCGAATGCAAAAATACGCACCGTGTGGCCCTAGGCTAATATTGTTGCATGGAGCAAACTGGTCAATATAGCTGCATTTATCCTTTTAGCCTTCGTCAGTTTTCAATAAAGTTATAGAGATTAATAAGAATCAATGCAATCAACTATATAATACTTACTTTGTGTGTTACTTTTGTTCTGCATGCCCGTGGAGTTGTTGATATATGAATAATAATAGCTGAAAACTACGCCTTTCTACTAGAATATCATGCCGCGCTTAGTACTTACACACCAAAAAGAGCCGTTGCTATTATAGTCAACAGACTCCTATGCATCAAGCTTATATGAATATAAAGACCGAATATTATATAAGCACTATTTTTGTATAAAGCTTTCTCTAATATTTAATAATCATTTAGAAATACCTAAACTGCTTCCGTGATTAAAAAGTGATCTGATATTTTTGTAAGAATTTACATACACATGACATTCAAATATATAAAAAACATGAAATTATTAGTAATTTTGGTTTTACTTATATACTATTACAAATGTCAGCATATAATATATATATAGAGCATTTTATAATAAACTCATTCTAATTAAAACCAAATGGTGGCAAAATTTGCTAGCTAGAGAAAGGGAAAACTCCTTTATAACATATAAAACCAAATGTATTATATATATATATATATATATATATATATATATATATATATATATATATATATATATATATATATATATATATATATATATATATATATATATATATATATATATATATATATATACATATATATATATACATACATGTACAATCCTATCACAAATCATTATATTATAAAAACTCACGCAATTTTGTAGTCGCTATCCCTGTGAGAAACCCCTTGTAGAAACGGTTTTCGTTAAAGTGGGCTAAGGACTTATTTAAATGAGGCACAGGAGCAATTATGACTGGATGCTCTTCCTAACATCACCAATGGCCTTTGTCTGGGCTCGAACCCATGACCTCCCGTTTACTAGGCAAATGCTCTAACCCCTAGACCACGGCTGCTCCCTAAATCATTATTATGAATTATCCATTAAAATGAATTATCCATTATATAATATAATAATGATTTATATTACATAATGGATAATTCCTTTTAATCAGATGTTTGTAAATTTAACTTACATTGCCTTGTGCAGTTACTGCTGACATACATCTGCTAATGGCAGCTCTTGAATGATCAGTGCGTATAACCTTGCTTTACCGTCTCTACTTAATAATATTATAGTTCCTTTGTTATATATATTCAACAGTAAATGGTTTTGATAGGGGAATTCTCTATACATTATAGCTCTTATAACTGTGTAGTGTAAGTTATAAATGCTGCTTAGAAAGAGCTACTGAATTTGTTCATTATTGTTCAACATTGCATACAGTCTCTTTTTTCAAATGTATATGAATAACTGCTTACCAAATTTATTCATATATCAACAGCCTTATTCAAAATTAATCATGCTTACAAAATTTACTATTGGCTGTTACAAAATCAGAAAAATGTGCCGCATATAATAATAACAACGCAATTTTAGTGCCTACAAATACAATATAGCCATGCAACTTTCTTTATGTTTTGCAAGGCCAAAGCCTACTGCAGGAACATCATCTGCAAGTGATCAGAAATCCTAAATCAATTTAGCTTTAAATTCATTATAAAACAAAATTGCTTAAACATACAACCTTAAAACAGTATGTAGATGAAAGCTAATATATATAAGCATATTTTATTACTATGTAAGTAAAGCGTGTCAGGGATTTGTTAATATATTCAAATTTTCCAGGTTTATTACATAATAGTTATAGTATTAGAAGCCTGAGCTATTTTATGCCTAATAGCCGCAAGTTATATATAAGGAGCTGCATGTATTATAGCTAGAAAAAGCTATAGTATTAAGCCCCCATGATAAATGGGTTTTTTTTAACAATTGGATTACAACCTGCGAAAGATATAGTTTGAATTTTCTATATACGTTTATTTCTATTACTTTATTCGCCAAAAATTTAATAGTGTCTTATATATTTGCAGCTTCCACCATTGTCGTTCATATAAGATACTTTTAACCTAATCAAACTGTTGGTGTAATAAACTATACACAGAGAAAAATATTAGTGCAGCTGGTGCACTCAAGTTGTTCACAAAGCCTTTTATTGCCTGTATAGTCTGCACCACACCTCTAATAGTTGTAGACCTGCACTTATTTTGATAAAATTGAAAATTCATCAGATTAGTGTAAGCTGAATAATATTTAGTTGTAGCTCCGAAGCCCCTTAGTTGTTCAGTCAACACTATAATATGAGCATGGTTATAGTATATAATATATATAATATATAATATAATATTTGCCAACTTATGGTATTTTAGTGTATAAAATGCGTGAGATATCATAATTTTTGCGGTCCACATAACAATCAATAAAAACATTACTTAAAACAAGTGCATATATGGTGACAGCTCATCTTGCGTTGTTATAGTGTGGAAGGATCATTATATAGTCTATATTTTAAGTATGCCTCTGCATTTCGTTGTTATAATAACTATAAAAGAGGCTGATAACACTGCCTTAACCTAACTTTAGTACCTCATTATCCTTATATCTGCTTCTCTATTAAATAGCTTGATCATGTATAGAACATTTTGCTTTTTATTATCATAACAGAAAAAAACTTAGCTAAAGAACTGTTATAAATATTCCCATCTCTGAGGAATTCATAAATCAGCCATGCATACCACAGAATGAATGGTCACAGGGTACGTATGTAAGTTCCGTTGAGTTGTATATCACATCATTTGCCAGTGTAGAACATCTTAGAGCCGTTATCCTGACACTGTACTGTTTGCACTCCAGCCCCCTAGAGACATAAACTTTAATGTCAGCTACATCACCAACTCCCGTTGGCAATGGACTGTCACTCCATATCCCAATTTTAGATCCACAACTCATAGGTAAAGGACAGGTGTCCAAAAACCTGTTGCCTACATCTCCAGCAAACCTGAACCATGGGGATGAACCATCTACGAATATTCTTTGTGTATCACAGTCTAATGTAGTTTTAGTGTCATTTCTCCATTTCTCTGTCAAGTTTATTGCCGTTTGACACTCAAAAGGTACAGGTTTGCTAGTGGTAGTCGATGTGGTAGTAGTAGTTGTTGGGTTCAATCTGTCTCTACACTCAGTCAATCTTCTGATCAGTTTCTCATATAGAATCTTCTCAACTAACAGCTGACTCTCACTGTGGCCAGGAATTTTCTCCCTCTTCATCTTATGAAGTTGAGGGTCAGAGCAGTTGGCTGCTAAAATTCTTTGTAGAACTTTTACCCTTCTTTCAAAATGTTCAAACTCAAGTTTTTCTGAAGATTCATCTGTTTGAAATAGAGATTTTCACATTTTAAGCTTGTGACTATAATATTATAGTTTTCGAAATAGACAATATATATAGTTGCCTATATATAGCAAAAACCTGACTACTTGTTAGTTTTACAGAGTTAGACATGATACAAAATATTCAATATTCAATCTAAATGCAGTTGAATATTTTACCTTAATGATTCTACCATGCAGATGTATATACATAAATTTTATTTCTATATAATGAAATATATAATTTTCAGTTAAGCATGCAGTTTATTGAGATACAACTTGAACTTATAGAACGCAAGAAACGGCCAGGTATAGTCTCATCACAAGCTTTATCAGTAGAGTTAAAATGTCCTGCAGCTACTGAAAGCTAAATCATGTATCTAACTATATCACTATATAATTCAGATATAAAATATATACAGTGTTTTCTTACCATTGCTGGGAAAACTATAAAAAGTAGATTCTCCTTCACATTTATATTTTATCATGCAGCAGATAAGAAGTAAAGCAGCTAAGTTTCGCATTTTGAGTATATATAGTTCAACGAATGCTTTATGTCTGCTACCATATTATAATGCCTGTCTCATATTATATATACATATTATAATACTATTATGATGATTACACTGATAGCTGCTTTGCTGCGGAAATGACAAATTTGTGAGATTTTATCTGATTCCATTGTCAATTGTATTTCACAAACAATATACATAATACTCAACACACACAGATCTCTGTATGTCTCTTCTTTTCATCTCTCTAAGTTCTAATAGCAGATTCAAAAGCTTGATAGGGCGCTTTCAAATGTTCAACAACTGTTGAATATATTATGTTAATATAACATGCATTACTTATACTATTTTGCTTACAAAAATATTAACAATTGTTCAACATGTATTGTTATTATTTGCAGATGTGTATTGTGTACAACACACATGTTGAACAATTGTTGATATTCTTTCTCTTTGACAAACTTAAATTCCTAATTAAGCTATAAATAGATGTTCAAGTTGTTAGCGCTGTTAATCAATTGCAATTTATTCTTGCACCTTTTTTCTTGAAAAACTGTTGCTATAACTAAGACTCATAGTAATTAAGACTGAGATTTCCCAGGTATTATGGTGCCTTAGTTTTATAGCATGATTTGAGCATGGGGTGTCTGCACGCATCCTTTCCATTAAAACCTTGATTTAAAGCATAAGCGACAATGTGGTTGGCTGGTGAGACAACACAGGGAGTAGTGACCCCTCCCCTGTCCAGGCTGCAGCTCAAAATGAGCTGTCATTATCTTGTTTGAGAGATGCGTTCATCAATCTTAAGTTTTGCATCATGTAGCTTTGCTGTCCACACTATACTGTAGTGCTAGGGTTGTACTCAGTATAGCCTTGTGGTGGTTGGTGCACGTGCTTGCAAGCCATTATATAGGTCTGTGGTTTGAATCCTGTTCGTTGAAGGCATATAATTATCATACAACTACCTTTTGAGTTAGAGTCTGTATGGCCGTTGTTTATGTCTTTGAAATTCTAATAACTAAAAGAAGCTGCCATTATCTAATTTTAATACAGTGCTCCCTCCATGTCTCACTAAGCTGCGGTCTCAAAACCTAAATTCGTAGAATACTTTGGATTTAACTCAAATAGATTTAACTATTTTGTCTTTATACACACATACATGAAGCACATGCAAAATGAGCGGGTCCCAGCCTTTCCTTGCCCTACAATGGAATTATGTGAGAAATGCAGCATTATATAAGACATGAGGAGAGAGAGTACTACTTCATTATTATACTACTATAATAATATATCTGCTTTTATCAAATAGCTTAACCATAAAACTGGTATAGCATGCTTTTTATTATAAAGAGAAATGCTTGTTATAAGTAATAATTTATAACAGGTAAAATGAGAGATAATATATAAAAATTTCCATTTCTGAAGAACAAATATAATTCATAAATCAGACATGCCACAGAATGAATTGTCACAGGGTATATGTGTTGGTGCTGAGTTGTATATCACATCGTTTGCCAGTGATGAACATCTTAGAGCCGTTATTCTGACGCTGTACTTTTTGCACTCCGATCCCCTTGAGCCATAAACTTTAATGTCAGCTACATCACCAACTCCCGTTGGCAATGGACTGTCACTCCATATCCCAATTTTAGATCCACAACTCATAGGTAAAGGACAGGTGTCCAAAAACCTGTTGCCTACATCTCCAGCAAACCTGAACCAGGGAGCACCATCTGCGAATATTCTATGTGTATCACAGTCTAATGTAGTTCTAATGTCAGTTCTCCATTTCTCTGTCAAGTTTATTGCTGTTTGACACTCAAAGGGTACAGGTTTGCTGGTGGTAGTCGATGTGGTAGCAGTAGTAGTTGTTGGGTTCAATCTGTCTCTACACTCAGTCAATCTCCTGATCAGCTTCTCATATAGAATCTTCTCAACTAACAGCTGACTCTCACTGTGACCAGGAATTATCTCCCTCCTCATATTCTGAAGTTGCGGGTCAGAGCAGTTAGATGCCAACATTCTTTGGAGTAATTTTATCCTTCTTTCGAAATGTTCAAACTCAATTTTTTCTAGAGATTCATCTGTTTAAAATAAAGATTTAAGCATATCAGCAATTGTGACCATTTTTTTAAAATAAACAAAAGTTATGTAACAAAAGCCGGGCTTGTTAACTTTGCAGAGTTATATAATACAAAATATTCAATACATGGTAATCAGAGTTTCTAATTTAAGTGAAATAAAATTTTTAGCCGTAATAATTCTACCAGATATGTACATGCATATATAGATGTTCTTATTTCTTAAAAAATCCCTAATGCAATTTAGCATGCAGTTTATTGAGATATAACTTGAACTAGAAGGCAAGGAAGGGCCACGTATAGTCCCATCACAAGCTTTATCAGTAGAGTTGAGGTGTCCTGCAGCTACTGAAAACTAAATCATGTATCTAACTATATCACTATATAATTCAGATATAAAATATATACAGTGTTTTCTTACCATCACTAGAAAGACTATATAAGAAAGTAGATTCTCTTTCACATTTACATTTTATCATGCAGCAGATGAAAAATAAAGCAGCTAAGTTTCGCATTTTGAGCAGTTCAAATGTTTTATGTGTGTTACTATACAATGCTATTTATACAAATAATATTATTATGATTATTTGCTGTGGAAATGACGCATTTGTTAGATTTTATCTGGTTATATTGTCACTTGTATTTTAGAAACTATAATAATACACTTAACACACATAAGCCTCTGTGCCCTTTAATCATCTCTCTAAGTTTTCATGCCTGATCCAAAACCTTGATAGCTAGGGTGCCTTCACTTGTTCAACAATTGTTGAATATATTATGTAATATAATGTATTATAATTTACACAATTTTGCTTACACAATACACATGTGTAAATAATAACAATATATATTGAACAATTTTTAGCATTCCTTCTCCTTAAAAACATGGAGCTCCTAATTAAGCTACAAATGTTTAGGTTGTTTGTGCTGTTAATTTATTGCAATTTATTTTTGCACCTTTTCTGTCATGTCTCTACCTTTGTGTTGAAAAACAGTTGCTAACCAATTGAGGCTGAGATTTTCAAGGTATTGGGGTGCCTTAATTTTAGCATGATTTGAACATGGGGTGTCTGCATATGTGTCCCTTCCATTAAACGCCTTATTTAGAGCAAAATAAGTCACAATGTGATTGGCTAATGAGACAACACAGGGAGTAATGCCCCCTCCCCTGTTCAGGCTGCAGCTCAACATGAGCTGTCATCATTTTGTTTGCAAGATGCGTTCATCAATCTTATGCGTGTTACATCATAGCTTTTCTGTCCACACTATACTGTAGTGCTGTAATTACTCAGTATAGCCCCTGTGGTGTAATTGGTTGGTGCATCTGCTCGCAAGCTATAGGTCTGTGGTTCGAATCCCGTTGAGGGCAATTATCATACAACTACCTTTTGAGTTAAAGTCTGTATGGGCCGTTGTTTATGTCTCTGCCATGCTAACAACTAAAAGAAACTGCCATAATTTAATTTTACTACAGTGCTCCCTCCATGTTTCACTAATAAGCAGACGGGTCCCAAAACCTCAATACGTGTCATATAGTTATGAAGTACTAAAATATTTACTTATTTAACTATTTTGTCTTTATACACACATACATAAAGCGCTTATGAAAAATAGGCGGGTCCAAGCCTTTCTGGCAACCTATGAAATTTTATGAGAAATGGCATTGTAAGATATGGAGAGAATGGACTCCATCATTATATTACTATAATATATCTGTTGCTTCTAACTTAATTAGCTTAATCATATAACCGGTAGCATGCCTTTTATTGTAAAGATAAAATTGTTTACTATTTATAACAGATTATAGAATGTCAGCTAAAAAGATGATATAAATATTCAATTGCTGAAGGAGACACAACTCCTTAACCAGACATGCCACAAAATGAATTCCCACAAATTAAATTAGTTGGTGTTGGGTTGTATATGAAGTCATTTGCCCGTGTTGAACATCTCATTACCATTATATGCAAATTGAATTGTTTACATCCGTTAACCCAAGATCCATAACCTATGATGTCAGCTACTTCCCCGACATTTTCTGGCATCGGGTTATCACTCCAGATCCCGATGGAAGATCCACAACTCATAGGTTGGGGACACGTGTCTAACAGCCTGTTCCCAGCTTCTCCAACAAACCTGAACCATGGGTTATTATAATCTTCTGCCATTTGCCGTGTGTCGCAGTTTGAAACATCATAAACCATTGGCTTTAATGAGCCACCTTTAGTGTCAGTTCTCCATTTCTCTGTCAAGTTTATTGCCGTTTGACACTCAAAAGGTACAGGTTTGCTGGTGGTGGTCGATGTGGTAGTAGTAGTAGTTGTTGGTTTCAATCTGTCTCTACACTCAGTCAATCTCCTGATCAGTTTCTCATATAGAATCTTCTCAACTAACAGCTGACTTTCACTGTGACCAGGAATTATCCCCCTCTTCATCTCCTGAAGTTGAGGGTCAGAGCATTTGACTGCCAAAATTCTTTGAAGTATTTTTACCCTTTCTTCAAAATGTTCAAATTCAAGTTTGTTGGAAAGGTCATCTGTAATTTGTAAGGACATAATATATGTCCCTGTGATTGCATAAGGGTTAAAAACAGTACAAATTAGAAACATATTATTGTATGAATTTTACTAGTGTTCTGAAATAGGCAACATTTACACACAAAAAATGCTCACTAGTTAGACTGTTAAAGCCCTACCAATTCAATTTGAAAATAAAAGTTTATTAAAAAATAATTGCCCTCATTGTGATTTGAACCTGGGATCTCCAGTAGGAAAGCAGGTGCCCTAACCATTACACCATGTAGACTGAAAGTGAAGACATAAACTATACTGTTGTAGTAGCATATTTTTGTTTATGCATATATATATATATATATATATATATATATATATATATATATATATATATATATATATATATATATATATATATATATATATATATATATATATATATATATATATATATATATATATATATATATATATATATATATAATTATAGTCTACTGTATTATGTGTATGATAAAGCCCTGATAGAAGCTGTAGAGCTTATATATAGCAATGGTATGTATAGCAATATATAGCTATAAAGTATGATAGCCATAACTATAGCCCAGAAGGTAGACCATCTCTTAGAACTAGACTAGCTGGTGAGTAACTTCTACGATAACTTAACATATGGCATATGTTTTCTTACCGTCACTAAGCCCGTTGTTATAGGAAACAGATTTCTCTTCACTACTTTTGCATTTTAGAATACAGCAGATAAGAATTAAAGAAGTTATTTTAATCATTCTGGTAAATAAACAGCCATATGTCTATTACCATATAACGCTAATATTGAACTGTTTACAATACATCAGTATTATAATATTATGGTAAATATATTGCACAACGTTTGATAACTTCAATAGATTATATCTTACTCTTTTTTTGATTGTGTTTAAAAATACAATTAAATGCAAATTAAGAATTACTATGGGAATTTATAGCACATCAATTTGAAACATCCTGAAAAAATAGTTTTGTATCAGTTCCTTGCTAACGGATTTATAGTACATTTATACTATATAAAGGTTATACTTGGTATAAACAATTAGCATGGCTACTTTTGAGTAATTTGCACAAATGCAGATATATAGAGGCGGCCAAGGTTTTTAGTAATTGCAGATCGATTGAAGGACATGGATATCAAATTAGCAGCATAAAGGAAGGATAACTCCAACACACAGCTTATTACTACTTTAAAAATTTAACTATTGAAATTGCTTCCTCTTGTGTATGTTAACGTTTTACCCCAATAGAAAGATTCCTCTTAGAATATAAGGAGAATCTTTCATATAAAGTATATTCAGTTTCTATAATAATAATATGACACTTTTAACAAAACAATATAGCAATATAATATTTTAGTGCAATATTTTAGTTGTTGCACTACAATTAGTATTGAGCTATACGAATATTGCAAAAAATTATAGAAATTGTAAATAAATTTATTATAATTTTAATTTGATGCATGAACTATGAACATTGTTCTCAAGTAAACATTATCTATAACATATTGCAGAACGTTTTACAGCTATAGATGGCATATGTCAACTTTTGTAAGTAATTGTAAACAATTTAATCTTACAAATTACAAAACTTTTAACTTTTAGAAAATCATTCTTTTAGGATATTGGATTAATTGTATCAAGAAAGCAATAAGAATAAAAAATTGAATTTTGGCAAAATATTGTTTTATAATTTTCGGAGTTGCAGCAAAAATATAATATTTACACTATCACTCACCTTTATGAAAACTCTTTTTATATTATAATGGAATAAACCCAATAACTTTCTATATGGTTAGATATGCACTATAAGGCACGTAATATAAATGTTTGTGCATACAACAGCTATGACTTAAACAACAGTAATGTATATATAACAGAAAGTAAATCTTGCATTCAACTGGTATTGAAGAATAATGAAAGGACAACTCTTCACTTGCATTACATGAAACACACTGTCACACAAAAGTAATGAATATGTACTGAAAATTATAACATCTAACTATACACATACCTAGAAAAATATTGCGCCTAGTCATTATTAAAAACAATAAATTTGTTAGGAAGATTAAAAATCTATAATATATTGCTTACAATATATAATTGTATGCAATTATAAGTGCAGCTGGGGCTATTTACTTTGTAATTTATTATAGCTGAAGTAATTATAAGATATTATTCGTAAAAAGAACTTTTTAAAAAAAGTTCTACAATATGGAAGAATGTGGTGTTTTTATTTTAAATAATATACAGCTCTCATAGCAATTGCTTATTGCAATGATTCTACATTTCATCAAAAGCAACCTTTAGCTGCTGTACTATGTTAACATTATTCTGCAATTCTGTTATAGTTTTTCTCCTTTCAAAGAGTTCACTATTTATTAATAGTAATACTGTTACTGTAATACTGGATATTGTACATGTTTATTGTTTAATGTACAATGCACAAATGACGTATTTTTAATTCACACACTGCATTATTTCTGTTTGAGCTTTATTGAAATAAAAATTAAAAGAGTGCAACTTTTTACAATTCTAAAAACCTTAAACATATCAATTTTATTTCTAATAAATATGTTAATAAAACAGCATATTTATTAAAATTGTAAAAAGCTGAAAATATTTAAGTAGGAGACTAAATATACATTTTAACTCTGTCGATTGACGTAGGAAGGACAGGTTATGTTCTCTAGAGTTTCATCAGAGCAGGAAACCATGCAGCCTCTCATTGAAGCGTGCTCTCCAGAGTTGAAACAGAAAACGCACATTTTTAGACATTCGGCTGTTACCTGCCGTTTGTTTCTAACCCTCAGTCTGTTAGCTGGCAGCTTATGCTTGAAGTAAAGGTCACTGCTTCTCTTTGCCAAGCCTGTGAGTATTCCTTGCAATGATTCTTTGTGTGGATTTTCAAGAGCTGCCGTTACCATCTAAAAATGAGTTGAGATTTAAGTTAAACTCGGTATAAGTATAGGTTGGCGTTACCCTAGCAAAATAAAAGTAGGCAAATTTGAGTTTTTATATTGAAATTTTGTATTAGTATGCTCTAGAAGACATCTATTTTAAAAGAAATGGATTACAAAATAAGTTTTGGCAGGCAAACAAAGCTTAGGAAAATAGTTATTCTATAAATTTAAACTAGCATCTCAGTGTATTGGCACATATAATTATATTAAATATAATTATTTAATAAAAAACAAAACTTGTCGCCTGTTAAAAGACGAGGTACAAAGATTTAATAAACATTCTAATGGCGTAGTTGATTTTAAAAGACAGCTATTTTTTTATAATTTAGTTTGGAAAACATTGTTATCATAGTAATAAGTTATATCAACTTTAAGCCAAATTTTTTCAAGTTTTCCAGTTACTGGTAAACATGAAATGTAAAAAAATTATACTTACATTTACTGCTAGCATGCAGAGAAGTAAACACACTGCAACCTTCATTCTGTAGTTTGTTTGCTGTATACCCGTAAAGTTGACAAATGGACGAAACTACCTTTCAGCACCAAAACACTGATTGAACTAACTGGGGCTCTTTCTCCTGTCCAATTTTATACCCTATGAGAGTAAACAGGCTACCTGCTATTCCTTCTTCTACACAAGTAATTATTACATAACTCTTAAAAGGCGATTATTCTTGTCACATTATTTCTAAAGTGCATTAGCAGATGTTTACAAATAAAGAATAAATTTAGACAAACCTCCCCTCCTACTAAACAAACAACTGTAAAACTTATAATAATATTTTAAAATCAACAAAGAAACAGCTTTAAGTGAAACAAATTACTAGTTTAGTGCTTCTAAATATTAGGCTTGTCCTTAATAACAGCATTTCTAAATGAATGGTTCTGAGATTTGTGTAGTCTGGGAACTTTTCAAGCTTAGCTGAAAAACTTGTAAACTCTCAGGCCTCTATAAGCACCCTGCCATTAGAGTGTAGCCTTAGAGAATTGATGTGCAATAATATATTACAGAAATAAAAGAATTTTTTCATATGCTAAATAAATAACAAACAATCGATCTGTGTTTATTTAAATATATGCATATTTCAACAATATTCAAATAAATTTCGAATAAAATATATTATATTGTATCAAAACAAATGAATGGTGTCATCCCATATAGACGATTCCCAGTTAGAAGATATTTATTTATATTGTATGTGCAATTTATTTGAATATTATTTAAATATATATGTATATTTAAATAAAGTACATATATTGAGCACATGAATAAATCTCTTTGATCTGCATTAACATATTAATTTTACATATTTTTTGCTTCTTGTTTAAACAGATATTTTGTTAATGAGTATTCATTAATTAAAGATAATGTTTATTAATAATATATATTACTGTTTTTTTGTCTCACACAAATCTATGGGGATTAGACTATTATTCCAGATAATTCATGTTAGCTATTATAGCTATCAGTATTTTAGCTATTTAGCAATGATTGCAACAGTTATATAGGTATATTACTATACAATTATATAGCACCAAAATAAAAAATGTCGCCTAACTGGGAAGCGTCCAAGTGGGAATCTCTAAGTGGGTAATTTAGCCTATTGTCTAACTGGGAATCGTCTATTTGGGATGAACCCAAATGAATAGTGTCTAACTGGGATGACACCAGTTTTACCATACTAGTTATACTACTTAAAAAATGGTTTTTTTTAAATTCCAACTAATATACAAATCTCATAGACCACGGTTTATTTCAGACCCACACCTTTACCAAATTGATAACCTTCAACTGTGTTACAATGTTACCAGGATGCTGGGATATTGACTATAATACAAGTTATACTTATAGTTGTTCTGCTTTTAAACAGCTTATTATTTAGGATGCTAATAGTGCTTTTATTATACTATATTTATTTATTTTTCAATTTATGCAAATAAAAATGCACAAAATGTAGTTTCAAATTACATAAGATGTACACATTTTTATTTAAAGCTTGACTCATTACAAAAAGAGAATTGAAGTGTGAACAGTTGTACAATCCCAAAAGCTCAAATACAGTTTATCACTTTTACATTCTAGTAACAATATCAATCAAAGGGGCATAATTAGTGAAATTCTACAAAAATTTGAGCATATTCAAGTTTAAGCAGTAAACTAAATATACATTTTGATTGGCCTCAATTATTGATGTAAGATGGGCAAGTTATGCGTTTTGAACCCTCATCGCTACAGGAATACATGCAGGCATGCGCTGCAGCTTGATCTCCAACTATAGCGCAGAAAGCACACATTTTTATACAGAAAGCACTTATCTCAACCTTTCGCTTGTTTCTAACTCTCAGTCTGTTAGATGGCAGCTTTTGCTCAGAGTAAAGATCCAGAAGGTCATTCTCTGACAGCTGTTTATCTCTGTTTGTCTTTACCAAGTCTGAGAGTATTCCCTGCAAAGAATCTTTGTATGGCTTCTTAAGGGCTGCTGTAGCTAGCTAAAAATAAGTTTACAGCTAGTTGACTTTATTTTTACAACTTGGTGGTATCTTGGTCACCTTTGGTCACCTTTCCCTGCCGTGGTCCTGCTCGGGTGGCGGGTGGTGGTATCTTAGCATAAGAATTTTAAGTGTAAGTATGATTATACAACATTGAATGAGAGTGTTAAAGTGATTCACTACCTCAAGAGTGTGCCATAGGAAGTAATTATATTATACAATTCATGAAAAAAAGAGCTTAGAAAAATAATTGACTTAAATTTAAATGAACACTGTGTGCATAAGCATATGTTTCGTTTATATAACGCAGTTGTGTTTCTTACAATTTGTTTTTATAAACATCGTATATATCAACGCATACATTTGAAGCTTTCTTTATAAAAATGAAATCTGGTATACTTACATTTATGGTTGCAACACAAAGAACTACACACACTGTGACCTTCATCCTGTAGTTTATTTACTTTAAAGTTAAGTTAATAGTTGGACAGTGTAACCTTTTAGCACCAAAACATCTGCTTTAGAAATAAAAAGACTGCCTGCTATTCTGCCATTTATAATGCAAGCAATTATTATATAACTTCTTGAAGTCTATTATTCTTATTATGTTAAATCTATAGTGAGCTGGCAGATATTTACAAATACAGGTTAAGTTATAACTAATCTCCCCTCCTACTGAACAAACAACTGTCCAACTTATAATAATATTTCGAAATCAACAAAGAAACAGCTTTAAGTAGAACAGATTACTAGTTTAGTGCTTCTAAGTGTTGAGTTTGTACTTAATAACAGCATTTCCTAATGAATGGTTCTGAGATTTGTGTAGCTTGAGAACTTTTCTAGTTTAGCTAAAGAGTAAGGACCTCGTAAACTCTAAGGGCACTACAAGCACCCAAATAGCAAGGCTCAGTTCTAGGCCCTAGGGTGTTTCTCTGTAATAAAATGTTAGGGAAGAGGAATAAGTTTTATATAACCGTAGAGCAAAACTACCTATCATAAAACAGTCAGTACGTGTTCTACCATTAAAAATATTAAGAATTCATTGCAAAGATTAAATTTAATGACAGTAGTTGCAAAAATAAATAAAGCTGGTGCGTGGCTTGAAGGCAACAGTCATAAAAACAACAGCAGAAGATTTAGCTTCAAAAAACCTATAAAATGTAATAACTTAAAAAAGGTTCTAATACAGAATTCGATTTATTGATTTGCTTTTTTCATGAGTTTGGAAATATATTTATTTTGATACTTTCTTGAGCTGCCTAAAGTTCTATAGGTTGGCTATTCATCAAAATTTTCTAATTTATATCTAAAGTATACTTTATATAGCTGATTAAAATAAAAAATGCCTGCAAATTAAAGAAATTATTTTTGTAATTATAGACTATATATTAATCCTTCAGACGTCTGCAAAAGCAAAGCAATAACAATTTAAATAAATTTCAGCAGAAAATTTATTGGTGATTGCAGCAATGTAATTAATACTCAAGTGCAAAAATATATATAACTCTAATTCTAAATATAATAAATGGAGGCACAAAATCTATAAAATCAAAACATCCACAAATATAAAGAAATAGTTTCCAATAGTTTTATATATATATTGCAAAACTATTCTTTGCTCCTCTTATTTTAAATCAAGTCATAAATATAAAAAGGTTTGAACTTGGGTCATTAGGGCATTTAAAAAATTATTTTAAATGGATCCATTAGTGAAGGGATGAGAGGGACATGTGAGTTTTTCTGCATCTGGTTGGAGGCATCTATCAACACAATCATAGGCATCTCTTTCTTCGTGCTCACCTGCGGCTAGACACAAGTAGCAAACTCGAAGACAAGTTGGGTAACCGGTAGTTGTGGGTCGCCTGGTAGTGGTAGGGGCGGGTAGATAAATTATCTCTGACAGATCCTCTCCAGAGGGTTGGTCTGGTGCACTTTCATCGGAATTTAGACTGAGGAGATCACTCAAAGCAGACTCTTCTCGCTCTATCTGCTCGTCCCTCACGCGACTAATAATTTGGTGGCTTAGTACCCTAGAATTAGGGACTGAACCAATAGGGGTGCTTCTGACCATCACCCACTAAAACATAGACAAATGATATGTTATTGGTAAACAATAATTAATACTTTGGTGCTTTTTAACTTTATCATCACGATGACTCAAAAATATACAAGCATCAGGTACGTGATTACTTCTAGCTCTATAATGTTTATGCTAAAAGCATTAGAGATATGACAAAGACTATTAGCTGCCTGAGCGTTCTTATCGTCTCAATTATGATAAAAATGGCGGTGCTTTGGGTTTGTATACTCGTTCTAATAACTGCAAGAATTAAAAGACAGCTCTTTGTTTTTTTTTCTCAAAAATAAGGTATAAAACTTAAATGTTTTAGAGCAGCTTTTTGTTTGAAATAGAAAATCTAAAGTTCTATACAGAAAACTTTAATTACTAGGTTTAAATTGTCCCTTATTTACCATGTTTAATTACCATGTTTAATTTGCCATTTACCCAGCTTAAAATGTATTAACAATTTCATGGCACTAAAACAATCTATTTTATTATGGTACTATTTATTTACAACAGATCATATTTATAGAGATACTTCAAAGCAAAAAAAAGTTTAAAAAACTCTATAAAGCTAAACGTAATACCAAAAAATATACTCACATTTGTACAGAGCACAAACATCGTTACTTGGTATAAGCCCTTCATGGTTCAAATACTATCACTTTTGGCTTGCTCTAGTTAAAACAGGCTTCTATTTTATAACGTCAACTTGAAGAATAACTGAAAGTGTCAGAATGTCAACTATTGAATAAAAATTCTCAGAATTTTGACCAATAGCGTGAAAGAAAGTAAAGAGAAAGGACAAAAGTGCCCATTAAACAATAGAGGATTGGTGAAATGGTATGGAAGACTTTCAATAATTATATGCTTTCAATTTAATACTAGACTGCATCTTAAGTGCCATCAAAAGAGAAAATATTAAGCAGGGAGATGTTTTTCTAGTTTTCACTTTTATACCTTTACAGTCCATAATTACAGTATTTTTATGATTAAATATTTTAGTATTTGCTACTAGATAAAAAATCGTAGACTACAATGGATAGACAAATGGGAGGGTTAGCATGAGTGGATGGAGAAAAAGATGAAGTACGGTTACCATAGTTACCAGCTGCCTAAATATTATAAATCTAAATAACTCTATAACAACAGAGTTTATAAGAATGCTTGAAATAAAACAACCTGTTTAGTCTGCTATTTACAATTTTTGGTGAGATGTTGTTTAATATAACAACCAGATTTAAAATACGATAAAGAAATTTCAGGCATGATTTTCTCACCCACTCCTTTATTCAAGGCACTTAGCCTTTAGGATGTGCATGTAACTGCTTATTAGGTTTGAAAAGAGGATAGCTTTGCTAATCTGCCATAACCAGCTGTGATAATACCCTGCTATTATGTAAACTATAGAGTGCAGATGTTTACTAGCTAGGGAGTATTTAGGTGTAACACTAAATAGAATGTAAAATGGTAGCTGGTTTTATGGATAAATTTAGCCTACTTGGCTTTAAGGTTGCTTCAGTCATTTCTGGTAATACTTAGAGTAATTTAAACTTTTTAGGTACTTTAGGCGATTATATAACATGTTTCAGTTTTGCACTTTTTGATAAAATTACCAGTTGGCAATGAACGAAATAAAACTAATCATGATTGTGTGTCATTTACTCAGAGCAAGCTGGCTGTCACAAATCTCCATTTGCATATATATTCTGCCATTCGTACGCATTCCCTGCAGCTCAAATATCAGTTCTCCAATAAATATTTTACAAAAAATACTTTTAGAAAAAAATATATTCCTGTTGTTTTTTAGAAAATACTTTGCATCTAACAACACATTGCATGCGTGTTCCATATTGCAAGCTATTTTAATCTTGTCCATATGCTGTATTTGTTTTACATTAGGGCTCCGAATAATGTTTTCTTTTGTCGCAACTAATTTTTAACACTCATATGTTCTGCTATACTTCCTAAATAATTATTTTCAACAGTTATGAGTTTCTCCAATTAGTATGCAATTATTAAAGTAAAAAAGTATTATTATAACTAGTCCTGCATACTATAGTCAAGTTTTGCATGGTATATTAATCTAAGTGCATATAAAAAATATATTAAATGCATTTTTTGAAGTTCAAATGTTTCATTCAACAAAAATCGGTTATTAAACGACAAATGTTGCTTTGGAATACCTTTGCACAAAATTTGATAATGTGTAGTGGGCTGTTGCTTGTGTGATTATACTGTTTGATAAAACTGAGGCTATTCAGCAACCCAGCTATAGGTCATATATAGACTATGATTTGATTCTAACTTTGTTAAACTGTGTAATTATTATCCTTCACTAAAAAGCTTATATAGTTTCAAATGCAAGATTGGGTTGCATATCAAATCTTTAAGGTTGGTTAACAGAAATGGTGAGGGAGCCCATGCAGATTTTTCTGTATGCATGTAATAATTAATTTTAGCGGATATTGCTTATAACTTAGTATTATTATTATAGATATGAAATACTTGCATAAAATGATAGGAAAAAATAAAGCACAGGAATAAAGTTTGAAGTTTGATTATATATAGTAACAAATATAAACACAACTATTGTATTACATATAATTGAGTAAAGTTAAGCAATTATACATTATATTAAACCTGACAGCAGTAACACTAAAATACTTTCAGAAAAAATTCTGCAATGTGAAAAAGACTTTTAATTCAATTTAGCCGCAAAGTTACCTGTTTTGATAATAAAACCAAACTAAAAATAATTTTAGTTTTTCTGTCAGTAAGACTTTTTTTTTATTTTATTCAGGATGAGACGGACAAGATAGAAGGTCAGTGCTTTCTAAGACACATCTGAGGATGCAGTCATAGGATTCATCATCATTAATCTCGCCTGCTGCCAAGCACAGATAACACCTCTCAACGTATTTGTGTTGCTCTAGTGCCATCACGAATTGCATCCTCAAACATATCACCTTCATATTCCTCAGGTTGGGGCATTTGCTCATAAGCCTTTCTGTCCAAGTAGTCTGCGTACAAAGCATCAAAGGTTCCAGTAGTGTTTCGGTGAGGATTTAAACCGACAAGGTCACTTAAAGGTGAATCTTCACGGTTTTTCTGCTCAGCCCTGACACGCGCAATGGTCAAGTCACTCAGTCTGCTTGCCCCAGGACTTTCATCATACAAAGTGCCAGAAACTAACCCCGACTAAAACATTGTCAATACAAGCATCGTAATACATAAATAAATATTTCTACTGAGGTATAAGTTTTCCTGCTATGTTTTACATAAGACCGTATATTTTTAAATTAATCTTTGCTAAATAAACCACACTATAGTAACTAAATAATTATTTCTGTAGATATTTGTTTGAGCACAGCTACAAACTAAGAAATGGGTAACTTGTTTTATTTCAGTTTGAACTATTACAGTATATATATGCTTGTTTAAAAATAGAACAATTAAAATGAAAGCAAATACTTTGTAAATGCTTTCAATTAAACAAACTAAGTGAGTAACAGCTAAGAAAGACACTTGCACGAACATCTCTATTTTACAAGTATTATGCAATATTCTACAGAGAAATGCTGTTGATTGTTATCTTTGATACCCAAAATATCTGCACCTGCTGATATAAGAAAAATAGTTGCAAATGACAACACCAAGTTTCGACAGCCCATGAAGACACCTTGATGTTTTTACCGCAGCAAATAGCATTACAAGACAACTAAACAGAAAAATTATATGTAGTTGTGCTTGACCATGGATTGTTCTAAAAACATGGCTAGTAAATATTGAATGTGCCCACTGACAGTTGGTGGCAGTGAAGCTAATATATTATATAGCACTTAGTTTAATTATCAGCAAAGATTAGAAAGCCTTTGCTTTATAATGAACACGTCATGACTCAGCTAAAAAGTGAGAGGTTTATGAGAATTAGGAAAGTTCATTCCAATAGATATTTGTAATATGTATGGTTATTGCTACTCTTATAGCATTGGGAACTATTTGTGCTCTAAGGTAAAATACATAGTATATTGTGTATACTATAGAGTATAGACTATAGTATTGGTATATAAAGCACAAAGGACCCTACAATACTTGTGTAGCAGAAAAATTGTTATCAATATTTTTATAGGTAGAAATAGTTTCACTTCAGATAGACAACTTCCAGTTAGACAATCATCAATACGCTCGTATTCAAGAACATTTAAGAATTAAAAATATATTGTATTTGATACCAAGCTGTCTTTATTTTGATTTCATGTGAACCCATGTGCAATGGTGTCTAACTGAAGCCATGAATAGATAAATAACTGAAGCCATATGCATAATATGACTTATTGCTCTAACAGTTTACTGAAGTCTATACCAATAAGATGTCTAAATTCTTCTACATTATATTCATTCAATTTGAGATTTTAAAGTTGTCAAATATATTTAAACACCGTTTGCATGCACACATATTTGATAGAAATATTTGGGGTCATCTAACTGAAATGACACCCTATCTCAACAACAGCGTGCTTCTCCGTCTTTTATCAGAGTTAAAAGATTATTTTCAATAGTTTTCTCCGTAAGTTTTATGAAACATAGCTTGTAGAATAATTTTACATTGCACTAAATGATCTTCTAATTACAGTTGACTGAAATTTAAAGTACCAAATGCAAGACAAATGAAACTTTTGTTGCAAGAAGAAAATATCTTACAACAAAGTTATAACCTTCTGCTGTTATGTAATTTTTTTGCAGATTAAATTTTTAACTGTGGTTAACAAATTTAATCTCACCAAGTGTACGCATAGCGTCTGTGTTATTTAGCTATTCCTTGGTAAACAGTCTTAGCTTTAGATGAAATATTTCACTATTTGAGACAATAACTGCAAAGTCAAATAATGGTTATCCATTGTATTCGCAACCCTGTATTACAGAAAGCCATGTATTGTTTATAGTCAAGGTAATCTAGAGCACTGATTTGTAACTATTTTTAATGCTTACAACTATTACTGCTTTCCAGATTTGTATTATTCAAATGGATTTGTTATTTCATCAATATTTCCTTGCCATGTTTTCCAGAACAATATGTGCAGAGATTGTTCTGAAAGACATAGCTAGAAGTTATACAATGCTTGACTATAATCAAGCATTGTATAACTTCTTTGTTTATTTGTCCTTTAACGCTATTGGCTATGGTAAAGACACCACCCAATTTTTGAATGGGCTGTCAAAACTTGGTGTGGTCATTTGCTAGCATTCTGCTTATGCTGAGAAGGTGCAGATATTTTGAATATCAACTTTGACAATCAACAGCATATCTCTGTAGAATATTGCATAGTACTTGTAAAATGGGAAAGTTTGTGCAAGTGTTTTACTTAGCTGTTGCTTTAAATGTGAGTATTTTTTATTTCAACTAATATATTTAATTTAAAACATTCAGAAATCTTATTGCTTCTAGTCTATTTTAATAGCTTTATTTTTAAACAATCGTAAATATAATTGCTTAAACTGAAATAAAACGAGTTACCTATTTTTTAGTTTGTAGTTGCGCTCAAACAAGTGACTACAGTGATAATTATTTAGTCACTGGCAGTTTATTTACCAAAAAATAATTAAAAAAATAGAGTATTATGTAAAACATAGCAGGAAAACTTATACCCCAGTAGAAACATTTATTTATGTATCACAATTCTTGTATTTGCCATGTTTTAGTGGGTGTTAGTTTCTGGCACTTTGTATGATGAAAGTCCTGGGGCAAGCAGACTGAGTGACATGATCATTGCACGTGTCAGGGCTGAGCAAAAAAACCGTGAAGATTCACCTTTAAGTGACCTTGTCGGTTTAAATCCTAACCGAAACACTACTGGAACCTTCGCTGCTCTGTACGCAGACTACTTGGACAGAAAGGCCTACGAGCAAATGCCCCAACCTGAGGAGTACATCGAATCAACAGCAATGCCAAGATGGGTAGCTGATCCTGACTGCATTGAGAGGTGTTATTTGTGCTTGTCTGCAGCTGAGATCACTGAAGATGAAACCAACGACTGTGTGCTCAGATGTGTCTTGGAAAGCCCTGAACAGATATCTTGTCCATCTCACCCTGAATAAAGTAAAAAGGTTTTACTGACAGAAAAACTAAAATTATAGTTTGATTTTATTATAAAAACAGGTAACTTTAAAACCAAATAGAATTACAAATATTTTTCACATTGCAAAATAAGTATTTGAGTGTTATTTTATTTTTTGTCACTGATTGTTAACAAAATGCTGCTGTAAGATTTAGTGATTATGTGACTGTATATACACTATACAGTAATTGTCCTGTTTTTATTGTTTTTCACTATAATAAAACTTCAAACGTCATTTCTATGCTTTTGTTATTTCATTTTGATGCAAGTATTTCAAATCTATACTAAGTAAGCAATATCTGCTAAAATCAATTATTACATACAAAAAAATCTGCACTCCCTCACCACTTCTGCTTTGATATGCAAGGCAATGTTGTATGTGTCTCTAACTTTTCAGTAAAGGATAATAATTACACAGATTAACAAGGTTAAAGTCAACTCATATTCTATATGCCATAGTTGGGTTGCTGAATTGCCTTAGTTCCATTAAACAGTATAATCACACAAGCAACAGCTTGTAACACATTTTCAAACTCTGTGCAAAGGTATTATTTGCCTTGAGTAATTTGTCTCCTGTTTAATTTAAAATACGGTCACATTTTATGAATGTACTCCATCTTTATTAAGTGAGCTTGTGAACACCAAACTATAATAATGATAACTAGTCCATACTAAATATCGTTACGCTATTTCTAAACAACTGTGTTTCTACTTCAATATCTTTCTCTTTTATGTCAGCTTTAAAAAAACATTTCAGTAAGTTTCATGAAACATAGCTTTTACATTGAACTAAATGATCTTCTAATCGCAGTTGACTAAAGTTTAAAGTATCTATCAAATATGAGACAGGTAAAGCTTTTAGTGCAATAACAAAATCTTACAAAAAATATAAGCTTCTACTTTTAGCCAATCAAATGTTACCAAGTGTGAGTATTATATGAACTTAGTGTCTGTGTAATTTTAGCTATTTCCTCAAACGTAATATAAAACAATCTAGACTTAGATAAAATGTTGCCCTATTTGAGAAAATAACTGACATAAGTTAAATATTGGTTTTCTATTGTATTCTCAATTCAGTAATACTACAACACTGTATATTATTTGTATATTCATTCTTATAGTTATCCAGTTCAATGATTATGTAACTATTTTTAGAATACTTATAGTTATTACTTTTGTTTAAGCATTCATTGCTGGTTTTCATATTTTCATTATTCAAGTGAACTTTTCATTTTGTTCATAGAAGCAGTCTTGTTTGAATGAACTAAATATAACCCCTATAGGCTACAATAAAAATATATTCCAATGAGATAGTCATTCGAATTGATTGAATGTATGGAAAAAAAATTATTTGAATAAAGTAAATAAACTCTTTTGGCTGCTGCAGAGATTAATTGGCAAGTTTGGCAGCAAATAGCTACAAAAAAAGCAAGCAACCATTACTAATATAAATTATAACACTGCAGTCAAAGTTATAACAACCTTAATTCCATTATTATATATTTAGCTTAGCTGCTATTAAATTTAGATGTTATTATTAAATAGATCTTGAGTCAATATATTTTTTGAAGGACTTAAGAGAAGTTGACAGCTATTTTCTGTTGAAAATTCGGTGGTAATAATTTATCAAATTAGTAGATTTAGCAAAACCAGAGCTGAATGAGTTGTGCAAATTACAGTAAAGTTTACTCTACGGTTCAGCAGTGGAATTGATTCTATTTTTATCGAAATGAAAAACTGAATACTTAGGAGTTGTCTTCTTTTAAGAAAAGACAACTTTGTACCTACTGAACCATTAAATGTGTGGCTTCTCTTAACAGAGTTTGCTTGCTTGTAAGCAAACCAATATTGTCTTAAACCCAAAGATTAGAATTCTAGCTAACAGTCATGTATTCAGCAATTTAAAAACAACAGAAAACATCTAATAAAATCAGATGTTGAATCAAAGGACCTTCTTTAAAGTTTGAGTAAAACTTACTTTTACTAAAATTTCCTTTTTACAGATTTTATTTCTTTGTTATATCTTTGCAATTCAATTTTGTATTTTTATAAGTACTATAATGATCAAAATAACTAACGCAAGTTCAAGTAGAATTATTAAATTTTTGTTGCCAATACAATTTTTCCTAATAAAGTTCAGTATTTGTTTAGTTAAGTTACTGGGCAATGAATGCCAATTATATTATACATACATTTTTAATTTGGTAAATAAAAAGCTTTAAGTTTTAGATTAGTATTACTATATAACTGCCGTAACAAATTGTTAGCAAAGCTATTCCTGGCATCTCTCTGAGGTTGTTTTCTTGAAACAGATAATGTTGCTGAGTTGTTTCTAATAATAGAAACAGTTTTCTTAATTTTAGAAAGCTTCTCATAATTTGCTATTCTCATGAAAGCTATTTGTACAATTTAAGCAGCCATATTGTTTTAGACTATAAACATATATGTTTATTTTGAACTGGCCAACTATAATTTTAATAATAGTGATTATATTTAGCGGAGCGAAGCTATATATTGTTGTAGTGATCGCAGGTAAAATGTTCCACAATGGTTTGCAGTAGTTTAATATCCACTTATTACATTACAATTATTTGTACGATAGAGGCAATTACCACTTTGTTGTTTTTTGTTGTTGTACTTCATGTGTTATAGTAGTCTATATAGAGTTTGTGATTCTGTATACATAATATCACATTAAGCAACTATGCAGGCTTTACTACATGCAACTGTATTAGTTCTTACGCTAACAGTGAGTATTTTTTCAGTGAAATTTTCTTGTTGGTTTTTAAAAAAAATATAAAAATATTTTTAGGGTATATATGTACCCATAAATTTGGTATAATTTGTAAAACTTATAGCTTATTACATAATACAATACTATACATGTTATAGTTATATCTTTAATACTAATGAACAAGTTTTTCATATTATATTATTTGAAATCTTGCTTATATATTTTTTTCTTTCTATACAAAACAATTAATTACAACATACTAGTATAAGCAACTTAATAGTACCTATTAATACTTTCTATTACATTATAGAACCTTTTTCAGGCCTTTATACATACGTGTGGTAACAGAACAATGCATTTATAATCTGTATGGTTTATAGTGGTTATCATGACAGATATAGGCTATAATAGTTTGCAATAATGCAGTACTTTAAGTAACCATGTTGTATACTATGTTTAATCTATTGAATTTCATACATTATAATATTAAGTTTATTAGAAAATAGCTTCAAATTGAAATTATAACTTACTCATGCTTTCTTTTATGCAAATTGTAAAAATATATTTTGATGCAAGGTGACGTGATATAGTTAGTTTTTAGCAGTTTAATTGAATTTAAAACTTTATAGAAATAGAGTAATGAATGCAGTATTTTATACAAAGATATATAGCGTATTTACTACCAGAGCTCAAACTGATTATGTTTTAGTGGATGTCAGTTTCAGGCACATTATATGATGAGCACCCTGAGACTAGTGTACTTAGTGACATGATCATTGCGCGTGTCAGGACTGAGCAGAGAAACCGTGAAGATTCACCTTTAAGTGACCTTGTCAGTTTGACCTCCAATCAGAGTTCATCAGCAGCAGAAGATGTACATCACGTGCTAGCAGAACTTCTCTCAGCAAGTTTAGATTCTGAAGAAAGTGAAGACGAACTCCCGGATGATGGCGAGAGCTCCGATGACACCCTGTTGCATCATCAGATTGACGCGGTAGACCCTCGGTGTGTTCAGAGGTGTTACCTGTGCTATGCAGCTGACGAGATTGGAGAAGCAGAAGCTAATGAGTGCATAGGGAGATGTGTTATCAATAGCAGTGTACTAACAACTTGTCCTTCATATCCTTCTCAACAATTTTCAGAAGAATAATTAGGTTATTTTTTAAAATTGATAATTGCTCATTTCTTGATTTTTAAAATTTAATGTAAGTATATTATAGTGATTTTGTTCCTTTTGCAGCGCAGAAAACCAAAACCTTAGCACGAGGCTGCAAAATTATTTAGTTTACAATTTTTAAAGTAAGCTTTAAACAAGTTGTTTGCATTATTATAATTTTAAGGGTTTGCCTATAATGTATAGCATTATAATTTTGCTTTCAATAAACAAAAGTTTGGTGATCACCTTCGATGACGACTCAATGTCCAGTTTTTTGTATCCTTTTAGTTAGCTCAGCACACGTTGCAATATCTTTCATTTTTCGATTCTCGTTTGCCATAATCAGCTGACTTAGAAAATTTAAAAAGAGTATAGAAGATCTCTTTACCAGAAATTGAAACATTACGTTATAATATAGTTTTGCAGTTCCACTTGATTAACCTCACGACAGGAAATTTATGATAACATTATATTATATATATAATATCTTGAATATTTTTCACTTAGATCATCTAACATGCAGCGCATACATATTATAGAGTCAAGAGAATTTTTAATCAATTCAACTTCAAACAGCAGCCTGAATACTGATTCAGCTTACAGTAGTAGCACTTCCTGGTGCAACATATACAACTAAAATCATATGTGAAATATTACATAAAAATACTTTCTATACTGTTTATTTGTTAACAAAACTAATCTGAGTTTAATGTCATTTTCTCTCTGAGGACCCCTTAGTAAAAAAAAGTGTTTTAAAGTAGGGTAAGGACTTTTCTTATGTGGCAGAGGGACAACTTTGACTGAATGCTCATGTTTACTAATCCAGCACTGTATAATAACCACTACTGCCTATTTTCTGACTGGGTGGGGTTTTGTTTAAATAAGACAACTACTCTGTGGGCAACATACTTATTCCTTTGTAATTTTACTCTCAACTTGCTGAAATAATTGTTATTTTGATAGTTTTAGAATAAAGAATAATAACTGCAAGTTGAAGTATGAATATGTTTGTTTATAAAGAAAACTGAGAAATAATTACAGGCCTATTACTTAAATTGCTACTTGCAGAACTTAGAGGAGTGTCATAACAGTTTCTTATCAAAGAAAATCTACAGACAAAAGTAGGGAACATAACTCTTAACTGTGCAGGTTGCACATAATATTATAATATAGTAGTAAAGCTTTTAGAAATGTCAATAACACTAAATGTCTTGTTGCAATGTTATTTTAGCTAGTCTCCTGATGCTATGTTTTTCATTCTCTACACCTGCAGGAGCTTTGATGCTTTGGTTTTGTTTGTGTTTTAAACATGACTTGTGTTTTATTACAATCCTTTCTAGACAATAATTATATGTTTGTCTCTGTTAGACAATATTAACATGTCTGCTAAGTGAAAATTATTACCATGTGCTACATAAATATATAAATGCTTGTTTTCAAGTTGAGCAAAATTCCTGTTTCAATTCTTCCAAGAGATTATAATTTTGATTCTGCATTTAAATGATGAAATTATAATATATCCAAATAATATTAGAATGTGCAGCCATCTGATTCGTATTATTGCAATTATATTATTTTGAAATATTTTGAAATATAGCTCTATTGGTGTTACAAAAGAACAAAGCTGTGTAACTTCATTGCAATTTAATATTTTAATAAGTTTAATGCCAATGAAAAACTAAATTTTGGCATCAGCGTAGTTGGAGTTGCACAAAAAAGAGGTTAGAGTTTAGCATTATTAGTTGCATTCGTACATTTATGTTGCTCTTAAAATATTTTTGAGATACATGGCATTAAATTATCATTATCTGGAAAGTAATGACAACTTTCTTAATTAATTAAAAATTTTAATACAACAATTTAGTTTTTTATACCCCATTCAATATGCTACAAACTGTATGCTTAATGTAATATATAATATGTCATCAGCTTATATAGCCACAAGTTATTTGACTTATTCTATAATTTATAATAAATTATATAATTTTCAATAATATTAATATATCACAAATCATATCTAATAATTGAAAAATGCTAAATAGGGGAAATAAACTTTTTATAAGTTCTGATTGAATATAGGGCTATAGCAACATGCAGATTTTATTAAACTTTCTCATGGATATTTCCCATAACTGGAGTTATTATTCCATTGCAATGTTGGAATAAAATTCTTTCAACATAGTTATATACACTGCTTAAACATTACTTATGGCTGTGTTAGGATTTACAATTAAAAGGCATTGAATACATATCAATAGTCCTTTAATTTGGTTGAATAGACTATAAACTGCTTTGCTGTGCAGGCAAAATATTTTTATACCTTTATTTATATTGCATTTAGTTTTAAGAAAATACCTTTATTATATAATAATTTAAAGCTTTACTAACAAACCAGTACATGGAAGCCAAGCCATAAGTTAGATGTCCTTTCAAACAAATTAGGCTTTGATCAAATTAACTGCAGTTGCGGTAAATGCTTTGGAAAAAATTAAAATTTAAGCATTTGAATTAGATATTTTAAAATCAATGAGTGTAACATTTAAAGCAACCTAATTGTGTGTATATCTCAGTACTGGAAATTGTTATTACCATGATAGATCGCCCACTGAGCAAGAAATAGCAAAATTAATACCAAAAGCAGAAATACTAAGTTTATCAACCTGCATGCCACTTAATTTACCATACTATATGTAATTTGTAGATGTGCGGGTATAGAACATAAAATTACGGTCTTGAAATTTTGTTAAGAACGTGTTATTATACAAACACTTATAACTCACAACTGAAATATAAACGTTTATATATATATAACCAAATGCCATTTATCATAGTTTGCTGTATAAGAGAGATTGTGTGTTTATTTGTAATGATAGTGTCATGCAATTGCTGAAATAATTTCAACTTTCTAAAGTGAGAAGCTCTGGAGTGATGAAGGCAGCGTATACATGATGTTTGATGCTAAAATTTTGTGTATATATATATATATATATATATATATATATATATATATATATATATATATATATATATATATATATATATAGGTGCATGCATACCAATCTTTGGGGTATTTCCATGGATTTTAAAAACAAGTGTTGGCAAATATCATAGTGTATAGAAATAAACTTTATAAAAACGTGAACCAAGTTATTAAAAGTAATTGCTAGAGGTGAACTAAAGCTGATATATATTATATGCAAGAGAGAGCAACTGCAGACTTTATAGTTTAGCTCACAATTTTATTAATCTAACTGCAAATTGATAACTCGTACCATAAGCAAAACATTTACTGAATAATGCTATAGCATGATTATCTTTCCATTAAAAGATCGCAATGTATTGACATATAATAATTAGTATATATCTCAAACACCGCATAATATATTGCAAAAAGATGTACAGACGTAAAACAAATATACAAATCTAAACACTCAAAACACTTTAGCTTTCATAGTAAGAGTGAGATGGACACGATAGCTTTTCAGAATTTGGGACAGGGCACCTTGCAAGGCAGTCATTAGCGACATCTTCGTCAAGTTCTCCAGCTGCAAAGCACCAGTAACAAACCATCACACATTGATGATCCGCCAAAAATTCAGGGAGTCGGTGAGAGAAATCTACACCAAGCTCATCCGGGTTTTGAGTAGTAGGATTGAGCATGTATAGCAGTTGCTCGTACGTCAGCAGTGGCTGACTCAGAGAGCTGTTGCGACTCAGCAAATCAGTGAGAGGCGATTCTTCACGCTGAACCTGCTCCGCCTTTACAAGGTTGATTATTAACTGGGCTAAATCACTGAATCCAGGAGTCTCGTCGTACAGTGTGCCCTCCACAACTGTCTGCCAAACATGTAGAACATTATATAATATATATATACATTATATATATATACATATACATATATATATATACATATATATATATATGTATATATATATATATATATATATATATATATATATATATATATATATATATATATATATATATATATATATATATATATATATATATATATATATATATATATTATTGAGGAAAAGAGCAATTTAATTATATAGATGTTGTTTTATTGTACTACTAATAGTTTCATGCCTCTTCGGCACTCCTCAGGCACAATATTGACAAATTTAAATTTTTACATTATATATATATATATATATATATATATATAAAAGTAATGAACGATAAAATTTGATTTAAAACACTTTATTACTACTAGTTTAATGTGCATAGAATGTACACAATCTTCAGATAAAATGTTAAGATAAATATATATATATAATATATACCTATATATATATATATATACTTATATATATATAATTGCTCATGAATATTCAATTGTTATTGGATAAAAATTGCTAATGCTCCAATATGCTTTAATTTTTATTCGGCATATAAGTTTGATGTTGTAATTAAATATATATAGTTATATAATAAAAAGTTGTTGGTTATAATATGTTAATGATAAGTTACATGTATATGGTAAAGCATTGACAAGTATGATGTTTATTGCTGCTATATAATATTATGTTGTTGAAAATTTACACTTTACGAAATATTTATCAGTTATAGTATAATAATATATATAGTTATTTAGTATGGCTGTTAATTTGTAAAATTTTACTGATTTGCTAAAACTGCTGTCAATGATGTTCAAACATAAAACCATGGCATTAATGTAAACAATAAATAATTTAAATTGCTATAAATAACATTGTTTACATAGGGCTTGCAGTGTGGGGCTCAAAAGTGTTACAACAAATATAATGTTTTAACAGAAGAGGGTGCATGCAAATGCATATTTATAGCATGGTATATATAGTGGAGAAATTAAGATAGCCTAAGTTCTTTAATTTTTTTGTTAATCTTTGGTTTGAGGTGCAAGTTAAAATTCTCGCAAGAAAGTAGCTTCTTATGCTACATTTCGAATCTAGAACACAGGCTATTCTCTTTTTCTCCATTATACTAGCTTCATCCATAATATAACCTCCAAATGCAATCGATATTTGATCAAATTTAAATAATTACTTAATTTTAAAACTCCATGTCCGGCCACTATACTAAAATATTTAAATTTATCTTAAAAATACAAAAAGTATTTAAAATAACCTGCTCTATACATGCAATTTGCTTGCAAACTTAAAAACTATAATAATTAGATTCAATACTCACATGCACAGCAAAAATACAAACAAATATATATAAATATTTCATAATTGAAGTAAAATTCTAACAGCTATATGTACTTCTTTTCATGCAAATGTATAATCATGCAAATAACCAAAAGGTAATATTTGTAATATACAAATAGACATGCTGTGAATTAATACATAACTTTATTCACAAATATGTTATTAGGTACTTCTTGTTTGGGTATAATAAATGGGTTGCTTTAATTGGATTTCATTATGACCAAATTTCAGTATGAATTAGTTAATCTATATTATTATAATTCTACTGCTGAAAACCTTTCCTTTGTTTTCTGCCTTTGTTCCATAAAATTGCAAGTTTCTTTATAAATCGAAATTATTATTAGTTAGTTTTGAATATGACTATATGGCTCTATCTTTAAAATTATAAAAGTTTGGCCAAATACAATCTTCTGCTATAAACAGTAAAATTAAGACAGATGTTTGATATTGTAGTAATTTTACACTTGGAGTGGAATGCAGGTTGTAAAATTACTGGGGGTTCACCAAAAGTTATGCTACACCTGCAGAGCATAGGCACTCTTTGTGTAAAAGAGAGAGAGAAGATGAATCAACAGATTCGGGTGGCTGAAAACCAGATCGGGCGTCACCAAAATCTGTTACAGTACACAGGCAAGTTATAGAGATATAATGAAACATTCTAATTTAATATACTTTTTAAAATTCAACATATATACTTACAGCTTTATATAACTGCATTTTATTTTTATAGAGAATATCACATACTTTTTAATTAAGCTATAGAAAATTTTTGCTGTGTTCATTCTGACAGATTATTTACTGAAAATAAAATTAATTATTTGTATACACAAAAAACATCTTGTTTTAGGAAAAGAGATATAAGAATTAGTAAATGACCAGAATTATCTAATCATGGATCAGAAATTGGACTTCTAGCAAATAAATTATTATGTTATTATTTAAACACAAGTTTATATTCAGTAATTTAAAAGAGAAGATAATTCTGAAGTGCAATGTGATCACCAGCAATGCCATGACTGTATAAGCTTGTAGGTAAACAGGTGACAAGGCTGTAACGGCTGGGAATTTATTTGATCTGTTCCAGTTTGAACATTAAAACTTGTAGATGCTAATATAATAAACTGCTATAAAGTTGACTTTGACGAGAAACAATGGGTCATAACAAATTATTCTCAAAAACAATTCTAATTGTTTTATATTATATAAGTAACAGAAAATCTTAGTAAAGTTATTATAATATAATCATTATATATAACAGCTTGAATATTTAAGATATTCCTGAATTTTGAATAAGACAAGTGTGAGCAAATAAAAACCATGCACAATTAAAGTAAACTTTATCGAAAAGTGAATCAAATCATTAAAATTGATTATTAAGCTTATGGGCAAGGAAGAGTTAGTTATAACTGAACGTTTATTTATAGTTTGGTTCGTCACTTTATGCTTATAACTACAAATTGATAACTGGTAATAGTAAATAAAAATTACTGAATAATGCTAGAATATGTTAGCATTATAGTAATTATAGGATCACAATGTGTAGCCATGGTAATATCAAACACAGGCATCGACAAAAGGATGTATAACTAAAAGTAAAACAAATATACAGTGTTTATAAAGCTCTCAAAAACTCTCTGTGCTTTCTTCATAAGGGTAAGATGGACACGATAGCTTTTCAGAATTTGGGACAGGGCACCTTGTAAGGCAGTCATTAGCAACGTCCTCTTCAAGTTCTCCAGCTGCATAGCACCAGTAACAAACCATCACACATCTATGATCCTCCACGTATCCAGGGAGTCGGTGGGAAAAGTCTCCACCAAGCTCGTCTGGGCTTAGAGTTGTAGGATGAAGCGTGTAGAAAAGTTGCTCGTACGTCAGCAGTGGCTGACTCAGAGAACTGTTCAGACTCAGCAAATCAGTGAGAGGCGATTCTTCACGCTGGACCTGCTCCGCCTTTACAAGGTTGATAATTAAATGGGCTAAATCACTCATTCTGGGGGACTGGTCATACAGTGTGCCCTCCACGACCATCTGCCAAATGTAGAACATTATAATATATATATATATATTGAACAATTACAAACAGTTATGAACAATTACAAACAGTTTTAAGCTGAAACCATCATATAGCATCGCATGTTTAAAAAATATGTTTGAAAGATACTGTAGCAGAAGGCTGAAGTTGCAATAATTATCTGATACGCCTCAAACAATTATTGGATTACACCAAATAATTATTTTTAAATTACAAAAATAATCCAAACAATGTTAAAAATGACAAAACGTACTTTCAAGAACTTCTATTGATGAATTTGATATAAGAGGCATGAGATGTTTAAAAATGTTATAATTAAACTTGATACTTACATGTACAGCAAAAATACAAGCAAATACATGTAAACTTTTCATTCTTGTAGTAAAACTCTAACAGTTTTTCTGGTCAAACAACTTTACCAAATAGTGTTGCTGCATACAGCCAAAAGGTAATATTTGTAATGTATGAATAGACCTGCTTTAGCATGCTGTGAATTATTACATAACTTTATTTACAAATATGCTATTAAGCATATTTTGGTTGGGTATATAATAGATAGGCTGTGCTACCTGGAGAGCCACATTCATGTTTCAGTTTCAATTACTTGACCTGTTATAACTTAAGCTTCTACTCCTGAGAACTATTCATTTACCACCTGATTTGCTGGTGTGAGGTGTTAATTCAAAGTAACTATAAGATAACTCACTGGTAAATGTTAGCTTCTAATATAACAAGCAGCATTAAATTTATAAACAATTTATAAGGGTGTTGGTCAAATGCAGCATATATATTTTTTTGGTAAACCATGCATGAAATATGATATATAGCAAACAAGTTATAAAGACATAATACGACACTGTAATATTATACCTTTAACATAATTCAACATATATTTATGGCTTTGGACTGTATTTTAGATAGCTAGAGAGCTTTTCTTCAGCTAAACACTCTATTGCTGTGGTTGACATTGATTATGAAATATTATTTACTGGGTAAAAGGCAGGATTGTATATACAGATGCGGCAAAAAATATACAGGAATTATTAGATGTGCAAGGAGTAAACAGTATTACTTCATCATGGATCAGAGAGTTGGCAATTATTGAATGAACTATTCTATACTAGTGAAACAAAAGTTTGTATTTGTTAATTCAAAGGAGAAGATAATTCTAAAGTAATGCCATGATTGTGAAAGCTTGTATAGTTCAACAGGTTTAAGTTGATAAAAGAGCGAAGAAATTTTTGTATTTACTCTCTGTTCAGTTGTTTGAACCCTACAACTTGCCCATGCTTGTAATAAACTGATATAGAGTTGAGCAGAAGTTGGTATTACAACTGCAACTGCAGCAATTAATTTGACAAAATGTTTTCCATCATTTTGCATTGAAATTTATATAATTTCCTATATATATATATAATTATAATAAGCCTCTATAAGGACCAAGCACACTTTGATGAGTAATTGAGAAAATAAAATATACTCAGATATAGCAATTAATGAGGTTGCCTCATTAATTGTTTAAATGATTGATCACAACACTTGTACACTAAATTCAATTGCAGCTAAAGACAGAATATTAAACTTTCTACCAACAATACCTACTAAATAGGAACACAACTCCAATACATCATCATTTCAGCTTGTAATCAATCAATGAAGAATGTGCTAAAAGATGTCGTAATTTTAAAGCAAACCAGTTACAGACTTTTAACAGCCATGATACTTAAAATGGCTGAATCTTCGTTTGTATAGAACCAGAGGCTAAAAGCCTTTGCTAGTTTATCCTTGCAAGTTAACAGCTTTTATTTCAAGAAATTCACAATTGTAATTATATAAACAATTATCAGCTATGACATAATATTACAAAAGCTTGAGAGAAGCTTCACAATGACTAGTTAAGTTGCCTTTTGATGCAAGTACAGATTGTTATATAATACTAATTATATTTTGTTCAAATTTTGGTAACTTAGTAACTAGATTTTGATCTGCAATCTCAATTTCATATTTTACAATTTGTCAAATTGATGGTATAAATTTGGGAAAATTTCTTTCTCAGTTTGCTGAAGATGCTTGAGCTTTGAATTTAAGCAACATTCTAATAACTGGTCATTTATATTAAAGTTTGAAAGCTACTTTATACTTATAGGTAAAGTAAAATATTGTCAAATTGCTGAACTTTAGTGTCAATGTATATTAAATGCTAAAATTATGTATATTTGAACATTTTTATTTATGTTCCATGACCACTATTTGAAACAGCCACGCATTGAATGCATTGAATGCATTGAGAATATCACAGCTATATACATAACAAAGCTGTTATGAAATAGCTATATAATGAGATAATTTCATGCAATCAACATATCTTAGGCTTTTAATATACCAAGGTTTGAGTTTGGAGAAGTTTATTAAATTTCATTATAGCAATAAAAGTGGATTACAGGAATTCAACCAAAATAAAACTCCGTTCAGGCAATAATAAAACAGAACACTTTGACATAATGGTTTAATATATATTTATAGTTAACCCATCACCCTTGCCAGCTTTGTTTGAAGTTATCCAATTTTGATAATTGCCTCAATGTTTTTCCTTAGTTTGGCCCAATTTGAACTAGATGTTGGAGTGGTTTCAGTTGAATCAGTTGTATCAGAGTTGGATGTTGTGTCCGTCTTCTCAGTTTTACCATCTTCTCCACTAACCACTCTCCACAAGATGTCTACGCCTTTAAGGAGAGCCTCCTGGATATCAGTTAGTCCACTTTCTTCATCATCTTTAGGATTTGCTTCATCTCTTTCTTCAGTTTGAGTTAGTGGGCTTTCTTTATCATCTTCAATAATTGTTTCGTCTTTTCCTTTAGTTTGAGTCAGTAGGCTTTCTTCTTCATCTCCAGTAGATGTTACATTGTTCTCTTTAGTTTCAGTCAGTGCTCTTTTCTCATCATCTCCAGTAAATGTTTCATCTTTGCCTTCAGTTTGAGTTAGTGGGTTTTCTTTATCATCTCCAGTATTTGTTACATTTGTTCCTTCAGTTTGAGTCAGTAGGCTTACTTTTTCATCTTCGGTATTTGTTACATTGTTCTCTTTAGTTTCAGCCAGTTCTCTTTTTTCATCATCTCCAGTATTTGTTACATTTGTTCCTTTAGTTTGAGTCAGTAGGCTTACTTTTTCATCTCCAGTATTTGTTACATTGTTTTCTTTAGTCTGAGTCAGTGCATTTTTCTCATCATCTCCAGCAAATGTTTCATTTTTCTTTTTAGTTTGAGTTAGTGAGCTTTTCTCTTTATCTTCAGTAATTGTTACATTGTTTTCTTCAGTTTGAGTTAGTGGGCTTTCTTTATCATCTCCAGTATTTGTTACATTGTTCTCTTTAGTTTGAGCCAGTGCATTTTTCTCATCATCTCCAGTGAATGTTTCATTTTTCTTGTTGGTTTGAATTAATGAGCTTTCTTTGTCATCTCCAGCAGATGTTTTACCTTTCTCTTCAGTGTGAGTTGGTAAGTGTACTTCATCAATTACAGTATATGTAACACCTTTCCCTTTATAAGAAAGAGCCGTTGCCAGTTGCTACAATTATAATTATGCAAAACTATAAAGGAACACCAATATTTGCCAATCAAACTGTTTTAAAGAAATTAATTAAAATAGAATATTTTCAACTTTTTGTCTTTATCCAATTTATATTATCAGGACTTTGCAGTACTAATTAATTATATATATAAAGTTTAAGCTATATAATGTTTTATAGTATAAAGATATAATTTCATATCAATTAGAAAACTTAGAAAATTTCATTAAGTATTATATAATAGCTAATAATCCTGCAACCACTAATTGTAATTATTTGAAGAGTGAAAAAACTCTCAAACAGATATGATGTTGCTGGATTTTATTTACATTAGGTATAGATTTAGCTATAACATGCATGCAAGAATTTATTTCAATAAAACAGTCATTTATATAAAAAGTAAGGCAAGCACAAGTATAATTTTTATATGTGGAAAACTTACCTCCACAATAAACAGATATAGAAAAGTAGATAGCAGTAGCTTCATTCTTTTAGTCAGGGTTTAGGCTGAAGAAATGAATTCAATACAGATTGCCAGCATGCGTACTAAATAGAATTATAACTTAGCTTTGTCGAAATTTTGCTTTTATAGAATTCCTTGGCGTGCTATATAACCTCTTATTATATGAAAATATGGGTAATTTTGCTTCTATATAACTACTATTTATTATAAAACAGCTGAAGTAAAAGTATTTAAAATATTATGTTAACCAATAGAAGTTTGAGTTTAAAGTTATTTTTCATGCAAGTTAATTTTTTCACAACTGCAGTCAATTTGAACACTAGATAATGAAAGATAGTATACTATTATTGAATAGACAATGTACTATATAATTAGAATGTTATAGGTACTATAATGTAGTTACAGCGCAGCTAGATTTCAAATTTTATAGCAGATCACCATAATTGTGTCTGCTATAATTCTTGTGTGTGTGTTTGGGTGTTTGGGTGTGTGTGTTAGGGTGTGTGTGTTTGGGTGTGTGTGTTTGGGTGTGTGTGTTTGGGTGTGTGTGTTTGGGTGTGTGTGTGTTTGGGTGTGTGTGTGTTTGGGTGTGTGTGTGTTTGGGTGTTTGGGTGTTTGGGTGTTTGGGTGTGTGTGTGTGAGTGTGAGTGTGAGTGTGAGTGTGAGTGTGAGTGTGAGTGTGAGTGTGAGTGTGAGTGTGAGTGTGCGTGTGTGTGTGTGTGTGTGTGTGTGTGTGTGTGTGTGTGTGTGTGTGTGTGTCCAAAGTACGATGCAAAATTTGGAGAGATAACTTATTAATTTCTGCAAGACTAATTGGTAAATGCCCTGAGCTATCCTTATTATATTTTGCCGGTAAAAAAAGTATGTTATGTATGCATGCAAGCAATATAGTGAATATATAAACTGATATACCAACATTCTATCACACTCAATGGTATTTTACAAAATATAAATAAGCTTCACTTACATGCAGGATTTGTAATCAAAGGTATTTGAACATCATGTATGATAGGTCTGCAATAAATGTTATTAAATTTTTAGATGTTTTAAATGATATAGGTATTTTATGTTCATCACACTTATTTTAATTTATTATTGGCCTAAAACTTTAGCTGATTTGCATAATGTAGGTTACTCAGCAGCTGCATGTGTGCCTTTCTTAGATAAAATTGAGCCAACATAATAAAACTATTATATCAGGTTTATCTACTCTGTAAAATCATGCTGCCGAGTCAGAGGCTTTGTGCAATTAGGTTAAAAATTAGACACCTATAACAGACCTAACTTAAATGTCGCTAGAATTAAATCAACGTGTTATTATTCACAACAAGTGTAATTGACAATAATATAACGATTATTGGTCTTATAAAATAATTGTGCTACAATAAATTACTGTTATATTAGCAGTTTCATCATATCTTACTAGATGCATGAACATATTATATATGTTGACTTTAGTGCAATCAAGACCTCTAGTAGGCTTTAATTATATAATTTTACGTATGGAGATAATTTATTATTTGTAACGTATTCAAATAAAAAAAATCTATAAGTTATGTAGTTATATATATATAATAAGTAATATACTGATTATAATACAATATCGTAGCTAGACAAAATAAAATTACTATGCTATTAGTGTAGGAGAAAACTGTTTGGTTGTCTCTTTAATTATTGAAATTATAGATTATATGCTTGGGAACCAAAGCAACATTGAAATTAACTTTTCAATTACGGTACATGCTGTAGCTATTATGGTGCCATTATTCTGGCACTTATGTAATTTATACCAGCATGCTGTGTCTGGGAGTGTCGAAATATAGCAAATCTATAGCATAATGTACTACAATAATAACAATTATTGCAAGATGGCAAAATTATATTATTGTGGTTAGCTGAGTTATTTTATAATAATCTGTATTTTAAAGTAATTTTCTTAGATTAAGGAAGTGACAATGAAAATGTCGATCCAAGCACATAGTTTTCCTATAAGTGACAATTTTTCTGTGACCATTATAAGTTTTTTGATCAACCCAGTTTATTCATTTTAAAATAATTGTAGCTCCTTTGTGTGACTTTTGCTAGTAAACTCTGTAATGTTATAACTAATTACCATAACTAATTATACTAATTGTTAAAATTGGTAATATCTCTATAATTTGATATAGCAAAGTTAAATGGCTAAAAGATATGTATTTGATTTATTCATCACCCTAAAACTTACTGATATACAGTTGTTTGTATTCTTGTTATAAAAAAAAATTGATTCATGTCAATATTATATGTATTTCATGAAATTATGGTAGCGCTGTCCACCCTTATACTTTACACCAGTCTTTATAAGGTAGTTGTCTAATCTTTTGGTTTGCATTAGTCTGTAATAGGTAGTTGTCTACCCTTATATTTTACACTAGTCTGTAATAGGTAGTTGTCTACCCTTATATTTTACACTAGTATGTAATAGGTAGTTGTCTACCCTTATATTTTACACTAGTCTGTAATAGGTAGTCGTCTACCCTTACGCTGTACACCAGCCTGTAATAGCTAGGTAGTTGATTTTTATGCTTTCCACTATTTTTTAGCAAGAAGTTGTCTGCCCTTGATATGTACACCAATCTGCAATAAGTAGTTGTCTACCCTTATGTCACATACTATTCTGCAATAGGTAGTTGTCCACTCGATCCTTAACATTTCACTAGTCTGTGATAGGTAGTTGTCTGCCCTTATATTGCATACTACTCTGTATAGCAGGTAGTTGTCTGCTCTTATGATGTGCACCAATCTGTAATAGGTAGTTGTCTGCCCTCATGCTGTAAGCCACATCATAGTTAAAACATGCTGGACAGGTCTGCATGAAGAAGTTCATCTACAATCACTGATTCTTGAGCTAAAAGCAGAGTAATTCTGTTAAGATTCCAGGTTAACCCAGAAAAGGTTTGCAAAAGCAGTTACATGCATATCCAGGCTCTGAGTGAACTGCATATTACTGTGCTCAATTCACAGTGAGTATATAGCATGCAGTTTAGAGCTAATTTATAAATATAGTAATTCCTTCTACCCAAACAGGACAAAGCGAAGATTATATAGGTGAGAATAGGTGAGAATTATAAATAATTTATACTAATCAATATATATATAATAGTTTTAAATTTAATTTAACATGTTAATAGAAACTATGGGGAGCAATTTGGAGAAAGCTTCAATTGTATTGTATAGCAAATGCACTAAATTAAGGCAGTTTTGTAGTTTGAACTATATTACGCTAGACAGTATGCTATATGTGGCATATATTTCAAGTAACCGGTTCAATGCTTTTATGAGGACAATATATCATTCTTGTATTTCTCAACATGTAAATCTTGACAGGGCTTAGTTCCTTAAACAGTACATTCAGTAATCCATAGCTAAAGGAATCATTTTTCTTTTGTGACATTCTTACCAGTATATAGCAACTAATTTCTCTACAGTTGAATAGCTTGAGTGACTAAGAATCTTGCAATATATCATTTATTGGCTTGAGTGACTTTAAGAACTATAACATAGGTACTTATAAATACTAGATTATAGTAGGCCTACTTAACTCAGTAAATAGGCAAGAGATATATTAGCATTGAAAAGAGGCTTATTACTATTTACTTTTAGATGGTCTCCTTCCAAAGCTATGCAGTAAATCAACTTTCACTTGCCATGTCATGAAATCAGCTTATAATTTCTTACGTTTGTCCTGAAACAATCTGGAACTTCAAGTTTGGGAAATGACTTTGGTTAATTTAAAACTGTAATTAAGGTATTTTAGTCAGTTAAAGTTTTCTCTGAACTGCATAAAGAGAATTTTAAGCCCTATATTCCCAGATTATCAGCCCATAAAAACTGCAATAATTAACTTTTCATTTTAACTAAGCATACTAAATAAGTGAAATTTGCAGAGGATATTACAACGCCTCAGCTCATCTCCCATTACCTATAATAACCAACTTTTCCTTAAATAAATGTTGCAAGAATTGCCACTGGGAATTAAATTTTCCCTGGATATATACTAACTTATTATTGAATAATCTGTAGCCAATCATATATGAGATGATTAATGCAATTCACGGTTCTTAGTGCCATGCTATAGCTTTGTCACTTAGCAACAGGTGGTTCTGTAGATGAGAGGGATGTGCCTAAAGGCTACCTTGTCTAGTTCACCCATAGAGAAACATAAAGGAATCTAAAACTTCTAACAGGTAAATATAGAAATTCATTAAATTGATATACTTTGTTCATTTTAATGTTAATATATTATTAATTTGGTTGAAGTCGTCATTTATAATATAGTATATTTCCAGCTGCACTTTTAATGCAATTAATATCATGACAGCAGTGAAGATTATAAATTGATTGTCAAGAAATTGTGGTGTTAACACAGATCATATTCTATTATATAGCAGTTAGCTAGTTTCAAAGAAATGATCATGCATATATATTATTTCAGATTCAAAGTACACTTGCCCTGAATAGGTTTAAATGATATAGCTCTCAGTTTATAGTTTATGGGAGCTAGAAGATTTAAAATACCTATACAAGAAGTATTTTCATTTTCAATTGTAAAACTCGCACTATAGAGTAACATAAATATAGATGCTATAATAAGGCTAAATTTTCCACTTAGACAATTCCCACTGCCGCTTTATCTATCTTGGTACCATAATATTAATCATATTTTATGTAGGGCGTGTGATTTAAGGCATATATCTAACTATGGAGCATTTATATCTGGAATGAATCCAATTTCATTGTAACTGTAACTAATCCAAAATATAAATAGTCTGGTTAAGTTTACACTCAATATTATTACAGTTATTGCTTAAAGAATTTTCACTTAAATATAAACAATAGATAACATGATACTCACAGGTATTTTGTCAATAGATTGTGAGTTATGTGCATCTTCTATAGAAAAGGAAAACTCTGAGAGAAGTGATCAGGCTAGCAACCAACTTTTCTCTTTCACTTCTTTAGCTGCATTGACTCATACTGCACAACAAAAATAGCTACCACCAAGAAAAGCTATTGTCAAAAAGCTTTCACAAGAAAGCTTTTATCAAAAATCCTTTACTAAGAGCTTTGACCAAAAAGCTTTTGTTGCACTAACAACTATAAACTAGCTCCCCAACCATGAAATTTCTTAGCATTATGGCGAATAATTGGTTAGGAATGTAACATTCATTTCCTTATGCCAATCATTCAAACGTGAAACTTGCTAATATAGCTAAGCTGTATAATCATCACATTGCAATGCACAAACTTTAGTTCCCTCAGTAGTCTCAGTGATTAATATTATATCTCGAGGCATTTCGTATAGCATTTAGTACTGACTCGTGCAAAAGTAATCTATTTATGCCAATGAAAACATTCATTTAGGATACTTATAGTGTCAATGAAATTTCAAATATACTATTTTATACCTATTGCAGCTTTATATAATGTATTCATGTATTTCGAAACAAAAGAAGCATATTTACCATGTGTTTTAGTTCCTCAAATAGTACATTTAGTAATTTATCAACTATATAGCTATGTGAGTAATTGTTCTACTGTGACACTCTTACCAATCTCAATGAAACTTGAATTCCATTATTTTATACTAGCTTTATATAATGTTTCGCAGAGAGCATCATTTGTAAACAGAAACATCAGAGAATGAAAAGGCTGGTGCAAACTGGCAATATTTATATAATATAAAAATACAAAAACATAGCGTGGCACATTGTATTATAGCAACTAAAGATGCCCTTAGTAAATCGGTCAGTCGCAATATATTTTATAGCTATAAAAACTGCAATATGTTTTATTAAAAGCTGCAAAATAAACTGTTTATTGAACTTTAAACATTTTTTGCAGGTTATAAAATTACTTTAACAGACTTGAGTTGTGAAGACTAGATGTGTAGCCATAGTTCTTAAAAACTGAAGGCAGCACTGGTTTATTCTATACTTCTTTGGTAAGTTAAATGTACATCTTTTTATTCTCTAATATCAATAAAATTATAAACAACTTGAAGTGTATGTTTCAGTCATTATTTACTTTATAAAGAAAAAAATTTTAATTGATCTCAAATAAAAATAGATAGTTTTTAAATATAATTATTTAGATGCAGAAAATTAACTGCAATGTAATGATGATTATAATAATTATTTTATATATATACTACTTCAAAGCGATATCTACGCATAAATAAAGCTGCATGCACAAATTGTATAAGGTTATTGCATAATCAGCTTGTCCTTTCAACAATAACTTATTATTACCAAATATTTTCTTTAAAAGAGTTTTCTAAAATTTATCTTTCAATCAAAAAGCTTGTAGCTATATTTATTTCAACAAAAATTTCTTTGATCTATATAGTTTAAAGCTTAAACGGTAAGCTATAAACTCAGTTAAAAATAATTATGCTGTGCAAACTGCTGATACTGCAAAGATATTTAAAATACCATGTCGGGCTGTTTTATCTTTCTTTAATATAGCTACAAATACAACGTTGCAACAAAGACCTATGTTTTTTTTTATAAACTCTTACATATGTGGTATTAAGGGTTGTTTTGGCATTTTATGCTGCATGTCATTAAATAAACTTAGTATTAAAACTGATTTGTAGCTGGCATAAAAATTTCTAACTATTATGTTTGATCAACATTTTTCAACAGCTGACAACTTCAACGTTTTAACTTTCCTATAAAACTGTTTTAATTGTTGTAGAAGAATGAGTTGTATATCAATACTGGACAAGCTTACCATAAAGTATCAAGAGCTTGCCAAAACTAGTGAAAATTGGGTTCATCACTTACAGGTATTTTATTGTTTGTTACTAAATGCTAAATAAAACAATATTTACTTTAGTTTTTAACAATTATTTTAATATCATATTTTATCTTAAGTAAAAAATATTTAGACCTGCAGAGATACTCATCCATTTGTTTAATTTAAAGATGATATTAAAAAAGCTGAAGGTTATACTCCTGCAAAACTTTGAAACAAGCAATTATCAATTATATTGCTGAATAATTTAATATATTGTTAGTTTTCTAAGAGCATTATCAGTCTTCAAAGGTTTATAAATAATATAATGAATTAAATATATTTGCAACAAAACTTTAATGCTTTATTATCAAGTCATATTGTGAGAAATAGAAAGCCTGAAATTGTTGGAAATTCTTAATTTATTCATGTCATATATGGTAGTATAATATATAATAAGTTGGTGAAGCAAATGTAGTGTTGAAGTTACCCAGTGGCCTCCGTGGTGTAATGGTAGCACACTTGCTTGCAAGCCAGAGGACTCGGGTTCGATTCTCAGTGGTGGCAATTATTTTACAGCAAACAATACAATTTTTTTCTTGGAGTAAAATACTATAGTATTGCATGTTAAAACTACTGCCATATCACTCCATAATTACTTTAGGCTCATGGACTAGCCAACAGGTCTTTGGCTCTGGAGTTTAGTGAAGAAAGACAGAAGAGAGTCTACCAGATTGAAGATAATTGGTACAAAGGTAGGCATCCCCTGAGCTATGAAGACCATCAAACATTGACAAGAAAATATTTAGACATCCTAAAAAGCTATAGAAAAGAAACTAAAGATGACTTTGATTCAATTAACACTAGTTACCTTAAACTTGATTCACTTTCATCAGCACAGACTCAGCTGGAAAGCTTTTCTACATTGGTCTTTGAGCGCAGTCAAAACTGCTGTGAAAAGTTTATTTCAATTTCTAAGCATTTCATGCAATCAAGTGTTGAGATTTTGAGTAAAGCTGGTTTGAAGGTTCCTTGTTCATTTGCTGTAGTTGGTCTGGGTTCAGTTGCTCGTGGCACAGCCACTCCGTACTCAGATCTGGAATATGCTTTTGTTGTTGAGTCTGACAATCATATGGACTATTTTACAAAGCTAGCAATGGATACCTATTTTAGGATAGGAAACATGAAAGAGTCCCCATTAAAAGGTTTCAATATCTCTGAAGTAGGTAAATCATTCACAGATGTTGGTGCTGTAGGGTTTCGTATTGACGGTATATCGAAAAATGCCGGGAACATTCCTACGGGAAAGGGAGATGGTGATAAAAATTTGATACTGACGGTAGATGAGTTTGTATCATTGTACTCCAAAACATTAGCTTCACCAGCTGGTGATATAGCTGACATAGCCGATCTGTTGTCATCAATTGCTGTCATCTACACACATGGAGGTGGTGATAAGCTTTTTAACAGTCTCCTTGAAAAGTTTCAGAATATTCTAACAAAACAGGCAACTCAGTCACATATGATTGAAAAGAGATTAAACCTGCTCACTACAGACATTCAGTCTTATCAGTTTTTGCCAAAGTTCACATCTTTTGGTCCCCCTGACAACACTAAGCTCAAAGTCAAAGCTGATGTATTTAGATACCCAACCATTTTAGCAGATCACATCAGACTCCTGATTGCACTACATGAAGCTACTCCTTGGAGAGTGCATCTTGAGTTAGAGAGGCTAGAATTTATCAGTCAAACTCAGAGATTTAACCTGAACTTAATATCAGCTCTTGCCATATATATTAGGACACATGCATACCTTCAGTTGGAAACCCAATATGATCAACTTTCATTGTACCTAGCTTCAACTGGAAGCACTAGCAAATCAATCTATCATCTGCCCCGCGACTGGTTTATGTTGTTAGCATACTTGTTTATTCCTTTCAAGTTATCAATTAGAAGAAACATGCAAATTATCAAAAACCAACAGCCGTGTAAAAGTCATGACATTTTGAGACAGCTTTTGGACCAGGTAACTTTACATCAGCTTGGATTTACATGGAGGATTGAAGTTGAATACTTTTGTGGAGCTTTTGAGAAAGCTCTGAACACAATTTATGCTAATTGTAAAAAAGAAATCTTTCTCCATGAGCCAGAAAACTTTTTGAATATTATGCAGACATCAGTTAGTAAAGATCTCACTCAATTTTCTTTGCAAACTGTTGGTGTCGACGATTTGAATGGTAAAACAAACTATTTAGAAATGGCTGCCTACTTACTATATTCTTGTAGAAGCTATGAGTTCTGTTTTAAATATTTTATATGGCTAGCAAGAAATTCTGAATATTCTCTTTCTAATAGATTGAAGTGGAAGGTTCTAGCAGCTGAGTCTGCTAATCACCTCTATGAGTACCAAGAGGTATTTTCTTTATTAAATGAGGTTTGTACTGCAATCAGAGAATTGTACCACTTAAAACCTAAACAGACATTGTACAGATTTATCAGAGAGCAAGTCAAGACACCAAAACATGAAAATGATGAGTTTTTTGAAACAGTTGCACAGGCGTTTCGCGTGACCAGTTCAGCGCACAGAAATGTAAAAAACTACTTGCAAGCTGAAGAAATAGCAAGCACAGCAATAAGTCTTTTTGATAGCTTGCATTCTCATAAACCACGAGGTCAGCTGGGTAGCCATTATGTGGATATGGTTGTCTCACTTGCAGTGGTGCGCTCAGAAAATGGTGAACATGATGAAGGAATCAAATGCCTTGAGCATCATTTGGCTAAATTGCTGGAAGTTCACACAAACCAAACTAACCACCCTGACATAGCTTTGCTATTAAGTGGTTTAGGTCAACTGCATGAAAACATGCATAATTATGAACTGTCATTAAGCTTTTACACCAAAGCTTTGGCTATGACAAAAAGTCTGCATTTTGATGATCATTTTGATGTTGCTCAGTGCTATAGACAGATCGCAGCACTTCAAGTAAGAATGCTTGAATATGATTCTTCATGGACCAATTACAAAGCAGCATTAAATATTTTTGAGAGATTAAACATTAATGGCTATGCTAAAGCTGATTTGCTAGTAGAAATTGGCTACTTTTATTGTCATCAGCATGAGCACGCTTCAGCATTAGTTTATCTCGCTTCTGCTCAAAGGCTGTTGAAGTCTAAAGAAAATTCACACCACATTAATGTTGCAGAGTTAAACACTGCTTATGGCAAAGTGTACAGCCAGCTGGGTGAGAGTGAGCTTGCCTTGCATCACCACACTACAGCAATAGAAATTACAAACAAAGTCTTGTGTGAAGTTGAAAAACATCCAGTGTTTCAACAGTTTTATGGCGAAATGGGGAAATTCTCTGTAAACCTGGTTGCAAAAGCAAAAATGTTGAATATAGAAAAAGCTTGTACAGATTTGAATAGTATAAGTGCTAATATGGCATTATGCTACCTTCGAGTTGGTCGAGTTTACCATGACATGTGCCTCTATGATCAAGCTTTAATGCATGTTGAAAAATCGTGCGAGATGTACAAGCAAGTTTATACCGAAAAGAACCATTTGGATATATCAACAACCTATAATGAACTAGGATGCCTTCATGCCAACACAGGGAAATATATCAGAGCTTTAGAGGCTTATGAGAAATGCTTGTCTATAGAATTAAGCATCTATGGCCACGGTGCAATGCATGCAGATGTTGCTACAACTTATCACAATATTGGAAGCGTAAACTGCGAGTTGGGAAATTTTACTGCCTCGTTGGATTCCTATCAAAAAGCTTTGGACATGAGACATGCTGCCTATGGCTCTCATGCAGTCAACAAAGAAATTGCTGGTAGTTATAGCAGCATTAGCGTTGTTTACAGCAAAATAGGTGAATACAGCAAGGCGTTGGCGCATTCAAAGAAAGCCTTGAACATGTATTTGGATATATATGGCTGTGATGGCATACATGAACAACTTGCGATTAGCCACAGTAATGTTGGGAACGTTTACAGAAATATGGCAGAGTACCAGGAAGCTTTGGCTCATCATCAAAAGTCTTTAGATATAATGTTAGCCATCTATGGTAGGAATGCTGTGCACATAGAAATTGCAGTCGCTTACAACAACTTAGCTCAATTGTACTGTGATTATATTGGAGACTATAACAAAGCCCTTGAGCATTATGAGTTGTCATTAGAAATGAGATTAGCTATATTTGGCCATGAAACCATGCATCCTAAAATAGCCACCATCTACAGCAATATAGGTACTGTTTATCGCCATAAGAGTGAATATAACAAGTCTTTAGAATACCTTCTCACATCTCTGGATATGAGACTAGCCATCTATGGCAAAGATGCAAACCACCCAGACATATATATGAGCTATAACAATATTGCTCTTGTCTACCAACGCATTGGGGAGTACAGAAAGGCCCTTGATTATTTTCAGAAATCTTTGAAGATGGCCCTGGCTATTTATGGTTGTGATGCATTGCATTCAGATATTGCTACTACTTATAACAATATTGGCAGCTTGTATGACAGTTTAGGTGAATATGAAAAAGCAATAGAATTTTTCAAAAAGTCTTTAAACTTAGAAGTTGCTATCAATGGTGGTGATGACATTCATGCAAACACTGCCACTAGCTACGGCAATATAGGAAATGCCTACGAAGGTATGAGTGATTACAAAAATGCTTTAAAATACTCGAAAAAATCACTAGAAATAAAATTAGCTCTTTACGGAGACAATGCAAAACATGCAGACATTGCTTCCAGCTATAACAACCTGGGTTCTACAAACAATGCCATAGGAGATTACAAAAGTGCCTTAGATTGCCATACAAAATGTTTGAATACGAGGCTAGCTATCTATGGAAGTGACGCAAAGAACTTTGACATCGCTGTCAGCTATAACAATATCGCTTTTGTTTATAGCACTCAAGGCCGCTATATTGAAGCTTTGGAATACTATAGCAAGTTCATAGATATTGCCTTGGCTGTATATGGTCGAGATGCATTGCACCAAAATATTGCAGTAGGCTATTGTAACATCGGTGATGTGCATAGAAATATGGGGAACTATAGCAAAGCTTTAGAGTATCTGCAGAAGTCTTTAAACATGAAGCTAGCTGTCTATGGCATTGATGCAGTTAATGCAGATATAGCTACAACTTACAACAATGTAGCTTTAACCTATCACAAACTGGCTAGTTATAGCTCATCTCTCAACGCTTACAGAAAAGCCTTAGATATGTACAAAGCAGCCTATGGTAGGAGAGCAAACCATAGTAATATTGCTAATAGCTACTCTAATATTGGCGATGTGTATGCCGATTTAGGTGAGTACACGACCTCACTCCATTATCACATCCTCTCTTTAGACATGACCAAAGCAATACATGGTGACAAACCTAACCATGTAGTTTTATTCTACAATTTCTATAAAATTGGTAGACTGTACCACAACGCGGGCCAATATAATCAATCTCAGCATTACTTTAAGATAGCCTTGATGCAGAGAGCTGAAAGTATGACACCTAATCTTGCTCTTTACAGAAGAGTGTTGATCACTCTTTCTCACACTCTGATCAAATCGTCAAAATACACACAAGCTAAGAGCTTTCTACTATTAGCACTCAAGCACACTCCTACCGACCATTGCAAGGATACTCGGGCTAGCATTTACTATTTCTTGGGACAGTGTTGTCTTCATTTGCAACAATACAAGAAATGTTGGGAATATTTATATTCAGCACTCTGTTACTATGAGTCCCTTTCGCGCTCTAATTTAAAAACCAAGTCTTTGGCCCAAGTTCATTTGTTCGTCTCGTACTTGTTGTTACATCTGGGACATGTTTCACAGTCTTTAGAACATTCACATTCTGCTTTAGAACTCATGAACAAAATTTTAGCCGACAAAGAGAACGCAACTCCTGAAGATGCTAAGCTACATGCAGAAGTAGTTTGTGTAACTGAAGGGTTGTATTCAGCTTTGAGTTTGCCCGTTGCTGTGTAAGCAGTTAACAATTTGCTACTTGCTAATATGGGAATTTCGATCAATTGGTGTATGGATAAGCATTTTGAGAGTTTGGTCTTTAACTTAGAACATGCAGTGACAATTAGCCCTTAGTGTCAATTTTAAACACTAAGCAAATGAATTTAAGTATTTTTATAAAACATTCGTAAACAGTTTACATTTTGTGCTTGCTCATCATAATCTTATATTTACAGTAAAATTATTCACATTTTAGACATTGAGCCTTTATATAGACTTTACTATAATTATATATACTTTATTTTCTTAATTGTACTCATCTCATGTTAGCTATGTAATGTTTGTATTTTGCTGTAATTTTTAGCTTTGTTATAAATCCTCTTTCTTCCTGACTATAAACATATTATAAACATTGAGTCATGGGTACTGTCCATTCAAGTAACTAAAATAGTAGCAATTATTACATTATTGTCATGCATTTGGAGTTTTTTTATTTTTACGATGCAGTCGAGGATATATAATGCATGTTTATTAATTAATTAATTTATTGTAAATAAACTATCAACAATATTTATACCATACACAGTTAGATATTTATTTTTAAGGTACTATTAATTGTTCTTTTTGGTATTTATATAAATTTGTATAATATTTTATCGTAATTGATATTATTGGTGCATAATTTTACCAATTTTATTTTATTTTTGTGCTTTATATTCTTAATGAAAATATATAATTGCTATATGAGTGATATAATCTTTTTATATTGTGGAATAAAAACCCTGATTTATAACTGCAGGTTTTTTTCTCAAAACCGCTATAAGAGGCTAATGTTTACTATACTCAAAGTCACATACAAAACACCATCTATTGTCTTTCTTTCATATTTATATATAAGTACACACATATAGCATATGAACCTGAAATTTTCTGTATAAAATGGAGAATTATGCTTTATTTAGTAAAAATAAATTATTTATATATGCAGCAATTGCCATATTATGTGAAGATATTTATAACAATCTATTTTATATAAACAAAAGTGGCTTACCTTCTCCAGATATTACCTGTATATAATTACTAAAAGCTTTAAATAATGTTATTGAAAGATGGTTTATTGCTAGTCAGTTAGTTATATAATTGTAAAGATGTCACCAACATCTTTGTTCATTTGTAATGGTAAGTTAAAGTTTTCTACTGTATAGATTCTTGCTCTGCATTAAGTATTTATATTTCCATGGAAGACAACTCCACTGTTTTATTGTAATTGCTATATAGTTCCGATAGATAATTCCTTTTAAAAGTGTTTCTATAAATAATTACTACAGTTTGAAGTGTGTTTCATAACAGGAAATATACTGATGTATATAAGCCAAGCCCTTCCCCTTTCAGGATGGAACTGCTTTGACATATGCCTATAGCTATTTTATCATCATATAATATACATGTACACATAATATGACTCATATAATACATGCTTTTACAAATTATAAATATATATTTTTCCGAACTGATAAACATGAGCATTACCATTGCTGTGTGCTAACCACCATAATGTTTTGGTTTGGATGACACGCAAGATACCTTCGTTGCATGTAAACCAACTATGAAACATTTTACTAGTCACATTTCATGAACTTTAAATGCATGAATATTTAGAGTAGTTTTAGCATTGAACAGAATCTGAAAATAAGCCACTCATTGGTTGTTTACAAGTAGCCAGGGTGAAGTATTGGTTGATAACTCCATCATGCATGGTAGTAACATAGGACTTCAGGGTTTGTTCCAGTAAAGTATATCTTTTTTTCGTCATATCAAGAGTAACCTCAGCGTTCAATGCTCTCTCTCACAAACTCTCTTTTTACTTGGTGACAATTGGCCTCTACATTTAGCAGTTAGAGAGATGGTGCATTACTTTGTAATTCATATCACACACTGTTATTATACTAAGGAGTTATGTTACCATATCATCGTTGTATGGAGTTTTATCAACATATTGTCACTGTAGCGAGTCAAATAAAATCAGTACTTCCTACCTGGCAATTCAACGAGTAGTACTAGTAACAATATTTGTAACACTCTACCTCAAAAATATTTTCATTATAATATTTGTTATAACTTATAATGTTAATGAAACTGCTATTCAAACTGTGGTTTCTATATAATAATTATGGTATAATTTTAATATATTACATTTTATATTTTAATATGAAAATACTTATAAATATATTAAGTTTAATATTATAATTATTAACTTAAACTTAAAGTTAAAGTATAACACTAACAGATATAAATTAAATACTAAAATAGAATACTCGAAGTATCTATACTGTAACTATAAGTATAAGTATAGGTATATACTTATCAGTTACCTGTAAGTTTAATCGTTTAAATTTCAATTATTTTAATTATTAGTTCCATATCCATGTTGATATTCTACTTAATCTTTGGGGAGATCTAGATAAACTTTAAAAAATTCTGTACTCTTACTCTTAGCTTTAGAATTACTTTTACCTTTAGTATAAGTATTAGCATAAGGAAAGGATTAGTATAGCACTTAAAATTAAATGTTGATTTTTATTACTGAGAGTAATACTAATATTATACTATTAGTAATAGTAATACTAAGTCTAGTACTAATACCAACACTAATACTAATAGTAATAGTAACACTAATAGTAATACTTATACTTATAGTAATACTAATATTGTTAATAAATAATATTATTAGTATAATTACCATTGTCAATGATGATCATTATGGTTGTAATAGTTATGCATATAGCCTTATGGTAGTACTAATAGATATAGCCTATACTTATGGGGATTATCACTTGATCATTATGATAAAATAATTGTGGTAGCGGTAACTATAACTATAAGGATAATTTGATAATTGATAATCAAAACAATTATAATACTGACAGAAAATAGTAATACTAATATGTAATGATCTCAAGTCTATTCCGAAGACTAAGAGTAAGTCTAATTATTAAAATTATAAATAATATTTCGCGTATGGGTAAATCCTGATTTAGTTGTAGCTGTAGCAACTTTAGGAGGACCATCAATTTAACTATGGTTATGATCAGCATTAAGGTTATTATTTTAAATCATTTTCATATTGGAACAGTAGGCTGACCAGTATCGATAAATCTCAAACTTCTTTATGATACAAGAAATTCTCAAACCGTAGAAAGTTTTTGCAGGTCTTCTGTTATTTTTGCATGACAGCATATAGACTACTAGGCTTACTTAAAATTACATTATTTGCTTTTCAAAATATTTATTGGAGAACAAGACGATGCCCTAATGAGACTTTTTTAGCTTTTTTGTTTTCGTACATTTTAAATTATCTATTTTTATAGGATATACAAAATAGTGTCATTCCAGTTAGACAGCCCCCAGTTAAACAACCCCAAATATTATCAGTAGGCTTCAGCTGTAGACCTCTGCATATGACGTCTGTACATGGCCTCAGTTACATACTTGTGAACATGGCCTCAAAACTGTGCAAAATGGCTTAAAAATTTACAATCATGGGATTTATAACCTATAAAACTGAAATAAATGCAATTATCAAATATCAAATATCTTTAATTGTTTTAATTCTTAATGTTTCTAAATAAATTTGTCTAAGTGGAAGCTGTCCAGTTGGGGGGGGGGGTTGTCTAAGTAGAGTATATTGATGGTTGTCTACCTGGAATTAACCAGTTAGAATCTCCAAGTCTCAAACTTTTTAATATTGAAAAATAGTCCTCAAAAAAGAATATTCAAGGTTGATGTTACCAGTTGTTATTACTATATTACCAGGCCAATACTGGCTTTCTTATCCAGTTGAAACTACTTGTATAAATCTAAATAAAAGTAATTGAAAAAGTTTCAATTTGAAATAACACAACTGTTGCAGAGCTAAACTTGGTGTTGTATTGAATAATTTCAATTTCATCAATATCATTTTTCTAGTTTTTACTGATAGATTTTTTCATGGGGACATAAGTGGTGACGATTTCAATAGTCACGGTAATATATCAACTTAACACATTGGCATGGCATTCTCATTTATAAGCCTATAATATCGTTATTGAATTAAATTATTTTTGCTGTTGTTTTTTAAACAAGGCTATATAATTAAATTTCGAGCAGCCGTGGTCTAGGGGTTAAAGCGTTTGCTTTGTGAACACAAAGTCATGGGTTCGAACCCTGACAAAGGCCACTGGTGATGTTAGGAAGAGTATCCAATCATAATTGCTCCTGTGCCTCATTTAAACAAGTCCTTTCCATCAGGGGTTTCTCACAGGGGTAGCGACTATAAACTTGCGTGAGTTTTTATATAATTAAGTTCCGAACATATGCCAGTAATTGCAGTCATAAGCATTCTATTATGTTATTTTTTTTACAAATATAGGAAATATCAGTATAGTATCATCTGCTTTCCATCTTTATTGGCTTAGATAGCAATATGATTATTTGTTCTAATGTGTTTAATAATGAAGCCAAAGCATACTAGAAAAGATTCTAAGTTGGTTTTAAGTGGGATTGTGATGTTTTAGATGACGTATGCATTTTATTTGCCTCTTTACTTGCTCTGTTATATTCTAAAACAAAAGCTAAGGGCTAATAGGCCAACAATGGCTGAAATTAACTTTATGTTCAGTTACTTTACTCTTTAGCTTAATCACATTTTTATATGGATTTTATATTTGAATGGGAAAAAGAACAAACTTCAAAATTGAATTAATTTCTTCTATAAATATTTTCACATCAAAATGCATGTAAACTTTTAAAACATTCTTTTGAATATTTATGCAAGTGGTAAAATGTTAAATGTTATATAAATTTATATTATTTTTTTGTCGGCTGCTGCTGTTTTAGTGCTGCTACCGCTGTTGCTTCACCATCAGTAGTAGGAGCAGCAGTATAAGTAACAGAAGCAGTGCTAGTGAGTGCTGTAAATGTTCCTCGTGAAACAAAATAATGAAACCATGCTAATAATGTTTTAATAGCCAAGTCAAGTTAATTCAGGCATGTATTTTCAACATGATCTCAAAGCAGATAACGTTAATAATTTGTTATATTTTGACAGTTTGGGGATAGTTGAACCACATAGGAAGTGGAGCAACTTGGCCACTAATTATGTTCACTATGTTCATTATAATTGGCCACACCATTTTTTTACATTTAAGTATATATTTTTCCTAATCAATTTTTTCTGCCATCAAAATATAAATCCAAGCATACATTTAGTCCTAGAACAAATGAAAATATATGTCAACAGTATAACTAAAGCTATTCTACAAATATTTTGAGAATGGTGCAAAATTACATACAAAAAGACAACAGTGGAACCGATAATATGTAATATATATGTACTAGTTGCGCACATTTCAAATGCTGATACTCAGTATTTTTGTATTGATTATAAGCAAAAAACTTCATTATATATATTTGTAGTTGGCGCAGTCCAGGCATGAATATACCTCCAGATAATGAACCCAACGATTTGAACAGAGGTCCATTACCTGATGCAGGTAATTCTATTGTCAGTTCCATATGCAGTTTTGCTACTCAAGTGTACCATGCTAATAAAGATTGGACTGATGCCAAAGACCTTGCGTTTCGTCTTGCTGTCCCCCTTTTCAGCATTGCTGCAACCGGTAAGCTACTACCATGAACATGATGTATTCTATAAGCTTTAAAACAATTTACTAATATGTTATGTCTTTCAGTTACGTAATGTTTAGTGGTACTGGAACATGTTTTAGGCAATACTTTGAGTTCAAGTTTTTGGAAAATGTAGTGCTAAAGATGTGTTTATAGCTTTTCTGAAAAAAGAGTATCGAGTTTCAGTTAATATCACTCGTCAAAGTATTCTGAAAATACTTAAAGTACTGAAAATAGTTGAAATCATATTCATGCAGAAGCTCACTTTCTAGTACTAAAATATGACTCTGTATAAAAAAATCACGCAAGTTTATAGTCACTATCCCCTGTGAGAAACCCCTAATAGAAAGGGTTTTTGTTAAAGCGGGCTAAGGACTTATTTAAATGAGGCACAGGAGCAATTATGACTGGATGCTCTTCCTAACATCACCAATGGCCTTTGTCAGGGCTCGAATCCATGACCTTCGTGTTTACTAGGCAAACGCTCTAACCCCTAGACCATGGCTGCTCGTATGACTCTTAAAGTATGACTCACTTAATTGCTATTTGATGCCTTTTGAAAATGTAAAGTTGACAGCATAAAAGCGATAATTGAGAAAGACAGTCGGTATAATTAAAGTAGCCTATATATATCCAATTATAAGATTAGACACCGATGAATACAAGCATTTATTTTTTCTCTTTGATCATTATTTCTAAATCAGCTGATTAAGTTATCACAAAACAAAATTTTTGAGTAGCTTTTACAATGCAATGCAACTTGGTGAAATTTCAACTTGGCCAAATAAAATTTCTGGCTGAAAATAATGTGAAGGTATAAATGAACCATAAGACAAGGAGACGTTTATGAGTCATTATTGAGTTCCTTGTCATTGGGATGGGAGTAACAGATGAGTCACTGTGTATTTACAGCTCTGTACAAAAGATACTTAGACAACCGAGAGAAGCTGTTAGTGGAGAAATGTTCAGGGCTGGAAAAAGCTGAGGCAGAGCTACAGCATGAAAGGAAATTGTTTGAGAGTGAAAGAGGTTTGTCGTTAAAATATTTTATCGATTCAATACAGAATTTTTTTATTAACGCAGTTGGTTTATTTTTCCATTTGAGCAAGACATAGCAGGGGACAACTCCCACTTGTGTGAGGATATAATGAGAAAGTGTAAATAGTGGGACTTCAGTCACTCCATTAGCTACAGACAACACAGTAGAGTTGTGTCCTCCTCATTGAACCTTTCAGCAGCTTATTCAAATCAAGTTATAGCATCTAATATTTGATAACATAAGCCTAACTTCTGCTTAACTTCTGGCAAATGCACTACAATTATGGCAAACTATTTGTACCATGTGGTCACTTTGTGAAGGCTATAGGCAGATATATGTGGTGCATTTTATTACGGGTTATAGCATATATTATAGCATGTGGTGTGTTTTGTTGCTAGTTATAGCATCTAGTATAGCATGTTTTGTTGCGAGTTATAGCATCTAGTATAGCATGTGGTGTGTCCTGTTGTCAGGTGCGAGTCGAAAGGAGCCAATAGCCAAGACAGTTGACAGACTACTATGTAAAGCTGATGACATCACAGAGGAAGCTCAGACAGAAATAGGGGTGTTGCAGCAGATGATTAAGGATATATTGAAGATCAGATGTAGTCCTATGGTGTCCAGGGAAGAGCGTGTGCCCTTGGAGAAGAAGCTTAGAGCTAGGTAAGTGTACAGCAGTGAGTGTAGTGTATAGTATAGTAAGTATATTGTATTGTATATTGTATAGTATAGTGCATAGTATAGTAAGTATAGTGTATAGTATCGTATATAATATAGTGTATAGTATAGTATGTATAGTAAAGTAAGTATAGTGTATAGTAACATATATAGTATAGTGTATAGTATAGTGAGGTTAGTGTATAGTATAGTATGTGTAGTTTGTATAATGCTAATGGTAGGGCATAGTTAATAGAGTGTATATCTATATTGAATAATATGTGTAATAGTATAGTATAAATTATAGTTTGTCTAGTGTATATTATAGTTTGTTCAGTTTATATTATAGTTTGTATAGTGTATATTATAGTTTGTGGTATAGTCAGTATATGATGTATATGTACAGTATATCACTCAATATTTGATAGTTATTCGATAGCATTTTTTATTCTGCAGTGAATGTTAAACAGTGAACAATATATACATATAATATATGCTGTAGCATGTTAATTAAATTTATTTAATTAAATACTTTATGGATTATTCAAATTCTTTGTACAGGATATTAAGTGAAGACTCCCCATTTATCAACTACACTTCTCTCTCAGCTACTATACTAGAAGACACTCTTGATATTATTAAGAAAGACGTGGCGCACTGTGACTATCCTTGGCCATTGGGTAACCATGACAACGGAGAACTATATAAAGTATACAATCAAAACTGGCTACTCAAAGTGGAGCTTGAAAAGTATAAATATGTTTTGGAACAGTTGAAGCACCCACCCTCCTGATATACAACTATTTTCTTAAAGACTTAGTGATTCATTTAACATGCCAAGTACATTTTTATATCATTTTTTCATTTATATTGATAATATATTATCAGCTACTGTTTTTTAATCTTATATTGTGAAATTTTTATTCAGTTTATAATATTGGACTAATAGAGCAAAAGAAATGAATAGAGTGGGTTGACGCTCTAAATTGATTCCCTCTCATTTATAATACCATATGTTTTGAAATCTACAGATTATTATTGTTATAGTAGTATAAAACATAGGTATAAAAATGCACACAACAACGTTTAGCGGCATATGTGGCATACGTCGTGAATGGGCCAAGTTTCACACAGTCTGGAGGATATGCAGCGTTTGAGTGGCAGCTCTTAGAAGCTGTCTTGATAGTGCAGAATAAGATCTATTTGTTCACACCAGCCTAATGCTTACGAGCGACAGTGGGATAAGATGGAAAGAAGATACGGTGATGTGAGCGGTGTAATAAACTACTCAACGCTATCAAAGAGTAATGCTATGAAGTATATGAAAGTCTGCGGGTTGAGTGTAAAGTGCATCTATTGCCTAGTTTTATGGAATTTATGGAGGACCTAACAGTATCTCAATTGGTTTATCTAGCATATCTTAATCAGACCACAACTACTGCAATTAAACAACAAAGCTATGCATGAACTACTAAATTTGATGCAGAATCTCAAAATGATAACCAACAGTGCTTAATACATAACCATGCCAATTGCCAAGCACATTTTAACAGAAGAGTGTATATATAACATTTCATAACATGACAATAAAGGAAAGATATAAATTGGCAAAGATATAAGCAGAGTTTCATCATGTGCAAGATATTTTGCAGGTGATTGGATTGAAGTTCCATGATCTGATAGAATTGACAGTCTCATTGGCCATGAGCCAGAAAGAGTCATTTATAGCATTTGCTTGCATGCTGTTTCCTGGGGAAAAAAGGCAATTAGTCGAACTGCTAAATTTCCCAAAAGGGGAATTTTGTTCAACAGACTTTACTTTAGCATTGAGCTGCTAGCTGGACATTATACTGGTTGGTGAGTTAGCGCAGCAATCGGCTGGTGAGTATAACAGTGGTACACTGCAGCACCATACTCTATTTTTGAATAAATAATATAGCAAAAGTTTTAGTATCGTATATATAAATGGTAATACTGTTCACTACCATGTGATGAGCAATACGGTAAATTTGGGTTTTCATAGTTTGTAAAGGGTGGGAGCCGGGGGGGGGGGGGGGGCGGGGAAAGGGGTTAAGTTGAGAATCACTCAACTGTAGTCTGATTTTTGACCTGTACGTTGAATATCTCAGCAACAGGTCTTGTGAGAAATATTACAGAAAGCACAGTTAAACAGAGTGAAAATAATGGCAGAAGAAGTTTCCTGTGCATACTGCCTTCAGCAACTGGCGAACATGGTGAACCCAAAGCAGTTACCCTGTGGGCATTCCTTCTGCTTAGCTTGTCTGCAGGAAGACTTTCAGAGCTTTAGAGGACTGAATTTTGGCACCCATATCTGTGCTACATGCAGGTAACGATCTATTCAACACTCAAAATTTAACAAAGGTTCATAAAGTTGAAGAAAAGTGCAATACCTATAAATTATCTTATTAATAGTTTCGGTAATAGTTGGTATACTAATGCTATATATGAGTGAAATTTTATTCAAGGTTGATCAGTGATAATTGTAGTGTAACTTGGTGCATAGTCGTATATTGATGAATTTTATAACTTTTGACATATACAACACCCTCGTGGATGTAAACACTTACAGCATACTTTTGTAAACACTTCCTCCTATAAAGTGCACCGTGATTGACACTGGAAATGTTTTGGAAAAGAATAGCAATACCCTAGACACAATAATATTTGCATGGTTGAATCTTTTGCTATGATATAAATTGTATACAATCAATAATAGTTTAGATTACTGGAATATGCCAGCAGGTGTTGTAGTTATTACTGCCTACAAATATCTAGAATTGAGTTCCTACCCATGAATCTTTGAAATATGATGTTATAACAACAGTTTAATTGAAGCTACGTGCTGCTATATCGTGTATAGTAATAATACTATTTTAGGCAAGAATGCAACATTGTACGGTTTAATGATCTACCAGCTCCTGCACAAAAGAAGTTACCAGACAAGACATCCAAGCCAAACTGTGATAGATGTGAAATTCCAAATGCTGCAGTTAGCTATTGTGTTGACTGCTGTGACAAGATTTGCCCTCAACACATGGAGGTTGTCATATGCTCTTTACATATATTTTTGTTATTGTTCCTAAAATGTCATGCTATAGATATTTGCAACAATTTCTATTGTCATATCATTAGGCGGAGCCCAACAAATATTTTTTTAGCTACTTCTTAGCTTAACTATTTAGACATTAGGTATACTATAAAAGCATGAAGACCACTCCCAATTAAAACAGTGCTGTATGGTTTTACTTGGTTTACGCAATAGGATCTTTGTTAGAAATATAGATTATACAGTTCAAGTTGCTTTACTTACACCCAGAAATAGCTTTCTTAAGGTGAAATACCATGTGACATATGTTCTACTTTCTGCAGCATCACAATGGTTATTTCGGCATGTCTCACACCGTGGTAGATGTGAGCATGTGTGAGTCAAATAGAGCAGAACTCAGCAGAACTCTTACCTGTGAGAACCATCAGCAGCAAGTCATCAACATGATTTGCAAGGTCTGCTTCCAGTATAACTGTGTACATTGCCATCAGAAGAATCCAGCTTGCGAGTCCACTGCTAAGAAAGCCTCAAGTAAGTATACACCCCTGTTTGGTACACTCCTGTTTGATTCACCCCTGCTTGATATACCCTTTCTAGGTACACACCTGCTAGGTAAACCTCTGCTAGGTACACTACTGATAAGCACAGCATCGTAATGCGCATCAACGAGTTAGTTATTCATTAATCCGAAAAGTGAATGACAAATCCTTTATTATAGGTAGCAATTAATTATAGACTCTTTTTCACTCCTGCTATAACCCGAACCGGACAAAGTGGAGATAGGTGAAAATAGATCCTTTTCCACTGTCCCTGATATCCAATTTATAATTATAAAATGTTGTGTCATCTTAGAAGGTCTATATTATAGTTAAACTAAAATATAAAGAGCAAACTCAACATGAATGAAAAAAAATTTGAATGCTACATAAAATTCCAAACATACTATAAAATTACTCTTTTAGTAGAAAAAATGTTTATTGCAAGCACACTTATTATAGAAGTTCATAAGAAATTTTAAAAAATATTCCTTCATGATAAATTTTGTGAAAAATGAACTTGAAAACATGTTTGCGGTTTAGGTTATTGAGCAACAACTAAGTGACAGCTAAGATATAAGTCCCATAAATTATTTGTTATGCTGACTGTCACCACTCTGTTTATACCTGTTAACCTTTCAAGTTTTTGGATAATAAAATGATCACGTTACAATGTATACAATATTCAGCATTTGAAGTTCATTTTCTTAAAATTTATCATGAAATATTTTTGAACTGCTATATATAAACATGTGTGCTTATACCAAAGCATCTATCTTCTAAAATTAAGGCAAATTTTGTCACATATAATTAGGATTTTGTGTAGCAGTCATACTTTATATTTATAATGAGTTTGCTTTCTACATTAAGAATTGACTGACTCACTGCTAAGAAAACGCAACTGTTATAGTTGTAAACTGAATACCAGGAGCATTGAAAAAGGGTCTATCAGGGTAATTTAGCGTGTCAGCAGAACTACTTGAGCATGCATTATATACGCAGCTATAATATTAAGCTGCAGCCTTATAAACTAAATATATCATTAGCAGGCTTCAACAATCAACTTTTATCAATTCAGTGCTGACTATTTTATACAGTGTAACTCGAGCATCTTATTATCAAAAGATTTGGCACTCTGAGTACAAATATAAACAAAGTGGTGACAGCCAACAGCTGTAAAGTAATATAATGTTATTTTTTTATCAATATAATATAATAATTTTATCCTTTTGTTACTGAATAAATTTGTAGATTATCAAAGGATCCCAATTTTAGCAAAAAGTCATGATTACCAACCTTTAGAAGTAATGCAAGATACTATGAAAACCACTTTCAGGGACCTAATGACAAAAATTGCAGAAAAAGTTGATTGCATACAGAAAGAAGAAAAAATAGTCAGTGTGATAATGGATACAGTTGAGGAGCAGTGTAGAAAAATGAGATGGACTATAGGAATTGAAAAAGATCTAAATGTATATAACAACATTTTAACACTTAACACCTGCTATTTCAATATATATAAAAATTTATAAAAATAATATATTATATTATAGCCTAATAACCATAAAATGAACTTTTTCCAGTGTTTGCATGAGAAATATGGTTTGAGCTGCTCCATCCCAGACATAGACACTTTTCAGTTAGATGCTTTTTTTACTTTGGTACAGTTTATGTACTTTATGTGCAATTCATTTAAATATTATTGGAATATATGTTGGTAGCGTCTAAGTGGAAAATTTAGCCTATGTGTCTAACTGAAAAACTTCTATATGTAATGAAACCTTTTAAGCATCTATGAAAATATTTTAGTGCCAAAATCTGAAAACTTGTAACTCATCTATAAAATCTAATGTTATAAGGTGATAATTTGTAGCATAATTGAATAAAAATATGGAATATTTAGCCTATATACCTATATAACTAAATTATTATAAAATGCATTACAATATTTTGAAAAAATATGGGTGTCTATATGTATATTATTTCCTTAAACTCAGTTATAATATTGCAATCGTTACATCAGCTGAAACAAGAAAAATTCTTTTAAGCATGTTAATTGTCATCTATAATTATAGTGTTTATATATAGAAAGATTACCAATTACGGAGATATACAGTTATTTTATAGAATGCATTATTTATAACCTACAATTATACATATTACGTAGGTAAATGGAATAACAATTATGTGTAGATTATCACCTACCATCGCAATTGCTTTAGGAATCTAAATTAAGAATTAAAACTTTCTTTTGTAAAGTAGCGTTTAGCTTAAATGTTTCAGATCAAAGCTATTGAAGATCAAGCCCGACAGTTAATAATGGAAGTCAATCATTATGAAGCTACAGTAAACACTGAGCTTGTGAATTTTTCACAGCAACTGAGCGGAGAGAAATCTAGCCTGGAAAATGTCAGGTCAGCAGCACTTGAAGTTTGCAACAGCGAGATTGATCTGATGGTGAAGCAATATACAAAAACTGTCAACAGAATTAAAACAGCTATTTATTTTGAAGTGCCAACATATTCTCCAACATACAGACAAATCCGAATTGGTAAGAATTAGTTAATTTACTGTGAAAGTGTTATTGCATTCAACTTATCAACTCGGTGCAAATTCAAATTTCATGCAGTATAATAAAACTTAGTATTTTTTATAGCAAAGGTTATAGCCAATATAACAATAAATTTAGAAGAAACCTTTTTACTAAGAAAATGTTAATTGTTAGTTCAGCAGAAAATCAACTGCTGAAGCATTAAAGCATTTAAAAAAATATTTGCAAAATATTTTAGGACAACTGGCTGAACTAAATGTTACCTTGACACCTCGTAAATATACCTCCCCAGGCAGCTTTGAGAAACTAAAGGATAGTTTTAAAATCTCCAAACCGGACTCCTCTTTTCCTTATAATAATTTTTTTCACAGATGATTTTGAATGACTGATTATATCTTCAATATGCTGTTAATATCCATTTTGTATTTAAATTTGCATTTAATATTTAGTTTATTTGCTTAAAGTTTTCTTATGGTTATGACTAATCAACTTGATGCTTTTCTTTTCAACTGACAAGCAAAGCAGATCACTAGGCTAAACTTATAAGCTTAGCTGCATGTGCTGAACTAAAAATAAGCAATTTCCTATTTGCTTCAACATGCATGATTGTATTGTTACTTGATTGTTTCACTTTTTAGCCGATTATATATAATAACTTTACTATATAAATCTGGCTATAGAACATGACCCTATAATATAGATATTTTAGTTTATGCCCTTAATGTAGAAATACAAGTTTAATGATTGATAGTCTATATAATTATTATGTTATATAACATGACCACCTGTTCTGCACCGTTAGTTGCAATCAGTATATACTCTATAACCACTATAACATATCATTGGTTGCCACAATTATGTTTGTAAAGCTTAAAGTATATTATTTTAACATAAAAAAGTTATTAAAAGCACAAATAGAAATTTTTTCTTTGAAGATTTTAACTTGACTGCCATTTTGAAAGCATCTTCAAGGAAAAAATTTGAAGTATGAGTATTAAGAGTTTATTTAGATAATAATGCTTATAGCCAACATTGTATGTCTATAATGCACGTCTTGAAAATTTAATAATTTCATAATAAAAAATGCTTTCATAGAACATATTTTGCATGTTTGACTTATTATTATACGTGCAGTTGATTTTGTATTTGTTCATACATATGAAGGCAGTATTTGGAGTCATGGTGCAAAACACATTGTTGAACTTCAGTTGACTTATGTTAGCTATCATAAACAGCATGTGTTCATTTTTATACCAGGTTTTAAATTTAGGAATATTTATAGTACAGTATATAGGTTTATATAAGAAGAGCTTTAGCGGATATGTTCTAATACTCTATTATTTTAACTGCAAGTAAGGCATCTAACAATATCTTAGCTTGTCCAGGAGAGAACTTGTACATTTTATTTATTGTCAGCATTAGAAACATCTATTAAATATAGAAAAATTCAAAAGATTCATCTTCTTAACATGCTCTTTGGATGCATAACATTGTAAATTAGTAAATTTCTTGCATTAATTCTGCAAATAATAAAGTATTAGAGCTATCAGATGAAGATCTTTTTGTATAAGCATACATGGTGTCATTCTGAAATAAGAAATAGTAAAATGGCTGCTGGAGCTACAGGTATACACCCACCAAGTGGCTTGAAATTTAGTAGAGCTAGAGAGGTGTGGAGTGACTGGATCAGAAGGATAAATCGATACAAGAAATCTTCACAGCTGAATGAGAGGGAGGAAAACGTGTTGGTAGAAACTTTATATTATATATTGTTATTTTGCAAGTGCATGGTCACCACCACATATATTAATGCAATGTTAGGAATATCCAACAGTCAAATTTAATTTGACATTTTAACAATCATTTTTTATTTCCTCAAATTAGTTGACAGATAATTCTTCAAAATATTTCTTCAAAAAATGATTTTGAAGGATATTTTTTCAACACCAACAATCTGAAGCATATTTGGTTGAAATCAAATTAAAAACCAATTATGACTTGTTTTAAATGACAGATTAGGATCATTGTATAATGGATATTATCTAGGTCATAATGACATATATAAGTTCAATTACACAACATCAGTAATTACCAACAGGTGTCTGAGTTCCCATCATACGACTTCTTTTTATTGGCACAGGAAGAGTGAAGTACAACCTCTACTGCTTCCCCTTTAGAACTCTTCTTAGCAGCTATCAGCCTACCAAAATAGTTTTATTTGAAAACTAGCTTTTAGCCACATAACCCTCAACATCATATGAGCTTGTGTCATAAAAAAGTAGTTGCACTGTAATTAAGCAAGTGATAGTGATATTTAATAATGGAAATATTGAATTTTTCTTTTCTGCTGACCAGAAAAAGTCGTTAGGTTAATTTGTAATGTATATTTACGGAGGAGAGTGAGATGGGAAAAACATTTCAAACAGTCCTACAGTGCCAGATCTACCCAGCCTCTTTTTCAGTTCATCATTCAACACTGTAGGAAGTTTTAAGATGGTGGCAGGATACACCTCATCAGTTGGCCAGTAGACAGTTAAGAGATCATTGGTACAATCATGGAAAGGTTGTATGTTGGTAGACATTGTGCATTCTGTAAAGAGAATATATATAATGACTTCAATTACATAACTAAATACCTTGTTGCTTTAGAAATATCAAGCTGTACACCTACCTTGAAAGCAGATGCTTTGAAGCTAGCTGGTCTCTGCGATGAGACAGAACAACATTAAGGAGGTGTTTGCTGTTGTTATTACTAATCACATCACATGACACATCATACTGAGACTTAAAAGACAGCCTTCTCACTATGCTAGACACTGTAAGAGATTCAAGAAAACATGTTAAATGAGATACAACCTATTCAGTTAATATTTCATGTTTGCATGGAAATACTGTAGCAATATGATTGAAGCTGCATATAGTAGGTGGATTTGCATAACACAATAATTATTATCATTAATTGGATAAGAAAATTTTGAGCTGCAACCTAAAACTAAGTGCTGGAAACCAAATATAGGGTTGTTAAAATATCATATTTACTATAAATATTTTGAAAAGTGAAGCTTTTTACAGCGAGAGTTTTGGGAAAATCATTTAAATGCCTAAAATAATTCCGTTATACAGAACAATATATATTTAAAAGCAAATGAAAAACAACTCTGCATATGTAGAGCAGTGTTGTTAATTGCATGAGCATTTTGTCAATCAATAAGCGTTGAAGTTATTTAATTTTTACCTATGGACTGCAAATGTAGTAAATATTATATTTTTATTTGACAATTCATTACACTACCTGATATATGGTGTATACTATACTAAGTTACTGTTATATATATTATATATACTGTTTGGCAATTTCCAATATATAAAACAGCTGCACAAGTATTAACACTCGTAACTGGTTATTTATTAATACTTACATTTTACAGTAACATAATAGTCGCAGGTCTTAGCGCCTTTCTCACTGGTAACTTTGTATACTCCTTCTGGTAGAGTGATGGAATCATGTGCCAGTTGAACTTTGACTGTAGTTTGTCCAATTGGTAGTAGAGCAGTGATGTTGGTTTGTTGGCATACTTCAGCTGGTATATCATCTGCCAGTATAAAATTACTTCCTGTAAAAAAGAGCTGTGTACTATAAAACATAATATGCAGAGTTTAGTTATAATATACATGTAACTTAAAATTCATCTCAAATTTCTCTTGGTGCTAAACTCAATTTGAGTATAATTTGCTATAGTTATAGTATAGTTATACAGCAAGTTTAGTATAATATATTTGTTATTTTTATGATGAAGCTGAAGTACTCTGATGTAAACCACATATGCATCAGTAAATGTGTATAGTGTAGGGGCGCTGTAAAGTTTTATTGATTAGAGTATTATATTATTATCAATAATTACGAAACAAAACTAATTACCACTCAGCTTATATATTGCTTCAGATTTATCCGGTCCAAGATAGACTTTTCCTTTTGTATTCAGCAAAGACATTGGTTGATTTGGAAGAACACTGCTGTTTGTACAAGAGGTTTCTTCTTTAAAACAGACTGGACCAACTATCCTCTTCTTCATATTCATTAACTTTAGTTTTTTATTTCCATAATCAGCAACAAGGTACAGATTGTCTCCTACCTTTTCTATGTCTAGAGGCTTGTTGAATCTAGCCTCATTAAATTTACCATAAGCATCACTGCGTTCTGTGGAACCAGCCACTACAATATTACTAACAGTACCGTCATCTGACCAGCTGACTTGAGAAATACAGTTAAAAACAGCATTGACCACCAGCAAACTTTGGTCAAACCAACTCATTCCTCGAGGGTGACTAAAACCAGACCTTATAACTGTACTCAGCTCTCCTGTCTTCATGTCTACAGACCGTAATGCGCTGTTAGAAGAGTCCGTTATTATTAACCTATCTGGGTTCCTAACATCTACTTGAATCTCATATGGGTTAAACATTTTTCCAACCCCAACTCTACCATCTGCGTAGCCAGAGGACCCACTTGTTCCTACAAAAGTTTGGGTGCTGTTGTCATTCCGATCTAACAGTTTAATGCAGTGTCTGTGATGATCTACTAAAGCGATATTTGTCTGGTTTATCTGTACGAAGCCAGTTACCCAAACAGATGTAACTAGGTTGGCTAGTGCACTCCCCTTTGTTGTTTGAAAGCCATGGTCTGAACCAATCAGAATGCTTCCATCATTTCTATAGTTATCTTCCTCCATGCAAAAAATCCTTTCCGTGGTATTAAAAAGCAACTCCAACTTGCTGTAGGCAATGCTACAAAGAATGGCATCTTATCTTACATATAATCTGACTCAATGACTATAGAACTATAATTTAATGCAAATTTCCTGCAGATACTGGTTTAAACATCAAACAAGGAAGTTATATAAAAAATTTGTAAAACTAAATGTAGTTTTCTACATACATAAAAAAATTTATTCTTAAATTAGTTTAAAATAGGAAACAAACAACTACATATTTACAAAACACTGCATAATTAATGCATGTGCAGCTTAGCCAAATATATACAGCCAGGATATTATATATATATATATATATATATATATGTGTGTGTGTGTGTATATATATATATATATATACATATATATATATATATATATATATACATATATATATATATATATATATATATATATATATATATATATATATATATATATATATATATATATATATATATATACACAAAGTTGCTACTTAAACTACAGTTGAACATTTTCAATAGTGTGCTTATAATATAAGGTAGATTACTAAAATATGCTATGTCAACATAATTATGAAATATTGTTTCCCCTACCTTATATTATAGTTGAATATAGTAATATTCAAGACTTTAATACACAAAAAAAGTTTATACAACTGAAACAATTTAAAAATATAATTCACATTGCCCTAGAAACTAAAATCTGAGAACTTGGTTGTTAAAATTAATTGCTGCTGGTGATAGATACCAATATATACACACGACAATAATTAGAGTTCACTATCTTAAAGTAACTCAGCAGAAAACCATTGCTTAATCTTATAAGTGAAAGTGCTTTATTTTTAACTGCCTTCATCAGCTATAACTGCATGTAAAAGTATTTTTACTGCATTGCACAATGATTAAACACACTTTGACTAAGCTGTGATGAGTAAAACATCATTACACATTACACAGTTTTTAAAGTGTTTTTAAGTACAGGGCTAATTTTTTTTTATTAAATTAGAAAAGACCATGGCTTTAGTATTACTAAAAAGCCTATTTAGTATCCTCTTTCACAGATAGACATGTTATAATCAAGCATACCTTACAGCATCAGTTTCATCCTTGCCAACAAACTCACCATCAGCAGTTAATATCTAAAAACACGAAAATGATGATTGCTGGACAATAAACATTCTAATAATCCAATAATCAACAGAAACATTTGTAAACATTAATATATATGCTTCAATTAGTTGTAAATAATACAAGATTCTATATACTCACGGTTGTTAGCAAAAGGTACAGAATCTTCATTGCGATGCTGTGATTTCACAGGTATTATATTAACCAACAAACTTATAGAAAGACTAAGAGAGGAAGCAATATATATATGCTGTGCATGTGATAGTAAGGTTATCATACAAGATGTTTGTTCACAATGACATCATATCTTCTGTAAATATTTTTTTATCTATGCTATGCTCTGAATGCTTGCAGAGCATAGGTTTTAAGAGAAGTACAATTTTGTAAGCTATACTAGTAAATTCAACCAATAACTTTGGATTTTTTATAAGTTAAAAAATATTATGGATTCTGTTTAAATTCAACAGTCTATTCCATTTAATAGTGCTACAAACTAAGTTTAATTCCTGAAATTAAATAAGATTATCAAATTTAAAAATTTCTAATGCATTGGGTTTACAGCCTAGTATAGATCTCACCATTGTGAAATTTTACAGTCACTGTTTATAACTGAAACTATAACTTGCTATAAATAAATAATTAAATGAAGCAAAGCTCCTAAAGTTGCTTGGTTTAAGTTTGTTTGTCTTGTCTTCTTTACACTCACACACACACACACACACACACACACACACACACACACACACACACACACACACACACACACACACACACACACACACACACACACACACACACACACACACACACACACACACACACACACACACACACACACACACACACACACACACACACACACACACACACACACACACACACACACACACACACACACACACACACACACACACACACACACACACACACACACACACACACACACACACACACACACACACACACACACACACACACACACACACACACACACACACACACACACACACACACACACACACACACACACACACACACACACACACACACACACACACACACACACACGAACGCACATATATATAAATGAAATGGAATAATTTTAGAGCATCAAATGTTATAAATTATCCTTATATTTTAATCTAAAGCATTGGATGCTCTAAAATTATTCCATCTCATTTATAATAAAACATAGTTTTCAGAAATCTAAAAATTATTATTTATTATTTTTGTAGTAGTGTAGACATATAAATATAAAAGGTATCCATGCACCACCAAAATTTAGCATCAGCATATGTAGAGAATGGTCTTAAGTTTCACACAATCTGAATAATTTACAGCCTTCGAGTAGGTCTTGAGCAGTCTCGATAGTGCAGAATCAGATCTATTTGTTCACACCAGCCTAATGTGCCTTATGAGCAACAGTAAGATAAGCTGGAAAAAAATACAGTGATATGATCTGAGTACGAGACGACCTCATTCTATCAAAGAGCAATTTGGTATATGAAGTATATAAAAGTCCGAGAATTGAATGGAAAGTGCATCTATTGGCTAGTTTTATGGAAGACCAAACTGTATTGATATTGTTTGGTCTTCCAAAAAATTGGTTTATCTGGCAGATCCTATAAATAAAACCAAAACTACTGCAAATAAACACAAAAAAGCTATCCAGGAACTAAAAAATTGTCATACAAAATCCCAAATTAATGACCAGCAGTGCTCATCAATACATATAAGACAAGTCTTAACCCTTACGTGATCAACTTTAAAGTTATGTAATTTTATGGCTCGTTTGAGTTTATCGCGAAATTTGCCGTCAACTTTTGCATAAGTTTTTATTTTGTTATTAAAAAGTTACAATAGATTTTGGCCTCGAATAAATTGGGTATTATATTTTTAAGAATATTTCCTATTACAAAAAGCTTTTTAAAGTGACAGGAAACCGCAATTCCACCTAAAATCAGTCATTTTAATTAGGCCTCTCAAAACAGCCATTTAAAAATTGAAAAATCAAAATGATAAAACAAATTGATAATATAATTTAAAATATTGTGACTTCAACATTTCTGTTTATTTAAATGTTCTTCTAAATATAATCTGAATACAATAAACTGGCTCCATATAATTTGATAGCAGTTCGTTGCATTTGCGAGTAGATTAAAACGCAAATAGCTGGCTTGGTAGCTATTTATTTAATCAGATTTAACGGCTATAATTATCTAAAAATCACCAAGCTGCACCATAAACATTAATTACACAAGCTTTCAGATTATTTGGTTAAAAACTAGAAGTTTAAAGTAAGGGCTATTGTTTATATAGATAAAAGACCATGTATAATCCGTTGATCCGTTGCACTGGATCTGTGGATATAGTGTTGCTTGAAGGGACATATATGGTCCACCAGTGGCATTCAACAGAAGAGCATTAAGCACTTCATCGCATAGCAACAGATGAGAGGTATGGCAAAAACAAGCAAACCTTTATCACAATATGGATGATATTTTGCAGCTGGTTGTATTGTTTTGCAGCGACTTAATTGATTTTTCCTGCCTCATTGGCCATGAAACAAATAGGGTAATTCAAAGCATTTGCTCGCATGCTACTTGTTAAAAAAGAAAGGTGCAAGTAGTCACTGCTAAATTTCAAAATTTCCAAAAGGACTCCATCTCAACACGCAGGCTACTTTACAATTGATAGCATATTGAGCTGGTTAGTGAGATAACGGAACATTCGGCTGGTAACTATAACTGGTATACTGGTATATAGCCATACATAGCATACTGGTTTATATAGTCAGTTAGCAAGACAGACGACTGGTGAGTACAACAGTGGTACACTGCAGTACCTATAATAAACTCCATTTTTGAATAAATTATATAATATGTAGCAAGAAGTTTATTAATATCGCATATAATTGTTATCATGCAATGAGCTATTTGGCACATTTGAGTTTTCCTAGGTTCAAGTGCAGTGTTGCTATTGTGATGACAGGGTGGGAGGGTTTAGGCTGAGGACCCTTCTACTGTAGTTTGTATGATATATGGAATTGGGTAGGGAAGGGTGGGGCTAGCTGAATCAAAAAGAGCGTTTTTGAGCATAGGTTTTGAAAACTTTTGTGCCAGTCTAAAGACTAGCATCATGAAAGTTGGTCTCATGTAGCTGTTATTCTTGTTCATTAAAGTTAATTAAGGCATAAACATTTTACTCACTAAGATAGGGCCAATTTTTCACCTGTAAGTTTTTTTGGCAAATATAGCTTTTTGCAACGCCCTGTGTGAAATTTTTCATCTAATATAAACTGTTTTAACTATTTTGTGAGCTGAAATTTGATTTATTAAAGATTAACAAAAATTTTAATTTTTTAGTTTTAGTTTTAGTTCTCTGTAATATCTTACTAACAGGTTTTGAGAGATACTACAGAGTGCACAGTTAAACAGAGTGAAAATAATGGCAGAAGAAGTTTCCTGTGCATACTGCCTTCAGCAACTGGTGAACATGGTAAATCCAAAGCAGTTACCTTGTGGGCATTCCTTCTGTTTAGCTTGTCTGCAGGAAAACTTTCAGAGCTCTCAAAGAATGAATGTTGACATTCATGTCTGTGCTACATGCAAGTAAACTTTCATTCAATACTCAAAACTCAAAACTTAGCGAAGGTTTATTAATGTAAATAAATACAATATAAATGTTGCTATAGTCGTTTTGATAATAATTGATATACTAATGCTATAATATGAGTGAGATTTCATTTGAATTAAATCTAGTGAAAATTGAACTAAAAGTTAGTATACATAGTGGTATGCTTATGCTTTTTATAACTTGTGATATACAAAGCTCTTGGGACTGTAAACATTTGCAACAGATTTTTGATAAACACTTACTCATATAAAGTGCGCTGTAAGTTATATTACTTTTGCTTCCACTTGGATTCGAACCCAAGACTACTGGGTAATTTCAGCACTACGTGAGAGACTCTGTAAATATTTTTGGTAAATAATAGCAGTTGCATGTTACAAGCAAAATTATTTGGTTGGAATTTTTGCTGTAAAATATTCATATATATTTTAAATTATGCTACTGACATGAAACCTATAAAGCTATGCTGCTATATTATGTGTAGTCATCACATCATTTAGGCAAGAATGCAACATTGTACAATTCAATGATCTACCAGCTCCAGCCCAAAAGGAGTTACCCGACAAGACATCCAAGCCAAACTGTGATAGATGTGAAATTCCAAATGCTGCAGTTAGCTATTGTGTTGACTGCTGTGACAAGATTTGCCCTCAACACATGGAGGTTGTCATATGCTCTTTACATATCCTTTCAGTAGTTTGTCTAACTTGTTATGTTTTAGATATTTGCGACCAATGCTATTGTCATATCATTAGGCTGGGTTCACTAAATATTTTAAACTACTTCTTCTATTATAAAAGTGCTATGAAGATTGATCATTACCAAAATGCAATGTTTATACAATAGGATTTATGTTAAAACGTTGATTGTACAGTTCAAGTTGATTCGATCATTGTTCCCCAAAATCTTCGCATGCGTTATAGATATTTGCAACCATTGCTATTGTCATATTATTAGGTGATTCTACTGAATATATTTTTAGCTATTGTATATACATGTGTATAGGTGCATTTAGACATTAGGTATTGCAGAAGTATAAAAATACACAAACAATGCTGCTTTGTTTTAATTTGTTTACGCAATAACAATTGTGCTGCAAAATATTGATTACACAGTTCAAGTTGCTTTACTGCATGACACCCATGGATTTTTTCAAGAATGAAATACCATGTGACATATGTTCTACTTTCTGCAGCATCACAATGGTTATTTCGGCATGTCTCACACCGTGGTAGATGTGAGCATGTGTGAGTCAAATAGAGCAGAACTCAGCAGAACTCTTACCTGTGAGAGTCATCAGCAGCAAGTCATCAACATGATTTGCAAGGTCTGCTTTCAGTATAACTGTGTACATTGTCATCAGAAGAATCCAACTTGTGAGTCTGCCGCCCCTCAGAACACCCCTGCTAGGTACACCCCTTCTAGGTACACCCTTGGTAAGTACACCCCTCCTCGCCACACCTTTGCTAGATACACCCATGTTAGGTACACCCCTGCTAGGTACACCCCTCCAAACCACACCCCTGCTATGTACACCTTTCCTATAGCCACTGGGCATCTTCTAACTATATTACTGGTAAGCACAGTGCCATGGTAAGCACGCCCCTGCTAGCTACACTCCTGATAACTACGCTGCTGGTAAGCATGCCCCTCTGAGTTACACCACTGGTATATAAGGAAATTGCTAATAAGCACACCTCTTCTAGCATATGCAACACTGGTAAGCACTAATAATACAATACTTGTATAAAAGACGCCTACTGGGGACAGCTTTGGTATAGTTAACTAGGCTGTTTGTTTGCAGTGAATATACCATTTAAAAAGTAATAAGACAAAATACATATTCAAATGAAATTTTATAGAATTTTTTTAATCATGAGTTTGCCTGATGATATCACAAAAGGCATGCAGCTGATATGTGCTTTTACAATTGTTTTTCTAACATCCTACTGCTTTTAAATAAGGTTGGAAAGAAAAGAATACATTTTCCCTTAATAAGTGCATTATATTTGCTATCACTTCTGTACTAATTTGAATAAATATTTAGTGCTTATAGGATATTTTATATTATTTTATGCTTAATTGTGAAAAGTAGCCAAGTGTGCTTATTGCCAATTTTAGTATCTATTCAGATTTTGTTGTTGCATATTAAAATTTGTTTTGCTTCAGAATAAAATCTTCACCATTTTGCAAAAGTTTTATTCTTTTGCACTGAATACAATTACAGGGCGGGCTCCTATCCCATCCCCTCAAAAGATGGAAATGCCAGTAAAAAGTCATGATTACCAGCCTTTAGAAGTAATGCAAGAAAATCTGAAACGGTCTCTTTGGGGCCTAATGACAAAACTTGCAGAAAAAGTTGATTGCATAGAGAAAGAAGAAAAGAAAGTCAGTCTGATAATGGACACAGTTGAGGAGCAGTGTAGAGAAATGAGAAAGACTATAGAAACTCAAAAAAATCAACAGGTAGTTCTGCTTTGTTGTATTGTTTTGCTGTAATTTAACAATATATTATTATCTACTCTAGTTAAGTGTATTATAGAATCTCCTTTAAATGTAAAATTCTTTTTATAAACAGAATAAAGTTTGTTGGTGTCTCAAGCTGAGTTTCATTGCTTAACCATCTACAAGTAGTTTTAGTATCAATTTCTTAAAACTTATTTCATCTACAGAACTTATAGCTTAAGCTTATACATGCAGCTAAAGATAGCAATTTATAATAATATAGTTTAATCAAAACCTGCAACGCTTGCTTGAAATTGAATGATCATTTTCTGAAAATTTTTAGGTTTCTATATAACTTTTTTAATAACTTTTTTAATAAATTTTTCATTTATTTATTGCGAAAATGACGTTGGTATCGAAAGGAAATATAGTACATGATGTCAGGGTAATAACTTACCAAAATATTAAAAACATATATTTTTTTAAATATATACACACCATACAATTGTGACAGTGTATATATATATATTATACAGTGTAACCAAAAATTTTCTTCTGAATGACATTTTGCTGTTGGTATCATAGATTAATTACCACTCATACAATAATTTATATCCGATTTCAAAATTATGTGCATTGACATCTTTATAAACTACCAAAATGTTTTCATTGTTTTGTAAATTTAAAATGAAAATTAGATCTGTGCTTTGTAAATTAATTGTTTCAGATCAAAGTTATCGAAGGTTATCGAAGATCAGGCCCAGCAGTTAATGACAGATGCCAACCAGTATGAAGCTGCAGTAACCAATGAGCTCATCCATTTTGCACAGCGTCTAGATAGAGATAAATCTAGCTTGGCAAATGTGGTAAAAGCAGTACTTGAAGTTTGCAACAGCAAGATTGATACGATGGTAAAACAATACACAAAAACTGTCAACAGAATTAAAACAGCTGCCAGTGCTAAAGTCCCAATATATTCTCCAACGTACAGACAACTCCAAATAGGCAAGACCAAGTTTATCTACTGTAAAAGTGTTGCATGCATTTAACTTATTGACTCTAAACAAATTCAAATAGCAACTATAACAATAAATTTAGAATAATTAAGAATTTTTTAGTAAGAAAATTTATTTTATTTTGTTTTAGGACAACTGGCTGGACTAAATGTTAACTTGACACCTCGTGAATATGACTCTCCAGGGAACATTAAGATAGTAAATAACCCTTGATATTTTCCAAGTCTGTCCCAGTGAAATTACAACCATTTTAAGCAAAAAGTGTTGCACTTTACATGATTGACTCTATAGTCCATATGCTGTTAATATAATTCATTTTTTGTCTAAATTTACTTTTATAAACATTTAGCTTATACTGTAGTTGCTAAACTCTTTTAATAGTGACAAATAAATTTGGTAGTTTTTTTCTTGAACTGACAAGAGGGTTATTAAACAGATTGATACTTGCTTTAAAATGCATGATTTTATTATATATATACTTGTGTCACATTCTGACTGATAATTAATATTACTTTATTATACTCTGTAATATTTTTCTATGCTATTTTTTATTGGATGCATGGGATGCTGTTAATAAAATGAGACCAAAGCCATGGTGGTTTATTGAAAAACACAATACAAATTCATTCATATGACATACATTCAGTACGAATCTATTTAAATTATAGAAACATAGTAATTATAGACCTGATTATAGAACATGATGCTAGACAGTACATCTATGCCCTTGTATAGAACTACAAGTTTAATAACAAATAGTGTGCATAATTATGTCTAACTTATGTTTAATAAAATCTTCAATTTAAATAACTTCAAATTCATTGTTTTTGATGCCTAAACAAAACTTAGGCTGTCTCGAAATTAATTGATTAAAATTTCTTTAATGTGCAGATATGTCACTGTGAACACAAAACAAGAACACCAAGCTATGAAAATATTCATGATTCTGTAACATAAAATGCTGTTGAATTTAAGTAAAGCAAAGCAATTAAGATAGTTGAAACACTGATGACACATTTCTATATTTTTATTGTCATACTTGATCAGCATGAACCTAATAATTCTGCCCTACTTTCTAGCAATTTAAAAGCATTTTTATATAGTTGAACGTAAATGAAAACTTTCTATATATTATGTTGAATTCTAAAAATTCCGTTTGACAATCTTGTAAAAGCAATTAAAAAGTATTTTTTTCATTTTTAGGCAGCTGATATAGTAGCATAGAAAATTTAATGCTGAGTTTAGATATATGTGGGATAGAGTTAATATTTTACCAAAAACAAATAGCGATAAAATAATTAGTAATATACTACATAATATATGCATTTAATTAGAGAAAAAGTTTATTATAATATTATGTCTAATATAAATGGTTAATAGTTAGTTCCAAAAATATGCTGAAGTGAGCTGATATATCATGCAGTTAGGATTGAAGATTTTTAAGCAAAACTTAATATAATGCACTTCTACAGAGTCTTAAAGAAATTTCCTATTTATTAGCTTCAAATTATTTCTACTAAATACAAATATGCTAATTTTTATCAGCAATTAAAAGTGATAAATGCATTGTTTTTCTTTGTGATAATAAGCTATTTTTATCAAAAATAATTAAATAGCTGGGCTTCGGTATCAGCCAGCTAAAGTATTTGGTTGGAATTTTTGCGTGAAACATTTATATATAATATTTAAAATTATACTACTGACATGAAACCTAAATTACATTAAAGCTGTTATATCGTGTGTAGTCATCACACCATTTAGGCAAGAATGCAACATTGTATGATTCTTAAAATATTTTTGCAGAAACATGAAGCTACTGTAACGTGGCTGACGCAGATAACATACAGCAAACTGTTGACAGCCAACAGGGAGAGATATACCTCTGAGGCACTTGTGCAGTCTTTGAACAACCTCGGCTCCACCACCAGTTCTTGCTGGCAGGAGTCACGACAGTCAAAGATGCACTTAGGCAAGACAAGGTTTATTTCCAGGCTAACAGTCTACATAAACCCCACGTGAGTTCTAACCAGGTTGAGGCAGAGACACGGAGTTTAAAGCCTGAGTCTTGCGCAGTCTTGACTGGCAGAGTTCGCCAAGATACCGGCGATAGAAATGTTTACAAGGACTTTCCCCACAACACACAAAGAGAGGTAAATTATTGCAGCCTGTGGTCAAATTTGCCAGCCATGGGGGAGCCATCCACAGCCGCACAGGTATCCGAAGCACCCCTTCCTGAATGGCAAGCTCCACAGAGAGTTGGCAAACCAAACTACTTGCTTGTTATGCCAACTTAGCCACTCAGGAACCAGTTTGATGGGTTGCAGGAAAAGTTGTCTCATGAGGAGGTGGAGCAAGACTTATAGTCTGTTTGTAAGCTTCTGGGCCTCGCTTAAACTCAAAGCTTCAGGAGTATTATTTTCAGAGATGAACAACGCCAAAAGCATTCAACCCTATGGTAGCAGCTATTTTTTCCTGGAAAAATAGCGAGTAAAGCTGCTACCTTTCTGTTGAATTCAGGGTGCACTACAAGCCTCTTAATCTGGCGTCTGTTTGACACACTCAGCACATGAGACAAGGCAGGCCTAGAGCTGTACGCGGGTGAGCATGGCATGTTGGCAGATGAGTCATGTATTCCCTTTTATGGCATCATTGAACAGGCTGAACGAGTCCGAGATGAAGTTATCCCTGAGACATTTATTGTCAGCCAGCTCAAGGACAACGCCATCTTAAGAATGCTGTTCTTGGTGCGGCACAGATGCCATATCAACTTTAGCAAGTCGGCAGTGGTTATGGCCAGGTAGCAGCTCGCTTGCGTCAACAAGTTTGGCAAACCTTTGGTAAGAAGCTGCATGATCCCTCAGTTCTCTCAAGCTACAATTCACTGCAGAGTGAGTTGTAGGAAAATCTTTGAGCTATGAGTTGTGGAGGGGGAAGATGAAAAGATCTAACTTGAAAATAGCCTTAATCAGCTGGACCTGCAAAGGGAGAGATCCTTGTGCATTGCGTAAACCCTTTCAAAAAGCCGGTATAGCTGCCGGCTAGTTCCTTGGTGGAGAAGTTCCACTCTGTGCAAAAAGGACATGTGGGGCTGTTGCTGGGTATGATGGCGGAGGCCCCCAGCTTGAACCGAACTTGAAAAGTAAGATACCTGTCTCAGACCACGTCGCAGACTTGTAAAAGGGTGCCTGTGATGCCGGTACAAGCAACATGAAACCAGGATGTGGGCCTGACTAAGGCTTTCTGTCATGAGATTGCCCTGGCTGTTAGGACGGTCCTGATCCGGCAACCCACTCACTAGTTGGATCTAAAAAAAGGCAAGGAAGCAAGCCGGGAAGCCTGTGATCTTCTGGACCGCTACATAATAGAGGCAGCACATAGTGCATAGAGCTCAGCTGTTTTGCTGGTACAGAAGAAAGATAGCAGCTGGAGATTTTGCGTGGTTTAGTGGAAACTAAACAGTGTGACCATTCAGGAGACTTACTCTTTTCCCCATTTTGATGAATCAGTGGGTGACCTGATCAGAAGCAAGTACTTTAGCACTTCAGACCTGGTGAGTGGGTACTGTCAGGTGCCTCTCAGTCCTAATGCGCAGGGCAAAGCCATGTTTATCTCGCGTGATGGGCTCTGAAATTGGAAAGTTTTACCATTTAGATTGATTTCAGCCTTGGCCACTTTTAAGAGACTAATGAAGCAGGTTCTTAGTGGGCAACACTGGAAAAACTTGTTCATCTACATCAATGACATAATTTTACTCTTCCCAGACTTCATGACGCATGTCACTGGTCTGCAGGTGATTTTCGATTGGCTTTGAGGTGCCGGTTTGAAACTGAAACCCTTCAAGTGCGCTTTGTCACAGCCGGAGCTAAAATACCTGGGCCATGTTGTTGACCGTGACAGGGTAGCTACCGTCCCCAAAAAAGTACAAGCAGTTAAAGACGGGGTCACTTCTTGGGATCTATCTAAATTACTGGCTCTCCTGGGACTGGTAGAATACTATCGGCATTACATACCAGACTTTGCACAGAAAACACAGCCGCTAAGCCGACTAACTGTAAAGAGGGCCCACTGGCGTTGGACCCATGCTGAACAGCAGGCATCCGATCCCCTCAAGGGTTGCCTGGTAGAAGAACCTATCTTGGTGTACTGTGATCCTACTAAAAAATACATTCTGTATACTGCACAATGTGGGTGCAGCGCTGTCACAGGTTCAGGATGGCCGATAGGTAGTTATCGCTCACTACAGCAAAGCTCTCTCCACTGCCAAGAAGAATTATTGTACCACCAGGAAGCTAGGAGCCCCAGGCAGTCAAGCACTTCTTGTCATATCAGTATAGGAGAATTTTTCATTTTCAAACAGATCATGCCTTGTTGAAATGGCTGTGCAAGAGAGCTGAACCCTCCATTCAGGTAGGGTGGTGGCTGGAAATCCTGGCGGAGTTTTCCTGCCGGATTGAACACTGACCCTGGAAGAAACATGGTAATACAAACGAGCTGAGCCGACATCCTAAAGGAGAGTGCAAACAGTGCCAGCCAAACATGGAGTGGAGAGAAGGGGCTCCCACGCTCCAACATCGAGGCACAGCTTGAATCAGTGGGCAGTTACATCTACGACTGGCTTTTGTATGGACACTGCAAACTCTTTCTGTGCCAACCCAGTACTGACTAAAAATGTCAATGAGTTGCGCAAACTCTAAAAAACACTAGCTAGGGTAATGGCCAACATTTATAAATGCCAAGAAGGAGGGAAGACTACCCAGCGAGGAAGAGCAGCGGCAGAGGTATACTGAGATTCAGCTATTCTGTCGCTGATGAGACATGCTGTGGTTCAATGAGAATGGTCTGCTCACTATCACATTGGCTACTACGGCCGGCCACCCCGAGCATGAGCGGTTGGTCTACCCATTTCCCATCCACCGCGAATTGATATGGGACACTCATAGGCAGGCTCACATGAAAGTCCCACGAGTGATCAAAAAGTGATAACTCTGGTGGTACTAGCCAGGGATGAGGTGTGTTTTGCAGCTCATGAAGAGACAATGCAAACTCTGCCTGGCCAGCAAGCATGACCTCCCCTCCCGTTGGAAAGTGTGTGGCAGAAACGGCTATACGCCAGAAGGCCATGGCAGGTGGTAGCTGTTGACCGAGTAGGCCCCATGCCTTCATCTCATAAAAGGAACAACTAGATATTGGTGCTCACAGACCACTTTACTCGATGGGCTGATGTCCTGGCTATTCCAGATGCTTCCAGCCCCTACAGTGGGGCTGGAAGCATCTGTAGAGGCTGGAAGCATCTGGAATAGCCAGCAAACTGTCAGCATCTGTCAGATCTACAGCAAACATCATGTTTTAGCTGTACAGTTTGTGCTTCCACAGACATAGCAGGGGGAGGCAAAATCAACTGCACATCACTTATTTCTATGGTGTCATTATCATTACTGTTTGGAACTAATAATAGTTTTTTCTATTTCCACTTTACAGGAACTCTCATCAGAAAAAAAACTTTAGTAACATGTACTACAAAATTTTGAGTACGGATTTTTTCCTATTAACTGTAGCTAAGGTGCATGGCTGAGGTTAGCGACTAGAGTACGGAAAGGGAAGGGGGGAGGAAATGAGCAAATCACAATGTATTTTAGTCGAATACATATATATATTCCCTCAATGATATAATGTATAATGAATATCATGACTATTCACTAGTAACAACAGCAGAGTGTTTTGTGTGATGTATGAAATGGAAAAGCTATAACCTCACCAGATGTATATATTGGATCTGCTTAACTTTGTAGTTTGGTAGTCTTACCATGATGTCTTTGATATTTTACAAAAAGGTCACACATGGCTTTATCTATAAATTTTACTAACATTTCAACTAATGTTTTGGGCAAACAGACTAATAACAGTAATCAGGGTGCAATGATCAGGTGGCCCATTGTGCCTCCTGTAGCCAAGTTGAAAATAAATGTGGCTCAAGGAAAATTTATTAATTAGAGTTTGCAATTGTACTAGTTAAGCGATGTAAAGACAAGTAATGGCAACAATATCAATAAAATCTAGGCTTGTTACCTTTGAGTGTAAAAAGTTATAAAGCTTTAACGACATCTTAAAACTTTTGCAAAAAGTAGATAAAAACAGTTTTTGACCCTCCTCCTCAACATGTATGCTTCACAAGCGTTGAAACTACAATGGCTGAATAATTATGTCATTACCTTTTTATTAGGAAATCACAACTGTAAGTCAATATATTTTCTCACAATTTGCCCGGCTTTTTGTACCCCTATGACTGTTGTGCCACCCCCTCCCTCCCTCCTCGTTAAGAGGTTTGTCCTAGAAACAGTCCTGTTATATACATATTTAAACTATTTACCGGTTCTTATAATTAGAACTTATTAATAAAAAAAGCTTTTTTTTTGGTCATTTTATTAAAATTTTCATAAGCAGGCTGTTTGATGTAATATATTTTACCTGTAAAATATCTGTGATTAGTAAAGTAATTATTTTTAGTTGCTGTTATAGCTTTTCATATAGAAGAAGCGCCAATCTTTCTATTACCTATATATAGTTTAGCAATAATTTGGTATGCATGATATCTATTTCTTCTACTTTGTAATATTTGGTACCTCATCATGCATTTGAATGAATTTTCAAATAAATGAGTTATTGAAGCATTTTTATAAGTTTATTACATGAATAATGAGATTTAAATCAATTTATCAAATTTTATAGTCAAAGAAACACATGCAAATAATGAATCATTATAAATAATTATTACCAAGTGTGTGTTTAGCTTACAAGATATTTTAGATTTTGTTATCAATTTAACAAATTTATTATAATTGCAGAGTTAAAAAATAATGTGGTACTTCAGTATCTGCGGCGACCATTACGGTAATTATTATTATAACTTTGATGCCGCCCTCCTTGGTTGAACGGTTTTCTTTTTCCTCCTCTCTGTCTATCTTGTCCTCTTGGTGGCTTTTGTTGAACTACGAATACTGCTTTACATGCCTTGTTGTTAAACTCTTGGTTTTCTTTTTTAAAAAAAGAATTTGTTGCTTTTAGACAATCTTTGCAGTAGGTCTGTTCTGTGGGAGTACTGAACCTTGGCATTTCATTATTAACATCTTTGTTACCATTGAATAAATATAATATCGAAAAGGTGCGAGTTGGCAGTTTTTCTTTTTAATATCATCTGCTGCGATAGCTTTTGAGAATTCAAAGCATGCTTTTAGGATAACTTCTTGCTTTTCATTATTCTGTATTTTCTGTTTAATACTTTTGTACATTGCTTGCAGATTACCCTTGCCCATTTCATCGTTATAGCTCAAGTACATAAAATACTTGACAATCTGAAATTCTATTTCTGTTTCTTTTCGATTAATAGTATTTGGCATCAAAAAATTGTTTCGGGCTATGCAGTCAACAAGAAGTTGAGTAGCCGAATATTTATCATTTTGGTTCTTACTAACAGGAGGCCTTGAAAATTGCATAGCAATTGGCTTTTGAAAAAACTGATTTCTTGGAAAGCCTAGAAGAGGAGTTTCCAAATTCAGCGCATCGGATGTTTTATCATATCTGTAGCAAGGAATTCCTCCCAGCTCTAAATACAATTGAGATACAGGAACTACAGTCTTCTTAGCTTTGTGCTCCTCTTCATACATTACAATGAATCTGTTGTTATTTTCATTGTTTCTGACCATAAAGTTAGCCATTTCACCAGCACATTCTACATATATTGAGTCTCCATATATAGGCTTTTGGTTCTGGGAACACGGAATGTAAGTAGAATAAATCAGAATAACTTTTCCTTTGTTAGCCGGGTTTTTCATTAGATTATTTGAAACTTTTTTGTTGGTCTTAGAGTCTATAATGGTTTCATCATCTCTGTACAGCATCTGTATCTCTGTGTGTATGTCTAGATTATCTTTCAGCAGAGCATCAGCTTTCGTTTTTGTCAACAGGTCGGACAATTTATCTAAACAAGTTGCTGAGCAAGTTGTGGACTGTGATTTTATGTAATTTTTATAAAGATTGGTTGCCGGGTCAACATTATATTTCAATTCAAGTCTTCCATTCGAATTTTTTTCAACATCTAATGGAGTCGCCAATACCCATTGATTAATTTGTCCAGTAGCGACCTGGTTTTTAAATGTTTTGAAGTGTTTAAAAGCTGTTTTGAGTTGGTCTTTAATCGAAGGTGTGTCCAGCTGGGCAAAGAGTTGACGAATTCGATCAGCATGTGTTTCTGAAGGTATCGCTATTCTTTCTGGAGCAGAATTTGGTTTAGATGCTTTCGGTTTTGAAGGAGCAGGATTTGCACTGGCTTTATGATTGGTTTGGCCTCTTTATGATTTACTACTGGAACATGGGGAGGGTTATGTGGATTACTGTGGGGTTCAGGATGAGGAACTCCCTTCTGCTTTATGTTGGAGTGAACTGGCATAGAATTTGGTTTTTCTTTGCCTGCCTGGCTTGAATAAACTTCCAAAACTATGACCAAACATATTACCTAAAACAGAAAAAGAACCTACACTTAGTATGCTAATATTTTGACTAATTTGGCAGAACCCAGATAGATGTATATACGTAGATAAAAGTTACAATTGCTTTTGAGGAATAGGGTCACTACCTTAGTATACATCAGCAAATTATAACCTTAAAGCTCTAAGACATTATGTATTGATTCTAACTATGTGTATAGCAAAAAGAGACGGGTAGGACGATCTGCAACATTTAAGTGAACTGTCATTGCCATATAACCTAAATAAATACATACAGACCGTAGTAGAAAAGTCATAACAGTCTTCATATCTCAATTTATGAAAAAGTTGAAAGAAAACTTATAAAAATGAAGCAAAAGTAGAAAAACTTTTATAATGTAGTTGTATTTGTTAATATTTCATTATTTTAGGGAAAAAACCATATAAATTAGCAGCTATAGACTATAAAAGAAGCTAACAACTAGAGATATCGTAAAATGCATCATGACCTAATATATAGCTAACTGTTTTATAGGCTATTGAAAATCGTTAAAATGGTTTACCCAAATGAAATAATAGCTTGCTCATTAGGTTAGGAACTTTAAGAACGCTGTTATGAAAATATTTGCTGTTTCAATAAAAAGATACAGTCAACAAAGACTTTAACCACTTCAACAGCTGCTTAATAAAAATATAAACGCCTAACCGCAGAAATATAAACTTATATACTTATATACTTATATACTGCAACACAAAGTAATGTACTTACTAAAAACTTCTTGGTTGCCATTTTGAGCTTCAGAAAGCAAGCACCACAAATTGGGAGTGTGGTGTTGGTACAATGATTCAGTTTCTTTAAATAGTAAGTTTCTGAATGTAAAATTATTATGCATAGCGCTTTGCATCTCAAAACCGAAGCACCATGCAAGCGTTTGTTTTGTTTTGTTAAATTGTTATGCTCACAGCAGTGCTATAATAACTTCTCACAAACGTAAATAAGTTTGAACAAGCTGAATACACCCTTATTTTCATAAAAAAACCGCTTATTTCAAGCTGTTTTAACACATATGCAGTTTATGGTTTGTTAAATACAAAACTTTGTATTTCATACAATATTATACCCGTATATAATATAGCATTTTTTCATAAATTTATAAATTTGAAAAGACACATTTACAAAGCTTTATGTTAGATTATTCATTTTTAATGTATTTTATTATACTCTATATAGAAGCAGTTATAAGTTTTTTAAGATGGGGCTAAGCATACAATTTTAATAAAGATTCACGTAAGCTTATAATCACCATCCTAGTAAGAAAGTCCCTGCAGGCAAAGAACTTATTCAGAAATGGCACATGCAAGAGCAATTATGACTGGATGCTCTTCCTAACATCACCAATGGCCTTTGTTCGGGCTTGAACCCACGAATTTGTGCTTATTAGGCAAACGCTCTAACCCCTAGACTAAGGCTGCTCCCTCTGATGTTATCTTAATATAAGTGTTAATTATTGTGATCAAATACACTGAGTTGTAATTTACTGAATCAGTATTATATTGCATGTATATATGTATAATAAAAACAAGGAAAAGTAAACGATAATTTCCACTATTCAAATTACCATGGTAATTTAAATACTGCAGTATAGCTAAAGGATGATAAAATAAAACAAATCTTTATATCAATTGTAAGTAAAATATAGGAGTTTTTTTTAAACGGAATTGGTCTTTGATATCTATAAAAAAATAATTTGGGCATGTAGCCTATATATTCCAAGAAAATGATAAATTCTGCTGTATATAATGCAGTAGGTCAAAATTAAGTTTTAGAAGATGTAAAACTGCAGAATGCTTTGAGTTTAGCGTCTCAAAACAAAAGCTGCCACGCATACATTTTGGTTTTATTATAACTTATTATAAACCCAGTAATTGAGTTTGAATATGCCCTCATTTAGATGAAACTAAAGCAAAGCTGTTGACAAGCTACATTAGCTTATTGCTGCGCATAAACAGAAAATTATTTCTACTGATATTTTATTGTTATGTAGAATAAATTATATATAACTTATATACAATAAAAGCCAAGAAATCTCATATTTTACTTGCATGGTCAACTTTCAATATTCATACCAGCTGTTACTTTACAAGATGTTCATCTCAATATATTACCATTACCTACTGGCTCTGTTTGTAAAACTCATATTTCAACTGCTCTCCTTGAATAAAAGTAACTTCTATTTTTACCTAACTTAACAGCTAATATCTCTGATTGACAAAAAGTGTGAAAATAGACATGAAATACAAAAACAATCCTGAAATAAATTAACAAATAACAGTTCTATAGAAACAGAGTAAATGGATATACATTAGCTGGTGACAGTACATTGAGCATATTGTACTTGATCAGAATCTTAATAAATACATTTTTAACCAATTTGAATGGTTTAGAGCTCATAGCTGAATAATTCCTCTAATTTTTTGCTTGCTTATATCATCCATGTATCTTTTTAGATGAATTTATTGCAATATGTAAATAAGAATATTTATATATCAATGCACGCATAAATTGTACTCTAGCTATTATATTCTACAAGCAGCTTTAAGCTTTATTATCTTGATTAGTTGAGCGTAACTGTACCCTAACTTTTCTCATGCAGTTGTGTTTTTAGGTTTGCATAGTAAGGAAAACGCATTTAAAGATTTATATAGTCACCATTGCCATTGTTTCTATGCAATTCTGATAGGTTAAATATGCCACCATTTGCACTAAAATTGGAACTATGTACTAAAGTAACATATATGTATTTACAACATTTTTTTTTGTTTTATAGTGATTGTTAGATTAAACATGTAATAAAGCTAGGTCTTCCAATGTGGATGTCAAAGAGTGTTTCTAATTAGGAAAATTATGTGAAAATAGAATATTTGCATCTAACTAATTTGCAGCAATTTAATAAAGAGATGAAATATGATCATTTGTATGCAAGTAATATAGTTTCATAGGTTTGCTGCTGCATGAATATATTAATTGGCAGTAAAAATCTTTTCAACAATATCTATCACATATCTCAAACTTTCATCTTTTTGCCCTCATAAAAAAGAATATTTGCATAATTTGTATTTTATATGCAAAATGCTGATAATTTGGAAATTGAAAAATACCACATTATGATTATAGAGCTTTACAGGCTTTTATAAGTGAAATCTAGTTTAGCTGACCTTTGATAGTCAAATATCTATAAGGGACTTTGGCTACAAGAAAAGTTTCATTGTCAATCATGTGTAAACAAGAAGTGAAAGTAACTCTATTCCTGCTGCTGCTGCTGCTGCTGCCGCTGCTGCTATATCTAGCTGTTGCTAGCTGCTTGCCTACAGTTCTCCTACTGTGTGATAGATACAGAACGCTGCAGAAGCCCTAGTATAGTAGTTATAGAGCTGTAGAATGTATTTCTTGCAAATCAAGTATTATCCTGTTGCAGCCAGCTTGCATTCTTTCTTATGACGTGGGCTGTGGAAAAATCCAAAGCTCAAGGGTTCACTGTTTATGTTTTATTGCTAAATTATGCATTATGTTTATAAACATTACATACTTTAACTTTTTGAACTCTAGCTTAAAATACATGCCACCTCAAATCAACATGATATATGACAGGTTGCAAAATGCTCAAAGGTCAAACTAAGTGCATTTAACCTTTCACAGTTTTTAAACTGAATGGTTAATGCCCCCATGTGATATCTTGATCAACCTGTGCAGGCATAACCCAGTATTTACTGGCTTCATTTTCTGCAGTGACTACTACTCACCTGCATGCTTTACTGACCAAATCAATAGTTAGTAATAATGAAGCTAGACAAAGTCTTAGAAACAATCGGAGGTTTTGGTAAATACCAAAAGTTTCAGTTTTTTCTGGCTGGACTGCCGACCATAGTCGTGGGATTCCATCAACTTGTGGCGGTTTTTCTTAATGCTACTCCGGAATTTAGGTAAGCCTCTGTTTTAAGTTCCTTAAAACTTTTTTGGCATAACTTGCTTAGTTCTTAAACCTGTGATTATAATATAGCATCTGTTTGATACTTATTGACATAATCTTATGGAATAAAACAACCTATAAGATATAATATTATGTAAGTCAACTCAAGTTATTATAGCTGTATTTTTATTTTATAAATGAAAGGGCTTCAGGAATCCCAGACACATTACATTTTTGAGCATTATATTATTTACATCAGCTAAAACAACTTCAGGGTAGTGTGTCCAAACATATTGTTTTTATATAATAGATTTTGTGCATATATATACATGTCATGCATTAGCTCAAGATGAGGCTCTTTGAGTTGATGTGTTTGTCAGTGGTTGAGGCACTGCAGTAGAACTGACACTAATTATCGCTAGGTTTGACTATCAATTTCTACAGCAGAGTAGATTCATTTGTTTTGTATAGCCTGTGTTTTAAACATTAAAGCCAGCTTAATAATTAATCAGAGTGCTGCAGTAGTCAAAAAATAGAAATTATCAATCATTCCAGCTTTATTTAACCTCTGTCACTAAGCCTAGCAGCAAGTCATCAGCAAGTGGAGCCATCATCCTGAGTTTATTAAAACATGTATGCACAAAATGTATTTTAAAAGCAATATGCTTGAGCATATACTATCCTGAAGGGAGTAACCGTGGTCTAGAGGTTAGAGCATTTGCCTAGTAAACACGAAGTCATGGGTTCGAACCCCAGTAACAGCCATTGGTGATGGTAGGAAGAGCATCCAGCCATAGTTGCTCTTGTGTCACATGAGTAAGTTCTTAGGCGCTTTAAGCAAACTCTTTCCATCAGGGATTCTCACAGGTGAGCTTTTTATACAACCCTGCAAAGTTGTATTAAGCTGATACCCAAGATATATAGGTGAATAACTTAACAATACATTTTATATGTGATGCGTCAGAAGTTAAATTTAAAACAAAATTCTTTTTATATATTCCCCATTTCCAATATTTGTTGCATTTCAATAAAGATGTATTGACCACCATGCAAATACTGCATGAACGAAAAAGAAAATTATGACATAAAGTATGCTGGGTTTATATTACAATACTCTAAAAGTTAGCTTTTTGTGGTAGCCAAAATAGCTGTGTATACATACAAAGTACAGAAAATAATATAGTAGCTAACAGCTTTTAAACTCAAATTAAAGCTGTAATAATGTGTGCTTGTTGTTTGTATATTAGCATAATGCGACAAAGGCTTTTTATGCTTTTGGAATGTTCAAACAGTTTTAAAGATTCGTTAGTAGTGTTTTATGCATGACTACTTTGTAATGTAAACATAAAAGCTGCATATTTATAAACAAAGTATAATGTATGGTTTATATTATATAACGTCACCGTGACATGATGAAGCTGGTTATATAGACGTCATATTACATATACAAAGTGTTTTATTGGACAGAGCTGGAGGTGTGTCCAGATACTTCAGTGCCAAGCCTCTGACAGCTGGAGTTATGTAACCTTGGACCAGTTATAGTTTCAAGTTAAAAAACGGATTATATAATCATAACAAAAAGTGTAACATGAGAAAGATTTATTTAACAGAGCATAAAATCTCGACATTTCCATGAGAATGTCTAAAGTGTGCTCTGTGTGAAAATTGCAGTTAGCTCGGAAATATATAGTACAATTTACTTTTCCATTAAAGTTCAACGGCTTTGTTTATATGCTGCTTGCTGCTTGCATAAAATCTTGACCTTTTGGTGAGAAAGTCAAAAAAAGTCTATGTGAAGATCAGCTAGAAAACAGTGTTCTACTTTTGTGCTAAAGTCTAATGTCTTGATATATGTGTTATAATAACAGACCTCCTATAATCTTACCTTAAGCTGGCCTTGCTGCATTGCATTGTGGGGTGGTATATAGTGAACCAACTGACAAAATTTTCAACTTTTGTAACTTCAGTTTAACACAATATTTTACAAAGTATTTATATGCAATGTCAAATTTACTATAATAAAGTTCAATTATTTAAATGAACTCAAAATTTACCTTTAAAACTTAGTTTCAATGTTAGTTTTTTAGTTAGGTATAATGGACACGCAACATTCTATTTGCATGCCTGTTTAACATTTTGTTGCTTTATGCTTTCTAAGCAGGCACTCAAATAAAAATTTTAAGTATATTGCAAAATTTCAATAATTTTGAAGTTATAAAATTACAAAACATGATTAGCATATTGTCTTTAAACAAACTTGTAAATTATATAAATATTTATTAATAAGTTGAAATATATTTTTGCATTATATAGTTCTCATTCTAAAGGTAGAAATGTTATTTCTATAGAGTAAGTTTTGTCAAATTTTTAGGGCTTCGCAATACATATATCAAACATGTAATTTTTGATGACATATGATTGTATACAATGCGGCAGCACATAACATATATGGTGCTGGCTCCTTGTATGCATTAGAACTGCAGAGTCTCTCACAAATCTCTGCAGTATTTAAACAACTTTTTGAACTTTTCATGGTTAATAATATAATATTAGAAAAACTGTCTATCATGTTTAAACTAATCTATAGAATGTTGTATTGCTGTCAGAAAAATTAGTGCATGGAAGCAGAATAATAATAAGTTTCTTAAGTAGGATGAATGCAACAGCTTAATAGCTAACAGTAGCCAGCTATATAGCTGAGTATAGTCTTGCAATTGAATTAGTAATAATTGAACTAGTCTTGTTCAAACAAACTTTACAGTCAAGTATTTTCAACGTTTCAAATTTGCAGTATATATACTGCACTATAGCTTATAAACTCAAATTTATATGAGAAAATGATGTTTCAATCCTGCAATTCAATTGTGAAAATATATATACAATATAAATATATTTTATACTTACAGATGTGCACACAACTCCACGGATGAATCTTTCGAGTTTAATATGACCAGCCTTTCTTACAACTTCTCAGCGATTGAATCGTATGACCCCTGCACCGACTACAGCAATTCCTTCGGTAACCAGATTGTGTCAGAGCCATGCCAGAAATTCGTCTACTCTAAAGAATACTTCTCCAAGACTATTGTGACAGAAGTAAGGGCGTTTGTCACATGTACCATGTTAATACTACTTTTTCCCACGTATAATCTGCACTATAGTTGTTTAAAAATAGCCTCTAATCTCGGCTTTACTTTGAAACTTATGTTTTTATAGTTGCTAAGTTTATGTTTGAAAAACTTTGTCTTTAATAATTCATTTAATTTGTTTAAAATGAAATTGGTTTAGAATTTCTCTGTAGCTGCATAATATAATTTAGTAGAGTAAAGCCAACTGTTATGCAACCATGTTCATTCTTTGTAAGATGTGTGCAACTTCATTAAATTCCATATAATAATTTGTCAGATTTTTTTGTATTTAAAAAAATTAGGGATAAAATGTGAATGAATCGATTGATTTTCAAGTGGGACTTGGTGTGCGAGGAAAACTTCAAGTCTACACTAAGTACAATGTTGTACATGGCTGGATCCCTGATTGGAAATTTAGTCTTCGGAATTCTGTCTGATGTGTGAGTTATAAATAGAAATATATATTTCTTAAAATTGCTTTCTTTCGATTAAGAATGAAGTTTTTTTTATCATTGTATAGCATTATATAATCTCTTTTTGCATTTGATGCATACATATAGTATTATATAAGCGGGTGACTTTACTAAATTAAATTGCTAAGTTAATTCTATATTACTGGAGCTAATAAAATAAGAGAATATATTACAAAAATATGTTGCTTCATTTATAATGCATGTATATAAAGTAAACCATGCAGTATTTATTATATAAATTCAGAAATATGCATACAATATGTCATATAATGATTGCGTAGAAATATAAACTAATTGCATTCTTATAACGCTTAACCACAAATTGCAGCAATTGCCTGATCCCCACAGTTAAATGGTATTCCTACAAATTGTGTCAAGTTTATTCAAATTACACCTTAAAAAGCCAGTAATGTTGTTATTTCTAGAATTGGCAGAAAGAAAGCAATAGTGTTGGCTATAGGGCTGCTAATTCTGTTTGGTTTTGGTGCTGCCTTCTCCCCATATTATTACTTGTTTGCGGTGCTCAGGATGGGCGTAGGAGGATGTGCTACAGGGCTATACATGTGCCTCTTTGTTATCGGTATGCAAAACTTGTCATTATATTACTTCTTACTTACTCAGTATACCGAATTTTTTATTATGTTCCTATGTAAATAGCAAAGAATATTTTTCGATTTTTACGTGTTACTGAGAATCTAATAGTAAGCAATATAAACTTAAACAGCTTATTGTTCACTATTGAATCCGCAGTCATGTAAACACTTTATAACTGATAATCAAACTTCTACTACTATAAATACTTTTATATTGATTGAAAATAACTGAATATAATCAGTATTATAATATTATTTAAAAAAAAGAATGCAATTTATTCAATGTAAAGATGCACAATGGTACTATGGTTTTATTTATAAGTTTTGCAAAGAGCATTTCATGCAAATGGCTCCTTCTACTTAATTACCATCTCACCCTTACTCCACGTAACTCTTACTATCCAACCCTTACCCCTCTACTCGCTACCACCCGTATAACCCATATAATTCTTCTGCCTTTTGCCATATATCCTTCTATATCTCCTACTCTTAACTCCTACACCTCTACTTCTTACCAATTAACGTCTATCTCACAAAACTCTTACCATGCAGTTACATTATATAATTGTTATAGCTTTGTTACAAATAATTTTTTGTTGGTATATAAATTTATTGACTCCTGTAAATTCTATATTGCTATACAAAATAGTTTACAGTTGATTGATTAAGGCTGATAAGCTAGAAAAGCAATATATTTTTGTTATATAAAGTTTCTTTCAGTTTGTAAATCAAAATAATTAATGAAATTTTGACCAAAAGTCAATTATATGTTTCCTAGTTAAGGAAGGTTTTCCATTACTCCAATTAGAAATCAATTATATAAAAGTAAAATCTTGCAAGCTGCTAAGCATTGTAATAAACCGATCTTTCACACATTGTTTCAGCAATGGAACTGGTTGGTAAACAGTACCGAGTCTACATAGGTGTTGCCGTACGCTATTTCTACACCACCGGCTTTGTCATATTGACTGGAATAGCCTATCTCTCCAAAGACTGGTTCTACACACAAATTGCCACCACTGCTCCAGCATTGCTATTCCTCTCTTACATCTGGTGAGTAGAGTTGGCAGATGAATTCTTTTCTTAGAGATCTTGCATAGAAGAGGGCATAATTGTTCACTTTCAAAAACATTCAATATAAACAGCCAAAAAACTACAGCAAAAAAGAGTAGCATTTATGTCAAATAGTTTTCACAAAAGTTTGTTACTGAGAATTGTCTATTCATGTTTAGCTGCCACTCTGTCCAATAATAAGTTTTGACGATTGTATTGCTGTTCATTTAGTGGTTGATATTTGTTTTAAGACCAGTTTTAGTGTCTTTCCAATAAAAATAGATTTTACTGTTTTTTAAAGTACAGAGTAGAATAATATCATATGGCCAACGACTTTAAACTAGAATTAAATTATAAACTATTAACACTGCGTATATATAATACAAAATCATTTAAACGTTTCTAAGTTGCATGTTTCAAATAAATTTAGAATGTGGTTATATATTCATAGAGGATGTAGGCATTTAGGTTACACATGGACTAAGATACTAAGGTAAAGGCAATTTTATGAAAATGTTTAGAATTGTCCCGATAAAATAATTAATGAGTGTCGTAAATATGTCACACATTGTGCAGCCGATTTGGGAAACTCGTAAAAGATTTCGCAATTGTAATAAATAGATGCTACTTTTTTATCATGACCCCTCAACTATGTAACAGCATTTTTTTTAGTTTTTGCAGTTTAAATAATAATTTTTGTGTATATAATATTTAGTTGGTTGCAAAATAAAAGATGCATACACACCAGAGTTTGAATTGTGACTATAGCATAAAATTTACTGCAAGCTTGAGGACTTACAAATTTATGTTTATTAAACAATGGTTTTAATTTGTTTTAAGTCATTTTAAATTTTAATGTTACATAATTTTAACTATAATTAGCATGCGTATTATATAAAGTTTACAAATTTATGTTTGAAATGTCCAAGTTGTCGTCGTAGGCTTGTCCCAAAGTCAGCCAGATGGTTACTCAGCAAGGGAAGAACTGCTGAAGCAAGCCAAGTGGTTAGCAGAGCTGCTAGAACAAATGGAGTTGTGCTCCCTGATGGCTTTTCTCTTGAGCAAGACACCTCGGTTTCCAGAGCTCCATTGTCAGAAGTACTAAAGAAAGGGAGAACACTGTTTGCACGTGCAATAATACTTTGCGTTACTTGGTTAGTAGAACTCATGTTCAATTCTCACAAAATATGAAAATTAGAAAATACATGCTTTCATTAACATCTTCTCTTCCTAAAAAATAATCTTGAGCTGTAGGATATAAAAGATTTAAAATTAACTGAGTAAGTATGATATTGCTGGCTGTGTTTTAGGGCCTCGAGTTGTGCAGGCTATTACGGCTTGTCCTTGAACAGCGGCAACATAGGAGGAAATATCTACACCAACTTTCTTCTCTCTGTGGTTGTTGAATTCATGTCTTACACAGTCTGTCTCAGTATCAACAGACTGGGTAGGAAAAAGCTGTGTATTTTTGGGCTTCTGGTTGCAGGCTCTGCCTGCATAGCAACTGTGTTGGTAGATCACTTTGTTGAAGGTATGTTTGTTATATTTATATGTAAGTATTAAGTAATGTATCTGTATGTAGTTTACCTGAGTTTTTTTCTTAGAGTGTAATTGTTGGCATGGAAGTTGGTCATATAAATACATTTATATCAAATAAATTGGTAAGTTAGAGTAATCATGTGCTACTAATAATATTACCTGCGTGTGTAATCAGAGTAAGCCTAGGGCTACACTATGCGTATTGTCGCATGCGAAAATTGAAATCACGAGTAGCAAAGGTGTCCACTGTGCGCGTTGAGAAAACATTCGCACTTGTCGCTCAGCATTTTCAACGCAAGTTCGAATCATCTCTGTCGTCGTCACCTAATTGGCTGGTAGTTATTCAGCCAGCCCAATTTCTTTATTTTAGTGCTACGTTCCAGTAAATTGCGTTTTATTGAAAGCGAGTGCGATTTAAAAATGGAAGCTTTATTTATCATGCATCACTGACGCTACAGTGGACTCCTTTGCTACTTTTGATTTCAATTTTCACATGCAAAAATACGCACCATGTGGCCCTAGGCTAAGCAAAAAGTAAACCTTATTGGGATGAATCAATGTTGAAAACTTTTAAATCTGGCTTTTATATATTATACTTACTAATATAGCACTGTATTACTTACATTATGTACATATTTGCTATAGCAATATAATGATTACTTTATATGCTTGCTATAGCAGTGTGTTACCTAACTTATGTACATGCTATAGCATCATATAACTAGTTCTATGTAAATAATAAATATATGCTATAGCACATTATACATTACTTTATATACTTGCTATAGCTAGTAACATATTCTATAAAAACTTTCTTTATGTACTTGCTATAACCATATATTATAACTCGCATTATGTACTGGTTATATAGCATAACATAGCTATATTTTATGTACATGTTGTAGCACATTATAACTCATTCTATGTTCATGTTATAGCACATTAAATAACTTACTTCATACACTTGCTATAGCATATTATGACTTCTATCATACCCTTGCTATAGCATATCATATAAACTTCTACCATACAATTGCTATAGCATATTATACCTTATATCATACACTTGCCATAGCATATCATACCTTATATCATACACTTGCTATAACATATTATACCTTATATCATACACTTGCTATAGCTTATTATTCCTCACTCTATAGATGATGCCCAGCTGAATGGGTACCACATAGCTCTGAATGTTGTGGGAAAGTTTGGTCTGTCCATCTCTCACTGCACCATCTATGTGTGGGCTGCAGAGCTTTACCCGACCACTCTTAGAAATAGCCTGCTGGGCCTAAATGCTACTATGGGGCGAATTGGGCAGATACTAGCACCTCTCGTTAATGACATTGTATGTATCATAGTTCTAGTAACCTATACATCATGTTTATTATTAACTTTTTTCATGCAAAGCAGTTGCTTGAAAATTAATCAGATCATTTAATATTCTAATTCATAATTTAGAGCATCAGGGTGTGTGATTTAGTGAGAACATAACTCCTTTCACTATATTCCAAATTTTCAGATACCTTCCAACTGATAGTTTATAAAACACCATCATTTGAAAGGTATGCAGCTGCATTCATCTATATTTTATAATCAAGAAATATAATGTACTTACATGCAATAGGTACACCCTCCATATTTTACAGTTTCCTTAAAAAATTATATAGGTCACAAAAAAACCTTTATTTTGCTTAGCTTATGTATGTGTGTATAGGGACAAAATGGCTGAATTTAATGAAACTGTGAGTGAAGTCTGGTATTCTACTATATATGTCACAGATCGAAGTGTTAGGACCCACAGTTTAGTGAGATACGGAGGAAGTAGTATGTTCTCAAATAGACATCTCATGCAAGTCTCTATAGTTTCTTCCTTCCACAATTCTACTCTGTGCTGAGAATTTGCTACAACTAGTTTAATGTTTGCTGTTGGTGATTCACAGGGTAACTTCGTGCCAGAGAAATACTCCAAACTGCTCTCTCCTGCCATCATTGGTACTTCAGTCATACTTAGTGGACTTCTGACCTTCTTATTGCCAGAGACGGCTGGTAGAAAGTTACCTGAGACTATAGAAGAAGCAAATGTGTTTCCCAGGTAGGCCAGGCGTGCTTACACACATGGTAAGATTAAAAAATGCTTCTTTGCTAATCATTTGTAAACTTCAGTTGTGAAGAATTTCACACACCTTTTAAATTTCTGCTCATCAACTTATTATTGTATTTTATATGTTGATTTTTGAGCTCTCTCTTTTCTTTCAAATACTCAATGGTTTACTTATATATTTTTCCTTGCTGTTAACCTATTTGTTTATATACGTGTATGTCTGTCTGTGTGTGTGTCTGTGTGTATTGGGGATGACAGACTACAGTCGAAACTCGACTGTGGACGCCATTTTGGAGCTGCTCTCGCATACCTTCAACGCCACTTCCTACTTTTTGCTGGTCACACTACAGTTCACTACTAACGCTGAAAGCTAACTGTCTCTAGCACTGCAGTAAACTTTTAACCATTAGGAATCTTGTAGCTTAGTTTCTGCTGTATTCACAGCAACCAGAAATTAAATTTATCGCAATTTATTGAGATTTACTAGCATAATTCAATAAGATTTACTATTTATTTTTATCCTAATTTACTAGCTTCACTTATTCAAAATTACTAGCTTCATTTAGTAAGATTTAATATCTATATTCAATCGCATTCAATAGCATAAAGAATTGAATATGCTAATAAAATTCCACCAAATTAGAAAAACTAAATATGCAGATAAAATTTAGCCCAATTTATCTAATAAATACTTATTTTCATAATTTATTAAGATTTTCATACATATCTCCATCATAATTATTTTAAAAGTAAAATAATATAGTTTTTGAAGAACCAACTCAAATAATAATGCTCGCTAGTAGCACGTAAAATAAGTAAAAACATTTAACCAATCAGGGCTTACCTGCCAATCAGTAATTGGCTGATCGCTGAAATTGAGCATTCGCCTTGTCAAACTCTGAACTCATCGCGAAAAACTGACAGTTGCGTTCAGAAATCAGACAGTTGTGACGTCACAGAAAACGCGTTCACAGTCACGTGTCGACTGTAGTGTGGCAGCCCCATGTGTGTGCCTGTCTGTCTGTCTGTCTGTCTGTTTGTGTGCTTGTCTGTGTGTATGTGTGCTTGTCTGTGTGTGTGCCTGTCTGTCTGTCTGTCTGTCTGTTTGTGTGCTTGTCTGTGTGTATATGTGCCTGCCTATCTGTCTGTCTGTCTGTCTGTTTGTGTGTCTGTCTGTGTGTCTGTCTGTTTGTCTGTCTGTCTCTCCAGGTGTCTGTCTGTGTGTCTGTCTGTTTGTGTGTCTGTCTGTGTGTCTGTCTGTTTGTCTGTCTGTCTCTCCAGGTGTCTGAATGTCTGTCTTTCATTTTATTTCTTGCAATTTTTTGAAAGTGTATGCCTGTTCATTACACACCTGCATGTTATTCTCTCATATTTATATACCTTGTGTAATATTAACTATAACAATAGAGTTGATAATCACAAAATATTTTTATACAGACAACTAGAAGCAAAAGAAGACGATTTCAAAAAAGCTGTCGGTCCCCTAGACGATGCCCAAACTAAGATATAATGCTGCTGGTTAAAAGCAAGTCAGAAATGCCAGACCTTCTTTAAAGAATAAATTTCTTTTATTCTTTAAATACTAAGCATAGCTAACAGAAAAATTCTGGCATGAACAATCAATGACCTAATTCATTGTTTAAACATTTGATGTTACTATATTTTCATAGTCAACCAAATGTGCGTAGGATTAGATAAAACCTGCATATAAGTATTATTTTATTTTCATAATTCTAAAAGAAATTTTTTATGATGCACAATCATTAGGTGTGCATTAATGCAATGATGACTCAATTTTTTGAGTGGCAGCTTTTACAAGTAAAAATATTTAGCAAAGTAGTATGGCAAGGTAAAGTTATTCATGTTAATGTATTTACACTATACATGTTGATATACTGTTGCATGCTAAACTGAAGCATTTTATTATATATCAGTTATATTATATAATAATATATAATATATAATAATGATATTTTTACTATATGCTCAGTAAAACATTATGACACAGCAAACTTATAAAACTATCTTTTGTATACAAATAATCATTTATATTTCTTTAAATTGCTTCAAATTAGTTAGATGCAAATGTTTCCATTTTCACAGAATTTTCTTAATTCTCACAATTAGAAACACTCTTTGATATCTACATTGGAAAGCCTCTTTATTGCTCAATCTCACAATCAATAAGACAAACAACAATGTTGCAAATACCTATTTCAAAGGTGGCATACAGCATTTATATGCTATAGTTTAACATTTTCAGTCTTGGTGCAAATGTTACCACATTTCTTACCAGAATTACAATGATGGCTATATATATAAATCTAAATGTGTTTTTTTATTATATTATTATATATAAAAACCTAAAAACACAACTAAGAAAAGTTAGGCTACTTTCGCTCAACTAATAATGATAATAAAAATCAAAGCTGATTTTAGAATAATAAATTTTACTATAGTATGGTAAATTTATGTGTATACACTAATATATTAATATTGTTATTACACATTGCAATAAAATGGAGGGTAACTTCTTAATACTTTTTAAAGTTTGTGTACTGTTGAGTTAACCCAGCAGCCCCTGTGGTGTAATTGGTAAGGTTGTTTGCTTGCAAGCGGGAGGTCTGTGATTCGAATTATTTTACAATTTGTAAACATTTGCCAAGGCTTAAGCAATAAATTGGTGGTGAAGAGATGCGAGGGGGGAGGAGAAATAAGCAAGCAAAAATTAGCTAAATTATTCTACAAGCTCTACTGTTTAAATTGGTTTATAAGTATTTACTAAAATTCTGATCAAATACTTAACGTACTGTCACTAGCTATAGTGTATACCCAATCACTCTGTTCCTATACAACTTTTATTTTTTATAATTTCATTCAGGATTGTTTTTGTATTTTATGTCTGTCTTTACACTTTTGTAAATTAGAAAGATTAGCTGTTATAAGTTATATAAAAATAGAAGTTACTTTTATTCAAAAGAAGTAGTTGACATTTTAGTTTTACAAACAGAAGCAGTAGGTGATGGTGATGCATTGTGATGAAAATCTTGCAAAGTCGTAGCTGGTGTGAGTATTGAAAGTTAACCATGCAAGCAAAATATGAGATTTCCGGACTTTTATTATATATAAGTTATATAAATTATTCTACATAACAATAAAATATCAGTAGAAATCATTTTCTGTTTATGCACAGCAATAAACTAATGAAGCTTGTCAACAGCTTTGCTTCAGTTTCATTTGAATGAGGGCATGTTCAAACTCAATTATTGGGTTTATGATAAGTTATAATAAAACCAAAACTTATGCGTGGCAGCTTCAGTTCTGAAATGCGATATTCAACGTATTCTGCAGTTTTTAATTTTCTAAAACTTAATTTTGACCTACTGCAGTATCTATAACACAGCAGAATATCATTTTCTTAGAATATAGGCTACAAGTTCAAATTATTTTTTATAGATATTAAAGGCCAATTCCTGTTTAAATAAAACTCAGATATTTTACTAACTCGATATAAATATTTGTCTTATTTTATCATCTAGCTTTAGCTGTAATACTGGTAATTTGAATTGTGAAAATTCTCATTTCCTTTTCCTCATTTTTCTTATACATACAATATAATACTAGTTCAGTGAATTTGTTCTGTGTATTTGATCACAATAATAACATATATGCATTAAAATGGCATCAGGTTTGCCACCGGATCAGGAAATGGTGGAGAAAGGTGAGAAATCAAGATAGCATTAGAGGGAGCAGTCATGGTCTAGGATTTGAAGCATTAGCCAAGTACGTATATAAGCACAAAGTCATGCATGGGTTTAAGCCCAACAAAAGCCATTAGTGATGTTAGGAAGAGCATCCAGTCATTTAATTGCTCCTGTACGTGTCACATATGAATAAGTCCTTAGCCCGATTTAACGAAAACCCTTTCTACCAGAGGTTTTCTCACAAGGATGGTGATTATAAGCAATTGGTTGAGTCTTTATTAAAATGGCATCAGCCCCTATCTTATGACTGCTTTAAGAGTATAAAATATATCAAAAATGACTAATCTAACATTTTAGAGCTTTGTTAATGTGTTTTTTTTTAAATTTATAAATTCATGAAAAAGCTAGGCATAATTATATTAAACGTTGTAATCTATAAACCAATAACTGCATGCATTTTAAAACAGCTTGAAATAAGCATTTTTCATAAAAATAAGGGTATATTCAGCTTGTTCAAACTTATGTAAGTTTATGAGAAATTATTATAGCATTGCTGTGAGCATAACAATTTAACAAAACAAAACAAACGCTTGCAGTGCTTCAGTTTTGAGATGCAAAATGCTACGCATAATAATTCCACATCCAAAAATTTACTATTTAAAGAAATGGAATTATTGTACCAACATGCACTACACTTTCAATTTGTGGTGCTTGCTTTCTGAAGCTCAAAATGGCAGCCAAGAAATTTTCTGTAAGTATATTATTTTGTTTTGCAGTATAAGTTTATATTTCAACATGTTAATGGGCGTAAGTATTAGCACTTCAATATAAATTCTTCTTAGGTGAAGTGTTTATACCTCTATAATATATTAGGCAGCTGTTGAAATATCTAAAATCTTTGTCGACTGTATTTTTTATTGAAACAGCAGATATTTTCATAACAGCATTTTTAAAGTTTCCAGCTATTTCATTTTATTATGTTCTTTAAGGGAAATCATTTCAACAATCCTAAATTAATGAAATTTTAACAAATACAACTGAATAATTAAGGTTTTTTCGACTTTTGCTTTATTCTCTTAAGTTTTCTTTTAATTTTTTCATAAATTGAGATATGAAAACCGTTGACTTTTCCATTACGATCAGTATGTATTTATCTAGCTTATATGACAATGACAGTTCACTTAAATGTTGCAGACCGCCCTCTCAGTTTTTTTTGCTACGCATAAATAGAATCAATACATAAATTTACCCGTGTAGTAAATGTTTAGAAGTTCTGAGGTCATAATTTGCTGATGCATACTAAGGTAGTGACCCTATTCCTCAAAAGCAATTGTAACTTTTATCTACGTATATACATCTATATCTGGGTTCTGCCAAATTAGTCAAAATATTAGCTTACTATAAAGTGTAGGTTCTTTTTTTCTGTTTCAGGTAATATGTTTACTCATAGTCTTGGAAGTTTATTCAAGCCAGGCAGGCAAAGAAAAACCAAATTCTATGCCAGTTCACTCCAACATAAAGCAGAAGGGAGTTCCTCATCCTGAATCCCATAATAATCCACATCACTCTCCCCATCTTTCAGATCCACAGAAGTCTCCCCATGTCTCAGTAGTAAATCATCAAGATGTCAAACCAATCATAAAACCACTGAAAAATCCTGGTCTTCCAAAGCCAAAACCACCCAAACCAAATTCTGCTCCAGCTAGGCTGGAAACACATGCCGATCGAGTTAATCAGCTTTTTGCCCAGCTGGACACGCCTTTGGTTAAGAACCAACTCAAAACAGCTTTTAAACACTTCAAAACATTTAAAGACCAGGTCGCTACTGGAAAAATTAATCAATGGGTACTGGCAACTCCCTTAGATGTTGAAAGAGATTCACACGGAAGACTTAAATTGAAATATAATGTTGACCCTAAAACCAATCTTTATAAAAATTACGTAAAAGGTGACGCAACAAACTGTTCACCGAGATGTTTAAATAAAATATGTGAGCTGCCAACAAGAACAAGAATTGATGCTTTGCTAAAACCTCAGTTAGAAGTGCACACAGAGATACAGATGCTGTACAGAGATGATGAAACCATTATAGACACTAAAACCAACAAAAAAGTTCCAAATAATCTGATGAAAAACCCGGCTAACAAAGGGAAAGTTATTCTGATTTATTCTACTTATATTCCGTGTTCCCAGAACCAAAAGCCTAAATATGGAGACTCAATATATGTAGAGTGTGCTGGTGAAATGGCTAACTTTGTGGCCAGAAACAATAAAAATAACAACAGATTCATTGTAATGTATGAAGAGGAGCATAAAGGTAAGAAGACGGTAGTTCCTGTATCTGAGTTGTATCTGGAAATGGCTGGAATTCCATGTTACAGATATGATGAGAGCTCTGACAGGCTAAACTTAGCTGGCTCGCGTTTGCACTTTTCTAAACATCATTTCTTTAAAAACCCCATTGCCATACAATTTTCAAGACCTCGTGTCACTAAAAAAGACAATGATAAATACTCTGCAGCACAATTATTCATCGACTGCCTTGCTCGAAACAGTTTACTATTTCCAGAACATGCCAACGATAGAAAAAAAGCAGCGGTGGAGTTTGATGTTGTCAAGTATTATCTTTACAAGACATTTTATAATAGAGAATTAGAAAGAGGAGAGTCGCCTGATGTGCTGTACAACAAAGTTAAGCCAAAAGTTGAAGGCAATACACGTAGGAAAGTCATTGCCAAAGCTTGTAAGGAGTTTGCTGATGCTATCAGGCTAGATGGAATAAAAAAGGAAACATGCCAGAAATTCCCAAACAATTATTACATTCTTTTTAATGGTGACAAAGGTGAAGCAAGATTGGAAACGCCTCAATATAGCTCGCTTAATAATCAAACTATTTGCAGAAAAAGTGTTGATAAAGTAATTCAGGTATTTGGAGACAACAGTCCTGTATTGAAAAACCAGAATTGTCAACCAACTCCTCGAGTATCCAATAGTGGAAACAGAGTTTACAAATCTCGTCGAGGAGGTCCACCAAGAAAGGTAATTCCTTATGCCAGTCACAAAAATGGTTACAGAAACAGTGGAGGGCCAAAGAGAACTGCTCCTCAAGTAAAGCCTCGATGGCAGCCTAGCAGTCAGAATGGCGGGCGGAGTGTAAAGTGGCAAAAAAAAGTTAAGCAAACTCTACCACCCTCAAGCAAGAAAATATAGTTATGGAGGTAGCCTCAGCCAAGGAAACCACAAACAAACAAGTTTATATCAAACCCATATAAATGATAAACACTACCGAAATAGTTACAAGAGTGATGTAATCTTTTTACCAGATATTTAGCAAAGCCATAAAGTCATAAAATTTATTTAAAAACTATTTTGTTAGTTTAATAGTCATGACATGTATGGTTTTATTATTTTTTCCCCGTTTTGCTTGCATGCACTTGGTATTTCATATCATTGCTTTAAAATAATAATCATCATCATCAGAATTTTTAAAAATTGTGACCTTGCAAAAAACCTTTGTTACCTTATAGTCCTAAAATACATGCTTGTAACTTCCATAAAAACAATTTACGTGTTTAGTTGAAAATTAATTGCTACTTTGTACACCATAATCAAAGCAAAATTTTAAAAATCTTTTCTGTTTCTTACAACAACATTTAGTTTAAGTATAGTTTAAAATTAAAATCACTAATAGTTATGATAATTATAAATGAATAGATTAAGCATACAAACTAATTTACCACACAAGTTACAATAATATATGCACTGTTTGCCTAAATAATCCACTATTTTATCATGCAATGTTTAACAAAAACAACTGCATACAAATGGATAACATTAAATACAATATTTTTTATATTAGATATGTACCTATAAATAGTAATTCCTCACACAGGTGCATGCAAATTCTTAAACTGCAGTTTGTGCGTTTCATTTCAAAAACTTGAGGTTGTCTACTAAAATAGGTGCCTGCTCTATATTGCTGATGAGTTACCATAAGTTACAGAAGACCACTTGAAACATATAATTAATTTGTGAGACAAACATAATCAAATACAAAGACTACAATAATGAATATAGGGCTATTACTGGCAGCAAATGTAACGAATGTAGCCTGGCCTTTTAGCAGTGGCAGCACTTAATGATTAAAGTCAACCATTTTTGTTTAGATCACTTTAAACTTTAAAATATAATGTTTTAAGTCATTACTATTTTAGGTTCCTTGTGTACATTCGTGTATAATGCATGGGTGCATTTTTGAGTGTGTTCTTCATATAATATATTATATACTCGTGTATATATATACACGAGTATATATATATATATATATATATATATATATATATATATATATATATATATATATATATATATATATATATATATATATATATATATATATATATATATATATATATATATATATATATATATATATATATATATATATATGCCCTCCATCCATCATTAAAAACATTCTAAAATCCATCAACAAAAGACATTCCATACTCCCATATCTAACAAAGAAAGCTTGAATAGTGAAGCACATTTATCAGAATGCCCTGAAAACAGTGGGTATAATTTTACATTACAATATGGGAAGCAACTATAACAAACTGTAAAAAACCTAAAAGAGGAACATTATATGGTTCAATCCACCCTATAACAGCAAACAGGTGGCAACCAACATAGGAAGACAATTCCTCAACATAATAGCCAAAGTGTTTCACCCAAAGCATCCCCTAAACAATCTTCAATAAAAATACTTCAAAACTGAGCTGTTCTTACACTCCCAAAATAATGTGCAAGATTAACATAGGGAGAACAAAAGTTTTGTGTTTTATGTGCATGGGAATAAATATTTATCGTCGCAGACTGAAAGAAAATAGCATTGTGAAAAAAAAGGTTATATCATAAGTATAAGCTGCAAGTTACAAGTGTGAGAGCAAGTGTGGATAAGTGAAAAATGCTGGGTTTTTATAGTAGTAAAAAAGGTTAGCTGTTGTGTATTAGCAATAATGAATGTGGAAAAGCATAATATAGCTGGCATAGCTAAGGTGATATATATGTGAAAAAGCTATAGTGCAGTTGGGAAAAGCTTTATTTTCAGCTTATGTAAGGCTCCAACAAAAATAAAAGTGGCTAGCCAAAGATTGGTTTCATGAAAACAATGCAAAGCTGAATGCATTACTTAATGAACGAAATAAGGCTAAATCAAAAGCACTAGAGAGAAGAACAAGAAGTAGCACTGACCGATTAGCGCAAGCACGCAGCAAGTTGCAAAAATACACTCGAGGAAAAAAGTCTCAATGGTGGGAGGAAAAAGCAGAATCACTCCAACAGGCAGCTGATAAAAACAACATGAAGGCATTCTACAATAGCCTTAGAGAAGTTTATGGGCCGCAGAACAGGGGAATCGCCCAATTGCTGGACCAAAGTGGTAAAACAGTACTTACAGCAAAGAATGATACCTTAAAAAGGTTCGCCCAACATTTTGACCTGTTGCTGAATGTACCAGGGGAAGTGGATCAGGAAGCTCTCAATAGTCTCAAAAATATGCCACCCAATTTAAGTCTAGATGATATGCCAAGTTTTGATGAGCTTCTGGATGCTATAGATGCAACCAAGGAGAATAAATCTCCTGAAGAATGTGGCATTCCAGCTGAGGTGTGGAAGTACGGTGGAATCAGGCTTAAAGAGAGACTATATGATCTGATTGCTTATATATGGAGTAATGAGAAGATGTCACAGAACTGGAAAGATGCAAACATTGTGCCCATTTTTAAAAAGGGTAGTAGGAAGGACTGTGGTAATTATAGAGGAATCTCGCTTTTGTCTATAGCTGGAAAGATTATGGCCCGTATCATCCTCAACAAAATCAATGTAAATATAACTCCAGGAATACTTCCAGAAACACAGTGTGGCTTTCGAAACAGCAGGAGCACCATTGATATGATATTTAGCTTTCGCCAAATTCAAGAAAAATGTGCTGAACAGAACATCGAGCTGTATGCTGTATTTATAGACTTTACAAAAGCCTTTGATACAGTATCAAGAGATGGCCTCTGGAGGGTACTGAAGAAGTTTGGCTTAACTGAGAAGGTCACCAACCTGATAAAAGCTTTTCATGCAGGCATTCAAGCCAAGGTAGTGCAAGGTAGAGATGCTTCAAATGAGTTTGCAGTAACCAATGGTGTCAAGCAGGGGTGTGTTCTTGCGCCCACACTATTTTCATTATACTTGACCACTATGCTTGAGGTGGCATTTAAAAATGTAAATGAAGGGATTTATATTCAAACTCGACATGGGTCTGATCTCTTTGATGTGGCTCAGTTCAAGTCTAAGACCCGTACTACAAAACACCTAGTCAGAGAGACGTTGTTTGCTGATGACAGTGCTTTGGTGGCACATTGCGCTGCAGATATGCAAGTGCTAGTGAACAATTTTGCAAAAGCAGCGGCTCAGTTTAGCTTAAAAATCAACATAAAAAAGACAGAATGCATGTACCAGCCAATCAAACTCATCCACCCTCCACCTGAACCTGAAGTTGTCATGATAGATCAAGAACCAGTTGTACTTGCCTCAGACTTTACTTATCTAGGAAGCACTGTTTCCTGTACGGCAAAAATAGATAAAGAGCTACGGAGCAGACTAGGCAAAGCAAGTGCGGCTTACGGAAAGCTGCAGCAGAGACTCTGGAACAACAGACATGTATCCATCAGGGTAAAGTGTAAAGTCTACAGAGCGGTGGTGCTCTCAAGCCTGCTGTATGGAGCAGAAACATGGACAATATAAAGGACACAGGTGAAGAAGCTAAGCGCTTTCATGATGAGGCAACTGAGAGACATAATGGCTGTAAAATGGTATGACAAAGTTACGAATGAAGAAATATTAAGACGTGCCAATTTGCCAAGCATGGCCGACATCCTTATAGAAAAGAACTTGAGATGGCTAGGCCATGTGCACAGGATGGAACATAGCCGGCTACCAAGACAATTGCTCTACTCTCAGCTGAAAGATGGTAAAAGAAATACAGGGCGACCTAGACTCAGACTTAAAGATGTTTCTAAGAGGAATATGAAATGGAAAGCAATAAACTTGGGTTCTTGGCAGCAGACAGCTGACAACAGAGCTGCGTGGAGAGCTGCAACCAAATTTAAGCCGAATCCATAAAACAGTCATAGTCGCATCGACTGACTGCAAGAGATATATATATATATATATATATATATATATATATATATATATATATATATATATATATATATATATATATATATATATATATATATATATATATATATATATTGACAATATATAGGATACTAACTTGATATCAAAATAATATTATGCAGCATAAATGCAGTTTATTAAATGAATGAGACATATTCATCATCAATTTGTATTGACAGTATGACAGTATTATTATAGTATCATATACTAAATTTATATTATGAACCAAATAATACTTTATTAATTAATATAATTGACATAATTAATTAGTATATATAACATCACAATAAGTTTTATACAGTTTTGTGTAAACAGAAAACTAACAAACATGTATCTACTTGAACTGCTTTATAGACATGCATTTACAAGTTTATATTGTAAAATATAAAAAAATATTTGATTGATTGTATACTTTTGCCAATTTATATAGGAAAATATGAAGTATGTTAGAATGCAAGTGTTTCAAATTATTTTCCTGGTAGATTTATTTTTCCTTCAGTTGAATGGATCTATCCACGAATCTAAAAAACGCAGATAATTTACAATCAACCTCATAATAATTAGATTTTACAAGAAAACTGAGTGATAATGTCTTATTCAACTGCTTTTGAGTACAATACAAACACAAATACGGAAGCAAACGCACACCCACACACACTCACACACACACACTCACACACTCACACACACACTCACACACTCACACACTCACACACTCACACACTTACACACTCACACACTCACACACACACTCACACACACACTCACACACTCATACACTCATACACACACTCACACACTCACACACTCACACACTCACACACTCACACACTCACACACTTATACATCTATACACACTCATTAATAGGCATCAACAGCGAGCCAACATTATGCGACCGTGTTAGATTGTTTTTGTGACACATTTACCGTAACTTATTTTATATGGTTTTGTAATCAAGCTTAACTAAACAGTATAATACATTTTCAGTCATAAAGTTTAAACTTACAATAGGATTTTGAGCTCCATACAGTTTTTGCAAACCAGTACGAGTGTCTTCATCAATTTTATCGTCATTTTGATCTTCATTGAAAGCATACATAATGCTGTTTCTGTCTTTAACATGGTCTAGTCCCAGTGCATGGCCTATTTCGTGGCACAGGGTAAATTTGAATGACACTGGTTTACCTGCATGAGTATATATATAGTGCAGTATTTAGTAAAGTAACATGTAATAAAAGAAGACAACTCTATAGGGTAACTATAATGCATTTAGCTTGGTGTATAATTCTTGATTTAACTTTGTATAGTCCGTCAAAAACTGTCAGTATACGCAAAAAATATAAACAATGCGCTTGTTAGAATTTCTAATGTTATTTCAAATGCACAAATACATATTTTCACTTTTCCTAAAACCTATTTTATTGAAAAACTCAGTTATTTATAAGTATAAGATTGTTATTGTTTCAAAATCACAATTAAAATAATTTTCTACATGTGGAGCTATTTGGAGCATATTTTCTCAACTATAATATACAATAATTATAGGCCTACTCAGCATATTATATTCTATTATATTAATTCTTATATGACACTCAGGTATGTATATTCACTTCTCAGTGTAGTAGAAAAACATGTCAACTTTTCTGGTTAATTTTTAATTAATGTGTATGAGGGCTTTTAACATATGGAGAAAATATATAAATACATTAATGGGCACAGTAGATAAAACATGTCTCTACCTTGCTGTCCTGTTGGTTTTGATGACTTTCTTAACTTCCAGTTTTCTTCTTTTTCAAGGCGAACCCAGGAGGTTTTTCCAGGTTGAGGCTCCATACCACTGCCATACATGCCGTATCTCCTGCGTCCATCAAAGTGTTCAAAGTATATGGAGATATCTGCTTTAACATCACTTTGCAAGATTTTAAACCACAGCTTGCCTTCAATGGTGAAACTCTACAACAGTCCATGCAGCATAATTATTGACAGTAAACAATCAAACATACTAAACAATTAGTAGCGTTTTGACAAACAGCCAAGCAAGTAATTGCAAAACTAAAACGTCAAAACTTTTCATTGTACATGGACATTATACCAAATGCATTTATACATTTAACAAATTTTTAGCTAATGATTGTTGATATAATAAAAAGCAATCTGTAACTTTGTATTTATATTTGTATCACTCAACACCTCATTCTGATTCCAAATGAAATATTTTTACATACATTTTATATATTCTTTAAATATCTATTTAAAAAAAATACTTTTTTTTGAGATTGCACCCCTGGTTCATCAAATTTTATAAAACAGGCATAACACGCTTCGGCTTTCCATTTAAAAGAAAGTATTTTTCAATGTTTTCAATACTTTTAAAGCAAAATTAATAAGAAAATCTCAATTGTTTTAATCCTGTAAAAGTGAAAGATAGCAAAAAACATCAAAATAATAGACTGTGTGTCTTGACAATGCGCTATAATACAACAAACATATAAATACTATTATAGCAGCATAACTCTGACACTGTATAGGGGATGCTTGCTGTGTTTTTGTCCTTTATGTTGGCCAAGACCCATTTTTGCTGCAGTTATATGTCAGGGTGACCCACTTAGCTGCTTATAACAAAGGTTTGTTGAAAATATATAAGACTTATAAGTCTACAATACCTTAGTGCATTCATGGAGTACTTTAAGCTGCTGCCAGGGGGAGAAAACTGCTAAATATTCTTTAAAGTTTATTGTGACGGGCATGTGCTTCCATATTTGACTTCCAAATCTGACCCATCTTTTTTCCATCCGATGCCCAGCCAACATCGAAGTTTCCTAAAATAGATTATGTTTTATTTAGGCTGTTTAAAAGAATATTTGCATTTTTTTTCAAATTAGAAATAATAATATGTAATGAGAACTATAATAACAATATAAGTTATAAATCTATACTAAAGTTGTTTTCATGTTATTTCAATACACTAAAAATACTATTTTAATAGCTAGATCAGCATATTTGAGCAGTCTTTAGAAGGCCTTGTAATAATTCTTGTAAAATATTATCTTCTGTTACAAAGCTACAATAAAAGAAGACAACTCCAAAAACTCTATTCAGCCAATTATTATTAATGTAACCACTGAACTCTAGACTATTGCGCTTACTGTGAATTAAATGACTGTGCTTACCCCAGCAGCAGAAATTTCCAGTGGCGAGGAGAAAACTCCAGATAGCCCCACTGTGACTCCAATTAGCAGGAAAACTGATGCTCTACACAGCTTGGCCATCTGTAGGTAATGTTTAAATTTACTAATTAGTAAATAGTAATTTCATTGTACTGACAATATGTTGATGCTAATCTTGAAGCATACTATAACTAGCATTATAAAGCAATACTTCTTGTAGTAGTTATAGTACAAAAATAAGCTAGAGTGTTTATTATATAATATTATCCAATATCAGTCTATAATTTCATTGTAACAATTTGCATGAATTTACCTCAATGTTTATCTCATGCAGTTAAAAAATGACATGTGCGTATTTAACAAACTGAATCAGTCATAATTTGACTAAAATTACGACAGTTAGCTGCAGCTAACTGTCGTAATTTTAGTAACTTGTTACATATTAGAACTAGCTTATCTTATAACAGCATTTTTGAAAAGCCATTTAATAGCTTCTTATGCACAATGACTGCAAGACTATAGTTGTATATATATAGATTATAATCAAATTATATAATGAAAAATGTTTATTAATTTTTTTAACATGTAGTATTTTTATAAATATTTTTATATCAATTATAAAACAAAAACATTATATGCTATGTCTAATATACTTACTGTATTATAGTTGGTGTATATAAAGCAGCAGAATTGTAGCTAACCAGAATTCATCAAGTGGTGGAATGGGTTGTTGTTTACAGTCAAACTCCTTATATACGTAGACTGCAGGAGATGATATCAAGTATAATCTTTATTGGTGGCAACTTGTGGTTTCTTTATCCCTAGTAGCATTGTTCCTTAATCTGTACTACAGAGAGTTGAATAATGAGCATAAGTCTGTAGAATTTTGGTAAAGTGACAAATAATTATCCAAACCTTCACAATAAGCAGGATTCTTGTAATCTTAGTTTGAACAAAATAGAAATTCAGCCAATCAGGCGATGTACAGAGCATTAAAACTCACATCTGATTATAAGAGGACGGCTTGTGGAAATGTGACTCCTACAGTGGACGAGATTATCCTAAATAGCTATGTAAAATAGGTATTGCATAATCTTCCGCCAAATTATTAATGTCTGCATTATATTATGTCTCACTTATAATACTTTTTCTTTATCACCCCTAGTATAAACAAATATATAAGATATAGAAATTTTATTTCATTAGGCAAATACCTACAATTTTTATTATTGTGAGCTGTTTGATTTAACACTCCATGCAGTATTATGTCATTATATCGCTATAAAAATGTATGTATTTATAGAAAAAAAAATTAATAAAGACATTGCACGGTTTCTAAACATAATTCTCATCTCTTTAAATTACAATTTGCCAACCTAGAATGCTAAATTGTAAAGTTTTAAAAATATATATTGTATCAAAATTGTTTCTATTGCAAAAATAATTGAATATAACTAGTAGTAGCAACAAATATGTATACAATGTTTTAGTGGCAAATATTTTTTTCTAAATCGTACTTCAACTGATTATATGCAAGTGATTTAATTTTGTTTTCCTCTACATCATGCATGCATATGATGACTTATGTATATATGTATATATATATATATATATATATATATATATATATATATATATATATATATATATATATATATATATATATATATATATATATATATAAATAGAAGTAAGCATGATTTGCTGCTCAACGGGAGATTCTAATAAACAAAGTCCCATCACATTAGTAAGTTTATAGCTGGTTAAGCCAAGGAAACGAGTCAAGTAGGAAACGGAAAATCCTTCATATATAAAAAAACAAGATGGAAGTAATAAATGTCTTTGCAAAGTAAGCTCAGCTGCTATAAAATTTAAGTTATTGTCAGTGATGAGTCATAAGCATTATATATACAAGTTGCATATACAAGACTAAAGGCAACTTATTGTATATATACAGTGCGTATTATATAATATAATATATTATGCAGGTTCTATGCATACATGCTTCAGAACATTACTATACTGTTACTGTAATATTAAACCACTTTACCAGGTTCACTCCTTAAGTATTCTTTTGTGCATTCTATCACATAGCTTTCATCAGCACTATAAAATCTATGATGCCATAACTCCAAACACAGCAGACCCATAATTCTTCATTAATCAGCCTAGAAATGATGACATGAATGAGTAGCTATAGAATACCAATAACTACAAAAATTGAACTAGTGCAAATTTGGAGCTTTTTTGGTTTATAATATGTGAAAACTTGTCAAGTTTACATGCAGGGTGTCCCATGTGTTTGTGTGAGCAATGTAACTGGCTTACAAGCAGTGCATTTTTGTTATTTTTTGCCTATAGTCAAAATTTCGTTTAAAACTAGTTGAAATTTAAAATAATATATATAATATATATTTTATTTTTACAGTTTTTTCTTAACTGTGCTTAAAGCTGCTAAAATGTAGGTAGTTGAATTTTCAATACCTTCGCGGTACTAATACTTCACTACCAGCATAAAATAGCAAATTTTGCTACTATGCAAAATTAAAGAAATAGCTGTTATTAATGTGTAATTTCAGGCTTAGTAAACTTTAATAGCTATTATAATTTGCAATACAGTCTTTGTTATGCAGGTGCCCAATAGTTTAGATAGAATTGAGAAGTTGTCCTCCTTTCAAACACTGACTACCATGTAATCCAGTACCACCTGTTCATGGTCGAGCCGCTGGCGACTAAACCAGTGTACACCCGCTGCCTTGCGGGATGTGTTCCAAATAAACACAAAGGCTATGGGAGGTGGTCCCTATACAAATGCAACGGGTCTGTGAACACTCGTCAGGAAACTGAAAGGGCGAATGAATTCCATGAATCAACGGCCATTCACTGCAACTAGGCATGTTTTCCAGTCGTCGAGGCTCTCTTGCCACTGGATTCATACATGCCTAGCCAAGCTTACAGAGTATCGTTTCGTGCGACAATGCTCTATACCACGCACAGCTTTTGCTTGCAACCCTCCTCAAGCCCTGCGGCGATTGGGGCGTAGCGACGGAAACAGGGAAGTGAAGCCTGGAAGTTTCCAGTTACAAACCAGCACGTAGGTAGAGATTTATCAGTCACTCAACTTAGGACAGGGAGCAGTATGGTTGTTCGGTATTGATCTCTATGACTGAGCAGTCCTTTTTAGGACCCACTCTGTTCACCTCAATCAGAGGAGAGGGCTAAAAAAGGTGCCCCAAACATAGTCTGCTCCCAACTCAACCTGGCTTTATTACCGCGTCCAGCGGGTTCACCTCTTTGCGGTCAGAAAATACAAATGAACATAAGGGCTTGCAAGCAGACATCATACTCGTCACACGAGGGATTGCTGACATTCTTAGGGGTTGATCAGCTTTATATATAATTATTTGTTATAAGCTTTTTAATATCATTGCATCTGCTATTGAAGGAAGGCAGTGCCTATAAGGATGGCTGCATTGGTAGTGAATATATAGCAAGCTGCTGTTTTAGCACACCACTTTCAGTGCATACATTATATATTATATCTATACTTTATTGGAAAAAACAGTTTGTTATGCAAGCTTGAGCATAACAATAAAGGTGTTCAAACAATTGTAAATTTAAAAAATTATAATTTGAAGAATTAAACAGCACGAAAATCCTGAGACACTGGACACTGAGACAAAGGTAGAAAGCAGGTACCACTTCAGCACTAGTGAATGAATTTTTGCACACATGCAAGTAGAAATTTTTATATATATGACCATGTTACTAACTTACTTTGAATATTTTCTATAAGCTACAATCCTTCACTTCAGATTATAGAATGTAAATATCTTCCATGAGATAATCTTGTTCATCGGCTTAAATGGATTTTCTATAACTAGTATTGAGCTTTATCAAACATGTTCAGTAGGAGATGATTAATTGTTGTCTCCTACTCCACCTCCTACAGTACAATGGCATATTATCAGTCTTATAGACATGAGATTACTGACTATAATGATGTCTCCAGTGTGAAGGTCAAAAGTTACATTGACGTCACTTTGCCCATCAACTCTTTGTATTACCGGCTATATAAATAGGTGGAGTTACCTGTGCATGCCTAGGCAAATCATCCACTGGCTGTTACCGTTTATTATACAAAATTCATCACTATTGGACACAATATGCATGATGTACTAGTGCTAAATAAAATATCGTGTAGTACATGTGGAAAAGAAGATTGATCCTACTGCAGGACAACATAACATTGCATTACTAAATGATACTCCATGCAGCTGCTAGGAGCAATGCCATAGACTTACAAGTTGTACAAAGACTTGCAACCTTTCATTATAGCCACAACAATAGTAAATATTTATTGAATTAAATGTTGATGTTTATATGCTGATCTGGTTGAAAGATGCTATTGTGGTTGGGAGGTAAAGAAAGGTCTGGGCCAGCTGAAGTTGACAGCAAAAAGTCTCAAGCATTGACAAGAGTGTGCTGGCTGGGCTATGCAGTACAGCAGCTAGAAAGCTGTCTGCAATGTAGAGTTTAGAGACAGTGAGGCTATCTGGGAGACAGGAAGCAAATTTTTGGAGGCGGAGCTATGAGTTCTCAGACTAATAGGAATGGACAAGATTAGAAGTGAGTGCACCAGTTATGAACCGCAGATGCAGAAAGGATTGAAATGAAGGCTAAACTGATCAGTGGTATCGTCATGTGCTGAGAAAATGTTGTGAGAATTATGGGGAAAAATGTTTATGTAGATTAAGTTGAGAGAGGACAACTCACCAAAAGGTCCATGAAAGCAGTGAAAGATATACAGGAGCTATAAGGCTAATATCTAAAGGTGGGGATGATATGAAGGAAATAAGGCTGAACGTTAAAACAAAGAATTAGAATAGCTTATAAAGAGACAGTTCACTGTAGCTATACTGGGAGGGAGCCAGCTAAAAGATAAAAAATAAGATAGCTAGAAAGTTAATAATCAGCTATAATTAAATCCAATTTAATATGTATAGCCAAAAACTGTGCTTTTATGATTGTCTTGAAAATAGATTAACAAAAAATACTGCATCAGCTTTCGCACTTTTGCTCTACAGGAGGCTTCTGTCCTTGCTGAGTTCACCTTGGGACACTTAATGCATTACCTTTTAACAGATGTACCACCCCAGTCAAACTCTGCGCCTGACACTGTCTTCAGAGCGGTTCATCACTGCCTCGACCCATACTCACTTTCAGTCTAACTGACTAAGTATAAAGAAACTACGGAAGCAGTGATATTTCATTGCAAACGCTGAAAGGACGCCTCCCACCTATATACTACACCTTTCGTGTCTCTTTGCAATAATCAATGGTGTTCAATTATTTGTATTTTATTGCATACATCAAACTGCTATATTTTCTGCCTACAGGGACCAAAAATTATAAATGCATGTAGGTCAGCAACATGATATTTATTTTCCAAAGTCTTGAGCTACATGCTGTGTAAACTAATCCCCCTACCACCACTGGGATTCAAAACACAGACCTCTGGCTTGCAAGCTATAATAGCCTGCAAACCATTACACCAGATGGACTACTGAGCAAACTCATAGCTACATACTGCATGTATACAATTCATTGCTTGGTGACTGCATCATGGTACAGATGACATTTATAGCTCACCGGTATATATGCAGATGTAGCTTATAGTATGTGAATTGACTTCAACTTTATAAATAGAATAATATTACGCTATTAATGCTTAAGAATTTACGGTGTATACGATGTATACCTATAATACAAAGTTTGCGATTTGCTAGACAAGTCTTTTGTCTTGCTAATTTTCAAACATGGCAACAACAATGCAAACTGCAACTACATTGGCATAATGTATCAAAACAATATTAAAATTTGAAGCTCAGAAATTTCAAATCAAAAGATAACAAATTATGGTGTTCAGATGAATTGTTATCAATTAAAATAATATGGCCATTTCCAGGCCAGTTGATAGTGTCAAAAATACAATAGATTAACTGATTTTATCATGTGGCATAATAAAGTTCGATTATCATTAATAGAAAATTGGACTATTGGTTTATATTAATATATTTAATAATAAACATGTTGAAATCATTTATGATGGTGTCAGTGCCAATAAATATCTTTTAACCTAATATTAAATACTAACAGTGAAACTGGATGGCTGTGATAACTGTTGTTAATAACTGCAAGCAGTAGAAACAACTACTTCCATATCTGCTTTATAAACATCAAAGCTTAGAATTATGAGCAGTAAAAGAAGAGACAACTTTTTTATTTTATTTGTAGGTTCTGGGCAAAGAGAAGACAACATTTGTTATTTATTTGTGATGGTTGTGCTATAAGACCTAAGTGATTGCAAGCATTTGTACCAGCATCAAATTCATAGTAGTTGCCTGTCCCTGTATCACAAATTATAAAATACTGGCTCGGTGAACTTTGTTTAATATTTGCCCCCTATTCACACTTACCGTATCATACACCGTAACAGCAGATATCAGCCATTTTTACAAATGTCTGAGCTTCCTGTACTGCGTTGCGGTACGGTAGAATCAAACACTGCTTGATTCAAATAAGTTGCTGCGGGCTCCTATTGGACGAAAAAATTTTTGCGTCAACTCATTGGATATAATTGTTCAATGAAGTGTCATAGATCGTACCTAATAGCGGACATTAAAAACTTCAGCTCGGACACATTAAAAACGGCTAATATTTTATGTTACCGCCTACGGCACCGGTAAGTGTGAATGAGGGGTGAAAGTTAATAACAGTTCATATAGCAAATCATATACCATCTGAGGACAGATATGAGCTGTCACACAGCTGGCTGAATAAATGTAACTATAGAACTGCAGGTGCAGGTGACATGTAGGTGCTCTACATGTGTGGCATGGGCGTGAAATTTGCAGCTAACCAATAATATCAAATAGTTAGATTCTTTGTCTTCTTCAAAGTCAGCTATAATGAAGCATTACATATTTATATTCTCATTATTTAAGGCTTGAATTTTAAGCACATGGGCATCTGCTAACCAGCCTCAACCTTTGCTTCTTGTAACTGCTTAGAATTCTGGCTAAAGCTAATATTTATGATAGCAGGTGTAAAATATTAGTTTTCTCTTACAATGTATTTTTATTGGCAAACCATAAAGTAGAGGCTAAACGTTTGATGTTTAGAAGTTAGAACAATATTCACCGCGAGATATAAAACTGTGGGTATAAACAGTAGCAATGCTCTCTAATGCAATAATTATATCCATCACCAACCAGTATAATTTCCTAAAACCTATTATCACAGAGCACTGCACGGTGACCTTTAACCCTCTAGAGAGAAATTATTCGAGGATACAATGCGTAACAAATGATTTCAACATCTGATGGTTTCTAACAGCAGAATATCATTCATAGTACTTCGTCTGTAGCTGAAACGTTCACACAGGCTGCACTGTCATTTGTAATAATTGCTAGAAGGAGGTTTTGGGCTAATAGTGTTTTAGTGTGTACTGCTCTTTAGCTAATTGCAATTATATTTCAGTTAGCCTATTAATAATTAGTAACATTTAATTATTTGTGAATAAAGCTGACTGTAACAGCACTTATTCCTCACATTAGTGGGGCCGGACTGTCTGACTGTACTCTAATGCTGCCTCTTCTCTGACTCATTTCACCAACTAGTTGCTGACTTGGAGGGTTTACTTACAAACAGATTAGGAGAAGCAGGAAAATCTCTAAGAAACATGGCTTATTACTCTTTAGTATTTGTCATTTTGCTGGCATTAAAATCTACATCAGCCTTGGGTAAGTCAATAATGAACTTTCCTTTTGAAAAAAGATTTTATTTAACTACTGATTTTCCTTTTGCGCATTGGAGGAAAATATAATCAAAATGAAACTTGAAAATATTACTTATTCAGAAAGTGAAAATGTTTGCTTTAATTTTCTGAACAAATATATTAATTATAATAATTATAATATTGTTGCAAACTTTGCAAAAGTTGCAAACTTGCTTATAGTAAGACCAGCGTTGAGTTTGTGCATAGATCTCTTTTTGAAATTCAATGTCACTAGACTTTTGGTAGAATGCTTTAACTTTTAGTTAGTTGTATACTGTCTGTACTGTTGGCAGACATATTGTACAAGGAGCTGTTGTTTAGATTCACTGCACTGAATGTCTGCCCAACTTTATTAGAAGCAGAATATCAATATAATGAGATTTCATTACGCTATGAATTATTTTGTCAACATGTTTAGCCCAGTAGTAGGACTGGTATATAAGTTAACTGGTTGGTGGCTGCTTTTAAAAAGTCTGCTGAACAGCTTTTTAGTTTTACGAAATTGCCAAATTGGTTTTTTGTAATAAACTGTCAAAGATGACATTAACAGGGCCTGGCTGACTAAATATAAGAAATAGTGTCGGCAATGTTCCCAGATCAGTTTATGGTGGGGAACTGTGATTCACATTAATTGCCATGCTGCTGAGACAAATGTCTGTCTGAATATTGAGAAAGAATCTTTAGGAAAGTTGAGATTACCATCTCCAGTTGTTGCATCATATGCCCCTTTGCAGATCAAGTATATATACAATATGTGTTAGAACACTAAGTATTTATAGGCTTTTTGAGTTAATTTTGAATTCATGCTTAATATAATATCATCAAGTATGCTTGAAAATTCAATTTATTAAAGCAGATTATTTTTAGGCTTCAAAAGCAGTGACAAGCTCGGAAGTGAGAGCTTTATTTACTCATTATTAGTTGAATTATAGTTTTTTTATATTAGCAATATGATAACAAAGATTTTTAGAAAGACAAGAGTCCCATTTATGTATATTCATATTTACAGGTGATGTTCTGTGCACAGTTGACCCTGTGTCCACCTACATTGACATGTGCAAAGATGGCTGCAACAAGTATGTAATACAGGAGAATAATAGCCAAGTTCTCTCATTTAAAGACGGGTCTGGTAGCCTGAGAAAGTGCAATATGACTTTGGAAGCGGAACCTGGACTAGCTATTATCATAAACAAAGGCATTCTGTTTGATCCAGGTGTATGTGGGAATCCATGCAATGCCGGAGATTTTATCAGTTTCACAGGTTGGTAATAGTATGAAATACAAAGTATTGGGTATTATTTTCAAATCTTATTACTCTGGTGATGGCTTCATAAAAGTGTGGTATAGCATTTTATGGGTTGGGCGTGTTTAAAAGTTGCCTTCCATAGCCAGCTTTGTGTAAATAGCAAACACCTAGATATATAAGTCCTAGTTATATTTGCCCAGCATATTGTAAAAATTTCTTAATTAGTGTTACGATTTGTACCTCAAAAACGTAGTGTGTTGGCTCTATGGATTTAAAAAGTGGACTTATTTCATCAAACTGAGGTTTACATAAGGTGTTAGAAACCGCATGATGACTTGTGTACTAAACTATTTTATATGCCGTGTAACTTCACACTTTAGTAGGAAAAATCATTTCTCCAACTATAGTTTCAATGGCAACTGTAACGCAGGAAGCTCCAAAATAGTTGGCAACCAAAACATACAAGAGTAATAAGATAGCAGTTCCAAGATTAGAATTGGCTTGAATAAAACACTTTCCTTCTTTCTCTCTCTTCTTCCTATACTTCCTTCAGAACAAAGAGTATATATGTTGCTTATTTAGCATGTTTTTATTGGTTTGGAGTTATTGGGCTAGAGTTAAAGTTAGCCTTAAAAATACAGTTTATGCACCTACCCCTCCCTCATTGCTGAATAATTATGTAGCCTAATGGCTCCCTCTCTTACTGCTGTATAATAGACTGACTAATTTCCCTTTTCAACTGCTGTATTATATAGACTAGTCTCTGCAATAGCCTAATTTCTCTCTCCCTCACTACTGTAGAATAATAGCCTTATTTCTCCCTCACTACTGTAGAATCATAGCCTTATTTCTCCCTCCCTCACTACTGTAGAATAATAGCCCTATTATACTCTCTCCCTCACTACTGTAGAATAATAGTATAAGTTCTCCCATCCTCATTAGGTACTATACATTATACTAACTACCCACTCTCTTACTATTGTATAATAATAACCTGGCTGTCATAGTCTGGTAGGCATGTAAATAATAAATTCTTAATTTAGTTAATTTATCATATAGCTATTAGTAGAACTCTAAAATTAGCAGAAGCAATATAAACAAAACAAATCCCCAACATTGTTTGTTTATGGCAGCTAGACCCAGTAGGAATTTATTTATCAATCAAAGGTTGGGAAATCAAATCTATACTGTCTAATTTAGTTACAACAAAATCTTATCTTTGAGGACACACATTGATACAAATAATTTGTTTGTTTATATTCATGCTGACGCAAAGACCTCAACTTTTAGTACTCAACAAGAAAGTTGATAAACAGAGTAAGCGAAAGCATTCAATAAATTTTGAGGTTGTGTAGTTATCATTCTATATATTATGCTATTTAAAGTATAAATAAACAATTTTTTTACTCACACACTCGTATCGTTATGAGAATTGTCAACACTTGCTTCATATTATATTAAAAGATAAATTGTGTTTTCCTTATTCGATTTTGTTTTTGGTGTAAGATGCTTTAGCGCTGACAAATATGTGATGTTTTCAAGCAATGTGTGGCAGTGAGTGATATCATGTGTCTATAGGTAGCTCAGAGAAATGTTATTTTAGTTGTATCTTTTTAAAACACTCATTATTTTTATACAGGCATTCATAAGAATAGATATATTCCAGGACCAATAAAAACATAGCTAAATGAGAAATAACTGCGCTAAGAACACAACTTGAAGCTGAATCTGCTTTACCTTGTAGAAACATTTCCTCAACAGTTTATTTATGCTGCACAATTTCAATATTTGTTATTTATAAGTGTAAATTTCTGTTTTAGATGACACAAGAACTGAATGCATATGCAATGATGTTGCTGGCCAGCAGCTGTTTGCATCAGCGAATAGCTCAGTGCAAATAGAATACAAGGGGAACATTGAGTTTTCTCTCAACGTCCACAGTGAGTGTTTGTGTCTATATACAACTCTTGAGTTACTAATTATAGCTAGTTCTGATTGTATGCAGTTTTAAACACACACAACCACACACATAGAAAGTCAACTGTAATGAGTAAATATACTTATTTACCTACATCCTTTCTTTTTGAAACAACTTCATATTTCGATGACCAAGTTTACTATACATTATACAACATCGGAAATGCTTTTTTCAACTAGTTCAAAAATTATACTATATTCTGATACATGATTAGTATGCAGAAGGTTAGTTACTTTTTTAAATATTGAAGGGGCGAAATAGTTTTAGAATCATGAAAGAGAAAATGTTCTTTGAAAAGCAAAAGTTCAAACAAACATGGCCAATTGTTTTACCATTCCCTTTGAGTGAGTTCTTTTCCATTGGTTGCTGGATTGCCCATACAATGATGTTCAACAATACCAAGTTTCCTGTATTTCATATCATCATTGCACTAAGCTTGTCAGTTTTGATTTAATCACTGTTTGGGTCACTGAGGTACAGGCTGCATTAGCTCTTCTAGATGATCAGTCTGTGGCCGATAGAAAGGTCTTCGTGACCTGATGGTGTACATAAGTATATTTGTAAATAAGTCTGTTGGAATTATTGAATACATGACCAAAGATCTGTGGCAGTAGATAACTAAAAGTGATGTAATTACGTACTGTAATAGCCAGAACCTTATCTGGTTGGGTCTAAAACATTGTGGTGAATGGATAAATAAATAGCAATATCTCAAAAACAAAATTTTCAACAGTCTTCTAAGGTCAAATACAGACATTACAGACTTGAAACTTTTGTGCAATAATGTTCTACTTGCTTGTATAAATAAACACTGTGAGTAACAAAGGTTGCTAAAATGGGTACATAATGAAAGATTGACAGTTTATATTATGACTAGTAATTGTAATAGTTTGGCAGGAAATCCTTTTACTTTTTTGAGTGCACATTGTTCTGTAAAGAGAGGAGTTTGACTACTGTACGTGGCTCTGCAAGAGACATTTCATTGATCATTACAGTTAACATATATTTCCTTGAGAAAATATGATTTTAAAAACATGATGGTGATTCTCGTCAAAATTTTTTACATGAGACTAGCTAAAGATGGATATTTGATAGACAAAGAACTCTTTGATCCAGGTTCATACAGCTTTAGATGTTGCCTGCAATCTTTGCATTGCTTTAGACTGTTAAATCCATAGTTTTATTCAAAATATTTAACCGTTCATTTATTTTTCAAAATATTGAACATAACCTAATGCAGCATTGTTTATCTGGCAAAAATGCACATAAAATATAACATGTCATTCTTGTTTGTGCTCTTGTTTTCACCAGCAATTTTTTTATCGGAAAAAATGGTTACAAATATTTATGAAAAAGTATTGTTTAACATGGATGTACTTGTTACAAAATAGATAATAATAATATTGATGATGTACAACAATAATAATGCAAATACACTTCAGTTATAAAGCTTTGTAGTTAGGGACTTTTGGTTTTGGTTTTACTGAAGCCTAATCTAATTGGCTGATTCCACATGCCATGTCTTCCTTTATCCTTCAATCACAGTCCTTAGGTTCAAAACTTTGATGCTAGAGAACAAAACTAACTTCTTCTTCGATGCAAAAAGCTAAACAATTTCAAATGTAGAAGTCTGTGCAAAGAAACATGATTACAACTATAATGTTAGGTTTTTCGTTAGATTTTAAATTTTACTATAGTTACTACAAACTGTTTGCAGAAACTTATTAGCACTCAAAAATGTTGAGTTGCAGTGGGCAGTGTTCCGAGAATTGAAATTTTTTATCCTTACATGCTGTTGATTAGTAATAGCTTTATTTTGATGGCTTCAAAGTCAATCATTTATACTAGACTCAACTTCAATTTTATGCTTTGTTTTTGATGAGCACAAGCTTTCCCTACCTTTAAGATTATATGTGATGGAAAAACTTGCAACAATATTGAATTGGATTCTATGCTAGTTGAATATAACCATACTACAGTTAGCATTGTAAGATAATGTGTGCAGTGAATGTAACTAATTAGCATTTAGAACAAAGAATTAATTGTTGGAAGACATGTTTTCAAATGTTTTATGTCTTTATGCCTGTGATTTTGAGAAAAAAGCAGAAACATTCCTTTACTTCTGTTACATCTCACCATAATTCTATTTCTAAATTATTTGCAATGAACCTGCCATGAGTCACTGAAAACGTTGGCAGGCTGCATAAATGGCCCACACAGTAATATGAAAGAATCCTTCTACTGGCCCCATGATGTTCTATAATAATAAATATTAGATACACATGCTGACAGAGCAGCATTCACATGTTATGTCAGTGTCATAAAAAACATCTAAGATCTTTAGATAACAGACCAGTGGCATACTGACAACATTTGGAGACAGTTGACCTCAAACTAATTATTTGGAAATTACGGCAAATTCATTTGCAATTAACAGTCACTTAACATCTCATAAACTAATAGATTGCTGATTTTGATTATGCAGTATGAGTGGCAGCAATATGTTTTCTGTTGCTGAGTCAGCAGTTAGCCACTTCCTCTGTGACATGAACAACATATCTCTGTTGTTATACTTGTACCACTGTTCATACAAAATAGTAACTTTTTCACAACTTGAAACTCCATGCAGTAGCCGTAGGCTCAAGGTTAGAGTAAAATTACTCTGCTGAACGAGTTTTATTTTCAAATGTTGCTTCCTCCAATGTGTCAACTGTCAACTCCTAACCATGCTTACCAGTACCAGCATTGGGTGCTGGATTTTCAGCGAAAGGCGTATTTCGAAAATAACGTGATGGCACTAAAATGCTAATATGCTAAGGCGGCAATAATGGAAGGCGATATAAACTTTAGATATCCAGATATAGATGAAGTAGTTTCCTTTTCTACAATATATTTATTTTTTATTATTTTAAAAATGCTATTTTATATATATATATATATATATAATATATATATATATAATATATATATATATATATATATATATATATATATATAATATATATATATAATATATATAATCAATAATTATAGAGCTGGCTCTTCATTGTATCCTTAATATTTTTCAGCAAAAGGTTGCTCAACCAGAACTCTGTCTTCGAACCCCAATAAGAAGAACAAACTGTCGACCACACTAGTGAGAGGTGACCCTACCACCGACCCTTCTTATGTTGTTAGAGTCCAGTGTCGTGAGGGCTACATGATAAAACAAAACTACACCTTCATAGAAAATGAATGTTTGATAACTGCAGATAGTGAGAATTGGATAGGAAGTTGGCGAGAAGAAGGGGTTGGCTGTTCAAGTGAGTTACTATGATTATTCATGACTTTTCTGATGATTATAAATTAGTAAATATGCACACAGTTACAAAAAAGTTTGCACAAATATATTTATATTTTTGTTGTTTTTTCTAATTTGCATATGCACGTAACTCACACACGTGGGCAAGTGGACAAGCAGGCATTTGTATCACTCTATGTAGTATATTTTTAGTAAGTATTGTTCTAGAAGTTGGGTGCTGAACACCTAATATCATAATAACATAAAATTTAATACACTACCAAGTACCAACACTACATACTATAACACTACTAATATTACATACTAATACTACTGTCACTATATACTAGCACTGTGCTATTAGCATTGTCACTAATAACACTACTGACCTACTGACACTAGTAACAAGTTGCACAAGTTAGAATACAAAGTTTGGCATAGTTGGCCACTTTATGCTTCTTTTCTGCACAACCCATCAAATGGTAATGTCAAACCACAAAGTGCCGAACTGCCTCCAGATACAAAGATATTTGAAGATAATTAGTCAGGCAGCGTTTTATACCTGTTCTTTACATTATGAAACCACTTACATGCTTAGGAAGTCCAAGCAAAGTATGTTGAAGTCAAACTCTGAAATATTTTTAAGCTAAATTTATGTATTTATATAGTAATATATATTCTATGCATAATTTGTTGCTTTTTCCAGAAATAAAGTGCTCCAGACCACCGGATATAGAGAATGGTGATTTCAGTCCATATAACATAGATGATCCGTACAAAGAAGGAGACCAAATCTCTTACAGATGTGACCCGGGATATGAGTTCACTTCTCTTGGCTACAGAAACCGTACCTGTCTTGGGATTCATGGCCAAGGCTCAGTATTTGAAGGTTTTTCTCCAAACTGTACCAGTGAGTAAAGATGGAGTATAACAGCTTCTGTAACAATGAGGAACTTTCTGCAATAACTTTTTTGAAATGAACTTGACAATTTTTCCAGATAACCTTTTTTGCCCATTAATGCATGTCAGCCATTTTTCAGTTTGCTGTGATTGACCAACACTCATTGCTTCCTTCTGTTTCTAAAGAGAGTAAACTTTTAATAAATAGATTTACCATCAATACATTATTCTGATGTCAAAAATGTTTTGACAGAGAAGAGTTGTGGAGAACCTCCAGCTATTCAAGGAGAGGCTACTCTTGATGGAGATGGGATCTTATTTGAATCTACTCGTACTGTCAAATGTGCCAGAGGCTTTCAGATAAATGGTCCCAGTGTCCTTACATGCCTTGCTAGTGGATCTTGGTCTAGTGCACCAGCCTGTGAAAGTTAGTTCCTTAAATTTCTTTTCAAGTTTATATAATCATGTTAAGATGGCCCTCTGGTAGCCATAGAAGGCAGATGGGGTGTGTAACAGAATGTCCCTAACTAGTTTGTAGCCCCCACAGTGTAATGATTAGCATACCAGTTTGCAAGTTTGAGGTCTGCTGTTCAATTCCTGTTGGAGGCAAATCTTTCACACAAGCCTTATAACTTCTATGCTCTCTAGTTATGCAGTTTAATCGATAATAATAAGCTAGAAATAAAATGTGACAGCTATTGCCTCTCTTGTCAGTAGTATTCAAGCACAGAGACTGTTAGCCTAATGTCTTACCAAAATTCTTTCCACTAAAAGTTTTTTACGATTATCACATTATGCTTGCCCAACACTCAACCACTTTTTATAGGCAGTAAGCTTACTGTAAACTAAATCGTTGAATAATACTTATGACAATACATTGATAAACTTATTTTTAGTTACTCGATGTATGAACCAGCCGAATGTGGCCAATGCTAAGTATGACATCACGAGCTCTCCCTACAGCCCAACACCTGGAGAGAACCAAGTCTATGGCTCCAAATGGAACTTCACCTGTAACTACGGTTTCAAGTTAATCGGGGATCCATTAGTAACATGTAGAGAAGATGGGACTTGGTCACCAATGCCGGTATGTCAAGGTGAGTTCTTTTAAAATGCAAGCTAAGTAGCTTGAATTGATATCAAAGTTTATTCTAAAGTTTTAGTAAACATAGTAAATTTAGTCACTTCATCTTATTAGGAGTAGGTTACAAAATGTTTCAGTTTTGCTAACTTATTTTACTCACAGAAAGTAGACTGTGTTTTACTTATTGCAAATAATGATGTTAGTCTGAACCCTTGCAATGGGGTTTCCTAATAAATTTCTAAAGCACTAGAAACTAAGTATAAGAGCTGTGAAAGCTGTCACTGTTATGAAATCAGTTTCTTTGATTTCACAATGAAAAATCTCTGCTCAGCAGCTGCAGCCGTCATTTAATGACTCATCCTAGACTTTCTAATTCCAATAACTGCTCTAAACAAACACATTATAAAGGTAGAACCTAACTGTAAAAATACACAGCAGTTACTATAAAAACCATAGGCATATAAATTAGAAATGATTACTCACTACTGCTTTCCTGTGACGAGGTTTTATGCTGGCTCCAATGAAATCCCCAAACAAATAAATTGAGAGTTGCAAAACATCCTGAATCCCACGTGCGACCATCACTTTGTCTGACTGCACTTAGATCTTTGAACTGACAGTTATGACCTTAAATCATCTGCCTACACAATTTGAACAGTCTCCCACACCAACACAGTTAACTGAGTAGTAAGAAAGAAAATCGCAGTTTATTGCAAACTTTTTAGTATCTTCTAAACTCTAGATTCTAGACACTTGGAATGTTCTAGGCTGTTCATAAACTTTTTACAATAATATAGTTCAGTATCAGATGCTTTTGAGTATATATTGCAACACTCTTTGTGTATGAACTAGCAGAACTGTTTTCCTTGTGCTGTTATTTTCCATGCTGTGGTTGTGATCATAAATAAACAACCCACTATATATAAAGTTATAAGAGTGCATACAGTAGATATCAACACTCTTGCAAAATACAGTAAAACTAGTCTCTGAATAAAATGAGTGGTATAGTAATGGTATTTGGACTTTGCAAACAAGCCTAATTGAACATGATTTACCGTTCCATGCATGTGATAATTAGTATATAAATAATAGTCTGTAGCATAACTATAATATCTTCAATAGTATGATGTTGCTCAGCGTAGCATACAGCAAAGCATAGCTGCTGCTGCCTATAAAAGCTATGTTATGAGGGCAGCCAATAAGCCACCCTAGTCCCCATGTCTTCAGCTGACTCGGCAGTTTGATAGATTACACAACTCTTACAGACGCATGGCTGCAAGAAATTGTACCCAAGAAATACCAGCATTCCTAAAAGAAAGACATCAACTCATTGAAATGTTGAGTTCAAAGCCATCATGAAAAGCTTAGGCAAATATTTTTCGTAGCATATTACTTGGAGAAAAAGTTACGTTTTTCGTTGAGTACACGCATATACGCCCGTGCTGCATATATGAAAGTTTATGTAAGGTAACAATAGAATCCACGCATCAACGATTGCCGAGATTAATATTAGCTGTAAGTCTGTTCCTAGGGTTATGCTTTAAAAATCTTATGTAATGTGACAACCTTATATATAAGTTGAAATTTAAAAGCATTACTTAAAGCATAAGGTTGTGAGCAGATATTTATATAATAACTGCTCAATTTCAAATTTTAAACATCATGCATATATTATTAAATTATTTATAGAATTTTAGTATATTTAAACAGCATCTATATAATATATGCTGCTAACTTTAAACTGATAATACTCAATTTACTGCACTATATAAGTGGTAACACATCCTTAACAATGCACATGACTGCATGATACAGCACCACTAGCATTCTGCCAACCTGTCATTACGCAACAACTCTGCCATCGATTTAGTAAAACTGCTTGGTTAAGGCTTGCCATGCCAAAAATTGTTTATGTTTGGTTGTTCTGCTAGGGATTGCAATTTAGCTGGTAGCTTTAATATAGCTATGAAACCATGTTGGTACATTAAGTAAAACGCCCTGTCATTCAAACTAAAAAGATTAAAGTGAAAGCATGTTTCTAAAGATTTATTTCCTGTGAATTTTGCCAGCGGGTGCTCCTCGATATTATATTCTAGTATTTAGAATTGCTTACTAAGCAGACAACTCCAACCAACACTTTTTCTCTATGTTTAAAGACACATTATATTGGTTCAATTTTGATTAAAAACGTTTGCTAAAACTTATTTTATCAACAGAAGACATCTAAGCTACTAACACTTTAATGGAATCCTATCTCAAGTATATAATAATATGGTTACCAAAAGAAAATTAATATATACCTAAAACACTTGAAAAGCTCAACAGCCACTTGACTGTATGTTTTCAGCTGACAGGTGTCATCTGAATCTCCTCCCCTCTTCTCCGGGATCTGCATGCACTGACTGTGATGGTAACCATGACGATGCTATAAACACTACTCGCACATACGTATGCTTGGAAGGCTATGAAAAGGGACAAAGCAGCATTACCTGTCAGATCAATGGCACCTGGTCTAGCCTGCCACAGTGTTTCAGTAAGTTAACTGAAAAATGAAATAATCCTAAAAATAGAATAGTCCACAAAATTGAATGTTTAGTGAACTGTTTCATTGGTTGTTACAAGCTAGCGAGCAATAAGATCCTTTTAGAAAAAAAAGGTGTAGCAAATGATCTGAAAATAATTCAATTGTTCTACTTTTAATGCTTAATAGAATTAATATAAACTTATTTCTTATAAAATATTTGTAGATAATTAGAGGAAATTTGAATTTTAGCTCTTTTTTGTCCTTCAAATACTTTCTTTTTGACAACACTTTTAAAATTACTCCAAGGGTTATTGTAATTGCTGTTTTAAGCAGGTTTTCATAAGTCTAAATTCTAGAATTCAAATGAAAAGGTTCTAATTATATGGGCAAGCGAGGTGAAAATTTATGTTGTTAAAGTTACTGTAGAGTGCCATATTCAATGGTGTAAATTTCTGTTTGCATGAATGAGTTACAACCCTTTATAACCAGCATAATAACAATGCCTACCTTTACTTTATACTAGGCCTACTACACACCAGCTTAGCTAGAACACATACATCATTGACCTTGATAGTTATATCTTTGGTCTAATACCAGTTCGAAAAGTAAAATACCATACACCTCTCTTGAACTAACATATGCATAAATTTGCCCAACAACAGCTTAAGTTTGGTGTATAACAGTAGATCATCAAAGAGTTATACAATCTTTGTTGGCTAGAGATTGCCATTTGCTATTTGCCCTTTTAGTAAACCCCATAATATGTTGTTTGATGACTCCCTACAATAGGTATCCAGAATTTATGCTAGTACATCATTGTTTTATCATTGGAAGGTGTTGGCATCTGCTTTGTAAAAATAGAATGAACACAAAATGACATCATTATAGCAGGAACCAAAATGTAAAGTCCCGTTGCACCTGCACGTTTTTTGCAAGTTTGTTTCTAGTTGTGTAACCAAAATTATGTATTGTATAAAGCAAAGAAATTTTCAGTTATGAAAACATAAAAGCATAACCTGAATTAATATTAAATGATTCTAGTCTAAAATTAAAAATTTTTCAACACGCTGCAGTTGGTCGGAGCAAAAGAAAACTATATTAGATTGTGTATGATTGTGATCTCTTTTTGGGAAGAAAAGTGTTTTATTTTCGCTAGTTAGAAGGCAGCAGCTTTGTTCAAGCTGTTCATGCATACCTCAACATTAAAGACATGCACTAAAGTAATTTATAGGTCAACAGCTATTGTCTTGACTCTAGTTTTCTTTCTACTAAAGTATATTTGTGTAAATTTTCTATTTAGATCTAACCAATGTAATTGTTTTTGAGTAGAATTGCTATACAATTGATACCATAATTTGGTCATCATTCTTAGGATTACCTATTTTTGTTTTCACAGCTGGCCATAAGTCATATTCTATTGTCTTGTTGAAAACCTATGATTAATAAGCCATTATTTGCAAAGGATCTTTCATTTTTATTGCCAATTTTGATAGCCATTAGGAAACACTGCATTATACTCTATATATTATCATAAACACTCTGTATTGCAGGTCTTGCATTAAATAGCTAATTAAGTTTTATGTAAAATATAATATATACTTTTTACTTGTAAAATTCTTGCTAACTTTTAAATTAAATTTAAGTTATACTTCTGTTATTGAAGATCAGTACTAGTAATTTATTCCTGCAGGTCTTTATAGTTAAGCTTGTTGAAGCATTCAAACTGAGAATAGCTCTATACTCTAAACTCTAAAGTCTAAAACAAACATCCTGTTTGAAATCTAAAGGAATGCCAGAAATTGAACAATTTTTTGCTACACATTGTATATTGGTATAAAGTAACTAGCCTTTGTTTTGTGCTGCAATAGAATAAATAGCAAGTTAAGTCATCAAATAGATTACATAAGCAGTTTTTTAAAAATAAAATTTAGCTTGCTATAAATTAATATATTTAATTTGACATCAAATATTATATTGTGATCTATTTTGTTTTTGTAGAAAAATCAAGCACAAACCAAACTTCAGGTAAAGCTTAGCATATTACAACAGCTATATATAGTAAAATATCAGAACACTAACAATGTACTGCTAAAATACAGTCAAGGACTGTTTGCTTTTTGCATATCTTGTTTATACATGTTCTGCTTTTTAATGTATAAGCTCTTTGTTTTTACATGAAATTTTAGTTTCAACTTTACAGCTTCTGAATATAACTACAACACAAAACAGTGATGCTATAAAAACAAGTTTCCATTTCGGGGAAAACACATATTTATAGCAAACATTTTAGACAGTAAATATTCTGCAGCCTATCTATGGTCTATAGTATGAGATCTCATGCAAAATCTGGTATCTTTCTGTTTGTAGAAATCATAGACTGTGGTATACCAGGAAACTATAGCAATGCGATACTCCTATTGCATAACGGAACGAGTCTGTATGACATCTCTACTTATGAATGTCTTTCCGGAAACAAAATGAATACAGTGCAGTCTATATGCACTAAATCAGGGCTGTGGAGTATTCCACTATGTGAAAAGGAGTTAGGCTCTACACAACAAAGTATCGGTAACTAGTTTAAGTATTGACCTTTCAAAGTTGAAATTTTGAAATATTTGAAATTTGTATTTTAACTATATACAATAAATCAACAAAAGCTTGTTAAATTTTGAAGTGAAAATGTCACTAACCTAAGATTAGTGTTGTTTTGTGTTCTACCAGGTTACATGACGTACGTGTACATTGCCCTTGGAGTTGCCATATCTCTAGTAGTTCTTATAGTTCTGACAGTTGGTTTATGTTTTCACAGAAATAGCAAACGGAGGTAAACATTCTGTATTATAAAATTTAAATGTTACATTCTTAGTGTCTTTTACCTAAACTAACCTAAGACATTTGTATATTTTCTTCTGTTTATGTTCTTTCCCTGGTTTTCTCTTTCTTCTGAGATGATCATTTTAATTTGCATATGCCTTTATTTTAAAGATGCTATTTGTTTTTGAGAAATATTTTTTTAAAGACATAATTTTTCTTTGGTTTAATAATTAGTAACTAATTCAATTAAGCAAATTTAAGCACCTCACATGTGACCAAATTAATAGAATTATATTATTGAAAATCATATTTAAACATAATTATGTCGCTTTAATCAAATCAATATGATTATTTTGATCTTTTATTTAAAGGCTAAGTCGGACTAAGATTAACCTTTTGCCAGAAAAGTCAGCAAAGAAGAACGAAGGGTCATCACACTGTAGCAATGACAGCGGCTTGTTTGTTGATGGCGGAGAATTGGGAGATTTTGAAAGTAGCCCCCAGAACGGCCTTTATGATGTCAAGTAAGTGACACGTCTTTCTACTTTGCAGTTGTGCAATCTCCAACACAAGTGAAAATACTCTATAGCGATAATCAATGGTGGTGGCCTAGTGGTTAGACCTCAGACCTTATAGTGTGACCAGGATTTGAGTCCAGGTCACTTGTTTATTCAGAAAGAGCATCTGAATATAGTTGCTCCTGTGTCACAGTACAAGCCCTTTCACCATTTTCCAGCATTGTAAAAGGCATTATAGATCCGCCTAAAAACCAATATCCTCAAAGGTTTTCTCAGAGATAAAAAAACTTGCGCAAGTTTATAGTCACTATCCCTATGAGAAACCTCTGATAGAAAGGGTTTTTGTTAAATCGAATTAGGGACTTATTCAGATGGACCACAGGAACAGTCATGACTGGATGCTCTTAACCTAACACCACCAATAGCTTTTGTCGAGGTTCGAACCCATGACTTCGTGTTTGCTAAGCGAACGCTCTAACCCCTAGACCACGGACACTTCCTATATATAGGTTCTCTCAGGGATGGAAACTTTAAACTAACATGAGTTTGACTGTTAATCAAAAAATTAAATAGTTTACTAAAAGTAATAATATTCATCTGTAAGCTTATTCAGATCTCATGGGACTTGATTTTATAGGACAGGAAATTTGTCAATGAAGCCCGCTCGGCTAAGATATGAGTCATCCCCTACACTGCCACACGATCAGACTGACTTGTTGAGCAAGCCTAGGTCAAGGTGAGTTTGATTAATTTTGTTTTGGCTTGTTAAGCAAGAGAGGATAATTCCAATATAAACTGTACGGTGTGTCGATATATAATGTAGCATAGAAACTAATTTAGTTGACTACTATTGCTGTGTCAACAGCTAGCAATAACTGGTAATGTTTTCATGAACTAATAACTTTCAGGTGCTTACAGGCTTGCGAGTTACTATTGTAATTTAAGCAGAAATACTACAAACAAGAAGATGTAAGTTTTGTGGACATAGCAATGGTTGATGTATGTTTAAAGATTTTAAGGATATATTTTAGAGAACCTATTGGTAACCACATTTCTCTAAACACTCTGGGTGTAAATGAAGAAGTGAGCAATCCACTTTACGCAGAAGTCAAATCTAATAGATCTCGGAGTAGAAATAACAGTTCACCTAACAGCTTGCCAACTAACGATTTCAATCACCTGGTATGTTTCCACTTTATTCATTTTTTAATTGGTTGAAAAATTCAGCAATACCAAAGTTCTATTTAGATTTATAAAAACAGGTAAACTAACATTTGCACTAAGCTTTGTATCCATAATTTGAATCGTTTCGGTTTCTGAAATTGCGCAGAATAGTCATAATTATCCGTACTTATAGCATAGCACTCTAGCGTGGTGAAAACCATACAATTTTAATCTAGCTGTTTTATAGGTAGTTTTAATGATTAATATTACAAGCTATCAAAAGCTTTCTATTTTTTCTGCATATTTAACATAAAATATTGTTTTAAGTAAATTTGTGTCCCCAAATCAAATTGAATTATTGAAAGAAGGTGCATGATCAAGACTTTACCATATATGGCCTCTCTTTTCCCACAATGCTAAGTAGTAATGTCAAACAATCTTTGCTCTCTACTTTAGAATGCTGACGGCAGCAATAGTTCTCGTTACAACACCATGTCTCCCATGTTGAACCGAAACATCAGTCACGCCGAGCCCGTACCACAAGTGAAGTACAGCACCAACCCCTCCGGACTGAAAGTCCTTACTGGCAAGGAATTAAAACCAGGAAATTCTTCCAGCTCACTGAAACCCAGCCCAAATGAGTTTATGTCAACCTATACCAACAAATATGGCGACCAAAGTGTTTATTACTGAGAAGTTACCAATCGAAGCAGCTCATAGTTGTATCATATGCTGAAATGCTTAAAAATCAAACGGATAGCATTAAATTTTGTCCAGTTACAGATAAGGATGTAAATAGGGTCTTAATATGTAAAATTGGAAGTTTTCAAACCTACATTGTTTTTTTACTACAGTGAGACACTTTCATTATAATGTTCTGTTTTTGAGAACAGTGTGCATTCAGCTGCAAATAAGGTATACATGTTATAGCATTGTATTTAAATATATTTGCTGGTAAAACTGTAATTATACTGCAAAAAAATAAGTAATTAATTGGCAAGTTTGAAAGAGCACTCGTGATTATATCACTTCAAAAATCTGGTTTAGCATTTATCTGTTCTGTTCTATATTATAAAGTCACAAAAAGCAGTTTTACAGCATTGTTAAATAAATAACATAAATTTATTTATTTTGAATTGTTTGTCAATTAATATTTTTAAAAAGCGATACTAATGAAGTTCTATGAAAGATAACTTGTTAATTACATGTCTTTTACATTTATGTTCTTTACTGCGTTGTGCAAGAATATCTGGGCACATATTTGCTTATTTGGTATTTTTTAAATCATTTTCAATTATTATGATCACCATTATTGTGTATTATATTCTAATATATAGTACTATACTTTTTAATATAATATTTGAAGGACTTTTTAGCTAAAGTAATAGTATAGTATAATTATGAAATAATTTTGTGTTTTTTTATAAAATTTACATTGCGAATAATATGTTTACTGTGTACAGGCATATTTTGATATTATTTTACATATTATATTTTACATAACAATCTTATTTTAATATTGTACATACTATACTGGTGTGATATATAATCAAAAATATAATATACATATGGCATATTCTTGCTCTTTTTTGATTTGCCCTTTATAAACTGTTGGAGAGTTGAAACAATTTTGCAATATTATTATCACTGATTATAATATATTATATGCACTACATTAAATTTGTAGTAATTACATATAAATACAGCTTGTGTTTATAAATGAAATATAGCTAACGCTGTCATAATTTTTTATTATACTGCAATAATTAGTTGCTATATACTGCTATTATATAATGTAATGTAATGTTATATCTGTTACATTATACTGTTACTTCACAGTTATAAGTTGTTAATTTTAAAACTTGTTAAGTTTTGCCAAATATTCACAGTTTTATTTTATTTTTATCTTCTAAGACTATAATTGCATGTTGATATTTATTTATTAAATAATCACTAGTTTCAGCTATAACCTATTAGTTTAAATTTAGTGAATCAACAAGGACATTTTCCTCATTATTAACTTAAGCCCCAAAAAACAGCCCGGTATTTCCTAATAGGTCTAAGCTAGCACTGCACCTCTAAATAAATAAATAACATACTGTATATACACATTTACTAACTTGTAAATCAAAGCGAAGTTTTCAATTTTTGTAGTGAAACTAGCAAAGTTTTTTATAGAAATAATTTGAATTTTGCATGAATGCATGTTTCCATATAATATATATTTGATAGATATATAGTTATGTGAAAAGAATTATGCAAATCTAGTTTGAACTAGTGTCACAAACTAAAGTTGTCTTCTCATTTCATATGAATAGGTGTATCTTATATTATTAATAGACAATCTCATGTTTACAACACAATAGTGATATTTTCTGTAAACCAAAAGTTTTTTTGGAAAATTACTTGAACAATGCATATGAATATAAATTAAATTTATGTGATAATTCATACTTGAAATGTGCAGTGCAAAAAATATCGGAAGCAGTATAGCGTTTGGCAATAGCTTCAAAACTGCATTTATTATGCTGCAACAATTGTTAGATTGTTACATTCACTTCCTTTCCCTCCATCAACTCTCAGAAATTAACTTACATATTGCTCTGTATGCTGTAGTGTACTTGCTACTAGCTATTTATAGGCTTATAAACCTTTATTCACCTCATTGGCTGTGTGGACACTTACACTATAGTCGTAGAAAATGTGACAATAAATCTTGAATTGAATAAACCACTAGCGGCCAAAGTACTCTACTTTGTTTGGTGCAGCTGTTTGAAAAATAAATTGACAAACAAAATAATAAAATAGTCTGCCAAAATCTTTTTCATGCGTCAAGTAATGTTATAAAAATTTTAAATGTGCCTTATCAAAACAGCTAATGATTGCTTGTACCAAAACATTCCATTAAGATGTTATTAATAAATAGACATATGCAGCATATATTATTATGGTGTATAATGTACGGCTTCTAGCACAGTCTATATAGGTTATACGTGATACAACTCGTAGGTGTAAGATTATCTTGACAAATGCAGAAGAAGCTTAAGATTTTGGTGCTGCTATACGTTATGTTGATCATCAATATTGAACCATTATCATAAAAAAGCTCTCTTTAAAGGGGAGTTGTCTTTTTTATCACTGGAAAACTAAATTAAACTTCTTAATTGCTTTTTAATACTACAGTGAAATATAATTCCTTCTCATTTTGCACAAGTATTTTGTTTATTTCCATCAAGCTTAGGTCACATGCTAGCTCTGGGTAGAAGGTGTTGGGTTTTCAAATGACAATCTCAAAGAGCATAATATATTATAGTGATGGGCAGACAGATTATCAGACTTCATTATCTGATTTCATATTTTCCAGTAGAACAACTAGAAACAACAGAAAGTCATGCGCATGGGTACTCATTAGCTATTAGTCCCTTATAATATTAAGTAGCACGTAGACAAATTAGCTATAAACAGCTCTTTGATCCTTTAATCATTGATTACATAACAATAGACAATGGCTTGTCAGTAAGAGTGTAGCAAATATCAATAAAATAACATGCATGTAGGATGTATAGAAACTATAATTGCTAGAACTTGCAAAGTCACAAGTCTCAATATTTATAAGTTTGAATTCTTTCCACAAAATTTGAGTTACTGCATACTTTGCTATTGACGCTTCATCATATTATGCATATTTTATGTGTAATACATATTAAAGGCAGCATATTATTGTATTGATTTGACCTCAAGTTACAGAAAAGCCTAATTCCAGTGCAAATTATTATTCTGTCAAAGTTCTGTTCATAATAATTCAAGGTTTTTATGTCAACTTGTTTTATTTGATGTTATATATGAATTTCTTAAATAAATAACTAATAGACAATATATAGACACAATATATATGACTATATTATTTTTGTTTTGGTTGGCATCACTCACTAGTCACACCTGCATGCTTCTAACAAACTAGTAAAGTGATAGCTAGCATCTGAATGCATAATTATGTGTTCAGGTTTAATTTTAAAGAGTACTGGTTTAATATAATGCAATATAGTTGGTTTTATTTCATTTTCGGTGCAGCCATTTTTTAGAGAGTAGATTTTAGATTATACAAGAGGATCATTTCAAAGAAGTATCTGTAAATTGTCTTCTCTTCATGTGTTGATGAAACTTCAATAGTCTACTGTAAGTCCTTGATAATATACCATACAATAGAAAGCTAATGCACTATTTGTGGAAAGTGGCCTGTATGATTATATGATTATATAAGAGTATAATGAATATAAATTCTGTTGACTAGCTTGCATTCTTAAACTGCACGTACATCTGTATTGTATAACTGAGCAAAACTGAACTGTTGGTTGCCTATCAAATAGCGATAATAATGGTAAAAGGTATCAATACAACGAAACAGCTTCAACAAAGCCATGCAGCTTGGCTTGTTAAATAACAAGCTGCTGGTTTTCTATTTACAATTTAAAAACTAGAAATTTTAATTTGGTAAAAACAGTCTAGATGAGTGAATACACAACAACCAGAACTTTGTATTAGCTATTTTTATTACTAGTATCTAAAAAAAGCTTTAGAATAATGTGCATAACAATTCCAACTTAAAGTGATGTTATGTCAAATAGAGTTCATGTCTTATTAGCTATATAATTAGTAGATATATGACTTCTACGTGAATCATGCATTTTCTTATTATTGTCATAGTCAGCATCTATATATCATGCTTGTGTAGTTATTGCTAAACAGTCAGTTAGTTGCTAGATTCCAAAGTGTTATTATCATTTTATATTCATAGTAGTTGTACCAAATAAATCAGCATGTAATACATTACAAGTCAGCACCACCCTGTCACACACCATCACGCATACCATTACAAGTGCCCACCAGAAACAAAATGCTTTTTTTTCTTGTTAAAATAATAATTCTTAAACAGCACCATTGCTACACATGCTGATGCTACGCTGCTAGTGCTGTTCTAACTTTTGATCTAAAAATAGCTTGCTGGGATAGTTTATTTTATTCAATTTATTCTGCTTTCAGCAAAAACAGTTTTTTGTCATATTTTAGATAATATAGCAAAAACTTAACATTTAGAAAAATGTGCTGAGAAATTAATTTCTATTGATTTTGGGGCACTTCTTGCATTTTCTCAATATTACTGCAAGTTTCAAGCATGGTTTGCATGGTAACCTACAATCCTACCGCGATTCTTTGGAAAGTGGCTAAAATAGGGACTTTACAGTAGCATAGCCGTATCGAGCCGCGGTTACAGTTGCAAGGCTGCTCGAGCGTGGATTCGTCATTGATTAGATATAATATTATTTTACGGCGATGTATAATACTGATAAGTGCATTACGCCAACAGACATGGCTTATAGGAGACCGTTAGCCGCGCAGCCTTACGCTATACCAACACAAACCCAGCTTTAATTGTTAAGGGAAGCCTCTGTGAGTCAGTTATTCAGTTTTTGAATCTGCAGGTAAAATCAGCAGGATACATTAACTAGAGAAGTATCAATAGGCTGGCAGAAACTCGGTCTAAGGTAAGCTTTAGAAGAGCGATGATTATATTATTATCAAATGACAGGTTTTCAAGTTGGCAAAAATTGCATGATGTTAAATTAAGGTTTTTTAGCATTATATACGCTATCATCACACTCTTGTTTGAAGTTCCTATTACGATCTATCTTCTTGTTGATATGAGTTTCAGGTCAAGTTATTAGGATTATTAGTGAAGTTTCAGTTACAAAGATAAAAAATTAGAATGGTGTAAACCACACCAGCAACCACATAATGATAGATTTATCTGGCTTTTAATCTATGGTTTCAAATAAACCCACACTAATGGAGAGCAAGTTTACAGCATTTACGCACCCAAAAAGCAGGATGTCTCATTAAATTGTGGTTAAGTGCTCAGAAATGTGTAAAAAGACATCAAAATATCTATCTGGTATACTAATCAATGTGCCTTTACATTCATAGTCCTTATAGTTATAGTTATATAACCATATTCAATATCGGGCTGATATATCTTATATATAGTCCTAGTCTTACAGTAGCTGTGTACACTGCTATACTAAGTTTAGTCCGGGTTTATCAACACTTACTGCCATGCATAGCCTTTCATCCCTCAAGTCAACTGGGATATCAAATGCATTTTATGAAGATTGATTAACATTATTTTGACATCATTTACTGGCACTCTCCATGAATATGCTGCAGTAACTTGGGCAAATCGGTTACTGCTTAACTCCAGATCAATAAGAAGTAGAGAAATAACCACGCATGTGATTCTATCCCTCTTGACTATCCCGTTAGTTTTTGATATCTTAAGCTTGCTTTATTAGTAACAGCTAACTAGTGTTCAACTGCTTTCCACTAACCGCTCTATAGATATTTTAACGTATTTGTTTTTCACCACCAAAGATAGTAATCAACTTATATTTGTCAGTTTTACTATCATCAATTCACTGGTTCATACTTAAACTAATGCTAATTTTGTAATCAGCACACCTCTACTTAAAGCATGGGCAATGTTAGTTCATAGTTTATATTATATGTAATTAGTTTATAACTGCGTGATGACGTAGTAGGATACTATGAATCATGTCTTAGCTATGAGATCTACAGTAATCATCCCCTTCCTTTGATGTATTAATAGTAACTGCAAGGCTTGCATGCAGCTGACTAAGATGTGATGTAATCAGAGAAGCACTGAAGAGATCAATGACTACACCATTAGATAGCATTGATTGTGAGTCGCTGAGCTCTACAGTCAGTTCTCCCCCTTCTCCACATAGTCCAATATCTCCCACGCACAGTCTGCACCGCCTGGATAAGAAAAGCTCTGTGAGGCCGTATCACAGCCGAGATGCGTATCTGTACGCCATGAGAGAAGACCTCGCTGTCTGGTTCAATGACCTCTACAGCACAAATCTCACCGCTGACAATCTGCTTGACAATCTTCAAGATGGCAGCTTTCTTTGTCTGCACGCAAATAATGTGAAATCATACATAGAGGCTGCTGGAGACACAGGGAAGCAGATACCAAACATTGCTTACAGGTTTGTTGGTTGTCTAAAGTCTAACGGCAGCACAGATGTTTATAAACTTAGTGTTATTCCATTATAATAGGTACAGAAATAGATCATCAAAACTCCTCCCCTTGAAAAGTGCTTGATCTAAAGAACTTAGGCAAATGAGTTTAGAATTTTACTAAAATCATTAAACCACTCATCATAATGTGACTTGGTTGTTGACCTTCTTTAATTTACTGAAGATGTCCTTCAATGAAGACAATTCTGTATCAATCAATCTTTTGATCTCAGCGACAGCCATTGCTATATCAACTATACTACAACTTTATTACTAAATGGCAGTGGCACTGCTGCCGAAGCTGCAGCTTTGACATCACATACTTGTGAAGATTTTGGAATATATGTATTGCCAATTCTACATTCTTTCTAAGCCAATGCCAGCCAAATCATGTTAAGGTACATAAACAAGGGTTGAAAAAGTCAAGGTTCACGATATAGTATCAACATGTGGGGTGTATGTTGTTCAAGTTAGCATAAACAAAGTCTGCTGGCTTGTCTAGTAAAGCAGTTAATAGACTATGATACTGCACGAATAGCAGTAGTAGCATGTACTTTGTCTCTGTAGTTTATTCTGCAGACGTATCGGATTATGTAACAACTAGAGTCCAAACAGCTATTTGATAAAATGCAGTAGTCTGCCGAAATTTAAATTAATGGAACTTTTGCATTAGTGTCATTCTTAGGGCTTAAAATGAATCTGACTTTAACTTATCACGCTGCTGGCCCTGGGTTTGGCGGAGTAGAGTGGCTAAACAATTCTTAGTTTCAATAGCAGCCCTGATTACATTCATGTTACGAGTGTTTGGCCTCTATATATAGGCTGCTTGCACTCTACTCTCTAAAATTATCATAAATTATACATACTTTAGCATAGCGAATTAGTTGTAGCTAATTTAAAAGCAAATTTTCCATTAATAGAAGCACAACCTATCATTTTATAATTGGTTACAAACATGCTGCATGGATTATTATTCTTTTCATCCATTAAATTAAAATCAATCCCTAAAAACTTACGCAGGCATTTTTACCCTCAAGTTTAGTAGACTACCCCTGAGGGCCTGCAGAGCTGCTACTTTTAGGCCTCTGCCTACTGTACCTAAAATAAAATTAATAGAACTATAAATAAGACTCGCTTAAAAGAAGTTTTGTGTTTGCTTACACAACTTCCCATATATTCAGCATTGGCATTAGAACTAGCACAAAAGACTGATGCTTTGATAAGAAATACAAGCATACACCTTTGTTTTCAAATCACCTGTAATCAGCCCTGCATTTATATAAATTTCTCACTTTAGAATTAACTTAGAAGCCCAATTAATACCCCTTCTGTTTAACTCACGAATTCAAAACAATGATGGTCCAGTAGAAATTCTTGCTGTTAAAAAGCTGCATTAGAGGTGCAGTCTAGCTATGACTATAGTAATTCACAATGCTTACTGTCCATAAAATAAAACTCCCTTATAATCCAATACTTACTGTATTTTACAAATAAAACTGGCCAGATGCATCTATAGAAATTTTATTATGTCTAGTCACTGTAGCTGTCAACTTCAGAAAGAAAACTCATCAGCCTTCATCTTCATGCACCTTTATTTCACTTAAAGCTATATTTTGAGTTATTAAGCTGGCTTTTGTTAACTTAAATGACTCTAATTAATAAATTTCCTTTTTTATTTTTAAGGGCTAGACCTATATATTAGTTTTTAAAATACGGCACAAAAAAGTAAAATGTCATGTTTTTAAAATATTGAATTAGTGTAAGTAATTGTAATTATGTAATCACACGAAATATATTTGTAGGACTGGAGCAAAAGCCGGCAGTTTTCAAGCAAGGGATAATTTGGCCAACTTTATCAACTGGGTTAAGAACCATCTGGGAGTGAATGACGTGTTGCTCTTTGAGTCTGATGACCTGGTTATGATGAAGAATGAGAAGAATGTAGTTCTGTGTTTACTCGAGGTAGGCTAGGTATGGGGAGACATCTCAGGGCTCATCAAATAGTTGCTCATATCTGTGAATTTATAGGCTAAGGCTACAACTTGTAACCTAGTTTGGGTTTTGTAAAATGCAAGCTTGTTTTCAAAGGCTCTTTAAACATGCACAGTCCAATTCAAAAATCATTATCAAATCTTTTAAACATTTTTTGAAATCATGCTTTATTTTAAATTTCTCAACATGTTTAATTTTTAGACCTTGATGTTTTAGGTTTCATATATACTGGCAGATTTTAAAACAAGCTTTTTTATGTTTAAAATTATTATAGTTAATATCATTACTTTCCAAATAACTATTAAGCAGCCAACACAATATCAAAATGCTCCTTTAGCTAATAAAATGGCATAATCTATTGATACGTGCCATCAAGATATACTTAATTGTTAGTATCACAATGAAGATCTCATTCTACTTCAATAGCAGTCAATCCAAACAGCTAAGTTACAGAGGAATGCTTTACAAACCCTCTGAATGTTGTCTGAAATACTAGGAACTATAGGCGACTCTCGTAATTACAGCACTTAAATATCTACTAAAACATACTGAGTGAAAATTCATTTAGTAATAGTAGTAGCTTTAAGGCTGTTCTTTATAAATCTGTGATCCGTAGTGCATAGCAAGAGTAAAAGTAAAAGTTTGGTTTCTCTTTAAATAAAAGCAATAAAATTACTTAAAAATATAAGCGCTTATTCATGTTTTGATATCTATATTTGCATGTTTTCTAACACAATAAAATAATAAAATAACTATCAATTATTATGTTGGACTAACTGAATTGTGTTTTATAGTCAAGGAACAGTCTAACCGGTAGATCTACAGCATTTTAAAACTGCAATCAATAAATTTTATTGAATAAGTAAACCATTAATCAAGCATGACAGTGCAATACATTAGTACGTGTCTAGAACTGGGTAGTAAGGACTGCAGTTAGTGCAGTGTGCAAAAGGCTTTCCGAAATAGATTTTTTTTATCAATTTTAGTAAACTCATATTTTTGGTTGAAAGAGATGTACCACAGACTTTGTTTAGCTGTTTTGGCTACGAATTGTTCTATAAGCAGCTTAGAGTTGGGGTGATTGAGTGCAGTAGCTTGGGGTTCTCAAGTTTGAAGTTGAAGGACCTAACTTCAAACTTGAGAACCCCAAACTGAAGCAGTTCTTTACCAGTTCTTTACTAGGAGCTGCTTATAGAGCAATTCTTTGGTTGTGGCTTGTATCAAATAGTTTATAATCCAAAAGAGTTGTAGTAAAATATGTTTTATGTTGTGTAATAAGGGCAATTTGTAGCAGTTTTAAATAAAACGGCTTTTCCCCCATTAAATTGTCCTGCAGTGACAACACTAATCTTACTTTACTTATAATAACAGTTGAACTATAGGTTCTGTTGCGTAGTTCCAATAAGAGAAACTCTTTTCCAATGTAATAATTGCCCATAACTTTAGGAGACAATGTTTAAGCATAAACTAGACATTAATGTCTAGGCTAGTGTGTCGCTTAGCATCCATAATCTACATCTACTTGTTAAATCCTGAATAGCTTTTATATCAAACAGTTGTATGCATGAGTTAGACTTGTGATGAGTCATGGCAGTTATATTTAATATATTAATATTATAGATTAATGTAATTGAATGTAATCCCAAGGGTAACATGATCATGTTTTATATAACATCATTTATTGATATTTTCTGCAGCTATGCAAGGCATATAAATTACAAAGTAAGCTTGGATTTTGCAAATCTAGATGATGAGTCATACAAGATATTATATATATAGATATTATTATGTACAACAACACCTGTATACCTGTAACACTGCATGATGATGTATTGCAGTTTTATCTTACATATAAATAGCAAATGCTTGCTATATTTAGATTTATCATTGTACCAGTCTTTTATTGCAGTATAATACTAAATCCCCTTTTTTGTATAACCAGTGTTCTCGCAGCCTTTATTCAAATTTAGGGTGGTCAACCAATACCTTAGTCAGAAATGTAGCAGGATTTTCTGGCCTACAGCTTTTTTAGCCACTGAAATAAACTCCATGTTTTATAGCTTTAATGGTTTCACGGGGAAGATTTTAAAGGATTGTAAATACTACAGCGACTTTAAGTATATTATAGTATATAACTTCAGTTTATAAGTAGAAAACTGCTTGTCTATAATGTTGAACAATTAGGGCAATCAAACTACTGGGACTTCATCATAGGCTTCAGTTAATATGAATTCAACAAGATTTTCCTGTAATATTAAAGTAATTTGGCGGTAAGGTGAAGGTCAAGGTAACCCTCTCCTCATGTCAGATGTTGTGGTTCATTGCCAGGTAGCCAGGCGAGGAGCCAGGTATGGCATGCTTGCCCCTATGCTAGTTCAGTTCGAGCAGGAGATTGATGAAATGGAGCAGAAGATGAAGAGAGAGGAAGGAAGAAGAAACAGTGAAGGAAGTTTAATTGCTGACACAACGGCCATGATTAGTGACACTGACAGTGACAAAGCTAGTTTGGATGAATGGGTATGTCAGTTGGCTAAAAGCAGACAAGAAATTCATTAATGCATCAAAAAACTATCCAATCAATCAAACATAAAAAGCGAAAGGGGAACATTAGACAATTTTGAATGAATAATAAAAAGTCAGTGCCTCTGCTGCAATTATAAGTTTTCTAAGAAAAGTAACTTTAAATAAAAGTCACGCAAGTTTATAGTCGCTATCCCTGTGAGAAACCCCTGATGGAAGGGGTTTTTGTTAAAGCGGGCTAAGGGCTTGTTCAGATGAAGCACAGGAGCAATTATGACTGGATGGCGGATGCTCTTCCTAACATCACCAATGGCCTTTGCCAGGGTTCAAACCCATAACTTCGTGTTCACTAAGCAAAGGCTTTAACCTCTAGACCACGGCTGCTCCTTGAAAAAAAAGTAACGTTAAATGCTTCTAGATTATTCCGCAATTTAATGTTACCACAACTCCAAAATGTATATTACCACTTACGACTTATAATTATTATATTAATGCCCAAATTTATTTAGGGCAGCTTTACAATTTGCAAAGTCAGTTGGAACTCATGAGACGCCCTAAATTTATTGATGATATCCTTCCCTTGAGGCTATCTTGGCCTTGCTAACAATTCTAGCGTCTATATAGGCTGCAAATAGCGTATTAACTGAATTATCTAATGGTAGAGGCTTGCCTGTTAACACAAATAATATATGCATTTCTTTTCTGATTGATTAATATGAAATATCAAACTGTATGCATACGAGACATTTAAAGAGCACTAACCAGTTAGCAAAGCTATAACTCAATTGTAAAAAATATGTATAAAACCTTTGGACATTCTTTGATGCTTTAACAAGATATGCACAGAGTAACTAGATTACAATAGTTACACAAGATTTACCCTATCAGCTCATGGTCTCTTAAATTTGCATATATTTGTATTTAGTCTTAGGATAAATTTTAAAGATACTTTAGTAATGTGATAAATATTAATCATCATTATTCAATTTTAGCAATTTAGTTGTCAGGTAAATATAGCTGTGTTTTTAGAATTATAATATTTCTTACTTTCGGTTTGTTTATTAGTTACATTCAATTGTGAAATGAGTAAAAAATTTGAGCGTCTTAAATATAAGTTCAATAGCCTTAGTTCTTAGAAATATGAGGCTCCATGTGTTTGTATACTATTCACTCGCCACCTTATTATTTGAGGGCATAGAACTAACACTTCACATAGTCAACTTTGACTCTAGTTAAACTCGTGCATGTATGTTAAATTCATTTTGAAAAGTGCATTATGTTACAATCATATACAGCTGTTCTTAGTCTAGTATTTCATGCATGTATGGGGTGCTGCTAAGCCTAGCAAGAGTTAATTATGGTGTCTTACAATGATAAAAATCAAAGCATGTTTCTCTTAGCAGTCATGGTTTGGCAATGGCTTAGTGCATAAAAACATGCAGACATGGTTTGCTCTAATATAATACTATGCACATGGTTGAATGCTAAAGTATTGGTAGAAACTAAATTTAATTGTTCTTTTAAATAGCATCAACATTTTTCAACAGTAAATATTATCTTGTGCTTAATCAATCCTGTTTTTAAAACCTGTCACTCAAGTTAATTTGAGCAAACCTTATTAAACAATTATCTTAATCAAGTGTTGTGCAAATACTGTGGGTCAATCGAGTATAAAAATGTTACAAATCATATTTGCAAATACAAAAATAGAAGCTATAAAGATCTTATCAACCACTACACTTGGTTTCTCAAACACCGTGAATGTAATTGTACTCAATACGGAGAATTTACTGACAGAAACTCATTGATAACACCTGCAAAATTTGAGTACAGTTACAAAAACTTTTTAAAGTTACAACATGTAGCTTTCAACACACTGCTTACCTTCAACTCCGTCATATTACCAGACATATTATGAGAAGTTCTGCAGAAATGCATATAAGTTTTCTGTGCTCAATTACTAGTAGCATTTTTTGCAATGGCTGAAGGTAAATAAGTTTTTAAGTAGAAAACCCTGAAGTGGAAAACTTACTTTGGTTATGCAAGAGTTGGTATTTTCAGGCTGTAAAAAAGTCTCCAACTCAAAAATAGTGCAATATGTTGCTTTATTCTGTTTGGATACATAATATAGGACGCACTATGGTTTATTGTTTTATTGTGTTTAGTATTTACATAGTACATTGTTATAGTCCACTCGATACTATGTTACATAACAATGAATAATCTGGTTCTGTGGTTCCATCACCACCATTATCCTGTATAGTTCTACTACCACCACCATTGTTCTCTACAGTTCTACTACCACCATTGTCTTGTATATAGTTCTACCCCCACCATTGCCTTGTATATAGTTCAACTACAACCATTGTGTTGTATATGATAGTTCTGCTACCACCATTCTCCTCTGTGGTTGCAGGTTCAGAGTGTTGTACAGAGATGCACATGTCCAAAGCAGTTTCCTCTGGTAAACGTTTCGAGAGGCAAGTACAGGATTGGCTTCACACAGAATGTTGTTTTCGTTAGAGTAAGTCAGCTTCCTTTAGTCACCAATTCTACTTTAAACTTGGCTACCTGCCAAAACCCTATATAACTTGGGTTTAGTGTTATGTCACTTTTTGAGCATTTATACAAAATTCAATGCATATTTTAGTGATGCTAATCACATCATTTCAAATTATGTTCTGCTGCTATTGAACGTTTATTTGAAGGCATTGGTTTTGCTTGACAACTAGCTAAAAGATTAACTGATTGATTGATGGATTGATTGATTGATTTATTTATTTATTAAATATCATAAACATGGAAGCATGTTGTGAAATTCAATGTAAATACTGGTCTTAAGAAGTAGATATGAACAAAATTGGAAAAGTCAGAACTCTGTAGGATTGTTTGAAATAAAATATCATTTAAAGTGTGTACAGGGTGGCGTAAAAACTAGCAATAGTTAAATCGTTAAATAGACAAATCTAGATAATAATACAATGTTAGTCTGACACAAACACCCATCAATAGCTGTATATGCATTGAGTCATTTGCTCATGTATCAACTGTAAAGCTATAGCTATTATGACAAAAATAATACAACTATCACTACGAAACGTGACTCACTGAATAATCTATACATTTATCATCTCAATCAGTCCTTAAAGCTGGCAAGAATGTGACTTATTGGCACATTGCTATATCATAAGGGTAGTCAGATGTAGAGAAGACAACTTCTAATTATTATATCAGTTGGGCGAAGGAGTTAGCTTTACTTGTGTTGAAATAATTAGTACGTAAACTAGTCCAACGTAAAAGTTCTGTCATTTACCATCAGATTAATATAAGGCAATGAATGATTAATTAATATTTTATGCGTATATAAAATAGGTTTAAATATAACCATTCCAAACATCACAACACCAAAAACATTATTTTATATGTATATTATTATACTTATTATGAATATTAGGGATCAATTATGATCAATTATACATTTAGCATAATATATAGGCCTTTCATATAGTAACCTTTATTCTGATGATCATAGTTAGTTATACTGTGACAAATCTAGAACAAGCAATAAACTAAGTTGTCCTGGTTTAGTTTCAGAAAGTTATGACATAACGTACCCCTCCCTGCAAAATTACAAAAGATGCAATAGCTCCAACATATCTGCACATTTTCTGCAGTTCTCAAGCCTGTCTAAGAAAAATTAAAGGTTTCAAACAATTTTTACCCAAGGAATTTAAATTTTAAATAATTGTGTTTGTAAGGTATTTTTAAAGAGAAAAGCAATAATTATGCAATGATTTAGAGGTTTTTATAGAGTATATGCAACTGCTTTAGTAAAATCGAGAAAAATGGACTTACCATGGCCCAAATGCGCTTGAAATAGAATATATATGCCTTCTGTTTAATTGCTATAAATAGACCTATATGACCTTTATACTTGCAGATATTACGCAATCATGTGATGATTAGAGTTGGAGGAGGCTGGGATACCTTAGAGCATTACCTGGATAAACATGACCCATGTCGCTGTTGCAGTAAGTATAGTGCTTATATGAATGCTAGTGTAGGTTCTCACGCTGATAGATGCTGACATTTTTATCTAAATGTTCAAATATATTTAAAACTTGGTTTCAAACTTCTTTCTCTAGAGTCTAAGGCTAAAGTTTATGAGCTGTACTATTCCTGAAGTATATATTATAAAAAGGAATTGAACGCATTATGTAATCAGTTCACATATTTATTTTGAATTGATTTTCTAATAATCTTTGGCAAAACTGAATTTAATAGTTTTATCTTTATTTCTTTTATCCTGCTCAAATAAATTATACTGGAAATATAACTTCAAATAGAAGCAAAAATAAATTACATCACTTTTGTTCCACTAGTAATTATTCTGCATCCAAAATATAGTGTAATATAATACTTATTTTTAACTGTTGCATATTAGCACATATCTTATTGTAATATAGATTATAAAATGTTGAGTTTTGTTTTGGTTATAGAAACTCACAACACAACTGCGCCAAGGGCACGCAAATCTTCAAATTCAAAACCCTCCAGTCTAAATTCCTCAAGCCAAAAATCTTTAGTTTCTAACCATAAAGACCGTCCATCTGATAAAAGGTATGTAGTACACAATTGACTTTAATTTAGTCATTCCATGTTGTGTACCATAAAACTTAAATGTAATATGGCTGGCTATGGCATTGTTACAGCAAATATATCTGAATTTAGATTTAATGTCAAACTGTACTGCCCTTTTCAGCATCTTGTAGTTTATAGAGCATATTTAAACAATAAAAAAATTAAAAGCTTTCAAACATACTGCGGAAATTTACTAATAATATAAATTAGCTGTTTTTACAAATATTTTAATCTGAATAACTGTTTTGCTACATTATTTAGTATATCATAATATATGCACATAATAAAAATCATTATTTATTTAATGCTATATTATAAATCATCTAGCATACCATAAAAATAATTTTTGTTTCGAGGTTCATTTATTTTTTACAATGCATATATTAAAAAGCAAGAATATACTTTACATATTTTTTGTTGAATATATTATTACGTCTGTTATCTGTGCTATTAGAATATTAACACTTTTACAGTATTAAAGCTCTTTACATTGATGTCTATAGAAAATTATAGTCAGTTCATCAACATAACATTATTTATTTAGTTATATTAGTATAGTCCATGAAGAAGGTAACACGCCTTTACATCATTACGTGTAGCTCAAATATATACAGCATCTATAAATGTGATAATAAAAACCATTTGTTTAGAGAGAAGTCATTGCTAGTTCGTTCAAAGAGTGTGGCCTCTCTAGAATCCCCTGATGCCTCGTCAACACCTTTAAAGACTAAAAGGTGAGTCTGCAAGTAGATAAGAAACTGAATTCTGAAGCAAATCATTGATACTGAGAAAGGTAACATTACTTACTCTCTTGCATGGGAGATACAAAAATCATCTCACATTTTCTTAACAAAAAAACATATTAAAAACATGTGTCTCAGGAAAATGAATCTGGTGTTATAGGACAGTGAGAGTGGTATTTCTACGCACTATATATATGTAGGGTTTAACAATACTTGATTAATATAATATTTTCTAAGCACCTTTGTTTCTTTATATTTTATAATATGTTAATCTACGGTTTACAAACTTGACACGGTGTGAGTCCCAGTTTTTAATTTACAAATAAGGGCTGATAAAGTGGGACTTTTAAACCTTTTGGAAGTTTAATAGATTTGGTTTGAGCTTTATTCTCCTGCAAGTTAAATAAGATTTCAGTCTTACACAATATATAGCAGCTTATATGACACTTGATGTCAAGTGCTTTCTATGTGTTACAGTAGCAGATCAGGTTCCACTGATCTTCTCAGCAGTGACTTACTAATTACTAGAGATGACACTGGGCGACACGTGATTGATGACTCCCATGACTCATCCCCATCCTTAAACATTCCTCCAAACAAAACTAACAAATCATTTTTAAAACAATCTAAACAGGTAACTTTTTGTTGTACTCAGACTAATTGTTCTATCAAGTATATTAGAGAGCACGTCAAAATTAATAATTTCCTTTCAAATATCCTCATTTATGTACAAATTTAGATTGAAGTTGTTGAAGAGCGGACACTGTTGAGATTGTTACTCTTTATATTTTTAGATGTATGTAAATATTGGCAGTAACTGGTAGCAGTATTTGACAGCTTCATGTTTGCATGTACTTCTATAGTTCCATTGTTATATTCACTGTGCCTCCATAGCTTCACATTGTTCAAATGAATGAATTTGTAGTTGCAGTTTGCATTAACTTATGGTTGCGGTTTTATTTGATGCAACTTTTTCCATCATTTAGATGTTGCAAAGCTAGGAAATGAAGTGATTGTGTGATAAATTAACTCTTTAATAAACAACACTTTGTATGTACTGTTATATGACTTTAGAGCCTTGGAAAACCCCGGCACAGTCTTGGCACTGCTTCATGTAAGAGCCTTCTAGAACGTTCCAAAAGTCCATCATATGATCTCAGGAAAAAGTGGAAAGACAGTTTGCAGGGTCAAAATCCTCATTCTTCTCGGCCACGGAGCCAGTCCCGCAGTCGTACAATGTCAAGCAGACGTTCCGAATCTAGAGACAGTTCTTCCTCTCGGGCATCTCCAGGCAAGACCATGTCTCTGCCTAGAAATAGACACATGTCTTTACCCAACACTGCTAGGTCTCGGTCTTATTCACGACCCAGCACACCTGGACCTTCCTGTTCAGAGGACAAGCCTAGAAGAACTTCGTTTCAAGCCTCCCCACGTAAAGATCGGCGACATTCCAACTCCTCTACACCTACACGTATTCCCGGACCTCTGCGGCATGACGGCAGCAGCACACAGTTGAATGGCAGCATGGTGTCATCTACTAGTACAGGATACTCTTCTTTAGATAGTTTGCTTACCATATAGTCCCGTTGCTAGATCAGCTGAGACTGCTACAGAAGCAATGAAACAGGTGTAATAATCGTTTCTGGACAGAGTCACTAATTGAAAGGACATTTATGTCCCTTTGATCGCGCAAGGGCTAAGCCAAAGTACTACCAGATTTTGTGGGACTTTGATTATGGTACCCAAATGAGGCAGTAAGAATTAAGGCTAAATGAAAAGCAAATATTAGAAAGTTTAAAGTCAATATTAAGTGATCCATGCTATGATCTGTAGGCAATAGGAAAGCTTTCAATAAATTATTATATTGTTATATTATTTTTCATATATAATGATGTTGTGGTTATATGTCAATTAGGTAATCACAAAGTCACATCTAAATTTGTCTCCTATGACAATCAATTTACAGTTTTAATTTATTTCTAATTATTTATTTGGACATTGTAGCCAGCTTTTGTGCTAAGAGTTTTAAATAATTTTATATAACAGTTAGCAGATTTATAAATCTCTCCTTTGGTTTATTTTTTTTACATTTTCCGTCAACAGTATTTATGAAACTCGAACAAACTGTATATGTATTTTATTTATAGCACTCAATTTGTTTCATTACAAATATTTTGCCAGAAAATTCCAATTAGAATTTTCAACCTAATTATGACAGCTAAAAGATGCAACTGCTTCTATTAAAGAAATATTGTATAAGTAAAGGTTTATTTTGCAATAAAACTTATAGAAATAAGAAATTCACTGTATTTTGTTTGTAGTAGTTTTAAAACATTCTATACTCAATTGAAACTTTGGTTATTACTTCCTATTGGGTATATGAAGAAGCTTCTTACAAGGCTGTTTAATCATTTATTGAAAGATATGTTAGTGTTAAACACTCAAGCTCATGAGCTTATTTTGATTTCTTAATCAACAAATTTATCGAACAACATTTATAGTTTCCCAATCACAAATATTATAATAACTAGGCTGATCTAAAACTCCACCTGTTCAAAAGTAAATATGAAAATACAAGTGCACCATGTTTAGTAATGAAGGTGTGAGTTTTCTACAATGAATTCTTTTCGTACTTTTAGCAAAAAATAACTTTTCTTATTTTCATATTACTATAGACATGTTAGTTCGAAGCTCATTGCCACAGTTCTAATGGAAGAAAAGTCATTTCAACCTAAAAAAGCTTCATTGATTCAATATATCGCTTGCATTCTCTTGAATTAAGATTAAATTATTAACACAATAAATAAGCTTCAGCCAGATATATGTTCAAGTTGAAACAAATTTCATTTTGAGATAGATTTAGTTGAAGTCATGGGTATGTGTGAAGCCATTATAAGTGGAACTTCACAGCTAAATCATAAGAAAAGTGTGAAAAGTTAGTATAAACTGTGTTAGTCAACATTCGTAATAAGTTGACAAATAAAAATTATAATATCTCTATTCTTGGAACATGTACCATATAAAGGAGATGAGATGTTATTGACAGTCAATACCATATGATCAGCAAAGCGCCAATGTATCCATAAACTCAATCTATTAACCAACATCTACCTAACACCAATTAGAAGATAAATTAAGTGAGCAAATAATTTTAATAACTTTTTACTTGTTATTTAGTTCACATTAAGGCCAAAAGTGATGACATCATCATTATCTGCTTTTAGATTTATCTTCTCATCCTTTTTTAAAAGTAATCATGGTCAGTGAGCAAGAAGCAGACAACTCTAGCAGCTTAGAATATAATACACAAGGAGAGGGTATGGAGGTGATAGGAAGCAGGCGGACCTACAAGTGTATTGTCATTAACAACCAGACAGAAATTGTAGAAATAAACACAGACTCTGATTCAGAAAGTGTCATAGTGATTTATCCCAAGTGAGTGAAAAATATTTATAATAAATTTTATTTAAATAAATAAGGGAGCCCTTGTGGTCTAATGATTAAAGCACTAACTTAGTAAATACAAAGTCATCCGATAAATTACATCCTTCATTGGTGATGTTAGGAAGAGCATCTGCAGCCATAATTGCTCCTGTGTCACATATGAATAAGTCCTGTAGCCCACTTTACAAAAAACTTTTTCATGCAGGGGCTCTCGCATGGATATTAGTGACTATAAACTTATTTAAATAAAGATGTCTATATATACAAAAATAGTGTATATGATCACGGCTAGATCACTATAGACAGCTACAGCGCTCCATGATAAACTATGATATTTACAATTTGTTGTGTTTCAATGTGTTTTCCATGCAGCAAGTATTATTGTCATTACTAGTATAGCAGCAACTATAGTTGATGTTTCATGAAGTGAGGATCAATGTGAAATTATTAATTTAAAAACTCAGCTTGTTTCATATTGTATTTTTAGATAAAAGAAATTATTTTTAAGATATATAATTGAATATCCTAACTGCTTTTATTAACTTTCTCTGTCAATCAGTCCATGCTCACATCATGTGCAATTAAAATTGTGTTTGAATGTTAAACAAGGAAGAGAAAATATCCTGAAAGTGGAGAAGCAGCGTCTAGCACATCAACCTCTAAGGCCGTAACTCGAGCTACAAACAAAAAGTTGTGCTTAGAAAACGAAAGAGATACGAGTGAAAATACTTCTGTAGATGACAACTCAGACAGTCTGTGGTGCAGATTGCCGATGGTGAGCTAAGCATATACTATACAGCTGATATGTCTGGCATACACAAGCACTTTCAGTTATTGTTTTATAACAGTGTAAAAGCCATTCTAAACTGCGAGTGGTATTAGAAGTTTGCTGTGTTGAGATGCTGTTGTTATATTTGTGCTAATAAGGAAATATGAATAATCTAATAATGTATTATCAGATAAGCAAGAGTTTGCAAATACACAAAAAAACATTTATGTTATATATTTAGTATTATAGTGAGCCGTTACTTTTACATAATGAACAAATTACAACAATTATATATGTGATAGGTATTACTTAATCTGGCATGTTTTTTTTGCCCTAAAAGGTGCAATTATATTTTTTTGTTAAATAGCATTGCATGGTTGTTAAAACTATATACACATATCTAATTTATAGTATTGATGGCAACATATTCTAACTGTGTAAGTCTTACTTAAAATGATAATTTCCTGAGTTCACCATGCAGATATTTTTATATATTTGGTAACTACTATTTGAATAGAAGCAATATAATAAATATATATTTTATTCAACTCACTTATTATTCCTTAAATATGTTTGTAGCCATTGGTAGTTCGAATTATGCTGAAGCTGGACAACGCGTCCCGTCTGAATATGGCATGTAGTTGTAAATCTTGGTCTAAGATGATTCATTCAGCTTGTCTGTGGAGAAATCTGCAGTTGGAGTTGTCAGCTTTTAAATCTGTAGAAAAACCAACTATTCTATACACTAAAGTTAGTGATCTTCAGTATTGTATAATACACAATAATGGCAGTGAAAGTTAACCTAATTATTACTAAATTATGGTAATCACTAAATATTTTGCAAATCCAGATTTTGTCAATTATTTGATTACTTTAAAGGGTGTTTGTATGGCTTACAACTTACATGGTCAAATGTTTACTTGTTTTTGTCAGAATTGTCACCATCTAAGCTTTACTAATTAATCATGTCAAATCTAATTAAACCTAAAAATACATTGATAAATGTAGCTATCTTAACAAAAATTAGAATTGTTATAAAACAAATTTAGTTGTATAAAGTTGAAGTCATGTCGACAGCGAAACTAAAATTAATTAAATTGATTAAGCACTGTTGTTATAGAAAGCATTAATATTATGCAACATTAGCATCACAACATGAATGTATAATATTCTGTGTTAATTTAGTCTGTAGCTTTGTGTATACCTACTGTTTCAGTCTCACGCCAAACATATCCAGAATGTTGTGATTACATGGAGGAGACCTTCTTACATAATCAGCACAAAGATACATAACGGACTCACTAAAATATTTAGCCATCTTAAGGTATGACTACAAAAACAAAGCTAAATGACAATGTAAAAGGAAACTTAACCTTCAGCTGTTTTTTAAACTTAAAACTGAAACTGAATCGAAATGATGTTATTTTTAAATGATATAATCACTAAAGTTATAACTATATGTAGCTTTGTCATGCTATCTAGCTGTGTTATCTAAACTGATGTTGCCACAAACATGTTTATAATAAATATATGATTGTGAAGTAGTAATTTAAGACAATCAATGGAGGTCAGATAATTATGCTGTCTAAAATCTATTGCTTAGACTCAGTCCCAAGTGAAAGTGTTCAGAATGCACTATATGGAGCTGGACAGATACTGGAGATTTGAAAGCAGGAGGGAAAAACTCCTAACTTCCATATCTAACTTCCTAGAGCAGCAGAAGCGGTTACAGGTGTTTGTTATGAACAGCGGCCAGGTAAACTAAGAAATACATGCATAGTATCGCACATGATCCTATGTTATTAATCTCTACACGGTGAATAGTCAGATAAATTCTTGCAGGAACTGCTAGTTGTCATAATACACTTTCTAATGACATGGCTAGTGGGTGGAATAGTGATTTCTATTATTATATCATCTCAAATAACCAAGAAGTTACTTCCAAAATTGCAGATAGCACTTCCACAAGGTTGTCGTATTCTAGAATGTGCTGCAAAGCATTCTGGGGATGTAATAAGAACATTGAACATTGAAGACTTCTTCCTATCCAGAGCGACCACATTTCGAGTACAGCGATATATTGACGTAATGGACAAATTTACTAATCTTTCAAGTGAGCTCACAGCTTTCTACTCATCATAATAACATCATATTACATAGCACTATATAATAAAATAATATAAATATTACTAGTACAACATAATATAAAATATAATCCTAGTATGATGATATAATAATATTATATTATATTATTGTTATACTAGTATTATATTATATTATTATACTAGTACCATATATATTATATATGATACTAGTATAATATTATATAATACTGGTATAATTTTATCATAGTATTATATAATACATATAATACCATAACAGTATAATGTAAAATATTATATAGTGGTATAATAATATAATATCCTTTTGCACTAGTATGATATATAATATATGTAACACTGTAGTAGTATAATATAATACTAGTATATATATTTACTTGTAGATTTATACATAAACTATAATGGTTTAAATGAAGGAATTGTTGAATCAATTGCAAAACATAAAAAGCTGCGAATACTTTCAATAAAAGTGTATAAGAATGACCCTCACTATCACAGGATACCAGGAAACTCTTGGAATATGTTGAAGGCAAACTGTCCCAATATTGAGGTTAGTATTTTACTGCAGACAAATATTTTCTGTTTGATGACTTCATTTCCTGTTTTGATAAGTAAGTATATTATGTGAATTCTGTTTGTATAATGGTGTTATATTGTGTTGAAAGCTTAATATGGCCTTGGGTCCAATTAATCTACATCACTAACATTGTTTATGTGTTTATGCATGTTGACTCTGTTTAAGCATTGTAGATAACCAATGCATACCTTATAATTTGTCAACATGAAAGAAATCTTTGTACATGCATCGTTATTACCACAGCAAAACAATTTAAATATAGTAATAAACTAATAACATAATGTGCATAATTGCTAAAAGAGCAAATTAAAATAACTGTGTAAACACAACAAACAAAGAACTAGTTGTTACCAAATACCGCATGTAACTTTTATCTATCCAGTATAGGCATTGGCCCAGTAGCAATATTTAGCCTGCTACATTGTAGCTATCTACAATTGTTAATGATTTTCTAGAGGTTTAAGCTCTTTATAGAAAAGAGACCTACACAGCAATATCTTTCGTATTATAGTTATAGTTACAGCATACCTGCCTAAAACGAATTCGACTTGATTCAAGTTTAGACATGTTTATACATGTTATGTTATATTGTAGATTTTATATCATTTCATTCATGCTTGTATAAGAGTGGTCTCTTATAATAGACACCAGAGTATATAGCAGTCATACATAGTTGTAACTATAGTCTGCATAGCATATGTTGCAATGTGCTTGCAGGTGAACTTTGAATTTGACCAGGTACCTGCATACACTGACATAGCTCACATTCTGACACCTCAAATTCCTGTGAGAGGTCTGTACATCTGGTCTGGATATGTGGAAGAAGATGATTGGAGGGTTGGATATACATTGAATCACATAGCTAATCATTTCTCTAAAACTATTGGTCAGTTTGTTGTGTACTTATGCGTGTAACTTATTCAAGTATAAAAAGTAGCATCTAGTAGCATATATCTATTATTACTAAAACAATTAAAAGATAATTGAAAAAAAATTATTTATTTTATTATGAATTCTATACTATAGCTATATAACACTACCGTTTTGTGGTTACACAAACAGGTTATTTTACTATAAAAACCTCACATGGGATTATAATCACCATTCCTGTGAAAACCCCTGATGGAAAGGTTGTTTTTAAATGGGCTAAGGATTTATTCCTGTGTGACACAGGAGCAATTATGAATGAATGCTCTTCCTAACATCACCTGCAGTCTTTACTGGGGATCAAACCACTGGCCTTGTGTTTACTAAGTCAGTGCTCTAATCACCAGCAAATAAAAAAACTCACACAAGTTTATAGTGGCCATCCCTGTGAGAAAGTTTTTTTGTTAATTTGGGCTAAGGTTATATTCAGATGGAGTACAGGAGCAATTATGGCTGGATGTTCTTCTTAACATCACCAATTGCCTTTGTCATGCTTACTAGGCAAACACTCTAACCCCTAGGCCACGGCTGCTCCCTTTTAACCACCAGTAAATCCTTTTACTATACACTATGTTAAATAACAAGTTACTGATTGATTTTACAGAAACATTCACCTTGGAAATAGAGAACGACATCGAGCTGATTGATCGGCAGCTCCTACAGATGGTGGAGGCGTGTAAGGAGTTGCATCACTTGGATATTAATGCCTCCTTAGATACTTCCACAGTGGACAGCATCTGCCACTTGCAGCAAGAGGGGAAAATATGTGAGTCAAATTTACAAAGTTGTACTTGGTTTAAACTTTAAATTTAAACAAAAAATTAAAAAAAAAACAGCATATACACCTATTTCAGGCTCACATTAACCAGGCTAAGTAAAATCGGTAAATAAATATTATTATGGTAAACTTTGATAACTTTTTTCATTGTTTTAAAAGGTTTCACAGCTGGAATTTAAAAGATTCTGTAGTGTGAAACTTCAAACCACAACGAGGGATTGTGAATCGACCCTTAGTTATAGTGATAGGTATAGAATCTAAGTCACTGGTTTTACATTTGTGCCAGCTGCTAGGTGTATGCATTTATCATTGTGGCTTGCTGGATTAGCAGATCTTTGCCGATGAGGGATGACATGTAGTACAGCGAACAGCAAAATGGCCGCATTACATTTTCAGCGTTTGCAAATCGGTATTTTATGTGCAATTTGCTCTCAAGATAAAACCTTGACCTTTCTACTTGCAGATCTTCAGTCATTGTACATCACATTGTCGGGGGTACCAAATGCCGACACGCAAGAAATTCTAGATAACATAAAGGGGAAGTATTTAGAGCTAATAGAATCTCTAAACCTGGACTTTCAGTTCACCGCAGACGTTATAACTGTATCTGATGGAAACTACGTACCTGTGATTGACGTAGAGCAACACCCTGATATAGTGGTAGAATAGGGGTAGTAACTATGATAATACAGTTCAAGAATGGGGGTAGTAACTATAAAAATATAACTGTAAATAGGATAGTTACTATAAAAAACATAGCTGTAAAAGAGGGGTAGCAACTGTAGAAGTATCAGTGTAAAAGAGGGGTAGCAACTATGTCACACGCCTACTTATAGAGAATATAATAGAAATAATTCTTGCACTTCCAAGCATTCTATGTCGTAAGAGATGACTGATAAATTTTCAATGTATTAAGTTATGTTATTTTATTTTCTATTAATACAGTATTGCTGTTGAAATAAGCACTGTATGGTTTATAATTATTGCACAAAATGTGTATAAGTATTTTATGGCGATCAAAATGTGTTAGAATTGCATTAAAGATATAAAATAAAAATAGTATCAATTATATTGGAGTGGAGTAGGACTTTTCAGATATGTAATGCATTGTAAAAAGGTTAACATACAAGTATTATATACAAAAATGCACATAATGTAGTAGACATTTACAATATATGTTATATATTTACATTAGTTACCACAGTGAGGGAATGTCAATTTGCATAGTTGAGACATTCTCTGACAGTCGTTGTTTAATACTGAACATCTGGTAGTACTAGGAGATACTGAATAGAATTCTGTGGTGAAGATAAACTGTTATGTTGATTCCATCAATTCTCTTTCACTATATTAGATAAAAACCCCTTCATCCACTCCTGTAAACATGTGATACATTATCAATAACGAATCTTAAACTGTGGTGAAAATTCAATACAGCTAATCTGATAAATAGTTTAGTAGTTGTTAGCCCTATTAGGTAAGCAAGTAGTAGGAAAGAAAAAGTACGTTTCAAGCAACTTTGGCTACACTAGACTCGTAAAAGTTATTGCGGCCAGATTAAACTACCATGTATGAAAAATTACTAATATTTAGTAAAAAATAATTGCCCCCACTGGGAGATGAACCCAAGACCTGTGGCTTGCAAGCAAGTGTGCTAACCATTACACCACAGGGACCACCGGGTGAACATAACACTACACCGTGGTGTAATGGTTAGCACACTTGCTTGCAAGCCAGAGGTCTTGGGTTCGATTCCCAGTGGGGGCAATTATTTTTCACTAAGTAAAATTACATTCAAACTATACCAGAAATATGTAGAGACAAAATGATAGAAAAAGATTGTAATATTTTTACTGTATGTCACAGATCTACAGATATTTTAAGGAGTTGTCCATCAGAAATGAGGTGACAAATCCTCACTGGCTTGAAAATAGTCACAATCCAATTGGTGTGTTGGTTTAATGCATCAAGTTATATACAAACATTGAGCATTACGAAAAGGTATTGGTCTTATGATAAATCATTATTTACCATAATTACATCGAGTGTTAACCAAAACAGGGCTGACAAATCCTTACTGAGATTGCAAGAAGGTACTGCTGCTATGTTGCTATATATAGTTAACCATTACATAATATACACAACGATGTACCTACCTGGGAAAACTGAGAACTATCAGATGAGTCTAGCTTCCACTGCACCAGCTTTGGTTTACCGCACTTGTCAGAAATATAGCCAAATCTCTCAGAAAACTTCTGTTACAGACAACATAAAAGTTGCTAATAAAACTATACCAGAAAGTGACCACTCAACTAGTCTGCTCAGAACAATTATTATATATACAGCTAACTTTACAGATATATAAGATTTACTATACAGGTGACTCAATACTGTGTAGTCAACATAATATAATATTAAAATAGATACATTAGTGCGTAGTGATGAAAATGCCAATGAAATCCTATCAACATATATAATATAATATTATATATAATATATATATATATATATATATATATATATATAATATATATTATAAATATAATATATATATATAATATAATATAATGTATAGTGTATAGAGGAGGGTACTAACCAGTTTAGGAGGGGAAACTGTGTAACATAACATAGATAGAGAACTGTCATCATCTTCGTGCTTTTTTCCTGCAAAACACAAAATTAAAATAAATAAAAAACTTGCTTGTAACCAAATGCATATACTGAAAGGAAAAGTAGAATGAGATAAACTAAACAACTTTGCGGACCTCATGATGTATGCATCACTACAATACCCTTAAATGTGTCTAACTATGTTGAACTGAATGTAAAAACCTTATACTTAGTCATAGGAATACTGGCGTTAAATTCTTAGTTCTCTCTTACTAAATTTAGATTTGTCTGCTATCAAAAGAAAAAATCTATATGAAAAGAAACTAATCTCTCTCGCTTTATTGGTATTGGTTACTAAAATTATTCATTAGACTGGTGACTACTAGCTACTAGCTACTAGGAGTCAGTATAGTAACTACTAGCTACTAGCTACTAACTACTAAGAGTCAGTACAATTACTACTAGCTACTAGCAATCACCTATGATACACGAAACTATCGGCTGTTCTCTCAGTCTCAGTTGATAGTTCATGTGACACTCCACATCATAGACTGAGGGATAGTATGTTTTGTTAGGGTGGCTGTGGAACCACCCGACCAGTTTCAGACCACTCTGCAACACTCTCTGTCTTGTATGAGGTTCTGACTTATCAAAGACTTGAATCACATTCAGTACTAAATTCAGAAAAACAAAAACAAAAATCAGTTCAGTTACACAATAATATCAGTAACCAATAATTAAATTGCAAGCAACATATGACGGTATAATATTGAACGATGTTTTGGCACCACTAAAAGAATAGGTATAATTACACACAATTTTTTAAATATACTACTTTCTAAGAACTGTCAATGATAAAAGTATGTAAAATTGACAATGAAATTCACCTCAAGCCATGCTAGTGACATGACCTGAAATAGTTTTTATTGCATAAGAGTAACTATAGTTGCGTTTATACCTCTACTGAATAAAGTACCGAGTTTCAGTTCACAATGCTTGTCCTTTATAGTCAAACTGAAAATCATTGAAATCATATTGATGAGAAACCTTACTTTCTAAAAGTAAAATCTGATTCGCCTAATCACTTGTTGATGCCCTTTGAAAACATCATGAATTAGTAAAGTTGACAGCATAAAAGCGATAATTGAGAAGGCGTAGGTGATATAATTATCAACATTTAAGTACGTCATCTAATCGCCAAAGTCATAATTAAATAACGATGTTTACAAGGAGTTATTACTCCTTTTGAGTATTATCCTGAACTCGGCCGTGGCTTTTACAATGCAATGCAACTCGGAAAAAAATTCAACACGGCCAAATTGAATTTCTGACTGAAAATCGTGAGGGTATAAACGCAACTTATGACTAAATGCTATGTCTGACATCACCAATAGTCTAGCTGATAGTCTTAGTGTCAGGTATAATTCTTTAGCATCGCCTCTGATCACTAGATAATGACTGAGATAGAAGGAAATGAATTTTATCCAGCAGTGATTCCGAACATTTATTAATAAAACTGATCACTTAAGGAGAATATAACTCCATAATGCTACAGTTGATTATATAGAATGAATACTTTGACTGTCAACTCACAATTACTGAGGGAGTTGTATGTCCCTGCTAGATACCCAGATACCTCCTCTTTGGAACTTCTACTAAGCTCTGCCTGATCAATTAAGAAACAGAATGACATGCATGGTGTTAACTGTATAATAACTTTATAATAAAATGAGCTTGAACAAATATAAAGTATAATATACTAACAATATACAACATATACTTTTATGATACAATATATAATTATACTACATTATACATAACAGCATAAACATATATTTCAATAAAGAAGAGCAACTATAAAATAGCAAAAAATGAAGTATGCATGCATAAAAAGGTGGATAGGTTTTAGCCATTTTTAAAGGATTTATTTAATTTCACTCAGTATCTTGGGTTAGCTAAAATGTCAACTAGCAAAATCAGATATGCAAAATATACAATGTTCTTTGATAGTCATTTTCTAATACTGCTAAAACCGCTGCTGCTGTTGCCATTGCCACCACTGCAGCAGCAGCAGCAGCAGTTCAATCATGAACATTCAATATCAACTATAGCAAATGTAATCACAGCTCTGCCAACTCTTTACAGAACACCACCACTCAGTACGTACCATTCTGAGACACACGCTTCTGGTAAACAGTACTCTAACCGAGAACTCAATCCCTTCGCACCGGACTTGCGTTCCAATATGGCTGCAAAATAGTGAAACCTCAGGGAATATATATATTTACTACTTATTATGTTGAAAAACAACTTTATATGACGACTTTATATGCTATAAGGGTTGGCAAGGCAATGCTTAAAGTTGACTTTATGGAACCTGATACAGACAGATATTGATATTTATAACCAGTTTGATTCACACCGAATATTACCCGAGTTTAGACATTACTGACCAATAAAAAGAACTACTGTTTTAGTACAACTTTTCAATATGAGTCTACTTTCACCTCATACATAATATCATCATGAATAGTTTAATGTAGAAATAGCTAGAGAAGATGATTGTATGGCTTTAAACTATATAATTTTTCATGGCAATTAAATTTGACGCAGTTTGGAACCAGAACAGGCAATGACCATATCACTGCTATTGTATTGAAGAAACACCGAACTCACGTCTTATACTCTGATAGAGGGAGACCAGACATGGCTGGGTATAGGAGATCCGTCGGGTTATTTGGTTTCACATCAATGACTAGGGGTGAAGGGTTTCGACCATAAGAATACAACCTGCAGAATGTACACAACGCAATCTGCTGAATTATTTATTAAAAAAATTACCATTTGTTTTAAAAAACATCTGTATTCATATTTTCAAAATTAGCTCACAATTTAAAGGCTGTGTTACGCAATTTTCGAAAAACAAAAGATCCGAGATCCGGTGGCTTCCGGCACCTGGTGTGCAGCTATTTGGGGCGCAGGAAATTCAGACGCGCTCTTGGGCTCGAACCGCCTGTCCCTCGCTTGCCGGATATTATCAAACCGCGCAGCTACCCACTCGGCCACCGTCACTCTGAGGTTTCAGTGAACTTATTCGCGTATTTAAGTTATGGCTTCACAAGTTTGTGTGAATTCCAACAATCGGAAATTCCAACAGCAGCTATTTACTATTATCTACAGAAAATTTACAACTACATAATTTTTCGAAATTAATAAATACTGCTCCAACAAATAGCAAAATAATAAAGTTCCCAACATTGATTAGGCTAAGATTTGGGCACCACATACTGCCAAATAGATTGGTTTATATTAAAACTTCAAGTCTTGAGATACTTATAATATTCCAGTTTTATCTTCATTTTGCAAAAGCAATATTTTTCAGTTTGACTATGGACATGACGTTATAATAAAGCAATAATTTAATGGTGAGGTTAGAATAACTTATTTAAACCTGTTGATGGATAATATTACTATGCGAGTGAATTCGACAAACATACATGTGCAATGCCTCTATATGTGCTACATCACAATTTCAAATTGTATTTATAATAAACTATAATTATAATCTTTAATAATAAAATGCTATAAACGACTCAAAATTCAGAAACAAGATGACTGACGCAATTACAAAAATCAAATAATCTACACTTTTTAACAGAGAATAGAACGCAACTAGGCAGTGTGCAAAGTAATAACTACGTGTAGTATGTATTACCTGCTGGATAGTAGTGGAGCTGGTTCCAACTTGGGAGTGGATACACCAGAAGATGGGGCTGTCTGCCAAGGAACAAGCAATTTGAGTTACAACATTAGCTCTGACCAAAAATTAATAAAAAATTATAAACAATACATTTTATCACTCTTATATAGATGATTTTTTACTCTAACAAAGAGGCACTAAAGTTCGTATTCATGGTATTTTTATAAACATGAAAACTCAATCATAGCTACGGATTTCAATCATTGGTAATTCAGTTGTTAGGGTTATGAATAGAAGTTGTATTAAATACACTACTTTAATTGGTTTTGCATTTGAGCCTCAACATTTGAATTGATGAAAAACTAAAATACTTGCCATAATTTGAATGATGGCCAAGTTAAAACAGAAGAAACGATATGAAAATTATATATAAAATTAAAAAAAACAATTACAAATCCACTTCTATGTCAAACTGCTCAGCCATACTAAAGGAAGTCAAGTACTAATTTGATTACACACTTTAGACTGAGCTCTGTCTAGTCATACTTACAGGAAGTGAAATTGGAGAACCTCGTGCAGAGTCGTTATTTTCTCGCATCCATTTACTTTTATACGTGTCCAAAGGTTTACCTTTATACCTGATCTATTGAGAAAAGACAGACTAGTCAAAACCATATTGAAGTGTACTAAGAATTGAATACCAAACAGCACTGGGTGAGCAGCGAGACAATAAAAAAATGCATAGAACCTGGCTAGCCTCAGCTACCAGTTTATTACGAAACAACTTACGGCGCTCCACCCACACCCAGACGACTTGGTAGGGTTGATGTTCTTCTTACAGGAAATAGCCCAGCTGCTCGGCGTGCTGAATATTTCTCCCGAATCAGTAGAGCGAATTTTACCATTTGGTAACAGGTCAGCTGTGACAGTGATACCCTGGAAATACAGAGTCAGTAAATAACACTGAGCATTACTGTTCACAGGTCGAACAGGGTGCAAGTACTGAAATATGCAACATCTCATTAAACATGCACATATAGTCTTATTATTGACTAAATAAACTTTTAATCTAATAAAAGTGAAATATAAATATACCAAGGCAACTGATTAAACATATATTGTTATGCAAATAATACAGATATTGAAAGAAAACAAAAGTAAACTAAAAAATAAAAATTGGTTTTCTCAAAGAATAATTTTAGAGTCCGATTTGGTGTAAACTAAAATAAATGTGAAGATGACCAAGTAAAATGTGAAAATGACCAAGTAAAATGTGAATCTGAGAGACTCAGTAAAATGTGAATCTGAGAGACTCAGTAAAATGTGAATCTGAGAGACTCAGTAAAATGTGAAGATGAGAGACTTACAAGATATTTGACAGAAAGTGTTTTGTCACCAGGCTGCATAACTCCATCTCTAATAAGTAGATCCAACGTTATACTTTTACTCTTTAATGACTTGGTAGACAGGGGCGGATAACCAACTTCAGGGGTGATCTCAGTCTATAGAAGAAACAAGCATAATAACATAGAGTACAAGATATAATACAGTATAGTATAAAATATAACAGAGAATAAGTTATAATACAGTAGAGTACATTATAGAATGTCATGTAGTGAAGCATTCATTAAAATACAAGGGACATAATTTACAATATGGGATATAATGCAGCAAAGTATACAATATAATACAATAGAAAATAAGATATATTACAATAGAGTACAAAATATAATACAGCGAAGTATAGCATGTAATACAGTGGGGTATATAATATAAAAAAGGGGGTATTCGATATAATACAATAGAGTATAGGATTGAATACAAGAAAATTTATTTTAATTAAATAGAAAGTAAAGTACAGTATATTCATCTGACATAATTTCATATGATGTAAAGCTGTGTACATTACCATAATACTGTATAAAATAATGAATGCTAACTACTGATCATATATAAACATTAAATTTCTATGTATTATATGCAGTGTGAAATCTTATATGTATTGATCTATCAAATAATACAACACAGCCTGTTAGTGTATGTGCACTAATACAATTAACCAACTGTTGTATAGAATAAACCATCCTATGCATTAGACAAATATTAAAAACACATATATGAGCTTCTACATAATATAAAGTCAGGTAAAACTTTTCACAAACACTAAAAACTATTATATAGACCTAGCAGAATAATTAAAAGCAACTTGATTTGCTAATATTTAAATTTAAACATAACACACTTCTAAGAGCACATTTATATACTTTCAAGAGAGTTGAACTTATAATGGCTCATAATAAAAGTTGGGGTTATGGGTTATTCCTAAATTATTAAAAGTTAAAACACCATGCATGTAGTACCGTAGTGCTATACGTGGGAAGGCCATCTTGCTGGATTACTGTATTATCTGCTGCACTGTTTTTCTCTTTACTACCGTTATCAATATTCCCAGCAGGCAAATTCTGAATTGTTTTTTCTACCTCTGACATTCCTTTGATTATCTCCTGAAATAAGTAAAGCACAATGTTTTCAGTAATTAAAATCTGTTTGTTTTTGTCAAAATGATTATTTTTCACATTGATGGGTGATTGACATACTTTCAACAGTAAATCCTTAAGAAATGGAGACAATCCTGGCGGTGATGTTAAACATAGTAATAATTGCTGTTTGTATAAAATATCAACTGACTTCCACAAATAAAAACAAATTCATCATGTCTTATAATGTTCAGACTGTGTAAATCTTATTGATGTTTTCATTTAAAACATTGGATGATAGAATGACATAGTAGATAAAACACATGGGGTTCAAATCCCAGCTGCAATGTGTTTTAGCAAAGTGTTTCAACAAGTTTTGCACTCTACCCAGGTAGGTCTGTCCAGATTAGCACTAAAAATGCAGAAAGTTCCATGCAATGCTTTTCATCTATCTCTTTTGCAGAAGATAATGAAAAAAATGTCTGATTTTTAAGCCTGTAGCCTCGCAATTACAGTCACAGCTAAAGTGTAAATGTTAGGCTTTGACACTTTGATTCAGTAAGTTACAACAATTAGGTTTCTAGACTTACACTCAAAGTATCAAAATATTCATTGCAAGTTATAATGACTAAACTGTCAAAAATTAAAATTAGCGTTCTGAAGAATATTTATATAACATTTACTTTCATGCTTATTGTGATTGCTTGGGTTGACATTCCCATTGAAGTAATTATTCACTATTCACAGGGACAAAGTAATATCAACTATAAGGTATAAAACAACTATACTGCTAGCATAACTAGTACTGCTACCAAGTTATAAATTATGCTAGCAGCAATAATAATAATTTGTATATTTTTGTTTGTAGCAGAAGGTAAAATAAAAATAATAATTATTAACAATAAATTACTATTTGAGTAGCTTTTACCTAAACTGCAGTTTTTAAAGTTAAGCAATATGAATCAAAATTACTTGTCTCGGGAACAAATTATTTACAATTCTCAGTGGCATAATAATGATAATCAAAATCATAACTAAAAGTAAACATTGATAAAAATCAGATACAGTCAGTGTCACATTATGATTATTAAAGTATTAAATTATAGTCATAGATACAGTTTCAACTTTTTATGACTACAAGTAATAGTATTACTATTAGCTACATTTAACACCACTGTCACTTTGATTGTCACTGATGAATATCACATTCTGATTCACTATGATAATCAGTATCAGTATCACTATCACACTCATGATGAGCGACTCATCAAATCACAAATGCCCTAGGCCTACAGTTATAATATTGTCACTTTTAGCAATACTAATTGCTAAAAATATAAATAATTATATTGATATTAAATTGATAATAATTATAAACTTAATTAAAAGTTAGACTAAATTTAAAAGTTGAACTTAAAGCCTACAACTTGAACTTGAGCTACAAGTACATCTACTGGCACTGCTAGTGCTACTAGTACTAGACAGAGATCCAGTACTCAGTAGCCAGTAATGAGCAATATTAAAAGTGAAACTGAAATCAAGTTAAATATAAGATAAAATCAAAAATGTTTGTGTCTCACTTTGACATGGAATGCCAGGCTGAGACTTGGACTGAGAATTTGTGACACTCACAAATAACCAAGGTGAAGGTCTACTGACTACTGTACTTAAAGCTGCTGGGACTGGAAGATCACCTTAATAACAAGAGGATTAATAATAAAATAATACCCTTTAATAGTTTAATATTAGTTTGAGCACATAAAATTAGATGTACTTAAACGTGTAGCTATAGAACTTACAATGATAAAATTAAATGTCCTCATTTAATGAGTGTAATTCTTGAAAGTTAAAGTTTATAGAAATGCATTTTTATGTTCATTGGCTCGCTAAAAGCTTCTCGACCTTAGTATAGTTTCAAAAAGCTTAAAAAAGCTTCAACCTGAGAAGAAAATAGTTCTCGCCGTATCACTTTTAATATTTTAGGCTATGCGCTCGGTAGCAACCTCTATGCTGAAGGTACATCACAGAAATCACGCTGCTACTGCCTAAAGTTTGAGTTTCAGTTTCTGCTAAAGATACCAGATTCATATTGATGTTGATCAAGATTTTTTTACCCTAGTTTAGCTGAGGACAAAGTTCTATTTTTTGTTATTTTCAATTAGTATAGTTTATTTTCAAGGTACAAAACTAATTTTGAATAATCATAATGTGTTTTATATTGCAAATTAAAACAAATAAAATTTAAATTAAAATATTATTAATTATAATAATCGACATCACAATCATAATGATGAATATTCATAATAATAATCGTCATCATGACAACAATTACAGAGAAAAATATTGTGATATGAATATGAATAATCAAATTCAAAATAGATGATCCAATTCAACCAGTATTAGTGTATCAATCAGTAAATTACAATTGACAATGATTATGATAACCAATGATAATTAATATTGATATTATTGTCATACTCATAGTGATAGTCATTACTCATTAGTCATTATGATTAAGGCACTATATAAGTAAGTATAATTACAAAGGAAAATCATCCTGATAATTATAATATCAAAAACCATGATGATGACTTCAGTCTTAATGATGATGGTAATCTGAGTGCGAGATTTGATTTTGCTATTAATATTAACTATTATCATTATGATTATAAAAAATTATCATTGGGTTTGTCTAAAATTATCATAATCGTTAGAGCTAACTTCAAGTCTTGCAGTAATGTTAAAATGCATGGCTCCTGATTCTCGTGGTTTGGCATTTGCTCCGATTAATTGTCTTGTACTGAAAGTGCTCGCTATTTTAACTTACCAAGTTTAACATTTTTCATGTATGTAATCATATCATCATACCATAACATAGTTATGAAGTTTTCACTTCACATTCTCAAGACTTATGACCAATTGTGGTGCGTAAGTAGAGTGTGATGCTCATTTACTACTGAATAAACTATGATGCCAGAGAGGTGCACGGGTTGGATTTCATCTTTATTTCTAATGTATAACCAGGAATCAATCAGCAACTGATGGTTTACCGATCATTACCAACTGACCAACCTTATTGGTCTATGCCTAGTAGAATACTGATTACTAACTGTATTTGTCATCTTGTCGTAAATAGCTTAAAATAACGGTTATTCTCTAATGTGACAGCGTAATAGCTAACAGTAGCCAGCTATATAGCTAAGTCAAGCTGAGTCATTCTAGCTCTGCAATGAAATTAGTAATAAGAATTAGTGGTGGAACAGGCACGGACAGCGACCCAGATGAAGTGCAGTCCCCAAGCCCAGTCTAGCTCAAGGAAAAATACTTCACAATAGTTATATATGATTAAAAATTTTTATAGTATTATTATTATTGATGCATTGATAGCCAAACAATGGCAATAACAACTATTGTTGCACTGAAAATAACACTGTCGCTGTGATTTTTCAGTTCTCATTTTGATTTACCAAGTCAAAACTCAAGTTTCCTGACTAATATAATGAATAACCTTAATGCTTATTAGCAAAACACTTGGTGATATGAAACTATATGTACAACTAGAAGTATAGTTTTAAAAAATTGTAACAATATTCATTATTACTTGTAGTCATATTTAATTTTATATAATTGCATCAACTATTTACATTACAAATAGTCATAAGCTTTATAAATAATAAATATTTCTAATTAAAGCAGTTTAATTTTCAATAATTTATTAATAAAATTGCGAGTCTATGTTAAAAATAAAGTAAAATATTTTATATTTTAGCCAGAAACTTATTTCTGAAGCAACTTCCTGTTGAATGATAACAACTTTATAGTGATTGTTTTAAATGGTAGTTAAAACTGTATTCAAAAAATTAGATTTAAACAAATAAGAAATCTATAAATCATATATTTGCATTCATTGTTATATTTATTGTTCTTGTTATTTAATAATTGCAAAGCAAGCAGAAGATGGCATCTGGAGTGTTTAAAAGTGTGTGCCAAGATATTTTAGAGCCCCACGGTGTCAAGGTTGGTGGATACAAAGATGAAATCTTTGAAAAAATCTGTGAAGAAGAAAGAGAAAAGCTGTGCTGTCAAATATGGTAATCACCGCTGGCTATTTCAACTCACTTCTGCTGTTAAAACCCTTAAGATAATTTACACAGTAGAATTTATATTGTATCGTCCAAATTTTACTATTTGGTTCTCATTTTGATGAGGTCAAATCACACAAAATGTAAAAGAATTTTTGCTCTATTGCTGCTCTAGGCCTATGAACATATAATTGCAGACCAGTCTTCGAGTTTTGTTATTTAGGTTTTTATTGATTAAGTCAAATCTACTTGAGTATAGATTGAATGCCATTTTTAATCGCATGAAGGTAGCAGATTTTTGAAATTTAAACGTTTTTATTGCTTATTAATTATGTGCTCTATTAGGATCTTTAATCGGTTAGTAAAGCCATAGCAAAACTTTGATAATGACACCAAGTACAATTTTCGAGTGATATCTTTCTATATACATGTAATGCTAGCAGTAGCATTTTTTAATCAAAATTATTTTTCATTAGTCTTGTAGTCTTTTCAATGAAAATTAAACATTTATTTAGATTTTTGTGGATGCTCGGTTAATTTGTAAATAAATGAAGTAATAAAGAAGTTTATAACTGGTTCATGTCTTTCTGTTGTAGTTATATGCTGGCCAAAGATGCTCATGTATGTACCAACAAGCACCTGTTCTGTGCCAGCTGTATATATGCATGGTCTTTGACAAGTGATAGTAACACTGACAGGTGCCCTGTCTGCAGAGTTTCTGGCACTTACTCTTCTGATGACATCACCACATCACAGCTTAATAGCATGCCAGTTAGGTATGCTGCTATGATGGGTTACATTACTTTTCATTTACTCCCAATTAATTTATAAATATATTATTAGGGAAGTTTTGATTTATAAACTGTTTTTTATCAACAGCAAATATTTAAAATTTAACCCAATTCAAAGGATTTTAACTGCGCTCAATCAGTGGATGTTATTTTTTATTTTACATATTTTAGCTCATTTTAAAAAATCCTTTTCAGTATTTTTCTAATTATTTAGTCATAAAGTGACTGGGTCATTTTCTGTTACACTGTCCGGTTAATTGAAAAAACCACTCAGTCCACACTATACAAATGACCACTTTACTTGAGAATTTTATTTGTGGCTGTCTTTCATTAGTCACTACTGCTAAAATAACTGATTTCCTGCTTTAAAATACTCAATCCTACAAAACGGAATATACATGCATCTTATTCTTGTACATGTTGCTCTACCAGTGCTGGCACACCATTTAGTATTGCCTCTATGTACCAGATGCGTTAGATGTCAGTGGAAGGGTCAATTAGGAGACTATAGATGTCATTCTCATGGGCTTGAAGATGCTGGAGTTGATCTGAGACACGCCTATCTTCCCACTATTAGGTAACAACAACACGCTGACCTATAGCATGTGTTAAGACAAGTTGTTCACCAATTAAACGACTGAGCAAAATGCAGTGTCTATTAACTAAGCCCAGATATGGTAACTGTAGCAGATTGCCGAGTAGCTACTTGGAGATGAAGACTAGTAAATTTTTTATGCTCTATAAAAGTTGTGTTTTGAGTTAGAGAAGTAAATATTTGTAATAGTTTATAGCAGACTGAAAGAAACAGCAATGTGTAAATGAAAAGGTTATCTCATGAGTTATAAGTAACAAGTACAAGTGCGAGATACAAGTCTGGATAAGAGAAAAAACTGCTGGGTCCTTATAGTAATAAAAAAGTTAGCTTTTGTGTATTAGCTATAATGATAGTGGAAAAGCATAATATAGCTAAGATGATATGTGAAAAGCTATCATGTATTAGGGAAAAGCTATCATGTATTAGGGAAAAGCTTTCCCAGCTTATGTAAAAATCCAACAATAGTTTTCCATTGTGCAGGTCTAGAAGTGGTGAAGTTGTCTTCCCAGATCTCTGCAGCTCAGTAGATTTTGAACACACGGTGGAGGAGTCTCGTCGAAGACATCAAAGGAATTATATGAATACGCAACTAGCCTTCATTGAAGGTGCTTAGAATCTAACTTGAAACACACAAAATCAAGAAATGCTTCATTTAAAAAGTAAAGTTTTCCGTATTTAGGTGTACATATCTGGTTATTTTTGTTCAGGGCAGAACCGGCTGGCGTTTCTACTGGACATGTTTGAGGAAGACTTACAGAGGCACAGAGATAATCTCACTTCATTGGTCAACCTTCAGAGGAGGTACAACCGAGAGCAACTCAGCGAGATTAGACGGTTTGAGAATGAATTAGGGGAGGTGACAGTTACTCTCAACAACTTAATAGAAGGTGAAGGTCACATTTTAAACTAAACTGTGTGTGTTTCATCGGTTAAATTTTAAAAAACAATGAAAGAGTCAGTTTTGTAAAAGGTTGTGGTTCAGGAAAAATAATTATTTTTCTGGTTTATGTATGAGTGTATGTTTTACAATCAGACGGGTAATAACATTTTTAAGAGCTTTTGAAAACTTTCCTAGTAAGTACAGTATATATAATTATGGTGAAATTTAGTTATTAAAGTGCCCTGCCAAATCCTTGAGGTGTCTAAAAATACCCTTTTGCGATTATCTTCTCGTCTAAGTTTAGTCGGGCTTCAGCAACAGTCCAGTCATGAACTATCAACGTCTACTATAGTAACCAACGTATTATAAATCAGCCGCATCTACTGCACAGCTCTGCCAACTATCTACGGATCACAACCACTTAGTACGTCCATATGTTGAAAAATGACTTTATATGACAACTTTAAATGCTATAAGGGTTGGCAAGGCAATGTAAAAAGTTGACTTTATGGAACCTTATAGAGACAGATGTTGATATTTATAACCAGTTTGATTTAAACTGAATATCACGAAAGTTTAGACATCACTGACCAATACAAATAACTAATAGCTGCATCAGTACAACTTTTCAATATGAGTCTACTTTCACCTCATGCATATTATCATCATGATTAGTTGAATGTAGAAATAGCTAGAGAAGATGGTGGTATGGTTTTCAATTATAGACTTTTTTCTACACAGTTCGATACCAGAACATGCTATTGCATTGAAGAGATGCAGAACTCACGCCTTGTACTCTGATAGAGGGAGACCAGACATGGCTGGATATGGAAGATCTGTAGGGTTATTTGGTTTTACGTCAATGGCTGGGCGTGAAGAAGGGTTTCGCCCATAGGAGTACAGCTTGCAGAATGTGCACAGCGCAATCTGCTGAATCATTTATTAAAGATAAATTATACCATTTGCCTTAAAAAAATCTGTATTCATATTTTCAAACTTAGCTCGTATTTTAAAGGCTGTGTTACACAATTTTCGAAAAACAAAAATCCGAGATCCGGTGGCTTCCGGCACCTGGTGGGCAGCTATTTAGGGCGCAGGAAATTCAGACGCGCTCTTGGGCTCGAACCGCCTGTCCCTCGCTTGCCGGATATTATCAAACTGCGCAGCTACCCACTCGGCCACCGTCACTCTGAGGTTTCAGTGAAGTTATTCGCGTATTTAAGTTATGGCTTCACAAGTTTTTGTGAATTCCAACAATTGGAAATTCCAACAGCAGCTATTTACTATTATCTACAGAAAAATTGCAACTACATAATTTTTCAAAACTAGTAAATACTGTTCTAACAAATAGCAAAAAAAAATAAAGTTCTCGATGTTGATTAGACTAAGATTTGGGCACCACATACTGTCAACTAGATTGGTTTATATTAAAACTTCAAGTCTTGGGATACTTATAATATTCCAGTTTTATCTTCATCTTGCAAAAGTAATATTATCAGTTTGACGATTGACATGACGTTATAATATAGCAATAATTTAATAGTGAGGTTATAATAACTTATTGAAACCTGTTGATAATGCTGTGTTTGTGAATATGAAAAACACACATGTGCAATACCTGCATACATTGCAGCACAATTTTAAATTGTGTTTATAATGCTATTCCATAAAACTAGAGAAATTAAGTCAATTCAGGAAACATTAAGCAACTCAACCATGCAAATTAGTAACTATAACGTGTACCTACTAGCATGTGTTACCTGTTGAATAAAAGTGGAGATGGTTCCAACTTGGGAGTGAATGCACCAAAACATAGGGCTGCCTGCGAAGGAACAAACAAAATGTTTTGAGTTACAACTTCGTCGTCGACCAAAGATTAATAAAATATTATAAACATTACACTAGACATTATATCACTAGTATATAGATTATTTTTTACCCTAACGCAGGGGTACTGTATTTCATATTAATGGTATTTTTATAAACATGAAAACAAAGTCGTAGTTATGAATTTCCATTATTGGTAATTCAGTTGTTAGGGTTATGAATAGAAGTTGTATTAAACCCACTACTTTAATTGGCTTTACAAACTCAATTCAAACTTAGAACTGTTGAAAAACTAAAATACTCACCATAATTTCAGTGACGGCCGAGTGCAATCAAACAGAAAAAGTGATACAAAAATTTAATTTAGAATTGAACAATTGCCCAGTCATACTAAAGGGAGTTAAGCATTACTACAAAAACATGTTGTAGACTGAGCTCTGTCTTGCCATACTTGTCTTCTCGTCTAAGTTTAGTCGGGCTTCTAGATGGTTATAACTTTTCCATATCTATTTAAAGCAAAACCGTACTTCTAAGCTGTATTACTTAATTAAAACAAGTTCTTTTATCTCAAGTGTATAAAAATAACAATATTGTGTTTTAAATATTTTGTAGCTATCAATTGTTTTTCCAAGGCAAAGCAGCTATGTTTTTCAAGTTTTTTTTAAATATGCTCATTTATTATATTTTCTGTTCATTTGTGTTTGTTATGCATTCCATAACTATATAATGCACAGCAGTAGATGCAAATCTATTGGAGCAGCCATGGTCTAGACTTTAAAGGTTAGAGCACTAGGTTTCGAATCCCGGTAAAGGCCATTACTAATGTTAGGAAGAACATCCGGTCACAATTGCTCCTGTGCCTCATCTGAATAAGTCCTTAGCCTGTTTAAAAAAAACCTTTCTATCAGGGGTTTCTCACAGGGATGGCGACTATAAACTTGGATGAATAGGTGTAAATAATTACCTTGGATTCTAGTTCTAACAGCTTGCTTCAAACTTTCAAATTATGTAACAATTGGCTACAATATCATCACTTGTTGAGTTGCAGCCTGTGATCCTGTATTCTGTTGCAGCTGTGAATAACGATGTGGATGATGTGGCTCACAGGCTGAGGAGATGGGAGTTACCTCCACTCACCTCACCTGTATACTCCATTAATAATCCCACTACTTTGCAACCAGGTTGAGCAGAAATATACTGAAACTTTTTACTACTAATTGGTTGTTTTTATTGTCAACAATCAAATTTAAATTTGCTACATGTTTGCAGTCCAAACTCTGCATTTAAATTAATTTACCAATGATGCATAAACCAGTTTGTGTTTGAAGAAACTTTTTGATTCATTGCTTTCAATTTCAGAACTTAAATTAAATTTTCGAGTGTTACTTTATTCCTTTTGTTTTAGCTCCTCCCACTTCTATCCGGTCATCTGCAGAAGAGCCCAGAAGTCCTGTAAGAAGGGCTCGATTCTTTCGTCTCAGTTCAGAAAATGCTAGACTTTCTCTCAACTCTTCATTTGCATCAGCCAATGATCAGACTGCACACAGCTCACGCACCAATCCCCTTGCAACACGAAACCAACTGAGCAATGACAGACTAGCTACCAACCAGACAACCAATACTGACCTGGCTACTGACCTATTGATCTCTGACCGGGTCACTAATGACCCTTCACCTAGTAACTCACCTGCCAGTGCTTCCAATTCACATAGCCTCGATTCTGGTACTAGAACTACGAGCGGGGAAGTTCCTTCCTCTTCAACAAGTGAACTCAATGTAGCCCAGGCTCCTGGTCTCACTCTGGGCTCTAGTTCTCAGTCTAATACTCAAACTGAGTCAATCAGAAATCTCTCTACAGCAGGTACGTCTTTACTTTAATTATCTCTAAAGTTTCCTAGATTTTTGCAATAACTTTAAATCACATCTGCTATTTTTTCTCAATTTGAGAGCATAGGGTATATAATATTTAGAGTGACAAAGTATTATATGCAGAACTTTAAGAAGATGCTTGGCGATCACAAATAATTGTCATTTCTCAATTTGTGAAATGACATGTGATTATGATAGTATTACATTTGTACTACATGAACATTACTGTATTTTACCCTGATAACATGATGGGAAATCTTTGAATTGTACATGTTCTGTAATGATCAATGATGAATGCCACAGCATTCTTATACTTTGAACAATACTTGTACTTGCTAATGCCTTGTGACACAGCAAGAGCATTTTCACTGAATGTGTAGTCATTGGAGTCATTTTCTGTCTTCAAAATACAATGACGATAGTTGTAGGTCTAGACAAGGCTACATGCTGTGTAAAGCTATTAACTATCTTTACAGTTTAAAGCTGACCACTTTGACAAAATTTAAGATTTTAGCAATATTTATCAATAGGTGTCTGTTGAGGATAGACCTAGTCTTGCAGTCTCTACTCTCAGAAATTTATATAGTTTGAGTTCCTTTCTTACAGGACCAGGACACTTGCTGGAGCGTAGGCAATCCTGCCAACCAGACAACACATTGCACTCATCTGCGATGTCACCCACTCCTTCACCTTTACGCTCTAGATCTCAGGCTTCTCGACCTCCATCAAGGTCATCTGCAACAGCCAATCCTTTTACCATCACTTGGCCACCTGCTACTGGTCCTAGCCAATCAGGGAGCAGGCGTGTCACTCGGCAAGAGTTGAGACGAAATGCTGCCGAAAGGTCAAGGAGAGATGCCAATACCTAATCTATACTCTAACACTCTCACTACTAAGCAATCTGTATATAGTGTTGTCTTCCCTTGTCTCTGTAATTATATTTCATGTTTTTGGATTTATGCTTTCTTTCAGGTTTCCCAATTTGGCAAACTAAAATATTATGTGCCTTTTAAAATCATTTTTTGGAAAGTAACTTATTTATCATCTGTTGTCATGGTGAATAAGGTTTTTATAAAGTTATACCTGTAATATTTTTTTCTTGTAAATGTTGGAACAATTTGTGCATGTTGAGGCAATTGCTTAGGTTTATATAATACATGATAGCACTAAGTTCATGTAAATATACAAGTTAGTTGAGATTTAATCTATTTGAATCAGTGTAGCAATAATTAAAGCAATAATGGTATGCTATACTTTAAGACCTTGTATTTGTTAGTATTGTACAAAACAGAGATGTTGCTGTTTCATAGCGCACTGTTGGCTTCAATGTCATCTCATGTTGATAAAGCTGAAAACATGAAAAATTTAAATTAAAAGGGATTAAAGATCATTACAGCTTTGTAGTTAAATATCACTGAAGCGGCAGAAAACAAAACACGATATCTTCTTTCTGCCTAGTTTATTTCACATATCAAATATACGTCACAGGAAAGTATACAAAAACAAATAAATACAAATAAATAAATAAACCGAGATTGTATATATAAATAGTGAAGGTGAGGATTAGCAATAACTCGACTAGATAAAAATAACTGCAATATTCCATTTTAGTAGGATGATAGCAATACAGTGGGATTACCTTTGACCTTGAGAAGGAAATTGAAGAAAAAATTGGGAACCTAACATTGTATGTTATTGTATAACTTGCAGCAAAGAAACATCAGAAAAGAAGAGTACAGTTATTCAAGCACAGCTTGCTGACTTTGGAAAATTTCAGATAAGATTGAGTAAATAGAGAAAATATAACATAAGTGATAGTCAAAATACAGCTACAACAATAAACTAGTAACAAAAAATGATTTGGTAGTATTAAAAGATATCCAGTGCACCTGTTTTATCATCATAAATCAGAAACTTATTTTTAAATTACCTCAACATGCATAATAATACACTCATGTGTGAACACAATGCAACTCTAACCTTTAATTAATATCAACATTTTCAACACCATTTTACTAACAAAGATTTGAAATAGTGATAAAGTTAAAGCCTACACATGAAAAAGTGCTACACAAATCAATCTGAAAAGTAGAAGCAACACTTTGAAGGCAGCAGATGATTTTGCACTCTCAAGTCATTACTTAACAGTAATGAGTTGTCAGATATGAAGTCGTATAAATTTATAATTCACACAAATGTTTCAGGCAAATACCCTGCCCCCTTCATCCAACTGTGAATTTAGATTATCGAGGCTATCCCAAAGCCATTCATCAGAGTTATAAAAACCTTTCTAGTAAAGCCATTAGGATACTATTGGAATTTCCTTGATGTTTAGATATAAGTAGCTCTACAGCTTCATGCACCTGTGTAATATAAATATAATACAAAGTCAGTTTAGAGTATTTTGATTTGATGTATAAAGGCTGATGGTTCGAATGAATACTTTTAGTCTTTGTCACAATAATTAGTATCAGTCTATAATACCTCCGACATGGAGTATAACGGCAACATTATCAGCAAGAAAGCCGTCATCTCGAGTTAATTCAAAACATTTATACACAAGAATTATTATAAAACTAATATGCTTGAGCATACTGCCCTAAAAATGTATTTAGCTGATAGCCAAGATATATGTGAATAATTTAACATTGCTTAATTGACCGTATCAAAGACTCTTTAAACTTACACAAATATGTTAAAATGTGAAAGGTTTGAATACAGTTACAGTGGCTACATATTATAACAGGAAATGTATTTCCATCTAAAGATTTTTCGACTTCAACAGTTTTACTTTATAAAGAAACTTTCGGCTCCAAAAAACAATACTATGATACATGAAAGCAAAATATCAAAAATATGTATTATTTACAATTTAGGTATCATTTAGCAACATGATGCTAAATGGGCAATTCTACTTTCTGTTTCTAAAGCACATGCACAATGAGAAAATGACAACTATATAAACAAAGCTGACCTTGATAGAGAGCTGAGCAGGAGACATTCCGGAATCTTCTGTGAGGATGGGTTTACCAATATATGTTCTACAACAGCTACGAGATTGAACTGTCTAACAGTGAAGTAGAGGATGGGATATAACACACGGTTCAATCAGATATATAACTTAAATGATTTGTCTTTTAAAACTTTTCTAAGTTTTGAGTTTTCATTTTTATCACCTCGTTTCCATGGCTTCACATTATTCGAATGAATTTGTGGTTGCGGTTTGCATCAACTTATGGTTTTGGTATTAGTTGAAGCAACTGTTTTTAACCAAAACGAAAACTCCATTCGCCTAACCTGAAGCTTGGAAACGCAGTGTATTACTATAAGAATAATGACTGCAGTTGACTTTGACAAAGTTGCCTTAATAACTCAACCCCCATATCTCAATCAGTTTTAATACACCAATGTTGGAGTTGTTCCCACAAGGACTCATTTGTTCACATTGCTTAGACTGTCGACCAACCTAATGTGTGTAATGCAATCCAATTGGCCAAATTTCAGTCAATTAGCTACCAGTTCCTTTTACTGAATTCATGCACTCAATAATCATACTGAAAGCTGGTTTTCAAGGCCTTACTCTACTGCCATCTGCCTACTATTAACTTACTACGTACTTACTTAATACTTCCTTACTTGGATACTTACTACTTACTTACCTACTTACATAATACTTAAAGGTTACTTATGCTAAGCATACAACAATAGAAGATCGCAAGAAAGTGCAGACAACTTAAAAAGCCGGTGTTCTGACGAAACATTTTCGCAAAAAAGTTTTGAAATCAGTCCCCATACCCAAAACTTTTATATACCATATAGGTAAACAAATATAAACTATTCATGTCTCTCAGCTACTTCAGCTAATGTTGTCAATAATACTACAACTACTGCATTGCCCATTCATAATAAACTACTGCATACATACTTTAGTTTGACTGGAAAAAGTCCGTAATATATTGCTAGTGGCCATCTGGTCTTTTCATAGAAACTACGAAGTATGTCTAAAAGTAGAAAAGAATTATTTATACTAATTTAGATTTTAATAAACAATATAAAGCATAATTGTAGGGCCACGTTCGTAATGTGCGAGAAAACCCGTTTAGCCCGAAAATGGGACGCCATAAGCGGGATTTTCACGCTTCTAACATGCTGAGCGAGAAGTGCGGCAAGCTTGTGCGTGTTTGATCTAATTGGCTCATTATCATTTAGCGAGCACACTTTTTTTATTTCAATTTACGTTTTAGCTTTTAGCAAACGGAATTAAAACAGTTTCATATATTTTGCATTTCCGCTTTTATAATATCTAAAGTCACTTTGCCGATGACGTAGTTTTATAAATAAACGTCTGTAGGCGAGCAGTAAAGTTTAACGCTAACATCATTAGCTAATAAAGTTCCTTACTCGCAACACACGCATTGTGTGTGGCATGTCTAAACGGGTTTTCTCGCACGTCACAAATGTGTAAGAACTCGTCAAGTGGCCCTACGCTTACTCTGTAATGGCAGTAGCACCCTAAGAAGGGGGAGCAACTCCAAAGCTCAACTTATTACAATTAGTATGTTACCCTTACAGTGAAAGCATATTCAAAGTGACTATGTAACTAATAACAATAGCTTAGTCTGAGTTTGAGATTCACAGTTGATCAGCTGCCGGTATACAAATACCTGTTACAACATCGACAGCATTAACCATGAGGTATTGTGGAATATACTTTAGATAATGAAAACAGAATGGGATAACGTGACAAGCAGGTAAGAAAACTTAAAACTGCTATTTCTCAAGGAAAAAGTAACGATAAAAGGCAGGTTTTAGCATTTAAATTGAAAGCAAAAAGTTTCAATTCCTCAGCAAGTAGCCTTAACTGGTGGCTTTATCCTGCAGACCTTTATAATAACATTTAGGTGCAGTAGTGGAGAAACTGAGATAGCCTAAGTTCTTCAAATTTCTGTATAGATTTCGCTTTGGGCGTGGGTTGAAATTCTTGCGAGAACATAACTTCTTTCACTACATTTCTAATTTAGAACACAGGCTTTTCTCAATTTCTCCATTACTGCACCTACCTGTATAATAATAGCCAAGTGACCACACACAAGAGCTGGCTGGCGTTGCTAGGTAGTTGTGTGGAATATGCTGGAGAAGGCAAACATGTAAACAGCGTGGCCGGCTTGTTGCAGTGAACTGATTATTATAGTGTGTGTTACTTACTGTGGCCATAGGATAAAGTGTTGATGGCTTGTCTGGAGTTTTTAGTGAATATTGGGATTATAGGCTACAAAACATATCAGATACAAACCTAATAACAAGCTATATTATGTAACAAGATAATAACATGGCAATAATTAGCGTAACTATAGGATATACAATAATAATTGGCATATGGTATATGATAAGGAATATTATTATTTAAACTCAGTTGGACTAAATCACGTACTTGTACAGACTGAGAAAAAATTAACACGCCCACTACTTTGAAAACTGAAGGAATGACTCAATTTTAAGAAAAAAAAACTTTTTTAATATTCCCCAGTTACTAAGACAAACATTACTTGAAATGAAAGTTTATTTAAGAAAATTATAAAGCTGATAAAGCTCTTTTGAAAGGGATGAGAATTCCTTGTATAAATTAGAGACAAATATACAGACTATTACGTATACTCACAGCTTTACTGTCTAAAGCTACTTTAGCAAACCCTTCTCTCCTGTTCCACATCAGTTCATAGTTATGACTAAATAGAGCTTCCCGAATACCTCCAGGTGCTATAGAAATTATCTCCCCTTCCTAAAGCAATACAAATCAACGTTATGCAACGAAACTACAGAAATAAGCACTGCTTGTGAAACAGTTCACAACAATATAATAATATGAGGTTCTAGTTAGACCTAACCAATATGAGAGAGTAATACTGATCAACCCTGATCATATTCACTGCCCAAATTAAGATCAGTAGGCTAAGCTAGCTGGAGATATGTTGATGCTTCTCAAAGAAAACAAAAAACTAATCAAAACAATTTACATCTAAAATTTAGGTGATAAATTATCAAATGTGACTTACATTAACAATTTAATAGTTAAAAAATCAAAAGTATTTTTTTTTTATTAGTTTGATTGGGTGCTGCCTGGTGCTATGTAAAGACTGAAGAAAGTTAAAGGGAAGCATCATATTTGGAGTAGGTTACATAATGAGATGTCGGAAAGTAAATTCTCACAACCACACAACTCTACACAATGCACTGTGTAATGAATAGAAAGCACCTGCAATAACTTTGTGCAGCTTTCCCTGGTGCCAGGCTGGACTTGAAACACTTTCATCAGCAACTGGAAACCTGAAGCAAAAGGTATAGAAATGAAACCATACCTGAGTTAACCTGAGGTACTAAAGTCATATCTGGGTATACTTAAGTTATTCAAGTCACACCTAAATAGACCTGAGGCATTTAAGCAGTACCTGAATAGATCTGAGGTATCCTAGTCCTATCTGAGTTATTCAAGTCACACTTGAATAGATCTCAAGTTAGGTGAGACAGGACTTTAAATATTTTCAAATATTTTTTTTTTAAATTCCATCAAAAGTATGAATATTCAAAAATGAAAAAAATAAGTTCTACACACAATAAATCCTACTACATAGTATAGAGAAAGGTTGTCACTTACCAAACAATCACCACTCATATAGCAGCTGTCACTCACCAGGAATATAAAACAAACACTTGTCTCCTATTGGATGAATAAGTCTCTTTTTATAAAGGTATATTTTAGCGATAAGATAGTACATGTCCAGTGGAATTGCGCCGTGGTAGTATATTAGAAGTGCTGGACCATCTTTGGGGATATTTTCTAGGCCTATGACATCATATCCTATTGGACAGAAGAGTAAATAGTAACTGTGACAGTGCACGAAACACGAGTTCGGTATATTGAGTATCCAGAAAGTTAGCTGCACTCTACCTAAATCTAAATAGTAAACATACAGTAAAGAGTAAAGAGAAGCTGAAAAACTCATAGCAACAAATGAAATCAAATTGAACTTCTATCACTGCGGTTCCATTACTTAGCATTACCCGAATAGATTTTTCCTTCAATGTTTGCGAACAGTTGCATCAAATGAAACCACAGCCATAAGTTAATGCAAACCGCAATCACAAATTCATCGTAGGAGCATCCACTCGCAGAGACAATGGAACCGCAGTCACCTGCAGTCTCTCTTAGGCAAATTATTGGTCAACTTATTCTCAAATTACTATACATAAATCAGCAGTCGAAATAACTACTAGGCAACACAGTTTAGCCTTTGTACCATGCCATATTGTAGCTTGAGCCTCCCACAACACAGCGAGGGTGTGTCTAGCCCCGTCCCAGAAATCTTTATGATAAGCTTCATGTAGCCTACTTCTCCACTTGTAGACAGTGAGAAAGAGTGCGGAGGCGTATATCAAGACGAGCATCACGACAGGAAGTATGAGGAAGATGAGCGCAGGCCAGAATATTAGCGACAGGTACTCAAGTATGAGGTTTGGGTCGAGCCCCAACACGTCTCCTACCAACCATGTGTAATGGGAATGTGTCTCATCTACAGATAGTTTTACATAACAAATATACTTAACTATTTTCTTAAATGTTTAATAAAAAGAGAAGTAGATTTATCCTCACATGAGTGCAATAAGTGATGAAAAATAGAAACTTGTTCAGCAAATTCATATAAAACCCGATTTTTAGAAAATTTAATTAAAAGTGTGCCTACAATTCAAGGCACATCAAATGAACATTTCGTCAAATTAAACCAACACAAAAACATTATTTAGTTTTAGTTTGTATAATTCACAAAATAATAAAAAGACTCAACAGCAAAGATGACAAATAAAATACGATCACTATGACCAGCCCAACACGGTAATTATAGTTTACCGAAACATGTTAATCATTTATTGTATAACCTAGAGAGCAGCTGTGGCCTAGTGGTTACAGCACTGGTTTAGTAAACATGAGGTCAGTGATTTGAATCCCAATAAAGACTATCGGTAATGTTAGGAGGTGCATCCAGTCATAATTGTTCCTTTGCCATTATATAAAACATGTTCTTAGCTTGCTTGACAAAAAAAATGCTCCATGAGTATTTCTCCCAAGGATTGTGACTATAAATCCACGTGAATGTTTATTTGTTGTAAAAACTATTTAGGAGTAGTAGTGGAGAACTTGAGATAGCCTAAGTTCTTTAATTTTAATATTAAATTTTGGTTTGGGGCGCAGGTTAAAATTCTCGCGAGAACATAACTTCTTCTGATAGATTTTTAATCTAGAACACAGGCTTTTTTTAATTTCTCCATTACTACACCTACCTATGATTGAGCTTCATAATAGATAAAAGCAGCAACTTACCTAATATAAAATAATACAGCAAGCTGATCGATTCCATCATATTCTCAACTATCTGCATGCACACAGAGTTCAAGGTCTTCTCAGTTAACAAGCTTTCATTGCAGCAATGACTCATTTGGATAACTGACAGAAATACATGAAGAACTTTCCAGAAAGGAGTAAAGTTGGTCAAAATCGCAATAGCCTTTAAAACCGAGAACTTAATTTGGTAGTAAAAACAATTAAAATAAATGACCCTTTAATGCTGATAAGGTTTGACAAAGGCCAAAAAAATTATGCATGCAATTGCTTAATGTTAGATATACACAACGAAATTGCTTAATGTTAGATATACACAACGAAAAGTAACTGTGTATACTATCACTGGGTTACAGTACCAACTCACTTAGCAAAATTAACCCTTATCCACTAGGTGGCTAAACAAAATAACCATCATACCAGCAAAAACAACCTTATCAATCTATTGTGCTCTACAGCTGACAATTAAAGCACGTCAACAAAACTCATCTTAATGATAAAATCATACTAATTTTTTTCAACACTGGAAATTTTTACTGTAACGCCCTACATTCCTAATGAATCAAACAAAAACATCCTGTTAGTTCACACTGAGAAAAAAAATAAAATGTTGAGCAGTTGTTCATTTATGATTTTGTAATTTCATAAATATTTAGCTACTAGCAAGCTCAAATTGTATGAGAAAAACTATCTGCTCTCAAGATGGTACTCAGACGCATACCAGAATATTAACAAAATACAAAATTTAAAATAAATTATGAAAAACTTTTAAAAAGCTCTTTTAAATAAACCTTATTGAAAAAGTTTCATTTTAAACGTGCCGGTTTCAATTTCTTTTAGTACAACTATAGGCTAGTAAACTTTTTTAATATTAATTATGATTTATAACAAAAACTGGAACATCTCTAATCCAACATTGAGTGTTCCTTAATAAGCTTCCATAATATGGTAATATAACAACGCTAATACGCTTCATTAATCTTGAAACTGATAACATACTAATATACTGTAAACTTCAACTATTACTTGTACTTACATTAATTGTGAGTGCAACAAAATTAAATTTTCTCTAAGGCAGAGTTAAATACAACAGAAAACCTGCCTTCTTAGCCATAAGTCTAGTTAGTCAATAAATTGCATACAATAAACCAAGGTAACATAATATGTAGGCTACAGTATAAATACATAGCAATGGTAACAAAAATAAAATCAATTGTTAGTTTTAACAATTCGTTTCTGTTTGTGTCAGTAATAGCTAACTAAAACTATTATTAGAAAAATAATTTTAAACATAAAAATATATCATAATCATTATCCCGGTTGGTGTTAGTGTTAAGATTAAGTGTTATGTTTTAGTTTTATCATTATGATTATCTTTATAATTAACTTTAAAATAAAAATCCGTCACTGTCAGCGAATGTGATTGTGAAACTCAAGCTGAAGTGAGAGACTAAGAGATACTCATACTGATACTCATATTCAATTTCAATATCAATATCATAGCCTGCTCAGTCTGAGCCATGAGTCTCACAACTCATAAGAAATGCCTTAGGTCATAAGACATAACATTAACTGCTATGATATAACTGATACTGATAGTTATACTCATAGTCGTACTGATAGTGATGCTCATACTGATAACATTAACTTATAACTGATACTGATAGTGATGATGATAACATTAACTGATAAGACATATGACTACGAGTAAGGGTAAGAGAATATCAATAATCAATATGACTCAATAGTCAATATGAATATCAATATGAATATTATCATAATACTTTGGGGTAGACAGATTGCACATGTTTAAAGCTATTTTATATAATTTTAAAATATAAAAATTTACAGCAGTCATTATTCAGCACGTTCAAACTATTTTTTCGACAAAATATGTAATCCTCCATTTGAAAGTTGACTAAAAGTAAACTGAATGCAATTCACAAACACATAGCCTCCGAGTCAGATTGTTTCTAAATTGAAAGCTGAAAAAAAATTGCGTTTGGCTCGCTACATTTTAGTATCAAGCCTCGATCAGCCAATCAAAATCTGGTTGATTTTTAAAGCGGGTACAATTGTTATATTGTATAAAGTTTCATAATTGATACTTTATAGCATCTTGACTACGTTAAAAATTCCATAAAAAGATTACAAAAAACATTGTTGGTAAAATTAACCTAATAAGTTTTGTAATTTGTAGAAATTAGACCACTTAAGTGAGTAGAAGTATATATTATAATTATGAAGTAATAAGCACTATAAGTATAATGATATACTATGTCTAGAAAAATAATTGGCAGACTGAATTGTTCTATAAGCAGCTTGAAGTTGGGGGGTTACTGAGTGCAGAGGTTTGCGGGTTCTTGAGTGTCAACAAACCCCAACTCCAAACTTGAGAACCTTACACTATTGCATTCAATCACCCCCAACTCGGAGCTGCTTATATAGAACAACTCTAGCAGAGGGCCTCATAGCAAACTTAAACATAGCACAAATTCCAGCTTCAAAAACTTTAAAGAAGCATCAAAATTTAAATATTTTACGATTGAATATAGTATATGCTGACTTCTCGCTATTTATAAGTGATTGCGTACATTTTCATCCTCTAATTCCACCATCTGTTGAACTTTATATGATAATAATCATTATGTTATACTAACATTACTGTTTTTGTTACAATTTTGTCTGTGTATATTATATATTGTTATTATATTGGCATCTAAACTCATTAATTTACATTTTCCTTGCAAAATCTACAGTACATAATATTATAGTAAATATAGCATTACGTATATATAACAATATTTTCTGCTCTAGATATCCAAACTTACTATTCAGTGGAATACAACTCCAATGTAATGTATGTTTTCCAATCAAGGCAACTCCAATATAGCAAGGCACTCCTCGAATAGGTTTATTTTAAGTAAATATAATATTATAACATAGTTACAGTTTACTATCCACGTTTAGAATAACAACAGTACAATATCTACAGGTCTATTTATAGCTGCTGATCATCTTTGAGTAGTTTGTACCCGGGCTGAGGTCAGCGGTCAAAGGTTGGATTAAAATCAAAGGTGATAAATAGGGTATAAGTATATGCATTATCATTACATAATAATTATAAGTGCATATAAATATCCTCAATATATATATATATATTATATATATATATATATAGATATATTACCTCTGCAGTACATTGATATTTTCCAAGTATGCCCATCGAGCCTACTTTCTTACCTATATTTATGTTATATATTCATGATAAACAACCTAATCACATTACTAGTTCTCAGGTTACTAATTAGTTTGGTGGATATCATACTTTTGTAGCCTCAGTTCTGGTATGCAGTAGTTGGTATAACATAATAGGCTAGCTAGCTCTTTGGTGATTCAAGTGGTATCTTTATATATTATATTGACTTGCATCTTTTAAAAACTGGTTAAGCAATTCTATAGTAGTAGTAATGCACTATTCAACTCTGAGCTTATTAAAAAAATATATGCGTGCTAATTTTTAATTGAACACCGAAAACTACAAGACATTATAATGCAGTCATGCAATTAAATATAAAATATTTTTTCAATACATTTTTAATGTAACACGCACCAGGGCATCGATTAAGTCAATAATACAACATTATAATTGTTATTTTATAAGTAGTTCTTGATGACTCATTGCAGAATAAATGTTTAATTTACCTATATGATCCTTAGTAATTGAGTTGGCTGTAAAAGATAGATTGATATAACCATGCAAGCAAGTTTTTATAGTGCTGCCTAAATGTTTAAGTAATTTTATAATCAGTTATTTGCAGATATGTACGTTGCAATTTTGTAAACTCAGGATAGATTATAGTCGCCATTAAGCTGTGAGAAACCCCTGATGGAAAAGACTAATTATTTAGACAGACACAGGAGCAATTATGACTAAATGCTCTTCCTGTGTAATGAATTATGGCGCATCAGAAGGGACAACTCCAATACTTCACTCTGCTACCATCCTAATGCCAACGTACGCTGCTACGCTATCTCCCATGGTATTGGATAGGATCAACCAACTCGGATCTTAAGCTAATGATCATCCGATCATCATAATCATCATTAGCAGCTTGCACCAGTTGAATAGGAGTGCTTGTCTAGTTAAGTTGTTGCGTAGATATTATCAAGTTATGTAGTTATTCTCACTCATGCTATTTTATTCACTCTTGCATCATTTGTGCTAAATAAATTTTATCTATACTCTATACTCTACATTGGTGATCTATCAGTATTCAGACATAAATACTCACGACTGTAGTGAATAGCACAAATTCTCAACACCTGACATCACGAGTGGCCTATGTTGGGGTTCAAACCTATGACTCCATGTTTACCAATAAGCAAGCGTTCTAACCCCCTTTTTTTAGTTATATTATAATTCATAATAACTGAGTTGGTTGTAGAAATTGTATTAAAAACCATGCAAACAAGTTCTTATAGTTCTGCCTAAAGTTTCAAGTAATTTTATTATGTTATCTGCAGGTACATATGTACTTAACAATTTCGTTAGAGTCATATTATTCACAGTGAAATTGCTACCACTTCGTCAAACTTAGTTAAACTAGATATAATAGTTGTTAATAAAAAAGTTTTTTTTGACCTCAAAACATCTCATACTGCTTTATTAGGTTTCCACAACATATCTTGTTGGACAGACAACTGCTAAAATAAAATGCTACTCAAGTTAATTTTTTTAGAAAAACATCACAATGCAAACTTAATATCCTGAATACGAACACACAGTTTCCATCAGCTTTGTAATCAGTTTTTGTAGTGGTAATGATGTTTTGATTAGATCTGAAAAATAAAAAAGTAAGTTTTCTGTTTAGTTAAAAGATGTAAATTATAAAATTGACATAATATAGTCACCAAAATTATTTTTTACCTTCATCATGGGTAATTTTGAATTGTGTTAACTCAGTAAAATATCAACTTTAAACCTTAGCTTTATTTATTTTTATCAAAAATTACAATTGTATCAGAAATAAAACCAAATTACCAGTGAATATATTGAATGAAAAACTACAGCAGCAGTGATCTAGTGGCTAGAGCACTAGCTTAGTAAACACAATGTCAGCGATTTGAATCTCAGTAAAAGCCATTGGAGATGTTAGAAAAGGCATTCAATCATAACTCAACAATATCAAACAAGTCAGCCTGCTAAAAAGCCTTTCAATCAGGAGTTCTCACGACTATAAGCACCCACGAGTAAATGAATATATGGAAAGAGAAACATAAAAACATCTACATAGGTAATCAATTAAACTTTCTAAAAGGTTATAATAACTTGTTTTGCAACATATTGTTCTGGTTCTGTCAAATGTAAGCCTCGAGGTCACGCTATAATAGAAACATTAATTAAGTACCTTGGACTCTTTTCTGTGTCATATTATGAAAACCTATTTGGTGAAAATACTTCTTCTCTAGTACTCTGGGCTCATTTTTTCTAAATTAGTTTATTCATCCGAGGTCTAGCTCAGAGCAGACTGTTTCTAAAAATACTTAAAAAATATAGAATTGCATTCTTCAATTGTTTAAATACACAAGTTCCCCAGCATCGATGTCAACGAATCAATATGTTGGTGTGAAAAGTAATTGCATTATAAAGCTTTAATTTGTACGCATAATATCAATAGTAAAGCGCATAAATACAATACAATAATGCAATACTCCTCATTGATGCAATATAAAAAAGTTAACAAAAAGAATTCAACGGAGCATAATGCAATGTGATATTGCTAGGTAAAACTGCCATTGGCTGAGTTAGTTTGAGGCAAGCACTCGACCGAGCTAGGTCTCAGCAACACAAATCCTCTCTGCTATAGTTGTGCTAATCATGATCCAGGTACTTTTCAGGTTAGTCTATAAACCTTCATACTACTCTGTGCTATAAAATAATAGTACAGTTACTGCTGTACATACCTAGAAGTTAGACTTATGAGAAAGCTGTGAATAATAAATAAACAGTTGTATAGTTGGTATTTCTTCAATTGTATTTTTCTTATATCTTCATTTTTTATTCTTATATATATTTCTTTTATTATTATATTTCTTAATATTTCTTTAATTCTAACAAGCGTGTAATATTCCTATGCAATAAATGTGCTGAGATTGTTGCGTAATAATTGCTAAAAGAGCAAAATTAAAATTTCAAATTGTATAACTCAACATGCAATTAGCCCAATTATAGCTCACTCTCTAGTCTCTACATTTCTACAGCTACCATGTTTTACAGTTAGCTTTCTATAGTTACGTGTCTACAGTTGCATTCTATACTTACCATTGTATATTATTTTTAATTCATTACAATTGCAGAGAATAATAGTAGTTAGATGTTAAGTTTTGTAAACCACCAATTAAGAAGATAAATTCTTCTTAGTTATAGAATAAGAAGCTTAGGCATGACTGAATTGTAGTAATCTTTTAAGAAGGGCAAAGGAAGCTAAACTATACACTAGCTGCTGTACTAACATACAATAATATTTGACAACCTTAGCCTACTGTCTTCTAATGTCAATCTGGAAGTTCAGGTATAAGCATGCAGGTCAAAAATCACAAAGTTTGCCTAACATACTAGTCTATCTGCCTAGCATACTATTCTATCTGTATAACATACTATTCTATCTGCCTAACATACTGTTCTATTGCATGCACACATAACTCTTATGTAATTATTACAGGCTGGTCTTAGCCTTCAGTCTGCTGGCACTATGCACAAGCTTCAAGAACTACCAGGCAAACATACCAAATGGTGATGCGGTGACTCATCCCTGCAAGGAAAACCTCGTCTGGCAAGGAGTTGGACATGAGTTCATGTTGGGAGGTGGAAAGAGAAATCCATTCGGTGAAGACTTCGCAGACCAATCACATGTCAGTACCCAAATCTCGCAGTCTTTTAAAAAACTGATGCAGCCTACAGAGGCAGCATGCTTTATTTGATTCAATAATATATTGTGCCAAAATTAAGCATGCATTTTCAATCATATAAAGCATGGTCACCTTTTACTACAGGATCGTGGCTGGCGGGTCAATCATATAAAGAATGCTACTGATTTTTAAATATTTAGTAGGTCGTTTAATTTTACCGGGTGCACAATGGCTTTAATGTTTATATATGACGTTAAATTATCTGAGTTTTATAAATCCCAAATCATGAATATGTTGTTTGGAATCCCGAAGCCCCTGTAGCGTAATTGGTTAGAGTGCCTGCTTGCAAGCCGAAGGTCTGTGGTTCGAATCCAGTTGGGGGCAATTATTTTAACAGAATAGGTATATAATTAAAAATTTACATAAATTCAAGGAGCTATTGATGGTACATCATTCATAACATACAATACAGTCAAAGAATTTTCGAGATGTATACAACCTCCATATCAACAGTTTCGTGTTGAATAGTATCCGCCAGTGACTAGTTGAATTTAAGCATCTTTTTAAGGCTTAATTGATTCTTTGATAAAGCTGAAGTTAGTGAGTGACTTTACTTCACTAATGTTTCTGGTTACAGACCTGGACCAATGACCTCTGCCAAGATGATTCAGATGGAGATGGTAGAACTAATGGCGAGGAACTCGGAGATCCATCTTGTACCTGGACCACAGGTAGGCTGCCTATGCTCCCCCCCCCCCCATGCATATGTACGTACATACGTACATGCCTAACCCATGTGTCTCTTTTATTATTTCTATGTTATGTTGAATCTATATATTTTACTATACTTTGCTGTAATTAAGTTTAAGCCTAGGGCCACACGGTGCGTATTTTCGCATGCGAAAATTGAAATCACAAGTAGCAAAGGTGTCCACTGTAGCGTCAGTGATGCGTGATAAACAAAGCTTTCATTTTTAAATCGCACTCGCTTTCAATAAAACGCAATTTACTGGAATGTAGCACTAAAATAAAGAAATTGGGCTCGCTGAATAACTACCAGCCAATCAGGTGACGACGACAGAGACGATTCGCACTTGCGTTGAAAATGCAGAGCGACAAGTGCGAACGTTTTCTCAACGCGCACAGTGGACACCTTTGCTACTTGTGATTTCAATTTTCGCATGCGAAAATACGCACCGTGTGGCCCTAGGCTAAGTGTTATCTTATATTATATATTTTGCTCAGCTCTTATATTACTTATGTTCATGTTTAGTGGCCATGTGTTGCAATGAAGCTTGGGGGTAAATGCAATGACGGAAAGTATTACTTACAAAGTTGAATATTAGATGTTTACTGGCTTCAATAAAATAACAAGTTTCTCTAGCTATCAATTTTGCCGTCACTTTTAGAATAAATAAACACTAAATTTTTTAGTCAATAATAAAAATAGTTTCAATTCTGAAGCTACTAAAGCAGCCCATCCACAGGCAAAAACTCATAACATTTTTTCACTAGAGCTCTGCAAAACAATTTTCTTTTAAAAACTATTTAAGTTAATAACCTTTTTAATAGGTAGATTGCAAGACAGACTTTTTGAAACTCATATAAGCAGTAAATTTTAAAAAAGTCAAAGTTCAAGGTCAAGAGAGTTATGTCTCTGTCTATACTAAAGTCATTCTAATGTTTCTGCTTCCTCCCCAGGTGACACTCCTTCAAGAACAGAAAACATAACTCACCCCGGAATATGCGAGCCGACTGACTCAGATGATTGTAAGGCGAAAAATGCATGGGAAATAGATTGTTCAGAGGGAGATGACTTCTGGTGTGAAGGTGTGGATGACCAAGGTAAGTTATTGCATACAACCTGACACAACCTTTAGATGGAGAATACAGAAATAATTCACAAATTTGATTTTCTTCAATCAGTCATCGTCTTGTATGTGCTTATTTAGTTCAAGCTCACCACTCAGGAGCAGTAGTAGAGAAATTGAGATGGCCTAAGTTCTTTAATTTTTTATTGAACTCTGGTTTATTAAAATTCTTGTGAGAACATAACTTCTTTTGCTACATCTCTAATCTGAAACACAGGCTTTTCTCAATTTCTCCATCACTGCACCTATCTCAAGCTCACATGAAGATTGAGCTACTTAGCACAAGTTTCTTATTATACAGTTATGGAATTTTTAGACCTAATGAAACTTTATATATTCTTACATTCATTTGTTTAATTTTATTATTTGACCAGACACTGTGGCTCATACGGTGAGACTAGACAATACAACGGTACCTACACAGGAGACTACATACATGTGCCAGGGATTCTCTTTGCCATCCGACAAAGAGTACCACCTGTTTGCAGTGAAACCTGTCATAGACAACGCTTATGTCATGCATCACACTTTGGTTTATGGGTGCAAAGCAAAAATTGGTAAGTCAGGGTACCAAGGTTATTCAAAGAAATTTGGGGCTGCTCCAAATATGTCACTCTAAAAAAGTTACAACTTGTTTTTCTACAGAATAGTGACTTCACTAAGCAACTTGTTACAAATATTTTGTATGATGGTACAAAATCCTAAAAGCCATCAACATCACTGATTGAAATGATTGACCAAGTAGCTAAAGATGGTGTCTGAAAACCACCAATTTAATATCCTGCAATGCTTGCTTACAGAGTGCTATTGTTGAAGTGGTTTAGTTATAATGTTGCTATTTTATGTTTGGCAGGAGGTTTTGACGAGCCAGTAGAATGTGGCATGTACAATGAAGAGTGCCAGGATATTATTGGAGCCTGGTCCGTTGGACAAGCGGGTGAATGTCAGACTAGTGATAGAGGGTTCCTTGTCGGTAAAGGTCACTACACGTATATTATTGTGGAGCAGCACTGGAACAACCCTCTGCTGGAGGCAAATTACTAGTAAGAACATATGCTAAACTTTAATAAGTCACTTTGATTAATATTGTATTCTTGGGCATGTATCTATGTGTTAATTTTTCAATTTTTCAAAATGCTCTTTTTACTTACAAGTGTTGGTTCTGTCATCATAAATATGATTATTTAATTTTTCATTGCTTAATAAAGTAAAATAATAGGCTACATTTCACTTTTTCAATATAATTATTTAAATTGTCTAACAGAAGTTAATATGAAACTATTAAATACCATATTATGTTTTAGATTAAAACGTAATTATATATCTTTGTAAAGGCTTTTTAATGCAAATATATTTTATGTTTTAAATCTCCCACCATAAGGATTATAGTGCGTATGTTATTTTAGTATTAATATTTTAGCAGACTAAATTAAGTAAAATTACCCAACTTGTATGTTTCTGTCCAGTGACTCATCTGGAATGACGTTCTACCTCACACCAAACCTGCGTCAGTACAACATGGGCTATTTGCTCACTGGTCAGGAAGAATTTGTTATTCCTCCAAAGGAGTCGGCTTACACCGTCACTGGGACTTGCCCCGAGTCTTGTCTCAAGAGAAAACTAACTGATTCTATTTATATCACAAGTGCCCATGTGCATATGCACTATCTTGGTAAGTGGAGCTATCTATGTACTTTGTTTCATTACCTTATTCAATTTTTGTTTAAGTAATTATTTAAAACTTTATTATTGCATTGCATGATCAATCTGAATTCCTTGATTTTTAAAAATCGTTGTTTTCATTTTGTTAAATAAATTATTCGACTGAAATTTTAAGGTTGCTCTTAAATTGTAGCACTGGCATATGGGGATATGAACTTATTTAGCTCTATAATGTGCATAACAGAAGTGATGTAGGTAAAGCTTTTCTAAATATGATTGCTTTCGTATGAAATGTTGCAGGCGCAAAGGGAAAGATAGAACATTATAGAGATGGTAAAGTTATCAACACCTGGTTTGACGTGGCTTCTTACAGCTATGACCTGCCCGTGTTTATTGAGTATGTTTTGGTTTCTATTTCAAGTTGCTAAGTAAATTGACATACAAACAACTTTCAATGGCGGAAATTTCTAACTTCATTCTTAAAAATGTATTAGTAAACAATTTCTAAGTCCGGAAATTGGCAATCAATATACATGGTAGTTATCCACCCATCACCAATTAGAGTGCGTAGCCCAAGATAAGTTAAGCAAAAGTTCCTACAAAAGATCCAAAACTAAATTATTAATTGAGTTATATACTGTAGTTGAATTTTACAACTTGACTATATACTAATACTAATAGACCATGAGCATTTGCTGTAGCAAATATTTAAACCTATACAGTTATAGAAAACTTGCCCCCCACTGGGATTCAAACCGAGACCTTTGGCTTGCAACTGAGTGTGCTAACCAATACACCACGGGGCCACTGGGTAAATTCAACACTACAACAACTTTTACATTTTATTCAATGTTATTAGGAAGCCTTTGTAATATTCAAAAATAAATGTTGCAATAAATACCATAGTATGAATAAGCTGATGCTTATTTGCAGATTCTATCCACCCATAGAATTGAAGCCAAATGATAAAATTGTCACAACATGCACATTCCAGAGTCTGGAGCAATCAGAAGACACTAAGTTTGGTTCGGCAACTACAGTAAGTTATGACTTTAAACCACAGATCTATAGCTCTATATATTCATCTGTCTCTTCAGTAGTTGGTCTGCTAAAAATTTGGAGTAACATTTCTATTTAGCAATGAAAAATTTAATAATATTCAATGTTCTTAAGCAACATTAAAATATATGGTTTGAATTGATTTGATTGACGTATATATTTCATTAATTCCTGGTGTATATAACTTTTATTCTAAAAAAATCAGAATAATGCTAGGAAAAGCGAAAGTACACCTTCAAAATTGAATCAAATTAAAAATATAATGTCCTATGCCCATTTGATGATTAATAAGATGATGAAAAGTCTCAAAATAGAAGTCTTCATATGTCAACATAAAGTTGATTGACAGTAAAAATATCAGGACCCAAACAGCATAATAATATTTTGCTATGCTTTGCGCACAGCTGTCATGCAACGCATAAATAGATTCACATTTTATTTTCTACATATATCAAAACTAGCAAAACACCTAGACTGAGTACTTTAGCTTGAATTGTTTATTTGGAGCCTTAGCAACAGTAACCCAGAGCGTAATTCCTCATATTATAAGTGTTATACTAGCCAAAATAAACAGAGTTGCATTGATACAGGATGAGATGTGTTACGGTTTCATGAACTACTACCCCGTGGAGACAGGCACAGGGTCATGCATCAGTTATGGCTCTTATGACGAGTGCGAGATACTCGACTACTACGAATATTTAGACAATGCAGCCAGTGGTCTGAGTCAGTCAGTATTACTGGCTATGATGTCACTCTTTCTTATTCTATGCAGATAAATCTTTGCTGACATATTTCTTAGATGTGTCATGTTATATGTGTGAAATACATAGTAAATTAATGTTTCTGTATGCTTCAATCAAAGTAATGTTTATTATATGTCAGTTTGAGCACAATTTTCTAAAAATTTATTAAATAAAGCAGTTTTATTCTGTGTTTGGCCTCAATATTTTCTGCAAATTCTGTAAAAATTATTTTGTTTATGTTTTTTTACTTTTCGACTTATTTATACGTGATTTTGAAACTTGCTGCTTAACACTCTAGCCTAAAATGTTTATAACTTTATTTAGGTTTTGTCTGTAATAATATTATGTGCAAATAAGCCTATATGATGGCGTTCATATAAAGTAGCCTACATATACTATAACAAAAGTATCAACTAAAGCTAACCATCCAGCAACAATTAATTTTTTAGTTTTTTTATAATTGCTTTACATTCATAAAATAAGTTTTTAAGAAAATTTTATTTATTTGGTTGTCTGATGCATCAAAATATAAAATATAAATATATCCGATTGTTGGCAAAATATTTAAAATTTAAAACATATTACTATTGCCTAATTATATTGGGTTGCTTTTATGATGTTCTTGGGATGAATAATAGATAATTTCAGAAGAATTTATACTTCCCTTGAATAAAAATAACTTAAAATTAAATCATTCATAAGTCGTAGCAGCTAATTTATATTGTTTCAATTAGTAACTTATGGGTTCATATCTCAGGCCTTGCATCCGAGCAGTTACACAGTTAGTTTAAGGTCACATTTCCTAGTTTAAGGCATTGCTTTATGTTATGTATCAACAGTTTCCCAGGGATAGATTGAATAGTCTTCACACCATCATGGCAAATCATACCGCAAATGAAAGCTCTCGACTTCTTCTTCAATTATATATTGTCTGCTTTTTCTAAATATTTTTTTTAAAAAAGTTGTTATATAATAAGTAAAAGTTCACACTCCGTTTGATCTACTGCTACTGCCACAGTCTTGGGTATTGAGCTCAAATGCATGAAAGTTATAACTTGACGTTTCCTGGTGGGTTTTCTTTTTCTGTTCTTCAGATTCTGTTCACATTCTTTATAATTTGGTTAAAACGCAATTTTGTAAGTTTCATTGCAATTATCTAGTCTAGACTCTTCTTATAGTGACTAATTAAAACTTTCCTACTACATTTGTTACTCTGCACACTGTCACAATAAAATAGTACCCTCTCTTTTGTATTGGCAGTCTATTGTAACTCTTCCAATATAATGTTCCTGATATTACATTAACACAGACCGGCATGCTATGTTTGCTATAATATCTATAGAAAATGCTGAGTATAATACAAGTTTTAAAACATATTTTTAGTTTTAAAAATGGTGAGCCAGTTCATTAATTATTTATCACATCATGTTGTTGTGAAAACTAGTGGGTAAAAATACTTTTCTGCATAATGTAGATTAATACTCTGGGCTGGTTCTATTAATTGTTCAAATATTTATTCCTATCGAGTCGATGTCTAGCTTTGAGCAAACATTATAAACAAATGCCTGTTACCCTGCATGATTCAACGAATCAATAGGTTTTTATACAATTTAGTCATTCTATAAGCCCTTAACTTGTATGCTTAATATCAATAGCAAAGCACTTATATACAATTGCAATAATGCCATACTATACTCGTTGACGCAATATAAAAATTCAAACAAAATAGTTTGATGAAAGGGAATGCAATATGATATAACTGAGTAAACCTGCCATTAGTGAATTTACTTTGAGACAAACACTTAACCAAGCTAGGTCTCTCAGCACAAATCCTCTCCTTACACTCTCAGCTAGTTGTGCTAATCATGGCTCAGGCACTGTTTAGGTGAGTCTACGTAGTTGAATATAATTCCCACGGCGTGAACTCAAGTATAAAATAATAGTACAGTTACTGCTGTATGTATCTAGAACCAGGTAAAACTGTTAGACTTATGGGAAAGCTATAAAAAATATAATTAATTACATAGTTTAGGCCATCTTTTTAGTGGGACAAATTACATAAGTGTATAATATGTGCTGAGATTGCTGAGTCTTCAATGCTAATTTACAAGCAAAATGAAAATTTCAAGCTGTATAACTTAGCATGTATTTAGCACAACTATAGCTCATTCTAAAATTTTACAGTTGGTACCATATTTTAGAGTTAGCCTTTTACAGTTGCTTGTCTACTATACATTCTACTTCTATCATCAGACACTGTTACCAATTTATCATAGTTGAGAAACTTGTATACATTACCGACACAGGCAATTGCATTTTGTTTTGCTGAAAACAGTTCTAGTCTTGCAAACTAACACTCAGAAGGATGAATCTTACTTGTTTCAGTATATAGTAAGCTTAGCCACTGAGTTGTAGTCATCTTCTGAGAGGGGTTAATAACGCTAAACTATGCAATACTTGCTGTAGTAACGTACTATTCTATCTGCCTAACATACTATTCTATCTGCCTAACATACTATTCTATCTGCCTAACATACTATTCTATCTGCCTAACATACTATTCTATCTGCCTAACATACTATCCTATCTGCCTAACATACTATTCTATCTGCCTAACATACTAGTCTATCTGCCTAATATACTATTCTATCTGTCTAACATACTATTCTATCTGCCTAACATACTATTCTATCTGCCTAACATACTATTCTATCTGCCTAACATACTATTCTATCTGCCTAATATACTATTCTATCTGCCTAACATACTATTCTATCTGCCTAACATACTATTCTATATGTCTAACATACTATCCTATCTGTCTAGCATACTATTCTATCTGCCTAGCATACTATTCTATCTGCCTAATATACTATTCTATAATCACGAGCACACATAACTCTTATGTAAATGTTACAGGCTGGTCTTAGCCCTCAGCCTGCTGGCACTAGGCACATGTTACAAGAACTATCAGACAAACATACCAAATGGTGATGCGGTGACTCACCCCTGCAAGGAAAACCTCGTCTGGCAAGGAGTTGGACATGAGTTCATGTTGGGAGGTGGAAAGAGAAATCCATTCGGTGAAGACTTTGCAGACCAATCACATGTCAGTACCCAAATAAAAACTGTGGCAGCACACAGAGGCAGCATGCTTTATTTGATTCGTTGAAATAGTGTGCCAAGATTAGGCATTCACTTTCAATCATATAAAAAATGCGTATTAGGAGGTCATTTAATTTTACTGGGCCGACAATAGACTTTAAACTATCTAAGTTTTATAATTCCCAAATACTCATGCAAGTTTATAGACACTATCCCTGTGAGAAAACCTCTGGTGGAAAGGGTTTTTGTTAAAGCGGGCTAAAGACTTATTTTAAATGAGGCACAGGCGCAATTATGACTGGATGCTCTTCCTAACATCACCAATCTCCTTTTTCCAGGCTCGAACCCATGACCTCGTGTTCACTAAGCAAACGCTCTAACCCCTAGACCACGGCTACTCCCAAATCATGAGTATATATTTAATAATTTACCTGCATAAGGAAGCTATTGATGGTATGTCATTCATAACATGCAATACAGCCAAATTTTTCCCCATATATCTATCACGGGCTTTCCATGTACCGATCTCAGATCGATCTCGCTGAGATCGATCTGAGAAATGTGCTCAGATCGATCGTTTTTCCATGAGAGTGTCAGATCGATCTCGCGAAGTTGCCTCCTCTTAAGTGAAGGATACTTTAAAAGTATAATTTTTTCACCTATTTGGGTGATTAAAGCTACTACTGTTAAAAACAAGATGGTCGTAGTCTAAAATTTAATCCCAGCTATAAACTATACGCAGCAAAGCTTTCAGTGTATGACAATTTGGCCAATTTAAAATAATTAATTTTAATTTTTTAGCTTGACAGCTTATATAAAATTAATGGCTGTCTTGCAGATTATTAATAAACTTACAGGACTGTTAGGCTTAAAATTACAAAGAAAATAGCTAATGAAACCAAGTTTTAATAGTAATTTAAATTCAATTTAAATTCTCCCATTTTTTTCAACCTTCTACTGCATATAATTGAGTTTTCTTAATCATTGTACTGAAAGTCAAAGTTTTGGCATCTAAAAAGGTGGCTATCATAATTATTTAATACTTTGCTTAGTAATTATCAACGAGTTATCATTTTTATTAGCAGACAACATTGTAGCGTGCAGTCTTTTTCTGCTTCTCAGATCGATCTGGCGTCTTTCCATGGTCTTATTGACATGAGATCGATCTGAGTTCGAGCTCCACAGACCGACCAGCTCAGATCGACTGAGATCGATCTTTGGCGTCTTTCCATGGATCGATCTCGCCGAGATCGATCTGAGATCGGTCCATGGAAAGCCGGTGTATATGACCTGCATATCATCAGTTTCTTAATTGTGTTGACTAGCAACCCTAATGACCAGTTGAATTAAACATAGTCTAAGGGTTAGACCGCTTGCTTAGTATTCATGAAGTCATTGGTTCGATTCCCTGTAAATTAAGGCCATCGGTAATGTTAGGAAGAGCATCCATGCAGTCATAATAGCTCCTGTGCCCCATCGAACGAAGTCCTTAGCCCGAATTAACAAAAAACCCTTTCCATCAGGGTTTTCTCATAGGGATAGCGACTATAAATTTGTAGGAGTCTTGTGTGACTAGCCACTAGTGGCTATAGTTGAATTAAAAGCATCTTTTGAGGCTTAATTGATTCTTTGATAAAGCTGAAGTTAGTGAGTGACTTTACTTCACTAATGTTTCTGGTTCCAGACCTGGACCAATGTCCTCTGTCAAGATGATTCAGATGGAGATGGTAGAACTAATGGCGAGGAACTCGGAGATCCATCTTGTACCTGGACCACAGGTAGGCTGCCTAAACCCCCCCCCCAATGCATATGTACATACGTACATCCCTAACCTATATGTGTCTGCTGTATTATTTCTATGTTATGTTGAATCTATATATTTCACTATACTTTGCTGTAATTAAGTTTAAGTGTTATCTTATATTATATATTTTGCTCAGCTCTTATATAATATGTTCATGTTAAGCGACTGCCTGTTGCAAAGGTGGACAGCATTGGCTGCCTAAAAAGTTGCATATTATAAATTTCCTAATATCAATCAAATACAACAAGTTTTTCTACTTATCGATTTTGCAGTCACTTTTAAAATAAAATAAGCACTAAGTATTTTAGTCAATGCTAGAAGTAGTTTCAATTCTGAAGCTACCAAAGCAGCCCATCCACAGGCGAAACTCCCATAGCATTTTTTCACTAAAACGCTGCAAAACCATTTTCTTTTAAAAAACGCGCTATGTTACTTAACATTTTATTTTAGGCAGACTGCAGTAAGACAAAATCATGATTGAAACTCATAGAAGCAGTAAATTTCAAAAGGTCAAAGTTCAAAGTCGGAGTTTCATGTCAAAGGTCAAAGTTCAACTCAAGAGAGTTATGTCTCTGTCTATACTAAAGTCATTCTAATGTTTCTGCTTCCTCTCCAGGTGACACTCCTTCAAGAACAGAAAACATAACTCACCCTGGAATATGCGAGCCGACTGACTCAGATGATTGTAAGGCGAAAAATGCATGGGAAATAGATTGTTCAGAGGGAGATGACTTCTGGTGTGAAGGTGTGGATGACCAAGGTAAGTTATTGTATGTCTTTACAACCTGACGCAACTTTCAGATGGAAAATATAGAAATAATTCACAAATTTTTATTTTCTTCAATCAGCTATTTTGTATGCGCTTATTTAGTTCATGCTCCCCATTCAGGAGCAGCATAGGGGGGAAACTGAAATGGCCTATGCTCTATAATTTCTTTATTAAACTTTGGTTTAGGGTGTGGGACAAAATTCTTATGAGAACATAACTTCTTTTCCTACATTTCTAATCTAGAACACAGGCTTTTTTCATTTCTTGATTACTGCACCTACCTCAAGCTCACAAAACAGATTGTACAGTTAGGTATGTGATTTTTTGACCCAATACAGCCTTATATATTCTTACATTTATTTGTTTAATTTTACTATTTAACCAGACACTGTGGCTCATACGGTGAGACTAGACAATACAAAAGTACCTACACAGGAGACTACATACATGTGCCAGGGATTCTCTTTGCCATCTGACAAGGAGTACCATCTTTTTGCAGTGAAACCTGTCATAGACAATGCCTATGTTATGCATCACACTATAGTTTATGGGTGCAAAACAAAAATTGGTAAGTCAGGGTACCAAGGTTATTCAAAGAAATTTGGGGCTGCTCTGAATATGTGACTTTAAATAAGTTACGACTTCTTCTTCTATAGAACAGTAATTTTACTAAGCAACTTGTTACAATATTTTTGTATAGTGGTACAAAATGGTAGAAATAATTGAATGAGGAGCCACAAATAGTGCCGGAAAATCATTAATTAGATATCTGGCAATATTTAGTGTTTCTCTATAAAACAAAGCAACGTGCTACAATCCCTTCGCATGATCCTAAAACCTGTGTAATACTTACTGCAGTCATCATTGACTGAACACTTAGGAACAGATGTGGAGAAATTGAGATAGCCCAAGTTCTTTTATTTCTTTATTAAATTTTGGTTGGGGCGTGCGGGTTAAAGTTTTTGTGAGAACATAACTTCTTGCGCTAAATTTCTAATCTAGAACATAGGCTTTTCTTAACTTCTTCATTACTGCACCTACCTCTGATTGAAATGATTCTCCAAAGATCAATAGATGGTGTCTAAAAAAGAAAGTTTGAAATCACTAATTTAATCACCTGCAATATTTATCTTCAGAGCGCTATTTCTGTTAAGTAGTTTTCTTAATATGTGCCTCGTCTATGTTTGACAGAAGGTTTTGACGGGCCAGTAGAATGTGGAATGTACAATGAAGATTGCGAGGATATGCTTGGAGGCTGGACTGTTGGATCAGCGGGTGAATGTCAGACCAGTGATAGAGGGTTCCTTGTCGGTAAAGGTCACTACACGTATATTATTGTGGAGCAGCACTGGAACAACCCTCTGCTGGTGGCGGATTATTAGTAAGAACACATGCTACACTCTCATTTATATTGCATTCTTAGGCAGAACCTTATCTATTATAGCCTACTGTTGAATCTGTCGTTTTCAATTTTTCAAATCCATTTTTTTAACCACAAATGTTGGTTCTGTCATTATAAATATAACTATATTTAATATTCTAATTGTTTATTAAAGCATATGATGGTAGGTTAAGACTTACCTTTTCAATATATTTAACTATTCTACACTATGTAAATAACTAATTATTAAATACCATCATGTTTAAATTAAAACTTAATTATATCTTTATATAGACTTTTTAAGATAGTTATCTAATTTTAAATTTTAATTACCCACATAATTTTCACATATTTTAATACTAATATTCTAGCAGACAATGATTGCAAGTATGTTTCTCTCCAGTGACTCATCTGGAATGACGTTCTATCTCACGCCAAACCTGCGTAAGTACAACATGGGTTATTTGCTCACTGGTCAGGAAGATTTTGTTATTCCCCCAAAGGAGTCGGCTTACACTGTTACTGGAACTTGCCCCGAGTCTTGTCTCAAGAGAAAACTAACTGATTCCATTTATATCACAAGTGCCCATGTGCATATGCACTATCTTGGTAAGTCAAACCGCATTATATATGCATATAGTTAATTTTGTTACCCTGCTCTTTCTTTGTTTAAGTTATTAATCAAAATTTAATGCTTTTATTGATCAAATTAAAAGTTGTTTATTGTCCAACTGTTTAAGTATTTAAAAAAGGTTTATCATTTTATTAAATGAGTAAATTCAACTAGAATTGTATCAATGTTGCGCGTAATGTAGCACACATACGGCCAAACAACTATATATTTAGATCCATATGCATAACAAAACTTTAAACTAATGTGGGTAAAGCATTTCTAAATATGATTGCTTTGGTATAAAATGTTGCAGGTGCAAAGGGAAAGATAGAACACTATAGAAATGGTGAAGTTATCAACACCTGGTTTGACGTGGCCTCGTACAGCTATGACCTGCCTGTGTTTACTGAGTATGTTTAGGTTTCTATCTCAAGTTGCTAAGTAAATTGACATACAAACAACTTTTGGGAAAGAAAATTTCTAACCTCATTTCTAAAAATGCAATAGTCGACAATTCTAAATTCTACAAACTGGTAAATCGATATGCGGTGGTAATCTACCCATCACTCAATTTTAGATTGCGTAGTCTTCTGAAATTAGTTGCACTTTCAGCAAAACAATCGAATTCAATTTCCCGAATGATCTTATAACGTGACTACATGCATTATAATACTAATAGACCATGGACATTTACTCTAGCAAATCTCTAAACCCATACTTTATCCCTGGTGGATGCAAATCTTCTCCAATATTGGAGAGGCAAGCCTCTGTCAGTGTTGAAAATGCATGGCATCTTCAGTGCTGGTGTCTTGCACGTCTAGCCATAAGTTTCTTGATGTTGTTCTCTGAGTTGAATGTCTGTCCGGTATGAAGGTTTTGCCTCCATTCAGCATGATCATAGGAAAGTGTGGTAAAGCTGTTGGGATTAATATGGAAGTCTTTGAGATCTCCAACATTAAAAATCAAACATTGCAATAAATATCTGCATACATAAACACACAACTGATGCTTATTTGCAGGTTTGATCCACCAATAGAGTTGAAGCCAAATGATAAAATTGTCACAACATGCACATTCCAAAGTCTAGACCAATCAGAAGATACTAAGTATGGTGCGGCAACTTCAGTAAGTTATGAGCTTATATCACAGAGCTGCAGCTTCGTTCATTTGTTAAAGGCCTGGCCTCACGCTTGTGATAATCACACGAAATCTTGTGACGATTTTCATGAGTTATCCTCTCGTTATGACCAGCAACACACTCGTCGGATGAAACACATAATAAATAGTCCGTGTATGAGTCTTGCACAAGATACAAACAGCAGAAAATTGGCAAATAGAGAAACTTGGTAGAAATTAAATAGGTAATTACTGTTGCTAAAATTCTATTAACCAATCAAATGGTGCTTATTGTTGATTGTGATTTTTCGTCCATCGTCGTTGTTGTGTACACCTAACGAAGACAATTTTGTTTGAATTCCCTCAAATTTTCTCGCACGATTGTTTTTTCGTGTCAAATAGACAATTTCGTGTGATTCTCGCGAGTGTGTGGCCAGGCCTTTACTCGGTAGTTGATCTGCTAAAAATGCGCAAGAAATTTAGATTCTGGTTTTTAATAAACAATGCAAAATTTAATAGTGTGTTTAATAATGTTAAGCAACATATGAAGATATATAGCTATAGAATTGGTGTATATATTCCGTTAGCATTGTTTAACTAAATCATATTCCAAAAGCCTTAAAACAATATGTTAGAGACAATTACTAGAGTAAATTTTCTAAATTTTTCAAAATTTAATCAAACTAAAAATATAAGTTCTTATTTCAATTATTTGATAATAGATTGATGATAAAGTTTTTAAAATAAGATTTTTTCTATATCTTCAACATTAGACAGCTTGGCAGTAGAAATATTAAGACTCAAATAGCATAATAATGTTGTTATGCTTTGTGTACTGCTGACATGAAATGTATAGAAATTCTTAATTCAAGGCTGGCAATATTATCTTGTACATATGGCCAATTAGCCAAACCCCTAGAATGATTATTTTAACCTGAATTAATTATTTTTTGAAGCTTTAAGAATGGTAACATGAAACCTATAATTCCGCATATTATAAGTGTCATACTAGCCAAAAAAAACAGAGTTGCATTGATACAGGATGAGATGTGTTACGGTTTCATGAACTACTACCCCGTGGAGAAAGGCACAGGGTCGTGCGTCAGTTATGGCTCTTATGACGAGTGTGAGATACTCGACTACTACGAATATTTAGACAATGCAGCCAGTGGCCTGAGTCAGTCAGCACTGCTGGCTATGATGTCACTCTTTCTAATTCTATGCAGATAAATCTTTGTAGACGTATTTCTTAGATGTGTCATGTTATATGTGTGAAATACATAGTAAATTAATGTTTCTGTATGCTTCAATCAAAGTAATGTTTATTATTTGTCAGTTTGAGCACAATTTTCTAAAAAATTATTAAAGAAAGCAGTTTTATTCTGTGTTTGGCTTCAATATTTTCTGCAAATTCTGCAAAAATTGTTTTTTTACGACTTTCCAGTTTCCACTTATTCATATGTGCCTCTAAAACTTGCTGCTTAAAACTCTAGCTTAAAATGTTTAAGTAACTTTATTTCATTTTTGTCTGTAATAATATGTACATTATATAAGCCATATATATGATGGCTTCTACAAAGTATATACTATAACAGAAGTATTTAGTAAAGCTAACAACGCAGTTGCTATTATTGAAAGTTGCTGTATAGTTGCTATATAGTTGCTATATAGTTGTTATATAACTGCTATATATTTGCTATATAGTTGCTGTATAGTTGCTATATAGTTGTTATATAGTCCAAAAAAACTGAATAAAGTTATTAGCGTTGATAGCTATATATTTTGAATATATACTTCTTTTCTTTGAACTTTGAAATTCAAATAATAATGATTTTATCATGTTTATTTTTTCTGTTTTTTCTATATAATAAAATTTTCAGTAAAAAAATATTTGTATTTGTTTTCTTTTTGTAATTACTTTGCATTCATATAAAATAGATTGTTGTGAAACTTTTATTTATTCGGTTATAGTCTGATGAAAAAACATAAAATATTAATATATCTATATATGTATATATATATATATATATATTTATATATATATATATATATAAGATTATTAGCATAATGTTTAAAATTTAGGAAATATTACTATTGCCATTATAATGACATTGGGTTATATTTTTATGATGTTCTAGAGAAAGTTATACTTCCTTTAAATGAGAAAACTTAAAATTCTATCAGTCACAAGTCGTAGCAGCTAATTTATAATGTTCCAAATAACTTATGAGTTCATATCTAGGGTCTTACACATAAGCAGTTGACAATTATTCATCTCTAAGTTTGCAGAAAGAATCTTGATTTGTGAAAATGTTATCAAAATTATGTTATATTATAGTGAAATTATAAAAATTAATAATCTTTTGTAAAAAAAAAGACACTTTAAAGCTGCAATTCAAAACATGAACATAAAACAAAAATCACATAAAACATTTGAAAACGTTTGCATCATCAATAAAGAATCGTCCTTTCTTGCTTAATCTGTTCAAAAGAATTTTGAGTCAATTGTTAGCATTTAAATTATAAAATTATTTACAATATTTTTTGCTGAAACTCTCTTTTTAGTCTCAGTACTAAAGAATACCCTGGAAGATATGGCTTGTGTTTTTGCATGTTGCTCTTGTTTCTCAGTCTACAAATTAATGTAAGTATATAGTTTTATCTCAGCATAGAAGTATTTTGGTAACTTCTTCATTCATGCATGAAACTATAATTTATGCATTGATAAGACAGTTTTCTCAGAGTTACCATAAGTACAAAGTTTTAGTATCAGTTTTAAAAGAGTTCCAATATAAGTATTAAATACACGGAGTTTCCACCAATTGCATTATGCGAATAGAGTTTTCATTTGCCTAGTGGAAGTAGTTACATCGAAGGAAACCGCAACCATAAGTTAATGCAAATCACAAACACAAACTAATTCGTACGAGCATTCATTCGAAGTCGTGGAACGCAATGATACAATCCTAAACAACTTTACCTTTAAACTCTAGCGACTAGGTGGACTTCCTTCTAGAAGTATCATCTCCAGAAGTAGCTCGTTTCAGTCTAATGTGTCTCATCTGACGTGTGCTTGAAGCAGTTGGTGGTAAGGACTTCATGTTCTCGTAGATTGGAGGTAAATTTGAAATGATGTCTTCTTCTTCAACTAATTTAGTTGAATCCACAGACTGCTGTTTACCATCTTCTATACCCTCAGCAATCTCGTTGATGTGCTCTAAATTAGGGCTGGTGGTTAGAGATGCCCGTCTCACTAGGGAAAATTCAGATGAGAAAATAAATGCATGAACTCTATTGATTCTCACAAAGGACTATGGAAGTATAACTCTAACCGGATACATTATAAAGCAACTTTATGCAACGATTTTTTTTTATTGATATACGTTATCAAGTTTTCAAAATGCTACGCCTTCAAAAGGGAATGTAGAAAGGGCTGAGACCGCTGAGTGAGTGGCCAATTACCATGCAAAGCTTCTAAACCAGGGGTATCCAACCTTCTCAGAGCAATGAATATTTTGTGGCGAGGGCCGTATTGTAAACTTTAGTTTGAGCTGGGGGTCACGTCAGTATTTTCATATTGTTTTATTCCAAATTCTTATGACTCATGGCATAATAAAGTTCCAATAATAAATGCAGGCTGCTTGTTTTATAGCATGTGTATAAATAAGATATTTAAAAAGTGGTTTTTCACTCTAATATATGTATACTGTCAAACATAATTTTAGTTGTATGTTTTTGAAGGCCACATAAATTTAGGCTGGGGGCCACATCCGGCCCTGGGGCCGCCTGTTGGACAGCCCTGTTCTAAACCATAGAAGAGAAAGTGTTTTGGTTATTTAAAGTTAATATTTTTATGATTCCTACTACTTTGGCATTTTTAAACACACTTTCACTTTAGAAAATGGTAAAACTTTATGCGGCGTTTGAGCTGACATTAAAAGCATTTTCGGGCAAATATTAAATTATCTGTCCAACTGTTAATACGTTTTCTAAGCACAGATCTGATAGAGTAGAGAAGCTGTAAGCCTTATAGGAACTTCAATATTTTCCACATACACAGTGTATGCTGTGCTGTACCTCATAGTGGAGTATAACTAAAATGATCTACATAAATGTAGTTATTGCTTATCTAAGGTGATGTTATCAGATAGCTGGTTATTCAATCTGCCATTTCACAGGTAAAGAAGTATGAACGGCTGCGAAGTCAAACCAATATTCTCAACAGTAAGGCTAGATAAGGCACCAATCTATTCCATACTATTTCTTTAAACACAGTTACCTTTCATTATATGAATATATCATAGCTCTTAACATCCAGCCTCGTTAACTCAAATCAATGTTCTGAAGTACTTCAAATGCAATCAAAACAGCACACAGCATAAAACTCAAAGTTGGAAAAGGTCACCATTTAGCTACAATGTCGTTTCTATAGAGTAAAATGGGCAGTTTTTTACAAGTAGACAACTGCAGGTTGCCCTATAATAATGAGCAGACTTTAATGACTTGCATAACTTCTGTACTTCATAGCATAGCATGTGATTTTGTAACAAACTCCCTTACACAGCATAGCACCAGAAAACAAAACTGATAAGCATATTTAAGCTCTATCAACCCCAGCATGTGTTCCTGTCATATTATACACAGACGAGATTACATGTATTTAGTAAGGGAACAACATCTTTTACATTATAGTCTGTGTTCTATGAATTGTTCTATAAGCAGCTCCGAGTTGCGGGTGATTGAGTGCAGTAGTTTGGGATTCTCAATTTTGGAGTTGAGGTTTATTGAATTTCAAACAACTGCACTTAATCACTCCTAACTCGGAGCTGTTTATAGAACAATTCGTGTTCTATGTGCCGCTTACCTACAGGCCTCACAAGAGTCTCATTACTAAACTTTTCAAGTACTTTGCTCTTGGTTTCCGGCAAGTCACTGTTAGCTGTCTGGAGCAAACTCAAGTCTATGTTTCTTCCAAATGATAAGTCCGGCGCGGAGTAGTGGCGCTGGCGATCGCTAGCCCTTCTATTGGAAGATGTGTTTTGTCTTCGAGAGCTAAGTCTTTTCAGTTTATCAGTTACTGTTTCTTCTTCCTGTTTTATTCTTAGCCCTTTGAAACGGGCTACTGGCAACTCTTGATCATGTGACCTTGACATTGTATTGGATTAAGCTTCTCAAGAGCGAGTCGTCTGCCTAACAAGTATTTTATAATCTTTTGAAGGAAGTCACTTTTCATCAAAGATGTCAGTATGATCTTCAAGAGTATAAATTACTCTGCATCCAGTCTTCAGAAGTTATGACTTTTGTAACACTTTTTTGGTATATTTTCAATTAGTCAGTTGCTGGTGTGAACAGTGCATGCATGCGAACACAACACTCAAGGTTACTATGCTGTTTTGAACAAATGCAGAATGATATGAAGCTGATTTTCTTTACATAACTTAGATTGATAAGTTTATTATCTTATCAATACATAAGCATGCATTAATAAAGGTAACTGAAAATTAAAGGATAAACTTCTCTGGAATTTGGAAAATATTTATTGATCGGATTTACGGGTTTATAATCAAATATGGCAGTCTGTGGATCACACGAAGAGGCCATCGTCATAAATTGTAGCCAATAAATTATCTACCAAATAAAACTGATGACTGAGAATCAGGAAATATTTGAAATTTAAGACCTTGTATAGTAAATTCTTATCGCTTTTAGATACTTCATCTGCAAGAATGACTGTGTATTTCATCCCACTTAAACGAGTTTTTAATTTTGGTACAATATATATAGTAATATACAAATATAACTGTCGCATTTACTGCTAAACATGAAATAAGGTACCAAGCCAGCTATTTGCTTTAACTCAATACTAATTTAGCTACAGTTTATTTTATATTCAGAATAACAGAATAAAATGCACAAATGCATTTCATAGTATATCGCATACTGCTATATTACAACTTTTTCTTATTATATTTTATCTATCTTTTACCTTAAAGTTTAAGATGTATGCAAGATGGCTTCTTATAAAAGCATTGTTACTGTTATAAGTGGCTTGCTGGTGGTTTCTTTGCTTGCTATTATGTGCTAAATAATAGCATAAAATACATATATTACACTAAAATATATAAATATCGTTTAACTGGAAATCGTCTAAGTGGGATGACACCATTAATCAGAACCAAAGAACACTTTTACAGCTGCTTAGACTTCTAGTCACTACTTCATATCAGAGTAAAAACTTCCTTTGCTGAATTCATCAAATATGTTGCTAAACACAGCAAGTTATTCTACAAATGCTTTCAAAGATTTTAAATTCATCCGGCATTGTATTAATTTGTGTCCGTTTGTTAAATAGTTTTGGCAGACCTTTTTCACGGAAGAAATGTTTATTTATGGATGTTTGCTAAAATTTGATTGGAAGTGTTTGAAAACTCTTCAACGGTTGATATGTTGAGTGTGTCGAGCATTGAGCAAATTATAGATTTTATGATAAAATATCGTCAAGAAAATTAAAAAAGAATATATATATAAAAGAGTGGATAATTAATTATGTTGTCGTAATTGGCGTGTGTTTTTATCTCTTGCAGTACATAAACTAAAAAAGTAATCAAGAATACATTATACAACTGTATAATTACAGCCATGTGTAATAGTATAATGTTGATTATTGGAATAGTTTAAACTGGGGAAGTTTTAGGTTTTAATTAGAAGCAGCTGATTAGTTATATGACCTAAAAATAAATAAATCTAGAGTCCTTGAAGGTAAAATCGCTGATTAAAGTTAGTAAATGCTTGATAAAATGCACATCAGAAGATAACGTAAATAAGCTTTTTTATAGTAAAAGGAATCACGAATTCCTCTGCTGTATATCTAAATTGTAGAATTGCATCATCATCTGTTTTATAGATTGTGTTATTTTGATGCCATTGCTGTGATGTTTACAATAACAATTGTTGTTTATACATGTTACATAATCATGGTATGGCAATAGAACTGTTCTATAAGCAGCTCTGAATTGGGGGTGGTTGAGTGCAGTAGTTTGGGATCCTTGAGATTAGAGTTGAGGGGTTTAAGTTGGAATTTTTCCCCCTCCCCATTCTAAACTCGAGAATCCCAAACTGTTGCACTTAGTCACCACCAACTCACAGCTGTTTGTAAAACGATTCTTGATAGTATAGAAGCTTGTACAATGATCACCTGTATTGAAACTTCAAATCATATTGAAAACACTCCAGTTGCAAACAGTCTTTATGGATGTGTGCTCTTGTAAATCATGAGTCAAACTTTTAGTTATCTCCACGTGATCAATGTGAAAGACGGCTTAGACTAGGGTACACTGCTAGTATACACTTGTGAGGAGTCTTGGGAAATCTAGGGCTATGCTGCGGAGTTTGTGTGGAAACAGGACTTCTCCAGTAAAGATCTCGTGGAGAAAGCGTAGAATTTGTGCTCAGACTATATCTAGTGTAGATCAATTAGCACTACTCAGTATGGCTGTAACGGACTGCAATATGATCTGTCGTACCTGTCGAACATAAACACTTGCTGACCAAGAAGGATTGTCTTAGGTGCATTTTTTGAGCCTATGGTGTTTGTTTCATGTAAAAGAAAATCATTCTGTTGGAAAGATCGAATCATTTTTGTGTAATAATTATGATGAAACCATTTTTCACTAATTATTAAATACTATTAAATGAAAACTGATAAAAAAAATTTATTACTTCTTAATTTTATGAAGTTTGTATAAGAATATGATTCAACTTCATAGTTGCTGAATTGTCTACAATCTCGTAACTTTTTTAAATTTACTAATTAAATACCTTTTATGCAACTGTAAAGAAAGCTATTTTATCAAATAAAGCATTGCACAGGTCTCGACGTTAAATTTAGTTTATAATGAGTATTACTTCACCTTATTTATACTAGATGATTTCCTAATCAAAACTATATAATACTTCTTTATCAATTTACTAATAGCTTTTCAGCCCAGATTTTAATTCATAATAATGTACATTCGTTTTAACATTAAGTGGTCTGTTGCACTCATTGTACTTATATTATATTACATTTTATTTATATTACATTACATTATGTTGCATTATTTTATATTATAATAAATTATATTGATGGTACAGTGAGATGTCTTGACACTTGCTTAATACACGCTGTCTGGGCGGTAAGTACTAAGTGAAGCAATGTAGAGGGGGATAATTCCAAGTATTGGTGGTTAGTAAAGATGAAAAGAATAACAACATTGTTGCTATGGTGATTTGTTTAACAGCTCTAACCTAAAGCCAGTAGCTGGAGGCTAAGATTTATAACCATTTGCATCTTGTTTATTATAATAAAGAATTAAACCATTTGATTGTTTGAATTAAACTCTAATTATTTTGGACCTCTGTGCACAACTATGAACTCTAAACACAATAAAGCACAATACTATTTACTTTTGTCTATACAAGACCGTGTATAAACTATAGGCAATGTATAACTGCAATAACTTATTAAGGAGAAAATGGTGTTCTGTTGCATGGTTTATTTCCATATAGAAAGTGATGAAATATACCTTTTTGTTCACTTAAGTTGTGTTATATAACTGGATATGTTTTAGTTGCACTCAAACTTCAGGAAAGCTCAGACTGATCTGAGAGAATGGGCTGAGAAACTGTCCCAGGATGCTAAGCTAGCTGCTGACGGCAGCAATGCTGATGAGACTGAAGCTGTTGTGTAAGACATTGACTAATCTTCTACAACATAGATAACTTGCATATATATATATATATATATAATATAATATAATATATATATAATAACGCACTACTTGTGTTGAGAGCACTGATGATTATAGATCAATAAACTCATTTAAAGGATTGCTCAATCTTAGTTTATTACAATCACATTATAATTATGAACTATAATCTAATGTGTATGCAAACAATTGTGACTTTGCAAAGGGATATGTGCCTAGAAAACAGCTTTTCAAAATTCCAATTTTGAGGGAGGTAAAATTTTCAGCCATGAAAAAGAATAGCCTAATACGTGACGTGTGAACGCCAGTAACTATGCTGCACGTGCTAACTATAACGCTAGTATTCAAGGTTGCTGAGCACAACATCAACCAATAACGCTCAAGCAGTTACAGTGCGCTATATAGGTCAGCTTTGGTGTGCCCGTAATATTGCACAATCTGACCTAGTTTAGATCGATCGCAGGCATTCATCCTAAAGAATGCATGTTTTTGCAATGCTTTTTTCTATGCTTACAAGCAAAATATGGCCTAATGTTATCACATACATGTTATTTAAAATGTCAAAAAACTATAGATTGAGATAATTCACATTTGCACTTCTATGAATATACAAATTTCGAGCTGAAAGATCACATCTCACAGTCATATTTCTATAGTTATTCATTTGTATAGTCACGTGACCAGCAGGAATGCTGGCGCTGTTACGTCACATTTCCCAGCTCATTTCAAAATCGGCGTTTTGGCTGTTACCAATCTACACCCTCAACTTCAACTAACTTTTTCTACCTTTGGTCAAATGCTTTTTGTCAATGCATGCTTAGAAAAACACAATATTATGTGTGTTTGACCTAAATGGCCATTTATTAGACAAGATAGAGCAATCCTTTAAACTTGCATGTGTTAAAATATATAATAAAATATACATAATATACATGTATACATAGTATACATAATATACATAGTATACATAATACATAATATACATAATATACATCGTATACATAATATACAGCTCAGCCTATGGCCCACATGTGGAGGGTTTCAGGAAACACCTGGAGGATATTTTTGGCAGAAGGCCAACTCGAACTCCAATCAAAAAAATAATGAAGGACATCCGTAAGAAATATGAAGAGATTAATAAGAAGCTCCACACTTATAAACCAATTGGGAAAGATGGCAAGGAGCAGCAGCAGTTGTTTCATGCTGCCTACGATATGGTAATTATACTTGAGGTTATAGTGTGATTTGTAGTTGTGTGCTTGTTGAGTATAATAATAGAAAGGGTTTCAGAATAAAGCCCCTGGAAAATGTTATGGGAACGTTATGACTGTCGGCATGGGTGTTAATACTCTCTGAATACTTCTTATGGTGTGAAACTTCCGTAAAAAATTCTAAATTTATAATAAATAATAATAAAAAATAATAATATTATAAAAATAATTACTGTTTAAGAATTAAGCGATTTAAGAATTTTATAGAATATATTGCAGTAACACATCATGTACATGGTTGTGTAACAATTAATAGATATAGTTTGTGTACTGTAACAATAGTTTGCCCAGTAGAATCAGCAAAATATAAATTTAAGAAGTTATCTTCTGACACATTTTTTATTGAAGCTCTATTTTTAGCTGAAAAATAAAATGAAAGACACTGAGATAAAAGTAAAGGTGTGGGAACGCTTGGTTTAACAGCAGCAAAAACAGGACAGCATGACAAACATCACCCCAAACATGGTGACAGGCAGCATCAGCCAGCTATTTTAGTGTAATCTATTCTGTTGTTTTGTGCTGCAGTAAATGCCATTTCAATAAATGTAAATGTTTTATAAGAATAACTTCCTAGTTGTTGAAATCAAGCAGGTGCAACAAATCAGAAAAATATTATTGCTTTCAATTATGTGACTTTTAATTAATGACTTTATGTGTATTATATAGAAAGGTTCAGCCAATGAGGTGGCTGATGTAAAGACTGTATTATAGAAACTATTATAGGTATATGTGTTGATTTTACCATAACAGCATCATAAATATGGGCATATAGTACATGCCTAAGTATATATTGCCAGTAGAATGCCTAAGCTAAGATTTCTAACAGACTTCTGTAAAAAGCATTAGATACAGCAATAAGGACTATTAGCTATTAGCTATTATCTATCATGGTAAGCTCATTATATTGTATTTGTATAAATTATTGTATTTGCTAAATATATAAGCAGATATTTTTATATATGTTGATTAAAAATATCACAAGTTTGAATTGCAAAGCAAATCCAAGTAGTGATATTTCAGGTAATTAAAGGGAATGATACGCACATCCCTTTGTTAGTAAAAAAAGTATACAAGATAAACCTTTAATTTCTAAGAAATAGTATTTTTAGCTCCTTTTATTACTCATGTTGTTCTCTAGCTTAAACAGATAGCGGTTGAGACAATAAGTTTCCCAAATAAACACAACATCTGGAAGATAAGCATTTCTGTATAAAAAACCAAGAAATAGGAATTATTTATATTATCATTTATAGAAACTTCTTATATTTATTCATTCAAACAACATAAACAATAGTTGATATTTTTTCATAATAATATTATAATTATTATATATTTATAATTATTTATATATAATTATAATTATATAGCGAAAATATTGTCCGCAACCACCTTCATTGTATAACCAAGGATTATCTATGAACATGCACATTTGGTTGCGACAGCTCCATCCAGCCACTCTGATTGCAGTACACCGTTGCCGTCGTAGTACGTAACCATGATAGGCTCAAACTCTGTGGCGTGGCAGCAAGAGGAGTCCTTGCTCAGCAGCTGAGAATGAACGCTGCCTTCTAAGCGACCTGTTAAACACATGACATCTAATAATGCCGGGCATTGTTTTTAGAGATAATTTAACAAAAAAAGTTCTGTGAAAATTTAATATATTTAATAGTAAACAGACTGTAGCTTTGAGGTTCTTTAGTAGACTTTATATAGTGTAGCGGTTAGCAAGCTCACTTAAGCTAGTTGGTTAAGCCTGAGGTTTGAGTCTCAGAGGAGACAACGACACGAGATTATAGCACATCAGTGAGAGACGTGTAGCTGAATAACGATGGTGTAGTGTCGTGCTTTCCCAGTAGTTCCCGTGGTGTAATGGTTAGCACACTTGCTTGCAAGCCGGAAGTCTCGGGTTCGAACCCCAGTGAAGGCAATAATTTTTCAGATAAAAATATAAAAGTAGAATTTATCAATACTGCAATTTTATAGACAGAACATCCTTTATGTTGCAAGAACTTACAGTGCCCTTGGCAGTAGTTGAGAGGTATGATTTGAGGAAAAACATAAGGTAGCTCAAGTTCTGAGGCCCTTTTAGCAAATGGGTGGAGGCAGCATGAAGTCTGCCCTTCCTCACAATAGTCAAAGCCGGTAAACGGATTTTTTCTTGGTTCTCTACAAAATAAAATGCAATAAATCAAACTGGTGAAAATAACTGCAGACATTTAATATATGTTTCATTTCAATGTTGAGTTATGGAGGATGATTTGTCATATTATAGTGAGTTGATAAGCATTTTGTAAATAAAACCCAGGTAGATAAACTGATAGGAGGCATTACCAAGTCTGATTTAATATTTTCACCAGTTGATGACATGTGTATTACACAAGACAAGTTTACTGCAACTGAGTTCTAGAATGATCAATCCTGTGTAAAATTAATAAACCGTAATGCTATTTAATTATTTTCTCTTTCTGGAGTAGTTATTCATTTATGGTTGTGTGTTTTATATTGTATATTATTTGCAAAAAAGTATTTGTGATCAAATTATAATTTTTCAATCTATAATTTACATTCTCATTCCATTAATTTAATTTTATATAATAATATAAGCACTATAAAAGCAATAATATATTTAAGTAATACTTGCTCTGTAAAAAAAGGGTAAAAGCGTATAATAGACTACTATATATATTTCAGTTTTGCTAGCACTAAAACGTATATCTTTTCAAACAATTTTTATTCACGCAACTTTCAGTTTCTTGCAAATTGTTTTATAGCTATTTTAATAAAATCTAACAATTTTAAACTAAAGTTAAATTTTAAATTATAGGTTTTTTTCTTATATATCAAGTACTTCACATTAGGAAATTAATATTACTTTTTTACTATTTGGCTCCAATGAACAGCTGTGCATGTACAGCTTTAGGAAAAGATAAAAAAGACAATGAGCAAGTCATTATTATTTAGTTGGGTTATACAAATTTTTATTATACTTCCATGAAATCATTACCACATGAGATCTTATAGTAACTTTATGAAATTAGCTTACGCACCAATCAAACATATTTATGTATTGAACCGTATAGTATTTTAGTAAAATAGTATTTTACTCCAAAGCTGCTCTCCAAACTATCCTAGACTCTTGATAAGTGACACAGCAATCATCTATTTTATGTTGATGCAATTCCCGAGATTGACATCACTATAATATTTTATACACAAGTTTGAACTTCTTTATAGTAATAATTGTATTCTTAGTTATATAAAGTGCAATAGCTCTGTTGCAAGCTAAAAGTACATTTAAACAAAACATTCCCCAAAGTTGCAACTGTGATAGAATAACGTATTATCTAGAAACAGACACCCCAACAGCTTATTTAACTATAGATTTATACCTGGTTCTTGTTTCCTCGTGTGGAATAGACTCCAGTAAAGCCAAATCATCTTTTGCTGATGTTTTCAATGTTGGTGATGTTTTCGCTCTTGCTGCCTTCGCTGCCGTCGGTGTTGGCAAGCAGGCTGTAATTTGATCACCCATAACGATAAAGACGATCAGGAACATGTAAACAGACATGGTGACTAAACAGGCTAACCAATGTATAGAAAGAGAGTTCCTATCTCTTTCTTATATACTTTTTATTTTATAAAAAATGTCCCAAGTTCATCTATACTAGATTGGCAGTGTTGCCAGAATGGAAAACAGGATTTTGATATACAATAAGATTGCATGTGTTGTTCAACCAAATATGTAAAATTTCTCAAAGCATGAGAAGCGCATATCCTGGTTAGTATTTATATATATAACAGCAAAACAATATTATCAGAATTAAAGCAACAATAGAAAATGTGGATAATAAGTTTTTATTTTGCATATTAACATTTGATGAGGAATAGCCTGACCTCTGCAGTAATATTTTATTTGAATCTCAATGCATCATATACATAACATTAGAAGCACATATAGTCTATAAAGAATGCTAATATAATTCTATAGAATTCCATTCTATGAAAAATTATTGTTTTAGCTTGTTTCAGTTGCATTTTGCAAGTATAGGTCTTTGCTTAGTCGTATTTTAACTTTTCGTTTGACTGCATGCTTGAAGCTCATGCTACATTATAGTCCATAACCTCAGTAGTTATCATTAGACGCATGCAACAAAAATACTATGCAACATAAATGTTTGCTTTCAAGAGTTTATTATAGTACTATTACATGATATGATTGAAAACTGGGAAAAAATGCTTACGAAATAATTGTTTAGGCTGGTTTATATATGGGCCGGACATATCAACAGATTAGACAACACCAGGATCCAAAAACAGGTTTTATACTCACAGCTAACAGAAGGCTCCCGTGACATTGGCAGACCGAGGCTCCGTTACAAAGATACCATTAAATGCAACCTTAAAGGCAAGGGAATATCTCTCGGCAAATGGCAAATGCTGTCACTTGACAGACCCAAATGGAGACAAATGATACACCAGAAGTCATAGTCGGACTAGACAGACAGCAAGATGATGATGATATATGTTCTAGCTAAATGACTTAAATAAATTAGTCGGCAATTTCATTATGTTAATTAAAATAACTAATTTATAGTTTTGATTAGAACTAATTAAATACATTACTCTTAAAAAAGAACAGCCGTGGTCTGGGGGTTAGAACATTTGCCTAGTAAACACGAGGTCATGGGTTCGAACCCCGACAAAAGACCATTGGTGATGTTGGAAAGAGCATCCAGTCATAATTTTTCCTGTGCCTTATTTAAATAAGTCCTTAGCCCGCTTTAACATAAACCCTTTCCATCAAGAGTTTCTCACAGGAATAGCAACTATAAACTTGTGTGAGTCTTTTTTTAGAAGAAGAACAGGCGCTTTTTGTTGTTTATTGGTGATTTTTCATTATACACAGACTGTTCAGTTAAATCAGCCTATCTTCCATTTTAAAATCTTGTTGACCCATCATATTAGATCACATTTTGCTATTTTTGGTACAGAATAAATGAGTTTAACATTTTTGTGACAGGTTGCCTACTATTTTTAATATTTATATCCTATAATATTACAAAATCATCATTTCACTCCAATATAAAACATCATTGTTTTTATGGATGGGTCTATAATATATAACATTGATATATTTTTTTATTTATGATTTATTTAAAGCACATTTATCTATATTTGCTCCTTTACGCATACACCAAGTTAAGATTTAGTATGATCTATAATAAGTGAAAAGCTGTTGACTAAAAACATAATCTTGGTAATTACTATAATAATAAGGAAAAAGTCGCAGGAATGCAAGCTGTAAAATATGTCTCCTTTATGGCTGAAATCACAGCTAAAATTAGAATATCCATTTAAAAAAACTTTAAAGTGAATGATTAGTAGTTTTAGGTTATTTTACAAACTCATAAACATTTTACCTCCTATATTAAATTGATGGGAACAAATTGGTAAAGACTCCAAAAGTACTTTGTCTAAAACAAAACTTGTTGCATTATAATAATTAGTAAAAAAACCAGCTCCAATACCTTTTTACATTGGCACTCGATATTGACCCCCATCACCTGGTGTTGCATCTATGATTCAGGTCTAGCAATTTTCGATATGGTCAGACATGCCAAAGATGTCGGGTTTTATAACGTCAATTGGCATTAAATTTGATTGTATAACAAGTTATAACTATACTATTCCCAAGACATTCAGGCACCATGCTGGCACTGAATGTATTTCAAAGTTCCTGGTAAAGCTAAACTATTAGTTTAAGTATATAGGAACTGTCAGGGGGCAGTAGCTGTGACCATGAAAAAGGTAATCATTGCCATATAGCTAAATATAGCTCTTCCGCCCATTATCGCCAAGCAAATGAACCATGCTCTTGAAATGTTCTTCGGCAGCTGATTTCATTGGAGGAGGGTTTTTTATTACCTACTTCCTATTATTATGAGTAATGGTGCGGGCAGATCGCTGTCATAAAATGGTTGTATATATACATGCAGCTTTTATTCAGTGAAAAACCATAAAACCGAGCTGCTAGTTATGTAAGTTTTGAAATCATTTAAACCTTTTGATTGGTTCAAACTAATGCTTATATAAGTTTCAAAAAATTGTTTAAAAGAGGCTCAGATTTAGTGTAACACAAGACTATACATATTTAGTCAATATGTGGGTACGTTTTATTACCACTGTGCCTAAAATAACCTCAAAATGTTTCTTATGAGCAGGTATAGAGGAAATCTAAGAATGTGGACCCGGATTTATACCTACTAGGCTACCTTTGTCAAGTGCTAATGGACTAATATGCTCCTTTTCACCAGTCAAAAGTTCAAATGATAAAAAGAGACAATATTTTGACACACTATACCAAGAAAGTATTAGCAAAAAACTATTTTCCTTATACAGGGTTAGATCATTAGTATAAACATGTTCTCCTGTGAGATACATGAAGATACAGGGAAAAACAAATGTTGGTTGTCATAATTAGTTTTATTGACTAAAATAAATGGATGGAACACCAGATACAGCAGTTAACAAACAAGAGATGCTAAAACATTGAATCAATTTCAAACAAAAGTGATATGAAAACACCTAAACGTTGTGACCTGCTCTAAAATGAGTTGTTGGCAGGGTCAAGGTTAAAAGAGACTCTCATAGTTAGTAACAAAACGAGTAGCAGTTTGACTGGAGGTTTAGGTTGGAACTCTGAACCCCCAACTCCAAACCCGAAACCCCAAACTATTGCACTCAGTCACCCCCAACTCTGAGCTGCTTATGGAGAAATTATTCTGACAGGGTTAAGCTTCAGAAGATACATTTTGATTGAGTCAAGTGCAGCCATTTTGAAAAAGCGGCCACATTACAGTAATTGGATAGACACGTTTCACAGTTTAGACTGCAATCATAAAACAGATATGTATTATAAATCCAGTGGGTGTTAGCTGCTACCCGCTAGGAATTTCCTGATCGATTATCATAGAGTTCAGCAGGCAAAGGTTCAACTATTTGAATACTGGCTTCAGCTTTGGCTAACTTATTTAACACAAAGTCCTCAGAATCAGTGTCTGTAGAGGAGTCCACGGTATTTTTGTAAGCTTCCTGTAAAATATAAATAAATAAAACTTTTCAACTAACTGCAAAAATATAAAAAATTATAATTAATAGAAGACTACATTTCAGCAGGTAAACGTTTAAAAATACTTAAAAATATTGAGAGCAAAACTGAATAAGCTAGCAAAATAAACATTATAGGAATAATGTAATTTGATGGTTCATTTACATGTTATGAGAGTATATATGTTATACAATTTCATATTATTGTAGAGATATAGAGCAATTAAAACAGGCAGGCAGTGCAAAATAACTTCTAAACTATACAGCTATTCACAACACATGATGTCAACTTGTTTTTATAGCAGCCTGGGCTGTAGTAGTTGAACTATGTTTAAATGTTGAGCCAGTAAAATTATGACTAATTTTTTTTGCTTCCACAATTGAGGTTACAGATGAAACTAACTGGGATTAATGACTCAGGTTTGTTAAAAAAAAGTAGTCGCTAAGCCACAACACAGAACGTAAGAGACACCATAGACCAATCAATGCCACACCAACTGCATCTAAACTACCTTTAAAAGCCAACAGGACATGCATTCTACTTATCAGGTTTATAAAAAATCAGCTAAAAATAACATCAAGAAAATTGTACTTTAAGCAAAACTACAAAAAACGCCAGTTGCATTAAAGTTTTGTTGAAGACAGAAAAATGGCGTAATGTTTTGATACTAATAAAAAAGAGAATGTCTTGCAATATAAAGCACCTGGAATACCAATATGAATTGTAGAATTAGCGCCAAATATAACAAAGCCTAAGAAAGTTTTGTTTTGTTGTCTAGCATGAAAAATGAATTTTTATTAGCAAATTATAGCTTATTATCCTTATATTGTTGTTGCAGCTTTTCGGTAAGCATTCGGAAAGAAGTACAGATGTTAATTATATCATTGAGCCAATGCCAAAGCCGGGGTCAAGGAAAGAGAAGTTGAAGAAATCGGACACCTCTCTCCTGTAGTATCAAGTGTGCCAATGGCAAAAAACTACTTTAATTGAAATTAAGGGGGGGGGGACAAAGGTTAATGCCCACTCATTTGTGGTTTCATGATTAAAAAGCAATGTGTTATCAGTGGGGTGTAGACTCTTACAGGGCCTACTGGCTGAGTTGTGCTATTATACTTGACAATTGCCTTTCGATTGGTGGTATTATTAAAAATTGATAATAAAAATAATAATTTTATTACTTTTTATTATCATAATTATATTATATTATTGCTTTTTTCATAAATGTAATTATTCCTAATATGCATTATTTTTGCTTTTGCATTACTTTAAGATATTAGTTGGCATAATTTCTACTCATAGAATGTATAAAACATCGTATATTGTATAATAAATGATCATTGGCAAAGATATAGTGTTATTTATCACCCACACAATTAGTACACTAAAGCAAATCATATGTCAAACCATTAAAACCAGCCAGTTTTAAGATGCATGAAAAAAATTAAAAGAGTCTACAATTTCACAAAGGAATGAGATTTTTAAAATCACAAAACTAGAGCATGAGCTGTGAGCTGAAAATCGAACAAATTTGCACATCTCTGAGAAATTAAATCTACCCACAGCACTTGATAAAAGTTTGCCATAAGATTAGTAAGTCATTGAGTTAGTTGTTACAATTAATTATTAAATTAATTACTTAAATTATGAAATTAGAATATCTAATAAATTTACAAAAGTTAAAACTCTTACATTCTCAGGAGGTGATGTTGGAGATGCATTTAACGTTTCGGATTTGGATTGCAAAGGTTTTCCACTCAGTCAGGACACAATTAACGGACATGTTGACAGCCCAGACTCACTTTCTAATGACTCCGCCTAAAGATGAACTGAATATAAAAATTGCAACACATCAGCTTTAGCCGTGTATATGACACATACACAGCGGCTACACACCAAGTACACTAGCTGACGCTTTCTAAGTAGTGTGGTGTGTGTGTGTGTGTGTGTGTGTGTGTGTGTGTGTGTGTGTGTGTGTGTGTGTGTGTGTGTGTGTGTGTGTGTGCGTGTGTGTGTGTGTGTGTGTGGTGTGGTGTGTGTATGCGTGGTGTTTGTGTGCGCGTGGTGCGTGCGTGTGTGTGTGCGTGGTGTGTGTGTGCGTGGTGTGTGTGCGTGGTGCGTGTGTGTGTGTGTGTGTGTGTGTGTGTGTGGTGTGTGGTGTGTGTGTATGCGTGGTGTGTATGGTGTATGTGTGGTGTGTGTATGCGTGGTGTGTGTGTATGCGTGGTGTGTATGGTGTATGCGTGGTGTGTGTATGCGTGGTGTGTGTATGCGTGGTGTGTATGGTGTATGCGTGGTGTGTGTATGCGTGGTGTGTGTGCGTGGTGTGTGTATGCGTGGTGTGTGTGCGTTGTGTGTGTGTGTGTGTGTGTGTGTGTGTGTGTGTGTGTGTGTGTGTGTGTGTGTGTGTGTGTGCGTGGTGTGTGTGTACTTACAGTAAGGAGAAAGTAAGCACAAAGTAATACTATATAGAGTACATGAGAAAGTTGTATCATGTGACTATAAATATATAATGTGGTAAATAAGGGGGAACATGGTGAGTCATAGAGTTATCTCCTACATTAACAAAAAGCAACAGTAAAATATAGAGCCAATAATGCCATTTGACCTACTGTGAAAGGTCAAAAATATTAGCTTATACAATATTTCACAACTAGTATACCAACCCGCCTAAATAGTGATATTTTAGATGATAACCGTATGATATGCAACAAAATTGAATTCAATTGTTATTTATTATTAATAGCAGGATCTGTGAACGCTTTACCTGAGCATAGAGGCTATCAAACTCTAGAATAGCAGATCCATTTCTTTCAGAGCTGATAAGTATAATGAAGACATCCCCATACTGTAAATAGCAGTAAATGTCAATTCTGTTGATATATTATTTTGTATTATATAAATATAACAACAGCAATTTTTTAAATAGAAAAATAAGTTATATATCTCTAAAACGCAAACAAATACACCACATAATTACAAATGTGTGTGCTTGAATCATGTGATACATTTGTATACTTACTATAGCATTTGTGTTTACTTACTTATGAAATTTGTATACTTACTATAGCATTTGTGTTTACTTACTTATGAAATTTGTATACTTACTATAGCATTTGTGTTTACTTACTTATGAAATTTGTATACTTACCATAGTATTTGTGTTTATTTACTTACAATATTTGTATACTTACTATAGTATTTGTGTTTATTTACTTATAATATTTGTATACTTACTATAGTATTTGTGTTTGTTTACTTATATTTGTATACTTACTATAGTATTTGTGTTTATTTACTTATAATATTTGTATACTTACTATAGTATTTGTGTTTATTTACTTATAATATTTGTATACTTACTATAGTATTTGTGTTTATTTACTTATAATATTTGTATACTTACCATAATATTCACAGATATTAAGTTTACTATATCAAAACAGCTACATACTATTAGAAGAAAAGGTATAACTACACACATTGATATACACACAAAATCACACTTTCTCTCGTGTTAATGGTTCCGGCATGACATAGTAGGAAATATTTACACTTACTTTAGAAAATACAGACTTGATAACATCTTCAGTGTAGCCCTCATTAGTAGTGTCAGTTTTGGAACATTTCCATTTCAGTTTTATCCTTAGGGAGCCGCATGCACCATTGTTCAGCCTACAACAGATTTTAGCATAACATATTATCCAAGGAGTATATTAATTATTATATACAAAAACAACAGAATTTAGCATCAGCTATATTATTGCAATACTCATACGTATGCAGTTACATTACTATTACTTTAGCGATAAATGATCCACAAACTTTATGCTATATGCAATATACATTACATATTTATTACATATATATGTAATATATATGTAATATACATTACATATATATGTAATATATATGTAAGGTGTGTGTGCGCGAGCTCTTGCACGTATGTGTGTACACATATATACGTATATTACTGAATAACACAAAATTTGACTTGTTATTAAGTAAGCAAGCATGACATGAAATGTGTTGGCACCTAACAAGTAGTATAATCACAAGACCACAGTCTAAGAACTTACCTATCAACACCTGCAAAATATAGCCTCTGTTTTTTAGCTAATTCTTCTCTCAGTAAAACCTGCTCGGCGTGTAAGTTGCTCCCTCTCTAGCAGCTTGTTCTCCTCTTTTCTTAATCTTTACTTCTGCCTGCAAATTTCTAGCCTGCTGAACATTCTTTTGCTTCTCGGACACACCAGCTTGCTCTCTTGCTTCTAAGTCTGCAATGAATTTTTATTAACTTCATGTTTGTAATGTAATGGTTGTTAAACTCAGTTTCACATACATTTATAACTAAACTACAAGGCAAAAACGATTTTACCTGCTGTACATAACAATGAAACATGAAAAATAAACTGAAAAAAAAGCATGAACAATTTACATGTTATTTGGCTTAACTTTTAATTTAATCAGAGAAAAGAATGTGAAGATAAAATTGTTTCATAATGCTTTGCTTCTGCAACATGCCAGCCTACAGCACAGCAGAGTGTTCATGATTCAAGTTTACCCTTTTTATAGGCATTGCTCCATAATTGCATGTGCAATCAAAAATATTTTTTGCTCCATTTCATGCTGCTTTGGTTTTGAGGCCAGACATAAGCATGCTGTGATTATTTACCAAAAATTTGTTCAACTTTTGTATCTGTAGCGATGAGAATAGGCAGTAGTCGCTGTGGTGTAATAGTCAACGCGTCTGCTTGCAAGCTGGAGGTTTAGGGTTCGAATCCCAGTAAGGGCAATCATTTTTTAGTATGGTTCTTGTAGAAAGTGTTTCAACATTTATGCTGCGGTTCTCTATGTATTTTATATTTGTTTACATTTTCATGATACACTTTGGCTGGATTATAATGTAACTCAATAAAGCATATATATCTGAATATTGATTTATTAAAGTTGATTTAAAAATAAAAAAATAAACAGAATATTTTATAAGAGTTATAGTTCTTCTTTTAAAAGCATCCAGTGCTGATTAGAATAGTAATTTGATTTTGTCTAGACTATAGTTTTTTTCAAAGAACTAGCTTATTCAGTAGAAGGCCTGTAAGGGTAGCTGCAAACAACTGCTGGATAAGGCTGCTTGTTATTCAGAAGCACGGAGGCTTGAACGTGGGCAAAGACAAGGAGCAATGCTTTCTGCTGAGGCTCTATGTTACACTCCACGTCTACCACTACGGTATACCGATCTTCATAAATGCGGGCTATGGGCTTGTTTGGTACGCATGTGGTGCTTACCACTTGGAAGTAAGGGAATGGGCAGGTCTTTCTCTGAACCAGAATACAAGTTTTGTTGTACACGGCATCCAAGATGCTGAAGCTGTCAACATTTTCTCTTCGAATGTACCCAAGCAGCGAATCACAGCTGTCATACACTCGCACAGTAGTAGCAATATCCTTTGTCCCAAAGAAGCAGCTAATTTGAGGAAGACCAAACTCGTCTTTAATGTATAAGCTAGATTCTTCACATTGAACACTTTCTTCAGCAACCATTTTTATTTGCCCGGACTGTCCATCTAGGACATCAGTAAACAAAAGCTCTCCCCTTAGATCTTTGTATGAGGCTCGTATTCTGAATCTTTGTATGTTATCGAAAATGCAAGAGAACGGTGTGCTTGGGTCACATCTTTCAGCTGGTAGCTCAGACAGGATATTCTGCGGCATGGGGTTTTGATGGAGCTGGTAAGTTGTGTGGTACATCTTTAGAGCATACAGCACCATAATGGACCTCATGAACCCTGACCAAGAGCATGTCGGAAGCTTGAAAGAAATAAATATTGAGCAACTTTTCTGTGATAATTCTACCACAACCTCCCCACATGAATTTTTAACAGAAATCACTTTGTCTTTCATCATAAAGTCCGATGAATGCATGACGTTGAGCTCAGAACTTTGAAAAGTTGATCCATCAGGGAAATATACAATCCAGGCATGATAAAGCCGAGCTATTTTAAACTTTGCTCCTGTGCGATCAAACCCCCAAAGGGCCATGTTTTCAGTGGTGCAAAAAAGCCCGCCTTCCGCAAAGTAAAGGACTCCACCGACTTCATCTCTGAATTCAATAGCTTCGTCTTCCTCATTCACATGCAAGGTTCCAAGAATGTTGTAGTCTGTACCCAAGACATTGTAAACACACTTTCCTTTACAGTTCCTACCTTGAGCTCTGATGCTAATTGTCTGGTTGGACTCCAAGCTCGCCAATATGTTCTGGCTGCATGATTGAACTTGGTTACAAGATGTGACACTCAATGCCATTTTTACTAATTTTTCAATATCGTGTTTTGAAAAGAATGAGCTATTTTTAAACAATCATCATGCAAAGCATTATTGTCCACATATCTTACATTTTTAAAAAATGCTAAGAAGCTGCAATATTTTAAATTTTTGTAGCTACTTTAGATTATGTTACCTTGTTATTATATTTTCAATTTGGTTTGTTTTTCTATGTCAAAAATTAAATATAACTATTTGTAAGAAACTGTCCATATATAGTTGTTACCTTATTAGGAGTTGATTTGGTGCATATAATATTACCTGCAAATTGGTTTTTTTTTGTAAATTATAAATATGAAACGCAAGCCAAAGTAAATATATTAAAATTAGTGGAAATTTGACTTCTTCGAGGTTATATATGTGTTATTGATTCTGCTTAGAGTTTCATCATAGAATTAACTGTATAAAATAATTTTTGTGAAAAATTTCTTTTTTAGCTTAAACCTTTGAATTAATTTACCTGGCATATTAGCAACAACTATAAAAACTTCAACCTATGTAATAAAGAAACTCAATAACACTGCATTGCAATTAAGACAACCATACATGAATTTCTTTACCATACAACATTTACATGTTTTAATTTAGGGAGCAGCCGTGGTCTAGGGGTTAGATCGGTTGCCTAGTAAACACGAGGTCATGGGTTCAAGCCTGGACAAAGGCTGATGTTAGGAAGAGCATCTGGTCATAGTTGCTCCTGTGCCTCATCTTAAATAAGTCCTTAGCCCGCTTTAACAAAAACCCTTTCTATCTGGGGTTTTCTCACAGGGATAGTGACTATAAACTTGCGTGCGTGAGTTTATTTACATGTTTTTATTATTTTTCTGTGAGCATGTTAGAAAAAGTAATAAAGCAAGAAGAACCTTGCTATTACAGCAACATTTACTGTCGGCAATTACTTCATGAACGCTTTAGAGTTTATAAAGGCATGAAACTTGTGATAAAACTTACAACTAAACCTCTATGTACAGCTTCTGCATAAACCTCTTTTCAACATAAAATGGTGTTCAGATTAGGAAAAGAGAGCGAGAGGTCTTTTATTTGCACCTTTGAATTGCAGGAGAACTAAAATATTTCATTTGTAAAGACACATATTGGCTCCTTCAAGATAGCTATAACATCAAGGCTATTAAAGCTCACTCACACAAGTTTATAGTCACCATTCTGTGAGAAACCCTTTCATTGTGGTGAGGGTGTTTGTTAAATAGGACTAAGAACTTATTCATATGTGACACAGGAGCAATTATGACTGGATGCTCTTCCTAACATCACCAATGGCCTTTGTCTGGGCTCGAACCCATGACTTTCGGGTTTACTAGGCAAACGCTCTAACCCCTAGACCACGGCTGCTCCCATCATATTATATCATATATTATATTATATTATATTTTATTGTATTATATTATGTTATGTTATGTTATATTATTTTATGTTATATTATATTATTTTATATTGTTTTATACCATATTATATTATATATTACGTTATAATATATTATATTATATATATTATGTTAAATTATATTATGTTTTGTTATGTTATATCATAATATATTGCATTATCATATGAATGTGCAGCTGATGATTTTAGCATCACCATGGACGATAGTATTTTTGTATTCAGTACATTTTATGTGTCTTGGTCTATCTATATTTATGTTTTGTTTTTACAGTAATATCATCATTTAAAATGTAGAATTTTGTGAAGCCACTTTTTTAAAAATGCAAATAATGCATATTGTGCTTTACATAACAATCATCACTTGAACATCTAAAAGACAAGAAGCTTTTTGATAAAAAAACGACAAAAATTGGTAAAAATGGCATTGAGTGTCACTTCCTGTAACCAAGTTCAATCATGCAGCCAGAACCTATTGGCGAGCTTGGAGTCCAACCAGACAATTAGCATCAGAGCTCAAGGTAGAAACTGTAAAGGAAAGTGTGTTTACAATGTCTTGGGTACAGATTACAACATACTTGGAACCTTGCATGTGAATGAGGAAGACGAAGCTATTGAATTCAGAGATGAAACCGACAAAGTCTTATATTTTGCGGAAGGCGGGCTTTTTTGCCCAAGTGAAAACATGGGCCTTTGGGGATTTGATCGAACAGGAGCAAAGTTTAAAATAGCTCGAATTTATAATGCCTGGATTGTATATTTCGCTGACGGATCAACTTTTCAAAGTTCTGAGCTCAACATGGTGCATTCATCAGACTTCATGATGAAGGATAAAATCATTTCTGTTAAGAATTCATGTGGAGAGGTTGTGGTAGAGTTATCACAGAAAAGTTGCTCAATATTTATTTCCCTCAAGCTTCCGACATGCTCTTGGTCAGGGTGTATGAGATCTATTATGGTGCTGTATGCTCTAAAGATGTACCACACAACTTACCAGCTCCATCAAAACCCAATGCCGCAGAATATCCTGTCTGAGCTACCAGCTGAAAGATGTGACCCAAGCACACCGTTCTCTTGCGTTTTCGATAACATACAAAGATTTAGAATACGACCCGCATACAAAGATCTAAGGGGAGAGCTTTTGTTTACTGATGTCCTAGATGGACAGTCCGGGCAAATAAAAATGGTTGCTGAAGAAAATGTTCAATGTGAAGAATCTAGCTTATACATTAAAGACGAATTTGGTCTTCCTCAAATTAGTTGCTTCTTCGGGACAAAAGATATTGCTCCAACTGTACGCGTATATGACAAGTGTGAATCGCTAGTCGGTTTTATCCGAAGGGAAAATGCTGACAGTTTTGTAATTTTAGATGCTGTTTACAACAAAATTTGCTTGATTATTCAAAGAAAAACCTGCCCATTTCTCTATTACCAAGTGGCAAGTACAATCTCCATGCCCCAGAGGCCTATAGCCAGAATTTACGAAGATCGATATACAGTTGTTCTTGACTTTGACACGAGAATGGAGCCACAGCAAAAAGCATTGCTGCTTATTTTTGCTCACATCCAGGCATTCAAACTTTTAGAGAACAAGCATCCTTATCCCCCAGTAGCCTTTAGCTACCCTTACAGACCATCCAGCGCATAAACTTCAAATGGACATATTTATTATATTATATATAAAAATACTATTATGGAAGTTAATATAATTTATGGAAGTTAACGTGTTTTTAATGTGAACATAAATTGAGTAAATATAAAGCAAGAAATAAACCAAGTTAGAATAAAAGTATAAACTTTGCATTGTTATATAAATAAATTTTTTAAAGCTGCAATGCTGCTTGATTAAGAATTTAAAGCAGCAATTGTTTCATTTCTGCAATATTTTAACGTTTAATGCTATAAGACAAACCTTTAAATTGAGAAATGACATTATATTGCTTTAAATTGAAAATGAAACTGCTTTTTTTTGCTCTGGTATTAGCATTTTAGCAAAATAACTAAATTGGTCTTGACGAACCAATATTAGAAATCATGTAGGATTTTCATGAGAATAAAGTTTAGTGTGAACCAATGTGACGTATTATGATAATTTGTGAATTTGTAAGAAAACAGAACTCTTTGTTGAGAGAAAAAAGAAGGCAAATCCAGGTGCAAGATGTCTTTATTGGTAAGCTTCCAAGAAAAGCATATGAGTCTGTATATAAGTATGGTGCCTCTGAGCTCCAGCAGTAGACTGAGTATCTGCTGGCGAGCTTGCCTTATTTTACTCGAGAAATCGGGCAGAATCGAACTTTCGAAAATGGGATTTGGGCTATCAATTGTCTAAATCGGACGTTCGATCTTCAGAATCGGGCGTCAGAATCAGACACTTGAACTCAGCTCGAACATCCAAACTCTTCCAAATCAGACACCCCAAAGTTCTAGTGTCTGAATTCAGCCAAATCCGGATTCACACAACAAAAAGAAAAAGAATTCCCAAATGGGTATATACAAAATAAACATAACTCCCAAAACAAAACGAATTCATGCGCATGTGTACGTAAAAGAGGGATAATTCCAAAGTTTCTTATAAAGATTCATGCATATGTATGTATAAAGGAAAAATAACTCCCTAAACCTATGCAAGCAAATAAGAAGCACATACTCTTTGTAGACTATAATACTAAGTTGAAATTTGCTCTATGGTCTGAACACTTAAGTTAGCTTCAGTCAGATAACCATATATGATTATTAGATTATTACACCACTCTATACAAGGACTGATGATGTCACTCAGCTAACTGAGTGGCACAAGAAACAGTTCAGCTGATGATGGAATGCCATGGAAATACTATAATATGTTTTTTATGCTTAAGCCTTTAGCTTTTGCATTAGATCTCATTTACAATAAACATTTAGCAAACTTTCAATTAATTGCAGTTTTTATAGAAGTATGAAACTTTCAGTAGTTATAGTAACATTATGAGCATTATTTTATTAGCATTTATAATAATACTTTCTTATCACAGTTTTTCATAAAGAGACATTTTTCGAGTATTTAATAAACAGAGCAATAGCATAAGTGACGCTACACAGTTGAAATCCTGTAAGGATAACTATCCACAGCTGGCGGAAAAGGCTGTTTGTTTTCTAGCAGTTTAAAAGATTGTAGGTGAGCGAAAACCAGGAGTAGTGCTTTCTGCTGAGACTCTATGGTTGCACCATTCATATTCACAATCACGGTGTATCGGTCTTCGTAGATCTGGGCTATAATCTGGTCAGGTAAACAGACATGTGCTACCTGGAATAAGATAACTGGAGAAGTTGTCATTCGGATTAAGTAGCAAGGTTTGTCTTGAATCGCATCTAGTATGATAAAGCAACCAACATCTTCATCTTTACGAATTATTCCAATAAGTGTTTCACAACTATTGTAAACTCTTATAGTAGTAGCAACATCTTCTGTACCAAAGGAACAATGCAGTTGCAGATAGCCAAACTCATCTCTAATGTCTACGTTTGAAGACTGGCATTGGGTACTTTCTTCAGCAACCATCTTTATGTTTCCAGAGCATCCATCCAAGATGTCAGTAAAGAGACGCTCTCCTTTTTTATCTCTAAAAGCAGCTCTTAGTCTCAATTGCTTCACATCTTCTAGAATACACTCCAAAGAGATATTCGAACCTCGTTGTGCAATTGGCAATTCTTTCAGGATGTTTTGCGGCATGGGATTCAAATGTAGCTGATATACTGAGTAATAGATCTTTAGAGAATACATTATCATGATTGATCTGACAATTCCCGACCATGTTGGAACTGTGAACATTGTTACAACTGAACTACTTTTTTGATCAAATTCAGTTACCACATCTCCGCTCGAATTTTTGACCACAATTTTTTTATTGGTGACAGAAAATTCTGGAGAGTGTACAATATCAAGTTCTGAGCTTTCACATGCTGACCCGTTGGGAAAATATTTAATCCAAGTGTGATAAAGCCGAGCTATTTTAAATTTTGAGCCATTCTGATCGAATCCCCACAGGGCCATGTTTTCATCACTACAGAAAAGGCCTCCTTCAGCTGAATATAATACATTATCACTGTTGTCCATAAACTCTACACTTTCTTCTTGCTCGTGCACATGCATCGTGCCAAGGATGTTGTAATCTGTACCCAAGACATTATAAATGCATTTCCCTTCAGAGTCCTTACCTTGGGCTCGAACACCTACTATTGTATTGAGTTCCAAATTTGTCAAAAGTCTTTCATCAGAGGATTGTTTGCATGTAACATCAGACGCCATTTTTACTAACAAACTGTAGCATTCTTCAGTCAATGGTAAATAATTTCCAGCAACAAATATTTCAAATTGTTCCCATATTTCAACAAAAAATAAAATCATCATAAAACTATTTTACTCCTATAGCAATGCAATTGAATCTTTATAGAATTAAAATTATGTTATTTTATGCTTGATAAAATTTAGAACAATATTATTATTTCAAAAAAATTTTTTAATATAATAAGCAGAACTATTCTAATATAGGTTTGAGTCTATTATGTATAAAATATAAACCTCTAGTCTAGAAATGCCTAATTATACATGTAATTTGTTCAAAACTCAGATGGCATCGATTTAAAATGTTGTAAAAGCAGGAATCCTTTTCATCTTAATATTTTGTTTCTCTTGTCTATTCTTTAAAAGGCTGATGCCAAGACAATAATGAGATTGACAGCTGTGACAAACTTTATCCCTGACTATTAATTATTGCATATGGTGACAAACGAGCTAGTGCGTATTTAATGCACTATATGTTACAACTTGGAACGTCTCAATGGAAAGTTCATAAAATACTCTCATGTGGAAATATATATTAATCAATGTTTGCTGGCCTTATAATCACAGAAAAATGTCTAGTATATAAGAAATTATTACATTATATTATAGTTGTTTCTATAGCTGGAGTGAGCTTAGACATACTGTACAATAAATAATTCTGCAAGTAAACTAGTGTATTTTTTATTCTCTCTATTATTAGCTATATCAATAGGTATATGCTGCATACATGTGCTCATCTTCAGCTTACCCATTTTATAAACACAACCACTGCAAAAATATTTAATGCTTCTTATTTATTTTCATTAGGCTATATTATTATAAGCTTGCATAAGTCATTGCACATATACAATTTTAGCAATTATATTAACTCTACAACAATGACCTTTACAATGATATGTTTTATTACACAATTAACGGAGAACCTACAGCACAGCCAAAAATTGCTTTATGACAACCTTAGCTAATCAAAGCACCTAACAGTAAACACAATACTTTTCTATCTAGCTGACATCAGTTGAAATAGTTCCGGATGTTTGTTTGTATGTACTATGTTTGTAATTTCACTCTAACCATCACTTTGGAAAAAGGGAATGATTTACATTTTACTTTTGGTGTTACATCCTTCCTCACCAGCATAACATTAAACAATATAATATAACAATATACCAAACAACGCAATGTGACTTCAATTGTATTATTATTCTTGGCTTCCCTTATTTTAAGGTAAAGCAACTCTATAAGGTCCGCACACGAGCTTCATCTCCCCGAAGGGCATAAGTGACTGCTTATTATAATATTATATTGACTTGTTTTATCACCAATTTTGAGTTAGAGGTAAATGAATGCAGCAGTTTATACTTCTCTAATTTGTAGTTGGGGGCTAGTAAAACTCTCAACTTTAAACTTAAAAATTAAAGTTACTGCGCTCAGCCACCCCCAACTTGGAGCTGCTTATAGAACAATTCTTATATATCGCTGCATCTCTTCAAAGGGCTAAAGTTAATAGATCACGCTGCATTTCCGCAAAAACACTGCACTCAGTAACGTCCCCAACTCCGTGCTGCTTCAAACGATTTCTGATTTCACTATCGATACTATAAGTATGACAATCACAATGAGTATCACTATGAGTATCACTATTAGTATTAGTGTAACTCTAAGTCCATCACTCTTATTCTATGAATAGAATATCAATATCGCTGTTACTTATTCAATATGAAATTCAAATTGAATATCAATATCAATATGAGTATCAGTATGACAGACCAGTATGAGTATCAGTATGACAATCACAATCACAATGACTATGACTCATCATTTCACTATCATAGAGTTAAAGTTAGACGTAAGACTAAGACTTAAGCACCAAAAGTAAGTCTAACCGACAACAGTTAATCTTTTGAGTATGACCATCAGTACCACTATCATTTTCTTTTGAGTTATGAATTATCACCCATGGGCCACTAGTCATAACCCATAGGTGATAACTATAAGTATAAGTGTCACTGTTGACTGTCACTGTAGAACCTGAACTAATTTGATATAAATATTCATATTGAAGATGATATTGCATATTTTTATATTAACTTCCACTTCTATCAGTAGCTTTAAATCTATCTGCTCACCTAAGGCTAGTCCTCTCAATATGATTATGTCTACTGTTACTGTCAGTCACACTCACAGTGTCTAGTGATGTACTAAAGTTTATCTTCAAGTTAAAGTATTGGTATGATTATGACTTACTAGGTGAGCATGGCTATCAGTAATAGTAAACTAACTGAAATTATTTTTCTGGGATGCTTCACAATTAGCATCAAAGTTTACTTCTATTTTGCTCTACTATATCTTTACTTTTATTACTGTATTATAATTATAGTTATATGATTTTTTGAAAATCATTTATTTATTTACATTTTCTACAATTTTTTTATCATTCTTAAAAGTTAGATGTTATTCTCAAGCAAAATTTTCATGGTATAAGGCTGCAGGCAATTCCCTATTCAGACTATAATTTAATATTTTAAAATTGAATTTCACAAACAATTAAATAACACACAGGTAAATATAGAATTGTTGGCACCGCAAAACCTTGTCGTTCTATTTTACCAGAGGGTAGCTGTTGGTTTTTTCTATTGAAATTTTAATATGCTGCTGGTTGCAACTTTTTGAGTATTATTTTATAGCGGCCATGAAGCATATTAAAAGCAACAGCTGTATTATTAGAGTTAGATTCCTGCATACAGTAAATCAAATTTACTTATTTTGGACGCCTTTAACGTAATTATATCTTTTTTATTGCCTACAACTGATAATATTATATAACTTTGTTACTTTCAGCACACTGATGACTCATCCGATTTCATATTTGTGGCGAAGTTGAAGTAGTTTTACTTATGCTGACAGAATTATGGATGATGACATCAGTAATGACTGGGTGCCTGTGAAAGACACAGTGTTTAAAGAAGATAAGATAACTACTAAACTAATATTCTCTGTATGCTGGAACTACCAAGAGTATAAAGTATGTATATATAAATTGATTTAGTGTTTGTTCTAAAGTGTTTTAGTACTGCCTTAGTCCCATGTTTGTTACGTATCTTTTTACTTTGTCAAACTTTCAGTTAATAAAACCATAAGTTTCTAATAATATATCGGTAGTTGGCAGTTTAGTTTAGCAGTAGTTTGGTTAGTGTTGTTGTTCCAAGCATTTAGAATCTATGGGGTCGCTAAATGTAAAACATGCAATAACTCGGTTTTTACTGTATTTCCCCAGAATTTATATTGTTTCTATATAAGTCTAGAATGCTGATCTTAAAGTTTACTCAGATCATAAGGTATATATAGTCAGGATTAGTAAAAAATAGTCTAACTATTAATCTAGCCTGAAATCCTGTGTAGTTTGCAGTGACTTGCCGGCGCCATTCCCGGACCTATCTTACTGAGAAGGAGGAGGCATGGACTCTAGGGCTAGGCTCGTACCAGCTAATGTGTCTTCACTCTCAGCTATGTGATGTGGTGCCAAATCTCTCACACTATCCTCTCCCTCAGCTGCCATACGAACCTCGTGGTAAGGCAGCAGCTGCTTTAGCAAATATTATATTTATACTCAAATTAGAAATTGTATATTTCAAATTTTATGTTATAAAGTTGGGTTATGTGATTATTTTAAGTAGTTATAGACTGTTTCAAAATTAAATATTGTTTTTGTTCCAATGAGGATAATAGTAATGAAGTTAAAGAAGTTTTAGGATTGGATATCACATTTAATAGAAGAGCAATGTTGAAAATTCGAATAAAAAATTGGTGCAACAACTCCAAAGTCTAATGATAACTTTCAGAAATTGCCAGCTGTGATGTAATATAGTAATACACATTAGCAACTGTCAGTTGTCTTGCCTTTCATACTTGTCAGCCATGACAGCTAGATGAAGTTGAGAGATGAAATATTTCAACTTGAGAATATAATGCAAAAAATTCACATACTCATCAGCCTATCCTGGTTTAGTCATTTGTTGCCATGGCGACAAGCTGACCTATTCTATTGTGCTCTTTGAGTCACAACTGATGCTTACAGCTGACACCATGAAATGAATTTCCTTGTCACAAAATTCTTTTCAGTGTGTTGAACGTTAAAAGTACTTCGGTATTCTGTGGAATTTTATGTTATACTAAAATAATCATAGATCCTATAATATTATGAACTCCAAAAATGCTCAATATTAGACAACATTGTGACACAAAAACAATTTAACAACACATCAGTGAAGTGTGTAACTCAATTTTAAGGAATTTTATGATTATCTTTATGTTGGGTTCTTCAATAATCTTAATATTTCTTATAATATTTCAATACTTTCCTCTACTTTGCATGCTTTCATCTTGTTGCTCGCATTAAGAGATCTATCAATTTCAAACAACATAATATTTATAAGTTGTGCAGATTTATTCTGCTGAATGGTAAAGGTGTCCAGAAGAGATATAGTATTATTTCACATTATATAGTGTGCTGTTAGCTTACATCTGGCCTCTCATCTTCCGGCAAGTGTTTCTCTTGTGCCATATCAGTTTACTAAGCTACACAGAACTGGGGGGAGAGGGGTAGAATGCTTTCAAACTTGCGAACATTATGCTGCAAGGGGCTGATGTGTTGTAATGGTGACCTTGAACTTGCTGTGTTGATGTTTCACAGGAGTGTGGTGTTTCATATATGACCGTGAGCAGGCCGAGGGAAATGTCTGCACTGAGCTCGAGAAATGGTTTCAGGTGAGTCGCTCATTGCTATGTGGCTGGAATTTCTCTCGCCCATTCTCTCACACTCATTCATTCACGCTATCACTCTCTCTCTCTTCCTCTGTGCAATATGTATATGTGTAACATTCTCTCTGTAGTGTGCAGTAGACGTGTAACATTCTCTCTGTAGTGTGCAGTAGACGTGTAACATTCTCTCTGTAGTGTGCAGTAGACGTGTAACATTCTCTCTGTAGTGTGCAGTATGTATATGTGTAACATTCTCTCTGTAGTGTGCAGTAGACGTGTAACATTCTCTCTGTAGTGTGCAGTAGACGTGTAACATTCTCTCTGTAGTGTGCAGTATGTATATGTGTAACATTCTCTCTGTAGTGTGCAGTAGACGTGTAACATTCTCTCTGTAGTGTGCAGTAGACGTGTAACATTCTCTCTGTAGTGTGCAGTAGACGTGTAACATTCTCTCTGTAGTGTGCAGTAGACGTGTAACATTCTCTCTGTAGTGTGCAGTATGTATATGTGTAACATTCTCTCTCTGTAGTGTGCGGTATGTATATGTGTAACATTCTCTCTGTAGTGTGCGGTATGTATATGTGTAACATTCTCTCTCTGTAGTGTGCAGTATGTATATGTGTAACATTCTCTCTGTAGTGTGCAGTATGTATATGTGTAACATTCTCTCTGTAGTGTGCGGTATGTATATGTGTAACATTCTCTCTGTAGTGTGCGGTATGTATATGTGTAACATTCTCTCTGTAGTGTGCGGTATGTATATGTGTAACATTCTCTCTGTAGTGTGCAGTAGACGTGTAACATTCTCTCTGTAGTGTGCAGTATGTATATGTGTAACATTCTCTCTCTGTAGTGTGCGGTATGTATATGTGTAACATTCTCTCTGTAGTGTGCGGTATGTATATGTGTAACATTCTCTCTGTAGTGTGCAGTAGACGTGTAACATTCTCTCTGTAGTGTGCAGTATGTATATGTGTAACATTCTCTCTCTGTAGTGTGCGGTATGTATATGTGTAACATTCTCTCTGTAGTGTGCGGTATGTATATGTGTAACATTCTCTCTGTAGTGTGCAGTAGATGTGTGTGTAACATTCTCTCTGTAGTGTGCAGTAGATGTGTGTGTAACATTCTCTCTGTAGTGTGCAGTATGTATATGTGTAACATTCTCTCTGTAGTGTGCAGTATGTATATGTGTAACATTCTGTAGTGTGCAGTAGACGTGTAACATTCTCTCTGTAGTGTGCAGTAGACGTGTAACATTCTCTCTGTAGTGTGCAGTAGACGTGTAACATTCTCTCTGTAGTGTGCAGTATGTATATGTGTAACATTCTCTCTGTAGTGTGCAGTATGTATATGTGTAACATTCTCTCTGTAGTGTGCAGTAGACGTGTAACATTCTCTCTGTAGTGTGCAGTAGACGTGTGTGGTCAGAAGCTATTCCTCGCCGTCTGGTTTGAGGAAATGAATGATTCAGAATATTACGATCAGCTGAACGACTGGAAGATCAAGGAATTCGAGGAGCAGGTAGACATTGCTAGAGAGCGCGTCATCAACGTTGCTCACCTCGGCAGCGAGTACGCTGTCAACCTGCAGGTAGTCCTCAGTTCTGATTGGCTCTATACTTTGTTCACTACACAACTTTGTAAATACAGAGCTCCCTCCATATCTCACAGTAAATACAGAGCTCCCTCCATATCTCACAGCAAATACAGAGCTCCCTCCATATCTCACAGTCTTATTTCTCACGAAATTCCGCAGGTCGCTAGAAGGGCTTGGACCCCCGTTTTAGCTTATAAATGTCTGTATAGGAACAAAATGGCTGAGTTTAATAGATCTGAGTTAAGTCTGGTATTCTATTGCCATGAATCAAACCTGCAGCTTAGTGAGATATGGAGGGAGCACTGTAATAAAATTGGTGTTACGGAAGTTTATGTAAATGATTAAAGTTCTTGCTGGTGTGCAGCTAATTAAAGTGACTTCAAAATGCACACTGGCTGACAATGCTGTGTTTATATCAAAAAATTGTATTTTTAATTTTTTTCTGTAAAGTGCTCAGTTTATCAGATAATCTGAACTGGTTTAGCACTTGATGTGGAGTTGTCGTATCATGTGGGGTTCTCCAGTAACCTGTGCCACTGTCCATGTATACTGTATACTCTAGGAGCTCTGCCAAGACTACGAGCTGGAGGACAAAGCATTCAATGACTGGTGCCGGGCTCTAACGGCTTTATATAATGCTAAGCTCCACCCTTTCATTGACCTTAGAGAAATAGCCAATGAAAAGATGAGGATTGCCAAGGTAACTTAGTAACACTAAGGAGTGCCTCATTTCACGCATCTCTGTTGAAAATTTGGTACCTTGTTGTGCTCTCTTGATTGTATTCAGCAGTCTCAATGGTTGTCTTTGTGGCTTTGCCAGAAATAACATGCACATGTTCCTTTTTAGTTATCACTATTCCCAAAAAGGTCTGTAGCATGGTTAGCATGATAGGTCTTGCATATTTAAAAACACCTGGATGAAAAGATCTCTTCCAAAACCAGCATACTTTGATTGATTGAGCAGTTTTGAAATTATGCTTTTACATGTAAACGAGCAGGTTCCCTTTCAAGTTATACTGCTTAATAATTACATTACAAGCTTTTCTTCTTTTCCTATACAATATGGCTAGTTTCTACAAAGCTGTGCTATCTAACTGTCAGTCACTCAGCTGTCAGTCTCTAGTAACTGTCAGTCACTCATAACTATTAGTTACTCATAACTATTAGTCACTCATAACTATTAGTTACTCATAACTATTAATTACTCATAACTATTAGTTACTCATAACTGTCAGTCTCTAGTAACTGTCAGTCACTCATAACTATTAGTTACTCATAACTATTAGTCACTCATAACTATTAGTTACTCATAACTATTAGTTACTCATAACTGTCAGTCTCTAGTAACTGTCAGTCACTCATAACTATTAGTTACTCATAACTGTCAGTCACTCATAACTATTAGTTACTCATAACTATTAGTCACTCATAACTATTAATTACTCATAACTATTAGTTACTCATAGCTGTCAGTCTCTAGTAACTGTCAGTCACTCATGATTGCTGCGCTCCTTACAGAGCCACCTGGCCGACCCAGCACTTGGTCCCCGTCCGAAGGCGGAGCACACAAAGAAACTGCTACACTGGGATGGCCAGTACTCTGAGATGCAGACCATAATTCTAGACCACTACGTCTCTTTCTATTCTACTATATACTCATTTCTCAGTGGTAGGCAGCTCTTAATAGCACATCTATTATTCCTGTTACTCATAATGTGTACTACTAATGCTGTAAGATGCTAGTGTTGTGTATAATATACAATCTTGCTTTTGTTTGAAAATTGAAATAGTTTTGAAAATGGACTAATAACTAAATATTTCGTTTGAAATTGTCTCTGCTGATTTCCAGATCAACATTCACAGTGACTTTTTTCAGCACCTTCACTGATCAGTCATAGTCACTTCTTTCAGTACCTTCACTAATCAGTCAGACTGGTTATTTTTAGACATGCACAGTAGAATGAAGAAAGACCAGAGCAAGTTTGGCAAAGCTTCATTCACCAGACTAGCGAGTAGCAGGCTCTTCAGGTATCACTACCTCTACTCGTTCTCACAACTCAACTCGAAAGAGTTGGTGTCACGAGATTATTAGTTATGAGTTTTTCTGCAACTGCAATGCAAGAGTTGAGGGAAGAAAATCCTCGTTTTCTTGTTGCAACTCTTGTCTAGTGTAACTTGACTCTTTTTCTCTGGGCTATAATATAATATAATACTTGATGTGTATTTATAATGCAAATATTAAAAATGTAGGCTGGAAGTTTTATGTTTTGAAATATTTTAGTAATTTAAATTAGTTTCAACATACATTTTTGTAAGCAAGCGGAAAGCTTGTGGAGTTATCTTTTCAATAATGTCAGTATAATAGAAATAAACCTTTTCCCAGCATATACACTGTTTAGTGAGTCATCTTTAGCCTTAGTATATTGTCATGTATTGCTAGCTAGTTAGCTTAAGCTCCCTGTTCACTCTACTTCTTGTTTCTATGATCTGTAGGTTAGAAGGTGAGAAACTGAATGTAAAACTACAACATTTAAGAGCTCAGTCTAAACACTCCAGTCACGAGATTACCTGCACCATGAAACTGGTGGGTGTTGAACTTATCTAGAATATTCTACGCTCTGTGTAACTATATAGTTGTGTGTTATAATATAATAACTACACTGTGTAACTGTAGAGTTGTGTGTTATAATATAGTAACTACACTGTGTAACTGTAGAGTTGTGTGTTATAATGTAGTAACTATTGTATTGAGTAACTATATAGTTGTGTATTATAATAATATTATATTAAATATATTATAATATTAATACACATCTACGGTTACTCCACACAATAATTACTATATTATAGTCATTATTGTATGGAGTAACTGTAGAGTTGTGTGTTATAATATAATACCTGCACTGTGTACCTGTAGATGGCAAATATTGACAGCAGTACGCCGGATGCCAATGATCTCCTCAACTCTCACGAGAATAAAGTCTACGAGCTGAAATGCCGAATGCTGGATTTGAAGATAAAGGTCTTAGAGGTTGAAGTGAAACTGGCGAGACTTAAGAAAGAAGTCTCCGCCCACAATATCAAGGAGAGTGAGTTGAACTTCGTGTCAGCTGGTCTTTTGATAACTTTGATTGTAGTCTGCGTCTTATTGGTCAACTTTGGGTTAGGAATGCTGGCTTAGTCATCAGCCCTGAATGTCTTTATTCACTTCTTGTTGATCTATTAATTTAGCACTATACCTAAATGTATGGCAACACCGTTTAGTTGGCATATACTAATATATAAATATATATATATATATATATATATATAACATGCTGATTGATCATCTATGACTGTAGTCTGAGGTAATACTAAAATATTACATGTTCTGTAGTTAATAACGCGGATGAGTTTTTTGACGCCGTTGAAGAGGAATCTCAACTGGATCAGGTAGACGTCCAATCAGGAGCCAAGCACCAAACGGTGACACTCAAAGAGGAAATTACATCACTCTCGGCCAAAATTAGCAGGCTGTCGAAAAAGCAAGCTCAGCTCCGAAATCAGATAGTAAGTTTGGACTCATTGATTAAAAGTTATTGATTATTGTTTATAAAAAGGCATGTTATTTGTATTATGTCCCTAGTAGAGGGTGTGTGCGTGCAGTGAGATTTGGCCCTGTTGCATTATGTACCCCTTAGAAGAGCTATACAGTACATGCAGTTTCTAGTGAAGTCGACTTTTTTATGCTGACTCAGCAATGGGGTCAACGTTGTTCTCTGTTCACAGGCCGACATGGAACACCAGAAAGAGGCTAAAGAGAAGATGAAGGTGCAGAAGAGAGAGCAGCAAGAGAAACACCATCTCGTTCAAAAGGTATGTGTTATATGGCGCAGTGCTGAGTGTCTTGGCTGTTAAAGTCATCATAAACTAATACATTTCAGTCAACTTTGTACTTTTCACATGCCAATAGCCATGTGGTCTAGGGGTTAGAGCGTTTGACTTAGTAAACACGTAGTCATAAGTTCGAACCCCAGTAAAGACCAGCCGTGGTCTAGGCGTTAAAGCGTTTGCCTTGTGAACACGGAGTCATGGGTTCGAACCCGACAAAGGCCATTAGTGATGTTAGAAAGAGCATCCAGTCATAATTACTCCTGTGCCCCATCTGAATAAGTCCTTAGCTCGAGTTAACGTAACACCCTTTCCATCAGGGGTTCTCACAGGTATAAACTTGGGTAAGTTTGCATTAGAGTATTCACATCAATTGTTGTTGCATTGAGTATAGTAGTAAAAGAGAGAACAATTCCATAATCTTACAGCTAGTCACCCGAGTGTCTATGCAGGACAACTACAGCAGTGCAATTAGCTTCACTTTCAACAGTCATGTTACAGAAATTCCTTTACATGGATAGGTTTTACCTTTATCCATCAGTATACATAAACTAGTGTTTGAAATGAATTCAGGTCTTACAGTTGCAATCTATTGTTATTGGAATCTAGAATACTATTCTACAACAAGAGTTATTATAATTGTATTAAAGTCTCTATTCCCACACGTAATACTGAAGTAGAAAAACTGCTAGTAAATCTATGAAATTATGTGATTAGCTGGCTTTGAAACTGAGGTGGTTGTTTACAGAGGAGAGAAGAGCAAGCACAAGAAAAGGCTCGTCTGCAGAAGTTTCACGATGAGGAGAGGAAAAGAACTGTACAGAGAATAAAGAAATTCAAACAGGTTTGTTAACATACTTATTAGTTACAACAGTTGATCCAACAAATCGTATGACTGTACTGCACTAATTCCTCCACGTCTGGTTGTTGATTCGGGCTGCCGATAGTGTGACACTATTATTTTCAGATAAATCTTTTAATTCATAATTTTAACCCTTGACCTTTACATTCTTTTTAGAAAAACAAGAATAAAATCCCACCAGTGGAGCACGATGAACAGGTTTCTCAAGCTCTGGGTGATAATGGTGACGGCATGCATGTACCTGGAGTTTTGGGCTCTTGTGGCTCCCCAGCTTCTTATGGAGAAACTCATTCCAACAAACTTCAGCCTTCAGCCAGTGTCTCTTCTCTGTCTCCTGGTGTTCCTCCGCCACCACCCGGCATCCCTCCTCCGCCGCCAGGAATCTCACCTCCTCCGCCACCACCCGGCATCCCACCACCTCCGCCGCCAGGAATCCCACCTCCTCCGCCACCACCCGGCATCCCACCTCCTCCGCCGCCACCACCCGGCATCCCACCACCTCCGCCGCCACTGTCAGCTCCTATTGGCTTGCTACAGACTCCTAAACTGAGTAGCATGCTGACTGTTGACTCATTGAAGTCTGTGAAACTGAACTCTTTCTCTGGACAAGACGGCAAGGCAGGCAGGGCAAAGGCTGATCCAATGCAGAATATGTTGGCTCTGATAAAACAAGGTGTAAATCTACGTCGCGCTCAGACTGTTAAGAAACCGGCAGACAGCAAAGTGGAGATAGACTTTCAAGAAGCTCTGAAAGCTCGGTTCAAGAAGATGAACATTGCGATTGAAGAAGAGTCAGATTCTGAAGATGAGCCCACTGACTGGTGACAACTTAGTCACTAGTTGATCAGTCGGCGACTCAGTCACTAGTTAGTCAGTCGGTGACTCATTTTGATTATTTCAAACTCTGATTTCATACACCATTGACTACCAAATTTTTAGTCATGTTGGTGAGTAACTTAATAACAGTTCGTTTTACATAATCGACCTTGTAAAACCAGCTTTTGAACCATTATTGGGAGTCGTCTTCTTTCCTTCGGGCAAAATATTAGACTACTGCAACAATACCCAAATTAATGCAATTTTATATATAAGCGCTTTTTCTAGTTAGTTTATTCTTCTATATTCAAATTATTTTGAGATCAGTGGTTTCTCACTAATATATTATTTTTGCAACACACCTACATTATTTTGATAAAGCTATATTATCACTTGTATATATTATTATATATTTATTTTTATTTTTGGTATCTCTTGCTGTTATGAAACTGTAAAAATGTAGGGATGGAAACATGCAGTAAAACTTCTGTCAGCTAAGGACCTTATATTAGAAGTAAAATGAGAGGCAAGCCTGTCATGTATTTAAATGTGCTGTATGCTTCCAGCTCCCAGTTTATTTTAGCAAAATTATGGAAATTCCTTTCTGAGTCACTCTAACTGTTTCACCTCACTTGATTATATATAATTCATTTCATCATCAGCTACCACATCTTCAATAAATTCGGTTCGCTCAACACATTATGCTATTAAGCAAAATTTCAAGCATTGTAAAAATATTTAGGTTCTCTAATTGAAGAATCTCTAGCATTACTGAAGCTTAAAGGACCAGACATAATATTGAATGAAATTGATGGAAGCAAAGGAGAGGAGTTGACTAAATGTCCAATCAAAAAGGGAAATGTACCTAAGTTCTGCTCCTGTAATTTACCCTAAGTCTAAACTCTTATTTGGTCTCGTATCATGTTCTGTGAGAGGATAACTCTATGCCATGTGTGAAGTTGCAGTTTACAAGACTGCCAGTAAATACACACACTGGTTTGTTTCCTACCATCAATGTTAACACAGTTATATATAAACGCACTGTAAAAATATCAAAATTGATATTCCATAATAAAAAAGTACCAGCTATCTATTTGTGTTATGCACCAAGATTTACTTACACGGACTGCAAACTCTTCAATTGTATTTAAGTGCTACAGTTATAGCAGACAAACTACTTGCCTAGCCTTTTTATTGGAAATTGTCTAAACATTGTGTTCTGTTATGTTTCCAACTCGAAAGGTTTTAATTCCGGTAAATTTGTGTTTCATAGCAAGTGGTGGTCATAATGTATGACTCCTATGACGTATGGCTCATATAAGATTTCTCATGCTACGTGACTGTGTTGATAGCCAGTCACCAAATCATGTGTGGGAGTGTTTAATATTCAATGATGAGTCATCACTATAACTATAAATAGCCTAGAGGGCTCAGCAACCATCACTGAAATACGCAGTATGCCAAATTTGAATCAGTATAACAATATATTGTGAAATATCATAATAATTTAATATAGCAAGAATAATAATAGATATAATAATGCGAGCTACATATTTCTAGGTAAACAGAGTTAGCAACATTAGCCACGTTATAACAATTAATAGCAAACTAAAAAATTTACAACAAAATAGAAACTGTTCAAAAATCCAAAATATTGTAAAACATGCCTACTTGAAGATTGAGTGTATCAGCAGCCACCCCACTTTTTATCCATATCATTTTTAAGAATTCGTACTCTGGACACAAAAGCTAGTAATAGGAATAGGATTATTGTTTCAAGAATGTTAGAGTTGTGGTCCCATGTAGGCTGTGAGTTTTTCAACAAGGAAATTAAAACATGATATTCAAGGTATAAATAAGTGAAAAAGCAGGTCCCCTAATCTGTTTACCAACTACATAAGATAAATATACTGAGCTAATAACTATATCAAGTCGCACTTTCAGGCATCCAACTCTATCAGCCAATGTTATTTGGTACGAAGTTCAATTGGCAACGCCCCTTTCTTTTTAACTAGTGTTTCATAAGAATTGAATCTAAGGTCAGGTGAAATGGCAGTCTTCAAAGCATCACACATCCGATTCTTTTCTTCTTCTTCTTGACTTGAAGCGCAGCCCTGGTGGCCGTTTCAAACACTTCTCTCACGCCGTCTTTGGTCTTGGCTGAACACTCCAAGTAACCAAATGCCGCTACAGAATTAATAATGAAATATGTAATATCAAAATTACCCAGTAGTTCCTTGTGATGTAATGATTAGCACGGCAAGGTCTTAATTCAAATCCCAGTGGGGTGATTATTTTACAGAAAACAAATACATGTAAAACAATACTACTGAAACTAGTGAGTAAGTGAACTGGGAACATCATTGGTCAGTATATGTATGAATACAGTAGTACAAGGGTCATGATGATAAATCATGCATTGACTCTTAGCTGATACAACTCAGAAATGCATGCAAAATGCTATCATATTTCTCATAAGAAGTTGTGTGAGGGACAGGGTGTGATTCCCACAATAATACAACTTGTTATTCAAGGACTTGACTCTAAGCTCTTTCAGATTTCTCTTACTCCATGCTTGCCTCAACTGACAATGGTGAAAGGGAAAAAACTGGGGAAAAATGTTTTGTTTTTGAGAAAATGCATTTTTAAAACACATGTGACTATAATCTGTAGCTAAAATGGAGGAATTGCTAGACTAACAAAATAAAACTCAAGTCACAATCTGAATTCAAATTAAAAATAAATGTCACTACTACAGCCTTGCAAGGATAAATGACATTTTCAAAACTATGCAAAAGTTAATAGGTGTCACCATAAATTAATCATAAAGTTGCATCACACTGTTTGAGGTAGGAGAAGATATGCAGAGGACTGGTTGATGAGAAAGCCAGTTCAGACATCCTGTTTAGCAATGCTTGAGGAAACCACTTGCAGACGAGAGAATCACAATAACATGACGTCACATTAATCTCCTTCAACCACGCAATAAGGCAATAAAACCTCGGTTTAAATCGATAAAATAAAACACGTTGTAGTGTTACACCAACACAGCCATTGTGGCTCACACAGCTATAAATAACAACGGGTAATCAGCCAATCAAATCTATGTTTAATTTTAGCTCATGTAAACACATGAGAGCATGATAACCAGGCAATGATAATATTTGGAATGATGATGTTTCACTGAACCAAAACAATAGTGGGCCGGACTACTGGAATATTTAGTGTTAGTCAACATGTTGAGATAGTTGGTAATATGCAGAAGGGAAGAATGCAGTGTTTGGCAAAGTATGTATGGCATGAGATTATCTCTCAAATGACAGAAAGTATTATCAGAGAAACTCCTCATTTCAGAAGAATTCAGTGGCACAGCCTCTTTTAAGCATCTCTATCTTGAGATGAAATTGGTAGGGAGTTGCTAGACACGGCGCCATGTAGGTTCTATCTAGCAGCGACCATGCCCACAATTATCTTGCCACCTTCTGCTATGGCAAGACAATATCACCCCCCCCCCAACCTGTACCAGTGCAGATCAAAGCAAACCAACAAAATAAATTTTAGGTGCTTTCCACATGTTCTATCCGCAACAGCTTGGACTATTCAAATATTCTAGTGGACAGGTGAAGCATGGTACAACCTGAATAAACTTATTTGGTTTGTTACTTTGCTGCCGTAAACCTGGTTTGTTACTTTGCTGCCGTAAAAGCTGCCAAAGCACATAGAAATGTCATAGTTCACTGCCATATACATTACTCTTGCAGTAATACTATTGTAGTATTACAGTAAAAGTACTAGAACAACAGGTGTTAGCATGTGCTACGAACTGGCATATGGCAAGACTGAGACTGGGACTGTAACTACAATGAATTGTGGGAAGACAGGAACTCACAGATATTATCGGCCATGGCTCTGCCTTGGTCCATCTTCACTGGTTCCTGCTTCATTTTCATCAGCTCCTTGATAGTCTGCGAGTCGTTGCGCAGGTCTTTCTTGTTTCCCACCAGAATTATCGGCACATTTGGACAGAAGTGGCGCACCTAACAACATTTGCAACAGACTGTGAACTTCGTTGAAAATGAGTGCCTACTATACACAGTATGATTGCTATTAAAAGGCGTAGAATAAGATTTTTATAGTACTAAAACTTTACGTCGCTAATAAGGGAGGTTTTATATAAACCTTGTATCAGAGTACCAAATCTACATTTATTGTGATAGACAGAGTGACGACATATGTCAAGGTAATAATAAAAACAGTGACGACACATGTCAAGGTAGTAAGAAAAGCAGTGACAACAAGCACCTCAGGTGTCCATTTCTCAGGGATATTCTCTAGCGAATCAGGGGAGTCTACGGAAAAGCACATGAGTATGACATCAGTGTCAGGGTATGACAATGGCCTCAGTCTATCGTAGTCTTCCTGGCCAGCCGTATCCCACAATGCTAGTTCCACCTGTTCAACGTGTCATAGAAACACATCATTTAGTATTGACTGTGATATGAGTAACTACATCATCACTCTGGTGTATGGGCAACCAGTTACTGCTAATAAAATATTTTACTATTGGAACTCTTTATCCGAGTAGAGAAGGGTTGAAGCTAGTTAATTTTGGGACAGTTTTAGTTTTTAACTGCTTGCCATTAGGCACTAGAAGAAATATATCAACTACTTTTCCTTAGTGACTCGGTCTTATAGGTATAAAACTAGTCAAAGTGATGGTGAAACTTGTAATGATCCATGAAAATATACCTGTTTAGCGTCGACTTCAATGTCAGCTACGTAGTTCTCAAACACAGTTGGCACATACACTTCAGGGAACTGATCCTTAGAGAACACAATCAACAGACACGTCTTCCCACAAGCACCATCCCCAACTATGACTAGTTTCTTTCTGATAGCCGCCATTCTGAAGTAAATATATGGTGATGAACATTCTAGATTAACCTACACATACACAGTTGGTAACTCTAGATCAGCTGTTCACTTTATATTCAAATACCTTACTTTGATGTACGAGATAAAACAAAAATATTAGACATATTCACGTTTAATTACAACATACAACATACCTTACAAGATAACATAGCTGAGCTTATCTAGCCAATGAACAACAAACCACACCCAATCTAAGGATGTTGAACTTAATACTAAATTCATATTCAGTATTAAAGCTCTAACTTAGTTTGTGAAATAAGAGTTGTACTTGAACAACCTTTTTTGTAAGAAAAATGAGTGACCATCACTCAGTAAAGATAATAATTAAATTCCTAGTCTTACATAATCCAGCTTTACAGCTATTGATAATTTGAAACTTAAGTCATCAAAATAATTGCAAATTATGTTACTCCAGTTTACCACCATTGTATTAAATTTTATCATAGGTTCAAGTTTCAACTACGTAGATGCAATGTTTGAAATATATAAACTTAAGGAATTATTAATTAACTTCAAATGAGAACGTTACACTAGATCTCAATTATAAATTTAGCATTTAGTTCAAATTGAGTCATTGACAATACAAACTTTTCAGAATCAATGAACGGCTTATCAAAATGTTAAAGTAAGCAAAGTCCAAGTTGCCGAGCTTAGCTTTGGAACAACTAGAACTGTTGGTATTAGAATTATACATGCTATTGAATTACAATAACCAGTAAATCTTTCTAACAGCATTTAAACTATCACTGGTTGCTGAAAAAAATTCGGGGTATTTTTATTAAAACTCACTCAAATCATTATCATTTGAATTCATGTACTTGAATGATTGTTATAAATGCTGAACTATAAATTAAACATCTCAATACTTTAACTTGCAGCATGTTAGTCAAAACCTTTAAGGCAAGTCAATGAATCGAATGAGTTTAAGTTAAGAGATTTTATGCACTTGAACTTAATTCCGTTACAGCTAAACATAATATTAATTACGGTTGTTGTAACAATTCAATAATAGTAAATTAAAAACCTGAAGGAATCGCCAGATCTAATATATTTTGACATACTCTGCTATACATTTAAACCACATTCGGTGACAGCATTATAAGCCAGACTAATATAAAAATTATAATGTTAGAGTGTCCCAAAGTTGCTAGTACCATAAAGTCTAATACTATGTAGTCTCAGTAGCTACAGTGGCACTAAATCTGGCAGAGTTCCTGTCGTTTCGTACACAAATTGTTGTACACAAAATGAATAATGAATTAACTCTCAAACTCAAATAATAAATAAATATAAATAACATGTATTTTAGTTAAAATATATTGATGTGTATGAAACGACCTGACAAAATGACTTGCGTACGAAACGACCTGCACCCATCTGGCAGACCTGATCAGTGACTACTATGTTAACATAGCATGTTTATTTATAAACTATCACTGATTATTTATCTATTACTATAAAAATTACCACAGTAACAATTGACAGTTAAATCTGGTCGAAGGTTAAAATTGACTGAGTATATGTAATTTTAGTTTGTTACTTGATCTACTTGTTAAGTAAGAGTAAGACTAAGAACTATGACTAAGTGCAACTGTAAGTCATAAGATGATCAAGATAAATACTAGTAATACTCGTACTACATTCATATTGATACTCATACTAAATCTGATATTGTGATAGTGATAAAATCTATAAAAAAATTCCCGTGCACAAATATTCAAATCTCCATCTTTAGACTTAGAGCTACTGTTAGATTTATGCTGAACCAGTTATAGGGGAAGGTGGGGTAAGTTGGGTCAAGGGGCAAGTTGGGTCAGGCCATTTTCTCAAAAACTGTAATGCTAGGAAACTGAATAGTTAGGTCAAGAAGTAAAGGCCAAACTAAAATAACTTCCTGCTATTACAACAACACTATCAAAAAAGAGGTGAGTGAAATATTACCTAATATCAATATTTTTGCTTTATTTGACATTCTGTTCACCGAAACAGTAGACCAAAACTTTGTCATTAAGCATGAGGTTAGAGTGCTGATGTTTTGTGTCATGAATGCTTAGGTAGTTAGCTTATATTTGGTGGATTATAAAACTTTTTAAATTAATTTTTTCATGCAAAAATTACATGCTTTACAAAATTGCTGCCAATGGGGCAAGTTGGGTCAAAATTTTGGGGCTAGTTGGCTCAGTGGCCTAACTTGCCCCAAGTCACTAAACATAGTGTTAATGTAATATTATTGTTGCAGATCGTGATACTGGATAATCACTGCTCACATATATCCTTAGAGAGTCTGTAACTCTTGCTAAAGAATCAGGAGTTGTTCTACTCACCTTGCCACCACATACTTCACACCAATTACAGTCTCTGGATAGAACTGTTTTCGGTCCAATGAAAACATACTTCAACAAGGCAATGGATAACTAAATGATAACCTATCTGAACATGAGCATAAAAGTGAAAGACATTGGCCCCCTAACAAAGCGAGCATTTGGGCAAAACATGATTGTTGCTAATATAACATCGGGCTTTCGCTCATCTGGCATATTCCCATCAAAAGCAGGCATATTTACCTACGCCGACTATGTTCCAACCGATGTTACGGACAAACCTCAAAGAGTGACCAATGAGCAAGATAATCTAATTCAACTTAGCCAAGTTCATCTCAGCCAACTTTATTCCAGATTCCAATCTACAATCCAAGCACGCCTAGTACTTCTGGTTTATTGGCAGGGGCTACCTCTCAGGATACTTCTACTTCACTGGTGGTGGCTACCTCTAAGCAGCCTGTTACCCCTCAAGATGTTCTTCTCTTACCCAAAGCTGCTCTATGCAAAAATGGAGCACCCAGAAGAAAGCGGGTAAAGACCGCTACACTGATAGACACACCAGAGAAAGAAAGAATCGAGCAAGAATGAGCAGACAAGTTGAATAAAGGAAAGGAACGACCTAAGCGTAGGCCTATACAGAAAGAGCCAGAATCCTGCAGTGAAGATGAGCAGAACCATAGTTCCACTAGAGACAGACAGCGATTCACCATCCGAGGCGGAAGCAGAAGAACAGGATGTGACAGATGTAGAAGAAGGGGCGTTTGTGGTGGCAAAATACAAAGGAAAACGTTCAACCATAAGTTTTGTTGGAATGGTGGTTGGCAAGGATGAAGGAGATTGGAGATTGGACTTTTACAAAAAGACTCCACAGGGCACATTCTCTAAGCCATCATAGCCAGACATATATACAGTGGAGGCTGAGCAAATTTTTAGAGTGCTGGGGGCACCTGTCTCAACTGGAACAACTGTTCGAACTATAGGCTGTGTTAGTTTTGGCAACAAACTAAATGGCATGGGCTTTGAGTTAGTTTTCTTGATGCCTTTATTAAATAAAAATAATAGCCCCAAACAAATTCGGTTTACTTCTTCGTCCATTCCCAGAGTCTAAACTCAAATAATCTCACTAAATTAAATGATGACTGGGGGCCTATGTTACAAACTTTGTATGTTTTTCTCAAACTAATATGCTGTTAATCATTGCTTAGACCTAATGAAAATTAATAAACTGAATTTATTTCAGTGATATGTTAGATGCCATAGTAATGAAATAGCGACCCAACTTGCCCCATTTTTTTTTTGGTGGTGACCCAACTTGCCCCTCATGCGGGGTAAGTTAGGTCAGAAGAAAGGTTTTACGGTATTATCTGTAGCTGACTCAATGTTGGTGTTGCCTCAAAATAAAATTGGGCTATCGCAGATAACATGTTAATCTATCTTTATGACAAACAGTTTGATATTTACATGCTTAGATCGGCCACAATATTAAAAAAACCAATTTTTGACCCAACTTACCCCGCCTTCCCCTACTTATTGTTACTAGTTGAACTTTCTCTTACTCTTAGACTTAGAGTCTTAGTCTTAGTGAGCAGTAACACTAACTACTTTGATTTAAAATAGTTACTATTATTCAACTTGAAACTAAAAAAAATCAAAATGTGACGGTGAACAACTCACAGACACAAACATAATGTGCTTGAGTATGACAATTGTCACTCAGTCTTACAAACTGAAACTACCTTACTAAGCCAAACCCACAGCTGTAGCCTGTAAGTGTAAGACTAACTCTAAGTGTATGTGCTGTGGAGTGTGGTTTGTTGACTTACATGTGAATTTAAATTAAGCGCTAGCAATTAAATAAACTTCTATTACTTGAAAACGCCAGTTTACAATAACATTTACTTTGCAAATAACAATTATTACATTTAGTAAGTTACTCTTGGTGGGCGATGTAGCTATTCTTTTTTAGTTCACCAAGATACTATTACGGAAGGAAGCTAACTGCACAGCAATCTGGGAGAATTTATGACGTCATGTTTTCTCCCAAGTTTGAAAAACCGGTATAATCAGGTGTTTGTGGTGAGATAACTCTGATACAAACTGCAAAATAGTATGTTGTGATGCAATATATATTATGTAGCATAATGTAGTTTAACAATTCGTGCTATAGGTGAAATATGTACATATTATAACATAATAACAGTGTGTTTAAAAATAGTTGCTAACAGTTCTATTGGTAATAAATTAGGGTTCATAAAGCTTTACAGTTGAATACTCATTAAACAATTTACATAAAACAAGCATGCCTAGCAGCAAAAATAGAGTAAATGAAAGTAGCTAGCTGCTCTGCAGTTAAAAAATCTAAATAAAACTATATGCAAGTAGTTTTACAAAACTGTGAACATTATATATACTACGCTGAATAACTTTCAACAGTTGGGCTAGTGCAGTGTGATGTATAAATGGCATTGCAGTATTTGTCTGGCAGATATAAATTTGGTGAGCAGTTTGAACTTTAATATAGAAGGGAGAGCGTAGAATGGATGCCAAATTTTTATTCTGACCACTGTAATATTTTATAGTAACCAAGTACCTTGCTTCTCACGTACTCTCACTCCATCTAATATATTTGATACATCCAGAATATCTGTCCAAGCATTTTATAAAAACCTTTTCCTTTACTATTAACTACTTTTGGGATGATAAAAAAATGCCAACAATTATCTGTTTTGACTATGATCTTTTTATAATGCCCATAATCAGCAACTGAAAAAGAACCAATATATTAATTAATTGAAAATGCGTTTTATGTTCCATGAACATCATCTTCAACTGCCATATTTTAGCATCATCATAGAGCTTGTTTGTTGCTAAGCGACTGCACAATGATCAAAGTATTGTTTTGAAATTACCAATGTTCACAGCTACCCTACCAAGTGAATTTCAGTGAGATGATTGTTTCTGTGATAAGGCCGTTTCTAACAGGCAATGTTCTAAAGTCTAGACATACTATGTAATGTTTAACAAAAATGTTTCTCTAACTTGGCATTTTCTAATGTCCTTGTGTTATTAAATACCTTTGATGAAATAAACCAAACAAACAAACAAACAAACAAACATATTGTTTTTGTTTTGATGTTAATATGCACCATCTCTATTCCTCACTCCTGCATGATCCTAATGTATTCTGAAGAGTGATATGGATATCACCAAGCCAAACAGAAGTTCAATTTGACCTTCACCTTTTCCTGCTATGAATTACTATAACGAGTAGCACCAATGCAGAAAGTTTACTATTGCAGAGTAGATGCAGTTGGGTCTTCTTAAGACTAACTTTTAATTTAATTTTTAATTTATTTAATTTTTTTTAATTTATGTGAAATAAATTTTGAAGTGTAATTTACAAAAATATATACAATAAGATTTCTAATCGATATACAAAAAAATATTTGAATATTGTTGTGAAAGTTTGACTTGGGTGGAGCAGTCACACACAGCTGTATATACAAAACAAATATTCTGACTTCTAGCTGGAGTATACACTTACACCAAACAGGTGCTGTAAGCTGTGAGGTATACAGATATTATACTAATATATGGTTTCATTCAGTTGTATGAGGATTGAGTTATTCACAGGAAACTGTGACTGACATTATTTGCTGAGGCTGTATTTACAAGTGAGCTATGTCATTGACTGTCTAGCCACATCGGAGAATACTAAGGGATTATCCAATCATATTGACGGACACTGAGGGACTATCCAATCATACTGAAGGACACTGAGGTCAACTCTGTCCATCTTCAGGATTTTCTTTATTCATTTGAGTGGCTAAAAACTTTTTAAATGAGGCAAACTCCAGTCTCTCAGCTTCATCTTCTACAATAATGTACACACAGAGTATTATATTAATTTACAATAATTTATACGCAGAGGGTTATGTTTCCATGTTAAAGCTTTTTATCTCAAATGACAATTAATTAAACAATAATTTAAAATCTCCAAGTAGTAGTTACACTTTGAAACTAGACACATTATACGCTCCAACATTTACAAGAAAGCTGATGGATACACCAGCTAACTTCCACATGTATAATCTATCATTTTATATTATTATATATAATTTTGTGCACAAGAAGTCAAGAGACAAACTTAATTCATAGAATGTTGTTACAAATTTAAAAATGCTTCCACTTCTTTTATTAAAATTTTATCCTTGCTAATTTCCACTAGATGGAGCAAATGCTAAAGCAGCTCTACCATGCCCTAGCAATGTGAGGGTTACGCTGCACCAAACAATCAGAAAAACACATAAAGGTAGAGAAGGCGGAAGGTTGAATCCTAAGCCATACTGAAAGTGAGTAAGAAGAGTAATTCACCTGAAAGATCACTGGGAACCCTGTGAGACTCATCTTCACTGTCACTATCCTCATCTCCAGGTGCTATGACCATACCTGTGTCTCGGTGCTTTACCTTTATCATGTCTTCTAGTTTCTGAGTAGCACCTGTAATATAGTGTGTTTATTCTGTAATATCATGTATTTACTCTGTAATATGATGTGTTTATTCTGTAATATGATGTGTTTATTCTGTAATATGATGTGTTTATTCTGTAATATATTGCGTTTACTCTGTAATATGATGTGGTTACTCTGTAATATATTGCGTTTACCATAATATTGTCAAGATGAAAATATTGAGCAGATATATATAATTATATGTATAAATATATGTAATTATATATCCAAGAGCTTTTACCGGCCAGCTTCACTTCATCACCGTCTCCTGATGCAGATAAATCTTTCCGCAATTTCTCTAGATTAGCTTTTCTCTCTTCCTCTTCTTTAGCTAGCAATGCAGCTTTCCGCCTGTCGTACTCTGGCTTATATTCACTGATAACAATAATGATAATAGCCTTACTAACAAATTAAGTCAATTGAAAACTTGTGAATATTTTAATAAAAATATAGATTAAGGTGTCCCCATACCACCCCCTCCAGAAATAGTTAAAAAAGCTAGAGATTTCCAGGCCATCAATGGTCAACTAGAAGCAATGACTACAGTACTGGTTAGAGTTTACAGAAATCTGGCCACAGTCGACTCTCTCTCTTTACAAGCAAGTTTGATCAGTTATAGTTGAAAAAGAACATAATGAGTTTCTAACTGGTTAATATAAATGATCATAACACTAACAGCATTATCAAACACTTCTCTGCTAAATACTAAGTACTATTCTAAGTACTACTCTAAGCACTATTCCACGTAGCAAGTTTAACTCAACAATTATTACAGTTCACATTTTTATCAATTTAAACTCTGTACAAACAGCCAAGTAAGACCACTTATAGCTCATAGCAAACGGTTTTGATGACTATTAATTTCCCAAGTAAACAAGTTAACAATTTGCAGGCTAAAGACATGTTCACACATGGAAAGATATGTTACTAAGTGAACTACTAACTTTATATACTCTACTCGTAGCTCATCTATTGCCTGAAAAAATTCCGATATCCCTTGTCCATTCGCAGCCGAAACTCCCACAGACTGTAATAATATAACATAAAAATTATTATTACTATAACATTTACTGATAGACGTTATAATTATGTAATATCACAAGCAAAAACCCATCCTGCAGCATTAAGTTGCACTACAAAATTCAATACTGAAAAGTTTGAGGTCACATTTCAATCAATGTGAGCTATAAAGCTTTTCATTGACATCTTTTCTGGCTTATGCCTAAATATTACCGTGCAGAACACACTTTCTACAGTATATACCCACTATTGTAGAAGATATTTTCCGCAGTTTATACTTTAATGTTGCTGTGGAAGATATTTCTACAGTTTACACCTTGATATTATTGCAGAAGATATTTTCTACAGTTTTACCTTGATATTACTGTATAAGATATTTTCTGCAGTTTATACCTTGGTATTACTGTATAAGATACTTTCTGCAGTTTATACCTTGATATTATTGCAGAAGATATTTCCCACAGTTTATACCTTGATAATATTGCAGAAGCTATTTTCTACAGTTTATACCTTGATATTATTACAGAAGATATTTTCTACAGTTTATACCTTGATATTATTGCAGAAGATATTTTCTACAGTTTATACCTTAGTATTACTGTATAAGACATTTCTACAGTTTATACCTTGATATTGCTGTAGAATTCATCTAGAACGAGACTCATACTGCTGCTGAGATTAGATGCATAAGTTGTTTCGTGTTCGAGTGCCTCTTGAAACGCCTCAAAGTCTTGCATCCAGTCCACGGCAAACTTGTGGCTGATTATATCCGTCTGTTGAACAAAGAGAAGATATTTCAAACATCTTTGGCCAACTTCAAGGGCACAAAGAATGTATTTTACATATTTGAACAATTTTTCTTCCAAACAGACATAGCAGTTAGTCTTGCTGAAACTCGTAGGAGTTGCAATATGTAAAACTCCCTTGTAACACAGGGGTAGGTTATTTGAAATACCCAAGACATATCTCAGCTTACAAAACATGCTTCTAGCAAATTCTAGCTGTAAGTAAGATTAAACTTTGCTCCTTCATATCTTGTTTTACACAGCTTCAAGAATACACACATCAATATGTTGCAATCACCACACAGTTGGTCAAACTTTTAAATACAACTTCCTAATTCAAACATTAACTTTGCACTCTGTGAAACAAAGTTTCCCCAAAGCTTAGCAACCACAAAGTGAAAGTATATCATGTGACAGAGAATAGTATGTTATTCTCCGAAACAATTGTTGACAGACCTTATTCATGGCAATCAGGAAAGGTAGCTTAGTCTTGTAGAGTATACTGCACGCGTAGAGCATGTTAGACATAAAGGTGACGGGATTCTCACTACGCTCCGTGTCCATCACATAGACTATGATAGTCGGGTACCGAGTGGCCTGTGTAGAGAAATAATAACACAATAAGCCAACCACTGTAACTCACAATGGTACAGCTGTCTACCACCACACAATGTAACCTGCGGTGATCTTACCAGAGCTTCTGTGATGATCTGGCCGGATGCAGACCAAGTGAACACTTCTATCTGTCCGGGAGTGTCTATCAGTATGTACTCAGTCTTAGCTTCGTTCTGTTCAACTAGCGCCATCACCTGGTGAATATTAGGACACGCGAATGAGATAACTTAACCAGCAATAGTCAGCTATACTCTTCCAATACTTGCAACTAACTACTCTTCTCAAATCATAGATTTGATTATTTGGTCATTACCGTCATAAAATGGGTTAGTTCACTTTATTTAGTACAAACTGAATTTGAGTTTGTTAGTTTGTATATTGCTTGTTTGTACATATTTGTGATTGACTCTACAGATTCAAAATGATTTTAATTAATGTGAAACTATCTCAAAATTAATAAAACATGTATGCAATTTATTGCATACATGTTAACTACAACTTGCAACTAAATTTGGCTATGATAACCACTATAGCTTGGTGCATATAAACATATAATATCACAAATATGTGTTCTTATTTATTCATTATATACAGCAAGATATTACATGCCCGGCTATACCAAGACTAGTTTTAAGTGTAAACTGTGTGCAATAATATCATTGTGAAATTAAAACTAATAATTATTACAATTCTGTCTGCCAAAGTCTTTCCACCTCTAGCTTGAATATAAAAGCCAGGAGCAGGAAATTCCTATAGAGTTACCAATCATTGCTTGTGGACATTATTATTATCAGACTACTGAACATAATTATAAAAATATTCGGGCACACAACTCCCAAAGAAAAAAAACCTGCAGATCATAACAACGTTGTGAGATTTACAGTGAATTATTATGATATGGTGCATCTTGAGCACTTGTATTAATATTTCAATCATTTTAAAAATTGCTTTGTTCAACTCTTTAATAAACTTCAGTCTTAGATTATTTGAAAGAAAAATAATAAATATAAATTAAATATATAATCATATTTGCAGAGTAATAAAGTGAAATATTAAATTATTGTAAGGACAGTAATTTAGAAAAAACTCATAGTTATTTTCAAAGCCATTCTAAGTATGACTTTAACACTGACCTCTACAAATTTTGTGCTGAAAAGATTGAGAGAGGTCATAATACCACCGTTAGGTCCCAGATTATATTGCTTCATGACTTCTTTATAATTTACTGTATCCCTGATATCTGCAATGTATGAAACGAAGACATTCTAACTGTCATACACAATGGGGGCAATTCTGAATATTTTACTGAAGCTATAATTATCTTTGATTAAATCTATTTTAATGTAATTCTGCCATAATCCTAACAGTTTCTTATCAGTGTTTCAACACTGACCACATGTACCTCAAAGTAAATTTCAATTTTTCCTAATTGTTTAAAAATAATTACAATGGCAACTAATATTTTTGTACAACTTTTCACATCACATAAAGATGAGAGGCTAACTCCCAAACATTGTAACCCAAAGCTAATTAATATGAGCTAAAAGTTCCTTTGAGCCAATAAACAGTTTCCAGAAAAATAGGTCTGAAATAACCTGTATTGGCAGAAGTAGTACAAAGTCAGTTCTTTTAATTTACCAATGATTGAGAAAATAAAAAAATTTTTAAACTTTTAAACGCTCAGTATGAAGACATGCGAAGAGTAGCAGAGCAGTTTTAACAAATTTACTAATGCATCACAAAATTACAAACTTGATATATTATATGTAGCTAATTTTTGCTAATACTATTTCATACTATCAAAGCACAGTACTAGTTACTGAATCAACTATGGCCATTTTCTATAAAAAATATTCAAAACTGCATTTCCACCCAAAGCTTTAGCTTACTAATGACACTGTGGTCTAGCTTTAGTTCATAAAAATGGGACACACTGAAAACCTTTCCATTACAAAACAAAATTTACTCTGTGAACCTAAGGCTATGATATAGACCAACCTATGTTGGCAGGAAAAGTGACTTCATAGCAGGCAGGATCTAAGTTGATGACGTATGGTTGAGTTTTCCTGGCATATAGGTGAGTAGTTAACCTCTAAAATATTCACAGAAATAATACAATACAATATAATACAATATAAATATAATATAAAACAAGCATTAGTAATATTGTGGTACTAAAACCAACACTTAGAGTGAAGTTTTAATATAAATTCAACATCAGCTATAGTTTATGCTTCCAAGAGGATGAGGGCCGTTTGGATTAGTAGTATGCTTAAAATAAACACTTTTATTATTCTGAATAAACATTGGTGTGATTTCAGCCTTAACTCAACAGTAATATACTTGAAGTATGTTGGGGGGGGGGTTAGTGAGACAAGACGTTAACTTAAATCAAAATATTCAAGTTAAAAATTCAATAAATCCATGTAAGCAAGAAGTTATCAAAATAAAATATCCAAACTTAAAATTGAGGATGAATTTAATTTCTTCTTAATAGCTCATCCCTATAGAAAAATCAACTTAGAATTCATTCTTCATGCCCAGGTCAACTTGAATTTAAAAATAAGCAAACAATAGCAATACTTATACTAATAGCCATTATCACAGAGTCATAGCTAACAATAATATTCAATTAAATGATTATGACAATGCCTCTGTTGAGGATAGCACTTGTAACAAAAAAATAAAGTCAACGTTGAGGTAAAACTGATACTATAAAGAAAAAATAGCCACAATAATTATAATAAGATAGTATACTCATTTCCATATCGGCAATTGGTAAATGTATAATTACTTCTAATAGCTGTAGTAGTTAGTACTATTACTATCCAGAACAAGCATGGTAGCCCATTTATAGTATTAATTAAGATTCATATTAGGTTTGACATTAAGTTTCATATTAATTATGTAAAAATTGATAAAATTAGGTCTAAAATCTAACAAACTACAGATGATAAAATAAAGATGTAGTGTATAACATTTAGATTTGAATAGCCTATTTGGTTTTACTTTTAGTTTTACCATTAGTGATTTAATATATTTTATTAGCACTACTAATGATCTTCATTATCAGCCCTAAAATGATCTTCCTGGGTGTCTCAACTGCTCTTGTGCTCTTTTTGCCGATGATACACTCGTTTACCAAGAAATTTCCGCATTGGAAGACTGTAAGAGATTTCAGGGAAACCTGGACTCTCTTACTACTTGGTCGAAAAAGTGGGAAACGTCATTCAACATCTCCAAGAGCAAGATCATCAGCTTTAACCCTAAGACCGATACTCCCCAATATAAGCTTATTGGATCAGTGATGAATCATATTGACTGAACAAAATACCTTGGTGAACACTGCAATCAGACTGTAAATTTGACCAGCACATCCTAAAGAAGGTTTTTGTTGCAAAACAGCAAACAACATGATAAAACGTGCACTCTACTTGTAATGTTTCTTGTTTGTTGTACATTTGCGTGGGTAATAATTAAGATGAGACCATTGGAATAATGTATCGTGACGTTTATTATTGTAAGGTATAAAGTATACAGCTTGACAGCATAGAAAGAACTGCTGTTGATCATAAGTGTAAGGTATATATATATAACATAGGAATGAATCACAAATCTACGACATCATATGTATTAATAGCATATTACTGTTAAGTATATAAATAACTCAGCAATTGTAAACAACATTATACTACATCTCCCCTTTCTAAATGTTTTATAATAGAAAAGCATAAAACAACAGTATAAGCATGATGAAAAGTTGGCATGCAACTAAACTAATTCTCACTAACGATTATAATGACATAATAAATGAATACAAACTCTGCATGCTATTAATTGCTAGGTGCTGGTGCAAACCTCAACTACTACCCATGGCATGTTATTGTTAATTCTACATGTCATAACCTAATCTCTCTGGTTTTCTAACTAACCTTCCTCTCTGAGTTCTATATGCACCTGGAGGATTTACATTCGAACTATTTTCAAATTGTGAACTGTTTGAATCATCAGCTTGATCTATAGGAGGGCCAGGTATGGCAGGGATAGATCTGTGCATAGGGGGCAATACAGGAGTAGGTATTTGTTGAGGCTCATTTGTTAAAGTTATATCCCCTCTAGTTCTACGGTACAATTTATTCTCGTCGGTTACTACCCAGTATGACCTTGGACCAGTCAGGTCTTGTTTCTGAATTTTTCCCAAAATCCACTTATCATTAATTTTTGCACGAACTCTCTGACCAGGTTTTAAAACTGAAAGTTCAGATTTAGCATGTCTGTCATAATTTAATTTCTGTGTAGATTTGACAATCTCAAATTCATTTTGAATTATCTGTTCGTCATAGCTATTTGGAAAAAGCGTTTTCAAATCTCTAGGAAGAGTGTCTGGCAGCACTCTACCTTGTAGTAGTACAGCTGGCGATGGTATTTTATCACTTATTGGAGTGTTTCTCAAATTTCTCAAACCACCATAAAATGTTTTGCCTTCAGCTTTGCATTTTTTTAGTAAAGCTTTTGCAGTCCTAACGTACCTTTCTGCACACCCATTACTTTGTGGATACCCTGGTGAAGATGTCAAATGCTCAATGCCTTGTTCATTCAAAAATATTTTGAATTGTTGACTAGTAAACTGGGGCCCATTATCACTTCTAAGTACACATGCAACCCCAAAATCAGCAAATGTTTTCTCAAAACACTGAATCACTGATGAGCTTGTTGTCGTCTTTAATGGCTCAATAATTAACCACTTGCTAAAGTAATCAACAATTAACATGAAATCATTTCCGTCCAAAGAAAACAAGTCAGCTGCTACTGTATGAAAAGGATATTTAGGTATCTCACTAGCCATCATTGGCTGCCTACATTGCTGCTCAATGTTTTCCCTACATTGCACGCATGACTGAATCATTTCCTCAATTTGATTGTTTATTCCAGGCCAAAACACCACTGTTTTTGCCAATGCCTTTGTTTTCACAATGCCTTGATGTGACTTATGTAATTTTTGCAAAATTTCTGTTTGTTTTGACATTGGTACTATCAGCTTTGAACCAACAAATAGAAATTCATCACAAATTCCAATTTCATTACGCCATGGCCAATATTTTCTTCCAACAAAGCTGCACGATTTCCTATATGGCGGCCATCCATTAATTACCAATAGTTTGAGTGCCTGTAGCTCTCTGTCGCTCAAAACTGCTTGTTTGTATTCTGCTTTAGCTTGGTCAGAACAAAATATCATTTCAGGCAACTTGTTCATAGGATCAAATTCAGCAACATTTACAGATGTATCTATGTCAGGGTATGATGCTCTACTCAGCATATCAGCTATGTACATTTCATTACCTTTCTTGTACACTAATTTGAAATCGTAGGACATTAACTCAAGCAGCATTCTCCTAATTCTAGGATTTGTGTCCTCTATGTTTTTCTCCACTATGCCTAGTAAAGGCTTGTGGTCAGTTTGCACAAAAAATTTGCTACCTCCATAGACATAATAATGAAACTTCCTACAGCCAAACAACACTGCTAACAATTCCTTTTCTATTTGTGCATAGCGCTTCTGAGTGTCAGTTAATGACTTGGCTGCAAATTCCACTGGTTGGCCTTTTTGCATTAAAACTGCCCCCAAGCTAAATGAACTAGCATCCACTTGCAGTGTTATTTCTTCATCAGAATTAAAATGCTTCAAAAGTGGTGCATTTGAGACAAGTTGCTTAATTTTAACAAATGCATTATTGTGTGCCTTTTCCCAAATAAAAGTTGTATTCTTTTTCAACAGCTGTCGCAATGGTTGTGTTTCATTTGCCAAATCAGGGCAGAATTTTCCCATATAATTAACAAACCCAAGAAATCGTTGAACATCATTTTTGCATGTGGGAGTCAGCATTTCCTGAATTGCTTTAGCCCTATTTCTTTTTGGCAAAATTCCATCACCTGAAATTTCATGGCCTAGAAAGTTAACTACTTGTCTACCTATAGCACACTTCTCAGGGTTTAATTTCAGATTTATCTCACGGCATCTCAACAAAACTTCCCTAAGCCTTCGGTCATGAATCTCTTTAGTAGGTGCATGGATTAGCAAATCATCAATATAGATTTCAATTCCCTCTATATCACCTAGTTTTTGACACATTGTTTTATGAAAAACCTCAGCACTTGAATTTAACCCGAACGGCAATCGTTTGTAGTTGTAACGCCCATAGGGTGTAATAAATGTTGTCAATTTACAACTTTCTACATCAAGTGGTATCTGGTGAAAACCCTTTGTAGCATCTAGAGTACTAAAGAATTTTGACTGGCCTATCCTGCTGTATATCTCTGTAGTTGTAGGCAACTTATAGTGCTCTCTCATGATCTCTTTGTTCAACAGCCTAGGATCTAAGCAAAGCCTTATTTGGTTGTTAGGCTTTTCCGCTACTACAATGGGTGAAACCCAATCTGAAGGCTCATTGCATTTTTGAATAATTTCTAATTTCTCAAGCCTATCAAGCTCTGCTTTTAGCTTTGGTTTTACATTTATGGGAACAGGTCTAACATTACATACTACTGGCTTAGCCTCAGGTCTTAGTGTAATGTGGTGTTCTATGTCTAATTTTCCAAACCCCTCAAAAACATCCTTGAATTCTTCAACTATCAACTTACTGCTATCAGTATCTACTTGCTCTACCTGATCTATTCCTATTAGACCAAGCTCCTTGATGGTGGGCAAGCCCAAAAGAGGTGTGTTTTTAGCAGTGGTTACATAGAACTCAGATTTGTAGGTTTTACCCCTAAAACTGAATGGCAGTTCTACGACTCCATCTACTGGAATAACATGACCAGTGTAGCCTGTGAGCTTTGTACCAGCTTTTCTAAGTTCCCTACTTACATCAAGATTTTCAAAAATATCTCTTGTCAAAACATTAACTTGTGCACCTGTATCAACTTTCATGGCAACCTTAGTTTTACCAAAAACAAAATTTTCAAACCAAACTGACGAATTGCATGCATTAAGCTTAACATTGCTACATAATCCTACATTAAACATGCATGGTTCCTCATTGACATCTGTAGTAGCATCTGGTACTTGTACAGCGTTAGTTGTAGATTTCGTTATAGCCTTAGATCTACATACCTTAGCAAAGTGATTAAATTTACCACATTTGTTACAGGATTTTCCATACGCTGAGCAGTGTCTCCTTCTGTGACTAGATCCGCAGCTATGGCAGTTGTTAATAATATCCATTGTATGTTTTTTTGGCTGAAAATTGTTTGAGTAATCTCTTTTCCTTATTGCATCTACATCTGCTGGTTGCTCTGGTGCAGCACTCGCAAGGTTTCTCTGTATTATCTCCTTGGCTCTCATGCGTTGTGTTACGTTTTCTAGCGTTAACTGATCTTCTGTCAGTTGCTGTAGCTCAATTGACAGAGCCTTGTCTTTCATCCCTGTCAGCAATCTATATTTAATGTTATCATTTACCGCATTGCCAAATTCGCAATGTTGTGCTAAAGAGTATAGTGCCCTGATATACTCCTCATTGTTTTCATTAGGTTCCTGAGTTCTTCCATTGAACTGCACAATGTGATGTGCCTTGTTTGTCCTAGGTTTGAAATATGTGTCAAATGCTTCCTTTACCTTATCATATTTCTTTCTGTCATCATTTGTGAGTGGTAGCTGTATAAAAATGTCCTCGGCTGCTTCTCCCATCGTATATAATAGACTGTCTATTTGTAAGTCGTCAGCTTCTTTTGACATTTTTGTTACATTGTGATATCTGCTATATCTTCGTATCCACTCACCCCATCCACTTGGGTTAGTGAAGTCAAATGATGAAGGTGCTCTGGTAGCCATTATTCTTCTTTCAGGTCACACACTTCTGACACCATGTAATGTTTCTTGTTTGTTGTACGTTTGCGTGGGTAATAATTAAGATGAGACCATTGGAATAATGTATCGTGACGTTTATTATTGTAAGGTATAAAGTATACAGCTTGACAGCATAGAAAGAACTGCTGTTGATCATAAGTGTAAGGTATATATATATAACATAGGAATGAATCACAAATCTACGACATCATATGTATTAATAGCATATTACTGTTAAGTATATAAATAACTCAGCAATTGTAAACAACATTATACTACACTACTGGGCCCCCCCAAGAGAGAAAACCTTATTGCCTACAAAGCCCACTGTCTCCCACACTTGGAATATGCCAGCGCAGCCTGAGACCCATCAAGCAAAAACCATATAAGTATAATGGAGAATGTACAAACAGATGCTGTGCGTTTTGTCTCTAACAACAAAGAACTGATATCAGCGAAGAAATGAAAAAGCTGTGTTTGGAGCCGTTTAATCAAAAGAGAAAAATACGACACATCCACCTTCTCCTGAAAATATTGTCTAAGGAAGAACAACATCCAACTCTGAGTGTTGCCTATGATGATTTTCTGGATCAGCGAACGGCAAGCATTGTACAGACTCCATCTGAGGTTTCAAGACTTCCCAGATCAGTAAAAATAAAGTATGGATGAATATTATTATAGTTTTCTCCCAAGAACGATAAGAGATATGAGGATCAGCATTGATTGAATGACTTTTCCAGAGCAGTCCATAACTGTAAATCACACACAGACAAGCTGGTTAGCCTATTAAGTTAATCTACACAAGAATGGTAACATTGTTTAGACTACTGCCCAAGTACTGACAACTTATTTTCTATATGCAGCACATCCCTTCCTCCCTCTAGGGAGGTCCAGTGTGAAGATAACATCGACAGGTATCGACAGGTACTACTATTACACCATTTAATTTTTTTATTATTATAATTTGAATTATAATATTTATATCAGTATTACTATTGGGTAGATGAAAAGGTGAAGTATTAGTATTAGTATTACTATATAATTATAAGTACAATTTAAATTATTCAATTAAATAATTTTAAAATTTATAAGTTATAATCATCAGCCTAAGCCTAAGTTAATCCCATTGATGATTGATACTTGATAGTCATCATCATTACGATTATCAGTGTGCTCAATTGAAGATTGTCACTGAAACTGACTCTCACTCTGAGAAGGTAATTCTAATCTGCAATTCAGATTGTGAGTTTTAGCGCATATATGGGTATGGCTCAATTCTTTCAGTTTCTGTGACATGTGATACTGACAGTGATACTGATAGTCTTACGTCTATGAGTTATGGTTCTCCGTCAGTGTCATTATGAGTATAATTATAATTAGGATAAAGATTATCACTATCAGTATTAGTATCACATTCACTATGACTATGAGATGATAACCATAGTCATAGTGTGAATGAATCATTGAATAAAAATTAATTATATATAATTATATATATATATATTATTATTATTTATTATATATTTTTTAAAACTATCCAATAATTATTTATTAATAATCTATTGAGTTTAATAAAATTACTATAAATAATTATAATTTTATTGAGTATCAGTATGAGTATGACATTGTGACTGTCAATTTCAACCATTGTCATTGTGATTGACAACGACTTTGAGTTTGACTGCGAGTGTCCACAGTACCTGCATCAATGAAGACTTGCCCGAACCTGCCATACCCAAAACAATAACTGCAGTAGGCAAAGAACTTGTGGTATTTTCAGCCGAGCCAGGTGCGTGCTGAGATTCTGTAGGATTTGAAACATTTTCAGCAGGAAAGGCTTCTGCCATGCTGCCAGCTCTGTCTTTGCTATTCTTTTTCACTACAGCAAATGTGATTGCATTACAAGTGTAAAAAACACAATCGCTGTAGTCGACGAGCACAGTAAAATGAATACCATTGGGCAAATCATTGGAATCGTTTATGCGCAGCTCCGAGTTAGGGGGACCCAACTCCAAGCATAAAACCCCACACTACCTCCCTCAATCACTCCAAACTCGAATCTGTTTATAGAGCAATTCAAATTATCTGTTCAATCAACATTCATACTATTGAAAACAACTCTAATTTTTGTATTTAATTCAGTTAAACTCAGCTTAATTTAAAAACTGATACTAATTGAAAACTAGGACTGCAGTGTTGAGTTTACCCAATAGCCCCGTGATTTAATGGTAGTGACCCCTGCTTGCAAGCCGGTTATCTCGCCTAGGTTTGAATCCCAGCAGGGGCAAAAGTTTTATAAGCTATTTCGGCCTTTAGTGAAGTGAAGTAGTAGTAGCACTCCATGGGAGTTGAGAGGTCAAGGGAGCCTAAAGATTGAAAGTATAGGAGAGAGGCCAGTGGAGTTCTTAAAAACTGGGTGAGATGTAGCGTTGTGATTACCCAATAGCCTCTGTGGTGTAATGGTAGCACGCCTGCTTGTGCGCTGGAGGTCTCAGGTTTGAATCCCAGCGGGGCAACAAGTGTTATAAAGAGTAATCAGTAATGTTATCACCAGTAGCTTTATGCAGCAATTATATGAATATATGCACTTTTCAGATAAAAATAATGTCTGGTATATATAATAACATAATCAAAGAAGGGCAAATAATGTGATGTTATGCAAGCAAGTATATTATCACAAGAAGAATTTCATAGTTGCAATTGATAATTTGATAATATACAAGAAAAACAGCCCTATTACACATCATGCATTGCACTGCTTCTAATTTGAATGTTTTTCAACAACTATAACAATTTAGTCAGCTACAATAACCTTTCCCTGTGAGCATGTACTTTTTACCTATATTTATGTATTTGCCTTAATTTCATACTGAGCAACATGGCAAGCATTTTCTCTTGTTGAACAGCAAAGGAGATATTTTTTGAATATATAACTGAAATACGATGCCATGTAGGGCTGTAACACATGATAATGATATCAAAATAGAGACTATATTATGTTATGGCATTTAATTACTTTTGCTAAAGAAGATAATTTCTACATTACACTTCCATAATAATGCAATATATAGTCAGTATTACATTATTTGTAATGTAATTCTTTCCAAACTCTATATACATAATGACGTTCTGTACTGCACCTTATATATATATATATATATATATATATATATATATATATTTAAATATATCTTTACGAGCTAGTAATTTGATTATAGATAGGTATACGAGAAACATTGTTATTTATTACTTTATTAGGTAAAGTAATTACACTGATATTTCGGGTACCACTGTACCCATCTTCAGAGTAGCAATGAATGAAATTCAAAAATTAGTATGCTACGTTAGACGTTATGCATGACACAAAGAATAGAGAGTGGCAGTTACTGTAAATTATTGGATATCTATTTTTGTTGTCAACTCTAATTTATTTTTTATGCAAAAAATCAGTATAATTTTTGACCTGCGTAATATATAAAATAAGATTATCTCCCTAAGTTTCAATAATTTACAGTAACTGCCACTCTCTATTCTTTGTGTCATGCATAACGTCTAACGTAGCATACTAATTTTTGAATTTCATTCATTGCTACTCTGAAGATGGGTACAGTGGTACCCGAAATATCAGTGTAATTACTTTACCTAATAAAGTAATAAATAACAATGTTTCTCGTATACCTATTTATATATATATATATATATATATATATATATATATATATATATATATATATATATATATATATATATATATATATTTACGTATATAATTACGTATATAATTATGTATATAATTATATATAAGTTTTGCTATTATTATATTGTGGTAAATGCTTTCTGAAAATAGAATAATTTTTTTAAAGTTATATTACAGCTATGTTTGTCATTTAACCAATAGCAAATTTAGGATCATTTATACTTTCACATTACTTCCCCAGCTTATTATGCATTTTATTTGACGTGTGCAGTGAAATACACTCAGGTCACTACAGAATTATAAGTTACTATAGCAACATGAAGTATGAAGTTTAAAAACCAACATGAATTCAAACTTTAAAATATTACTGATACATTTTATTCAAATTTAGCTATATGTGAAAATGTGCATTGTATCCTCCTGAAGAACTGGCCCTATTAGTCAATTTGTTTTATATCTTGTAGCTTCTTTTGGTTTTAATTGTACATTCAGCTTGTAATATACGAATGTATATAAATTATGGTTATAATTGTTGCAGTTATCAGCTCATGTATCTAGACCAAGAATAAAACGAAACCGGTACTCGTGTATTGCGTGCGCAATTCTTTTATAGGAATCTAGCCCATAATTATATTTTGTTAGCAAACTTTGTCCAATCAAAATCATTGTGGTACAAAATTGTCTAATCACATTCTATGTCAAAACGTGAATTATAATAGCCTGCGAGATTAAATGTAGCAAACAAATTTTTTCAGTAATTAGACACACGAAACCAAGATTTTTTGGTTTGGCGCAATTACGAGAAACTAAGTCAATTCGGGGAGAAAAAGAGCGAAAAGAAAGTGCAAATACATTGCTGGCACACTTGAAACTCGCCTCTGGCGCAATCTCTTTATGATTCTGAATCTTTAGAAAAGAACCGTGGTTTCGAGTCTGTAAAACTTGTCTCATTGAAAGTTGACCTTGAGCTTGTGCAGCTTCTACAAAGTGGACAACATATTTCGATGTAAGGCAATGCATGTATATTAATAATAATATAGTATATACTGATAGTGATACTGATACTCATACAGTCAAACTCAAACTGATACTGTTTAGTGTTTACAGTTTCAGTTTGAGTTTACAAAGTTAAATGCAATTAATATTATTTAATAATGTTAATAAATAAATATAAATAAATATTATAAATGCAATTTAAATTGGTAATAATATTTTTGCTGTTTACTGTTTAGTCTTTAACTTTACTTACAGTTGAACTCAATCAAAATCTGAATCACAGTGTGAGTGTTATTTACTCAACAATATTAACGTATTCATATTATTATTCAATTCATATTGTGAGAATGTAAAACTAAAAGTAACTAACGGTTTAAAAATTACAGTTACTGGTAGTAAAACTTAAACTAAACAGTACATTTAACCGTACGGAGTACGCTTGAACTTGAAGTTGAAAAAAGATAAATAAATAATAAATTATTATACGACACCTAATTTTAATTAATAATCATACTCTATATAGGTTTTTATTTTAGCGTTGTATTTATTAAATATCAATATCGATATAAGTGAATAGCAAAAACAACTGCTACGCCTACTAGTGCTATAAGTATAGTTTTAATTTTCAGTGAATTAGGTATATTTAAATAAAATTTAAACCTCTAATCTTATTCATTAAAACATGATTAAATTGCCTAGGACTTTATACAAATAATAATATCATGTTGATGTTCTGTTACTATAATTGTTATAACTTACAGTTACTGACTTATAGTTATTTCTTATACTGTCATAGTGATAGTAAATATAATGCTTGCAGTATGTAGAGTGATAATTTTTAATACCCTGAGGTCTGAAACTGGTAATTAACACTAAGATGAAGTTAAACCTGCAGTTTTTAAAAATTGTCAACTCAGCTATAGTCCTTCATATTATCATTGTGGTGTTCTTATCTCAGCCAGTGATAATCATAATGTCAATGTTTAAGTGAAGTAACTGTTTTAACCTATGATACTAATTAAATCGCTCATTAATCACAGTTGTAGTTACTCATTACCTTTACTGCAATTGATGATGGCCACCTATAATTTAGATTGACAAGTAATTTATTAAACTGTTTATATGACTATAAGTGGTTTTCGCTATAACTGCAGCTACCAATACCAAACTTACTAATACTTTCACCAGGACTGTCACCAAAATATAGATGGTTGTGACTATATTGCCAACTTTTACTTCCAGTCATCAATTATTTTAATCACTCATGCTAAGTATAATGCTGATTGTGTAACTGATGCTGAAGTTCCAATAATGAACCTGTTTTTAAGAGGGTCATTAGGATAATAATTGATTTGGTAGAAAATTTAATGTAATGATGGAAGTTTAATTTTAATTTTAAGTTGACATTGAAATAAAATTGTCTTAGCAAAATGTCCACATTCCCCAGTTGCTTGAAAGTTCTAGTTGACAAATGTTTACCACTAGCAACTACTAACCTTAAAAATCTATGCAACGCTCTGAAAAAGTATGCCAGTATCCTTAACTATAACATTCATACTCATCCAGTTGAGGTAATATGAAAAGTGGGTTATATTATACAATTATAGAAATATAATACATTTTGAAATTCGAACATAACTACCATGATCTACACCACTGTGACTATAATTAAAATATATTTGACTAAATGTTGCATATTTAATTCATTTCAATAGTCTTTGCAAGTAAGGACCAAATCAAGATTCACACTGTTTCTTGTTAAATATAACTTTTATAGATGCATTTGTCTTTAGAAAACAAGACACAGTTTTAAAGTAGCCCAAAAGCTATCAACAGATTTTATTATTTTATTTTAGGTTTTACTAAATGTTGCACTTCAAAGAAATTTTTAACTTAATATACAGCCCAATCACATGTTATGATTAGCTACATTTCTTCAAAAACACAGCATAGCAAAATACTAACACTGATATTGATATATTCTAAAGGTACAAATAGAGCAATTTATTATGTGTAGTCAATTTCCACGCAATTAATTACCTCACCATCAACTTTGCATACATAAATATTTATCATAGTGCCTGGCTATTGCCACCTCCAAACCATCAACTGGTTTTAATAACAGGCATATGGGTTTACTAAACTATGAAATCATAATGGGTGTAAACCGGTTCTATTAAGCTAATGGCTAAACCTTAAATCAAAGTTGCAATGCAAATTATTAGTTTTAATAGCATGAACTGTAATTACTTTTCATTACTTGGCAGTCTAGCCATCCCATTTTGTATAGTTAATTTGGAGGTGTAGCTGTATATTCATTCCTGCTTACAATTTGTAGTTCCTCAAGTGTCTGCCTTGTCAGTTATCTCAAGTCTCATATTCTTGAAACTTTACTAATATTTACATTTCTTAATATTAGTTCATAGCAAAAACTTTCATGTAATACTTCAGTTCCCAGTCTGTTTATTTATAGACTCCTTTAATTTATAAATGTTGATGAAATCAGGGTGTCCCAATTCCTACCCAGCCGTTACATTTTAGAAACTTTGCATGGAAACGGATTTGATGTTCACACATGAAGAATGGGGGTTACCAAATATTACAGTATAAACTATAAACCATAGAGTTAGATCACAGTCCAAACCATCTAGTTAGATCACAGTCTAAAAGCTGTGGAGCTAAGTCACAGTCTAAACTATAGAGTTAGATCACAGTATAAGCTATAGAGTTTGATCACAGTCTAACACCAGTATCCTCAGATGTAATTAGAATACCTGCTATCAATTCTACATCTACCCACCAGTTCAATGAAATTTCTGCTTACTGCTGTTTTACATTTAACTTCAATGAATGTCATTTTAATAGCTCATTAGTGTCAAAAGCACGTTCTCATATGCCTCTATTCACTAGCACAGTTCTTAGTACAATACTGTCTGTCTCACTCATTCATAGTCTTCTCAAAATGTCAGTTGACAGATTTTAGGCTACTGTCTTAGGGGTGCAGGCTGTTGTATGCTTTGTTCTAGAAAGTTTTTCTATAGTATAACTTTCGGATTTCCAAATGTAATACCTAATGTTAAAAGCTATTTTCCCAGTATATTACGTTACCAAACATCTTTTTTTTTAAATATTTCCTTTGCAGTCGGTTTAGTTATTGCACATTTTACTACTGTGTAGCTGGGTGTAGCTTTTATCTGTAAATTTATATGACATGTAGACAACTGCAAGAAATTTTAGTAGTTTTTTGTTGACGAAGAGGGTCAATAAAAAGGAAGTTGGACTTCTGTTTTAAAAATGCACGGAATATTACGTACTGGCATGTAGTGCAGAATATTATATAGCATTATTTTATAAGCCAAGAATTGAGCTTTTGCTTGGATTAAAAATAAAAAGTTTAACTTGTTTTCCAATTAGTGCAGTTCCTGACTAGTTCATTTTGTTCAGAGTTTGTTATCTTTCAGCCCTTGCTGCACAATCGTGTTCAGTGAAAGCAAGTGCACCTTTGAATGCTAATGTGTTTAAACTGATCCAGTACCCACTATTAGAGGAGTATTGTTATTATAAGCTAGTGCTTTATTAGAGAAAAGTTATACTAATGTTATTGTTGTTGGGTAATGGCTGCCACTTTATTGCTAAGCTGCCATAATGAGAATTGTCTAGTGGTTTCTATTTTTTTCACTTCTAGTAAAAAAATCTAACGTGAAATTCTAAATGGATTTCACTGGGTTTAGGGAGTGTTTCTTATAAATTGATGCACGGTCTTCTCAAGTTATCTTTGTTGCTGCTATCTTGTTCTTGTTAAAATTTTTTACTGTTCAAATGCCTTGTCTTACTTCAAGCTGTGCTGTCAGAAATGACATAAGGCATTTTCAGACTGCAGGTGCTGCCTACCTTATTATTTTCTTTTTCTTGTATAAATTAAAATGTGATTTGGAGATGATTTGACACATTTTGATGCATGATTTGAGTTCATTAGTCTGAGACACTCCCCAACCTGCCTAGCTTATATTTACACAGACATCATTTTGATTAAACAAAAACTGTCAGCAAAGGAAGTTGCTGTTGCCAGAATAACAATCCTTCCATTGTCTCAAATAAAATATGTTGTCAATTCTAGAATCTAACGGCAACATGAATTCCAACTGCTCTAGCGTAAAGGCTGTCCCTCCAAGTTCTGTACCTTTCTCATTTTAGTCCATTAATTGTAAATATACATTATGTATTTCAAATTTTAAACGCTTTTTGAGATCTTTTTGTTTGTTCATAAGGAACCATTCCTCCTCCTTCACTGCAAGAAGCTTTTCTACATCTTATAATAGACGATGTAAAGTTGGTACATTTAGTACCTTGTACCAACTCTAGAATACTCACCACTAAAACTTATATAAACTTCTGCAAGTTCAAATGCAAAATGCATACTTTTAGAAAATAGCTGTGCAACTTTTATTACATGCATTATTTTATTTCATATCTTAAATTTATGAACCATGAGTTCATTTTTCAAAATGTTTAAATTAAGTGCTCAAAAAATGCAATTAAAATTTTTATTCTTGCACAAATACCCTGGTGCAGTTTGACCACAACCCCAGCTGTTTTGGCAAACACATTTAATGGTTTTTTTATTGACATAGTGGTGAATGAGCTGGTTGTTTTTGGCAGTTGGGTAGACTTGAAGCTTGGCAGCTTTTAAACAATTCTGATTGGCAGGATTTTACACGATAAGTTGATGTTTGTATCTGATTGGCCTAATAATGCATTTGCATTTGAAAATGTAGAGTTTTATTTAAGCTATAATGGTGATATTTTAGAGTTGGCACACACCCCTTTTGGGTTGAGTTTTATAGTCTGTTCCTGCTGTAGTCATCTACAACAACAGTGTATAGGGAAATTATTAGTATTACGAAATCTGTTTTGGCTTACTTTGCTATGCCAGTATTCTGACTTAGTTTTGTTATAATCAACTATGTTGGCAGTTAAAACTGAGGGTGATTTCATCAAAGGTAGACATTGCTGAGGCCTTAGAACATCAAATCAACCAGTGCTGTTACTTGGTTGTATTGTAAAGCAGTAGTGAGAGCATAGCACACTATCACAGTCACTGAGCTGCAATGACAGTATGTAAGGCACGTCAAAACACTAGCCTAGTCTCTGTTAGTATGTAGAGCAGTAGCACAGTTACAGCAGTCACACCACCCCTCTCTATCCTGTCTACCAAGCACAGAGGTTGCAATAATGATAATCATTTCATGATTTAGTTTTAAATCAATGCATACTACTAAATACATTCTCATAGTCTAATGTAATAAATTATAAAAAAGTTGTTTAACATGCACATTACAAATGCATTAGCCTACGCTAACTATAAATTATTTGCTTGTGTATACCCGCACTATTATTTTATTTTAAATTTGTAAAACAGTAGCTTTTTACTCTGTCACATATTCATCTGCATTGGATTTAAATGCACAGCTATTAGCAATAGATAATGTAGAAATTTTGTATAAAAATGAGTATTAGCATGTAGTGCCTTGCATGTGGGTCTATATTGTTTTGACGTGCCTTACATAAGATAATATAATAGAACTGACGAGTTTGGTGTAGCCACTGTCATTGCAGCTCAGTGACTGTGATAGTGTGCTATGCTCTCACTACTGCTTTACAATAAAACCAAGTAACAGCACTGGTTGATTTGATGTTCTAAGGCCTCAGCAATGTCCACCTTTGATGAAATCACCCTCAGTTTTAACTGCCAACATAGTTGATTACAAACTAAGTCAGAATACTGGCATAGCAAAGTAAGCCAAAACAGATTTCGTAATACTAATAATTTCCCTATACACTGTTGTTGTAGATGACTACAGCAGGAACAGACTATAAAACTCAACCCAAAAGGGGTGTGTACCAACTCTAAAATATCACCATTATAGCTTAAATAAAACTCTACATTTTCAAATGCAAATGCATTATTAGGCCAATCAGATACAAACATCAACTTATCGTGTAAAATCCTGCCAATCAGAATTGTTTAAAAGCTGCCAAGCTTCAAGTCTACCCAACTGCCAAAAACAACCAGCTCATTCACCACTATGTCAATAAAAAAACCATTAAATGTGTTTGCCAAAACAGCTGGGGTTGTGGTCAAACTGCACCAGGGTATTTGTGCAAGAATAAAAATTTTAATTGCATTTTTTGAACACTTAATTTAAACATTTTGAAAAATGAACTCATGGTTCATAAGTTTAAGATATGAAATAAAATAATGCATGTAATAAAAGTTGCACAGCTATTTTCTAAAAGTATGCATTTTGCATTTGAACTTGCAGAAGTTTATATAAGTTATAGTGGTGAGTATTCTAGAGTTGGTACAAGGTACTAAATGTACCAAATTTACATCGTCTATTAGATATACAGTTAGTAAAGGTTAGCTCTCTGGTCACTTCATCTACTATACAGCCATGAGTCAAAGCTTTTGCATATCTAGAGAGGAAATAACTGTGAGTTTGGTACATCTCATTTACTCTATTTATGGATCTGTTTTACTATTCACTGAGCCAAGATACAGTCCAGGTAAAGTAAGCCACTCCTGACTCATCCCCACCTATCCCTGCCTATTGTCTGCTGCACTCATCTAGGCTACATCTAACATTCACAGTTCCGAGCTATTTATGTTTCCTAATAAAAGAGCTACCTGTTGTAATAACTTTGAGATAGTATAGTCAGTACACTTTAGGTATACAGTATAGTAAGTAAGTAAACTTCTTCTCACGTGTGTGTATACCTCACAGATTTAAATAGCTAGCATAATGGGGCTGCCACACTACAGTCAAAACGGCCATCTTGAACGCGTTTTCGAGGCTAAGCGTTGACCTCTGTGACGTCACAACTGTCTGATTTCTGAACGCAACTGTCAGTTTTTAGCGATGCGATGAAAGTTCGACATGTTGAACTGTCATCGCTGAAGTTGAGCGATCAGCCAATCACTGACTGGCCAGGTAAACCCTGATTGGTTAAGTGCTTTTACTTTTTCCACGTGCTACTAGCGAGCATTATTATTTGATTTGGTTCTTCGAAAATTATATTAATTTACTTTTAAAATAATTATGATGAAGTTATGTATGAAAGTTTCAATAAATCATGAAAATAAGTATTCATTAGATAAATTTTGCTGAATTTTATCTGCATATTTAGTTTTTCTAATTTGGTTGAATTTTATTAGCGTACTATTTAGTTCTTTAGGCTAGTGAATGAGCTTGAATAAAGCTAAGTAATATCATTAAATAAAGCTAGTAATTTTGAATAATTGAAGCTAGTAAATTAGAATAAAAATAACTAGAAAATCTTATTAAATTATGCTAGTAACTCTCAAAAAATTGCGCTAAATTTAATTGTTGGTTACTGTGGATACTGCAGAAACTGGTTTATGGCATTCCTATTGGTTTAAAAGTTTACTGCGAGACTAGAGACAGTTAGCTTTCATCGTTCGTAGTGAACTGTAGTGTGACCAGCAAAAAGTAGGACGTGACGTTGAAGGTATGCGCGAGCAGCTTTAAAATGGCCGCCACAGTCGAGTTTCGACTGTAGTGTGTCATGGGCATTATGCTGAAAGGGCACATTGTGGTCACATATAGAATATACCCAATAAGTCTGAAATTCTGCCAACTGCATACTCAATTTTTATATATTCACATCCCAGTTCGGTTCTGCATTTAGAAGCAGTAGTGGAGAAATTGAGATAGCATAAGTTCTTTTATTTTATTACAGTTTGGTTTGGGGCAAGGGTTGAACTTCTTGCTACAACACAACTTCTCTTGCACCATTTTTAATCTAGAACACAGGCTTTTCTTAATTACTTCGTTACTGCAAGCCATTTTCTGTTCTGTATATTGATTAGTTGGTCGGCTGATCTCCTTGAACTTTGACCTTAGCTGAACAGAGTTGCTACCCTCTTGTTAAAACTTCGGCAGCTACAAAATTTTCATGTGAATTCCAGAATCTTCATATCATCTGTTTTTACAAATCAATAAGAGATTAACAGTCATAGTATATACTGCAGAGGGAAATAGAAATAAAAACAGCAATAATAGTTGCCAGGGCAGACACAATCTCTGGGCAATGTAATTGACAAGAGCAAATAATTAATTTTGTGTAATTCCAATCATCATCACTTATAATTACATGGGTTGTTGTCACATGCAGCCTATAAATTAGCATTAAAGTTAATTTCTACTTGGAAAATATTCCTCAAACTAATATGCAGCAGGAGTGCCCTTCAAGTATCCTCCTTGATGAACCCTTCGTATGTGATTCATCAAGAATTTATTGATCTCTCTAATAATACGTAGCCTGTTGATGTTTGAAAACTTATAGTAGGGTATCTGATTAGCCACCCCTACTAGCAGGAGCTAGCAGATTTGGTGCTCGTATTGATATAGAAAGTTACTCAATTAATTGTAGATAAAGTGCGGCCCTAGTTTGCATATAGAAAGAGATAACAACTACAGTTAATTGCCAAAAGTAGCATTCACTACAATATAACATCTGCATTAACAGACAGGCTGATAGCTAACAGTTATATTTAGCTGTCTGCAAAATAAAGTAGTAAGGTTGTTCACTGATGAATCAAGCAAGGGGAATTTTATTCCTATTTTTTGTTGATCTAAATTAAAATAGTGCCTCAATGATGTATCGTTTTGTGTTCCAGGTAAAGAATGGGGGATTATTACGTATTGGGGGTTATACCCCACGTGATCGAATGCACTAAGATTCTCTCTAACCAGGTCAACAGCACAGGACCAGATGACTGGTTGTTCGTTACTAATGAAGTCTTGTACTACATCTATCCAGTGTTTATCGGCCTGGCTCTCATATTCACCCTACTCAACAGCATTGTGACTTCCAAAATGGCCACAGATTCTCATGAGTGCTACTTGGCAGCATTTAATGTTCTTTCATTTCTCCTGGTGCTGTGTTCAGCTGCCATTCACCTGCCGACATATGTCCCATTAGAACAGAATCCGTATTACTACTCACTAGACATGTGGCAAGGACTACCTTACGTCATGGTACTAGAGAACTGGTGTTTATACTCGTGCACGTGGCTATTGGCTATGGCAGTGATAGAGCGAGTCGGCCACTCTATGTGTGGTCAGTGGCATGCATCATTTGGTCGTCTTCACGGAATATTGGCCTCGATCCTAATGCTGGTGGTATGTTTTGTATGTTCACTTCCTCAGTATTGGGAGTATGAACTTTCCGAAGTAACAGACCAATATGGCAGCCATAACTGTACCCGGATGGTAGTTGCACCTTTGGACAGTGTAGTTGACACTACAGGGGGATATATCTCACAGTATTACTACTACCACTGGGTGATGGTCATATTCAGTGTGGGGTTGCCTTACCTTGTACTTCCCATAATCCTACCACCAATGTGCTGCAGAAAAATGCACACCTACTCAGCTCTCAGTGGGAATGGGCATATATCAACCTATGCTGATGATCATATTACTAGCAAGGATTATATGAAAGATGAAAAGAATTTCAATCATCTTCTTGGTGTGATTGTTATGATTTATCTGGTACTGTCTGCGCCAAGAAATGCACTCAGAGTGGTACACAATCCACCCTTATTCATGCAGATTTGCGAGAATGACTTACTAGCTGACACTCTCACTATACTATCTGATGTGCTTTTTTATTTCATGTTTTCTATTCTTTTCCTTTTCAATTTATGCTGCTATTCTAAGTTTAGAAGAGCCTTGCATTCACTGCGCTGTACCAGATGCAGGAAATGATGTGGATATTCAACTGAAATGTTTAGAACATCATCATTTTCTAGAAAGAATTTATGGAGATATTTTCCATCAATGCCAGAAAGAGAGCTAATATAATTATTATTGTCTATTGTTAGAGTCAGACATAAATAACTAGCCTCTCTAATAATTATAAGCAACACATCTGGCTAATGGTTTACAGGCTCATAAAAGAAGAATGCACACAATAAACTTTTACTATGAAGAAACCCAGGAAATGGAGATTAGTTAATCTAAATCAAATACATTCATTTATCACTCCCATGTCTATACACCTATTGCTTGACTACATCATTTTCAGCTTATTTATATATTGCATGTATATAGTTCACTTTAAAACATTTTATATCATGTTATGTTTTGTTATGCTGTTACTATTTTTCATTTATTGTAAATATACCATTTGCATCAGTGGTTAGATCACAGTTTATTCATTCTTATACAAGTATGTACAAAGAAAAAAGTCATTCAGAATTTTTACACAACTTTCTAAAATATGAATGTTTAATGTTCGTCAGCAAAATATAATCAAATGGAAAAAAAGAAGGCAACACTAAAACATGACTTACCCAGAAAGCTGAATGTTGGTTGGCTACAAACTTCTCACAACTTACCTCCAGTGTCTGTGCAGCAGAGGTGTTGTTTGTCCTGATAGTAAGCCTGAGGTTTCAATACTTACCTTGCTAAAGAAGGGGTGGTCTGGGAAGGCTCGTTAAATGCAGATTAAACTATAGCTAACATATGTACATACCATTAAGATGCAGAGCTGTGGACTACTAAAATGGTGTGTGTTGACCATGATTCCTAGAGCCACTGGTTTAGCCACTAATACCTACCTCTCCAGGCACCTCTTCCCCTCCTTCCTCTACCACCTCGCCCAGCTCCAACTAAAACCAAAGCAGACATGTATATTTTGCTGAATGGAAACAATACCAAATGGTCTCAGCTATTGGTGACCTACGGAGAAAAGCAGCTACTCACTCATAGAGTTTAAACTTTGCTGTTGAAATCACAGTTTTTTGAAAAGACATAAAAAATCAGGCTTTCAAAATTTCAGCAACTTCGGAGAGCTGTGGGAGTAGCTGCTATAGTGGTGGTAGTGGCTGCAGAAGTGACAGAAAGAGTGGTGGTACTTTGTGGTAATGGAGTAGTAGTAGCAGTAAGAGCGTTGTAAAGATAAAAGACAATAGACTGCAGCAACAAGAATATCGAGGACCCCTTACTCCAAAATAAAAAGCATTATCACATAGCCACCCAAGATATTCATTCAACATATTTCCTCATACTCAGTAAATTCAAAATAATGTAAAAACAGTGTTTAGTGACCAGCTATTTCATAATGCTGAAACCATCATGCCAATAGTGGTATTTAAACCCTTAAATAGAGTCAACTTGCACATCAGTGTAGCGTGAGAAGCCCCTATGCTCTACACTACCAGGAAACAGTCACTATGCTGGAACTGCTGGTACATGTATTGCCAGTTTATACTGATGGCAACTTGAATAGCAATACAGTAATAGTTTATTTGTATGGAGAAAGAAAATGGTCAGCCTTCGTCCGCATGGGCCACTGGATGCTCAAATATAAATGATGATGTAATCACATGCACTTTTCAGATCAGAGAAATCCTAATGCCAGAGGACTGATGACCTGCGATGGCTAAATGAGTAACAAAGAACACAAATTGAAGCTATAATTTCATTGTGAGTTTCCACTATGCAGTGTTTGTGATTTGCTATTCACCAAACACCCAACATATTGCAAGTGCCTTTGGCAATATTATATACAATTAGCCATAAGGTCTATTAAATTACAGCTTGTCAATTTACTGACTATCATGAATATTGGCCCACTTGTCAGGAATAAAATATAATAGCATGTTTATTGAATCTAACAGTTAGGGTGATGCCACACAGCGGCATCTAATTGGATTAGTATGAACATCCCGGCTTCAGAGATGATTCAAACAATGACGCCAGGGCAATGGCCTTAGTTCCCAGGTTGAAACTACTGACATATGGGGCTAGAGGTCTACCCCCTGCAACTTGTATTAGGTTTGAAAGAGGGAGAGGTAGTTGTTTATATCTGTAGATAGGAAACATATCATGATATGTTTGTGTAAGGAGTGAGAGTAACGGCAGCAGGGCAGCATACTGGCTGCCAGAGTTTTGATATGAACACTGATGAGGCCACCCACCTCTATCATGTCTGGTGGCCAGTTATGCCAGCTAATCACAGTTCCGTATAAACACAGATACAACAGAATCTACAGCCAACTACAGAGTCTACTCAATTCGTGAAACTGATGGGTTACCAAATTTAAATCCAGATTCTCAGTTGAAACCAACACTACACTGAGTTTATCTCCACAAAACCCGCGTTATTTATGATCTGGACTATTGGTGAAACACAATGCTACCTCCATAGCTCACGGATCCATTTCTCATAAACTTCCATAAGGCTTAAACCCCCTTTTGTGTGTATAGGAACAAAATTGGTGAGTTAAATCTGGTATTCTACTAATCACAAATCGGCAGCTTAGTGAGATATAGAGAGAACACTGTATTATAGTTTCCCAGTAACAACCTTTACTTATGGGAAGCCTGATATTTTCAAAACTGCTACATTCATTGCCTACAGTTTCCACAAACATTTACCTACCCTTCAAATAAACATACGCAAGTATCTGATCCAAAAACAAAGTTAGCGAGTATGTGTGAGATGGACTCCATGCTGACTACACAGTGGTAGACTATGGAAACAGTTTCCAAACATAACTTTGCCTCACCAAAGTGACATTCAACAACACAGCTCATCACCATTATGATGTGCTGTGATTGCTTTCTCAGAGCCAAAGTATGCATAGATTGACGGCTCCATGCCACAACAAGCTCTGTAACAAGACTTTGGACTGTGGGTCCATGTTTTCCACATCATGTATTTGACCCTTGATACTGACAGGCTATTTATTAGCTCATACAGAGCCAATGAAAATATTATGCTACTGATTTGATGAGAAAGAATGAATAATTAGCATCCCTCCCAACTTGCTAGTGTAGCACCACCACACTGCATACACTATATTTTTGCAGTCAGACTGGGAAGAAAAATTGACAAATGCCAACTCCATTGTTTATTAGAGACTGTTCTTAGTTTGGAAAGAAACTCTGATGTTTCTGTGTGCAGCTGATAATAGTATGATATACCTGAGAGAGAGTAGGATATACCTGAGAGAGAGTAGGATATACCTGAGAGAGTATGATATACCTGAGAGAGTATGATATACCTGAGAGAGTATGATATACCTGAGAGAGTATGATATACCTGAGAGAGAGAGAGTATGATATACCTGAGAGAGAGAGTATGATACACCTGAGAGAGAGCATGATATACCTGAGAGTATGATATACCTGAGAGTATGATATACCTGACAGAGTATGATATACCTGAGAGAGAGTATGATATACCTGAGAGAGAGAGTAGGATATACCTGACAGAGTATGATATACCTGACAGAGTATGATATACCTGAGAGAGTATGATATACCTGAGGGAGTATGATATACCTGAGGGAGTATGATATACCTGAGAGAGTATGATATACCTGAGAGAGAGTATAATATGTGTACCTGGAGCAGATCCTGCCTTGGAGCTAAACTTTCCAGTAGGGGGCGCATACATGACCCTGTCCATGTGAGCGGCGCCAACTTTTGCTGCTTTAGGAGTTGTTTTGTTGGAATCGAGAGACGGGCGTTTAGTTGCCACGGCAACAGGCTCGGCAGCGGAAGGTTTCCAGGAGAGTTTCACCTGCACCTTGTAGCTGGGAGGAACGTGCATGAGGTCCTTGATAATCTGCTGAATGTTGGTGGTGGTCTTGTACGCTGCCAGCTTCACCTTGTCCTGTCAGCGGCAGCAGGAGATGATAATGACTCAGTTTAATAATATACCAGGAAAAGCACCAACTCATAACTTTAGCATGGGCTACGTGGTGTCCAGCAGAATTTGAACTACTGAAACTAAAGCTAATATTTCTCATGTTAAGGACTTGAGCTACAGAACTGATGCTATGAGGTTCTACTGCACATATGGTACGTCACAGAGGTGTCCCTGTAGTTTAGACAGGTACCCTGAGACCACTCTGTGTCTACTTATTCTACCATCATATTCTCTTAAACAAGACATCTAAAGACTACGCTGACACTATACTACAGCTGATTGATAGGGTGAGACACTGGTAACTGATGGCAATCTACTCACTACAAAACATCACAGTGTGGGCAACACACACACACATGGTGAGTGAAAGTAACTACACCGTGATACATGAGGTGTGATCCCTCAACCCCTTCTCTCTACACTCATGTGACAGAACCCCTTACAAATTCTGTCTACACTCCTGTGACAGAGCCCCATTTTGCCAACACCTATGCAGCTCGAACTCTCTACTTGTGCTCATAGATATATAGTTATACTGTCTACACAGATATTAGCACCAAATAAATTGCAAACCTCATCAGACTGGAGTTTCTCCGGCTTCTTGCCTTGAAGGTCAGTCTTGAGCTGCTTGATGTAGGAGGCAACTCCCCGGGCGAAATATTGCAACCTGTTGGATAATCAATCAGTCACGATTATAGTGTAGCTGTACACAATACAGTGCTTCCTCTGTATCTCACAGATCTCACAAAACTCCATTGGTCATGAGAAGGGCTTGGACCCCCACTTATGTATGCGTGCATAGGGACAAAATGGCCAACTTAAACTGATCCATAAAGTAAATCTAGTATTCTACTATGTCACGAATTGAGGTTTCGGGACTCCTAGCTTAGTGAGATACGGAGGGAGCACACAGTGGAAACACGCCATGAACACAACTACTTGCTACATGGAAAGTATGATGTCCACAGATCAAACAACCTCAGGACGGACATCATGCTATCACAATCATAATTTCTAACAATTACAACAAATAGTAAAACACATTATTTGACCCTTGAACTAGCTTTGCTGCCAGTCTACCTCATCTTGAAGTCTTTCATCCTTTCCGTCACCTCCGCGTTGTCTGCGGCCGAGAGGAACTCTGGACATTTCTTTCCGAGGTGGTGGAGAGTGAAGAGGAGACACTCTACGTAGGAGAACTGCAGGGCGGGGGCCTCACCCGCACCCTCCGACTTCTCCACATCCACAACTTCTGGCGGAGGTATAGGCATGTACTCCTGCAACATGACAAGTAGACAACGTTGGTGGACAGAGCTTTCTGAGCTTAAGGTCACGTCTAGATAAAAGTTAGATAAAAGGTCACATCACCTATTACTGATGACCACCTTGGACAAAAATATCTCCTCCTATCACTGTTTCTCAAAAAGTTAATGCTTATAGAATGATTTTCAGCACTGCCTCTACATTAAAATTAATTTTATAATTTGATTTTTAATAAAAAATTAAGAAACTGAGCTACTCAACTTAGCTAAGAAATTACCACTCTGTTATTCACATTTTCCCGACTACAATAAACCTAATATGCACCAAAACTTAAGTTTTTGAGCCATATGGTTGAGGAATGAGTTAATCAACTATCATGATGCTGTTGTGACAGCAAGAATAGTGACTTGTTTGTAATGACAGAATGAAAATCTAAATTTTTAGAAGTTGGATTAAAAAGTTTATACATGCAATATTTTCAGCTGTCAAACAAGGAAGCTACAAGCATTTAAAGCTCAAAAATATAGTGTCTAAATATAGAACTATTCAGTAGCTGCAGGCTGCCAGAATAACCTGGCAGCATTTCACACCACACTGTGAGCAGCACACTTCAGCTAGCCTACTTTATGTTCACAGCTGGTGTGGGAAATGCACAGTACAGCATAATAGGCAGCAGTGATTTAATAGAGGAGATGTGGAGATAACAGAGTTGGCATCTCTATGCTGACACTAGTTTATGAGCCAAACAGTCCAGTGTGTAGTAACACAGCCATGTTATTATATTATCTGATGAAATACTTGGAGTAGATCTTGTACAGCACATCATATTATATGCACTGGCTAACTGAACATGACTACAATGTCTACATCACTATATTATCTAGCCTACATTACTATATCTACACGACATAATATATTAATACACTACAAGATCTACACTACAACACATTGCCCACACAATCGAATCATATAACAGTAATATAAGAATATAGTCTCGCAGCAATATAAAAATATAGCGAGACAGTAATATAAGAACATATTAATATAAAAATATAGCAATATAACATTCCAACAATTTAAGACTATACTAATATAATAATACCGAGTAATATAGTAATATAAGAACATAGTAATATAAGAATATAGTAATATAGGAATATAGTAACACAGTAATATAGTAATATAAGAATATAGTAACATAGTAATACCGTAATATAATAACATAGTGCTACAGTAATATAAGAATATAGTAATACAGTAACATAAGAATATAGTAATATAAGAATATAGTAATATAAGAATATAGTAATACAGTAATAGAATAATACAGTAATATAATAATACAGTAATATAAGAATATAGTAATATAAGAATATAGTAATATAATAATATAGTAATATAACACAGACAGATATCAACAGCACAGTCCAACACCAACCAGCTGCACCTCTCCACTACACACCACTAAGACAGTGAAGGAAGAAGATGACTAACCTTGATAGCTGTGTACAGGTTGGCCAGTTTCTCAGGCAGGTTCTCCAGCTCAGGGCACCACTGTGCCATGTCAGCCAGCTGTTTGAGCACCTCCAGCTTGGTGTCCTCTCCCTCCTCCATGTTGGCTACACTGGCTATCTTACCAACCACTTGGTCCATGTAGTAAGACATAAACTTCGTTGAGTGGACATTTTTCTGCAAAGCAAACAATATTATGGAATTGTCTTCTAAATATACTTGTAGATTCATGAGAAAACAACTACTAGTACTTTTCATTGAAGCTTTTTAATATAGTGCTCCCTCCATATCTCACTAAGCTGCGTGTCCCAAAACCTCAATTCGTTACAGAGTAGAATACCAATTTAACTCACGGATCTGTTAAATTCTGCCATTTTGTCCTTATACACACATACATAAACCCCAAAATGGAAAACTAAGCCCTTCTCAGGACCTATAGAATTTTTAAAGAAATGTAACCATGAGATATAGAGGGAGCACTGTACTAGTGAACAAGCAGGTAACTGTCACAACAGCTGTTACTACAATGTACAAAGGTAGAGGGTATACTCACAGAGAACATTGGGATAGCTTGCTGGGTACAGGATACAATCCTATCTACACAATCAGAGTCTTGGGCCTGTGTGAACAGAAGTAGTAATGTAGGACAGACAACTACCAACAATATAAAGTGCACAACATGTGACATAGCATTAAAATAGTAATTCAGTAAAGATAACTGGCTAATAGTGTAAATGAGCAGTAAAACATCATAAATACTAGTAATATAGTTTTAATAAATAAGAATATAGAGCTAATAACTAGTAATATAGTGCTAATAACTAGTAATATAGTGCTAATAACTAGTAATATAGAGCTAATAACTAGTAATATAGTGCTAATAACTAGTAATATAGTGCTAATAACTAGTAATATACTGGTAATAACTAGTAATATAGTGCTAATAACTAGTAATATACTGGTAATAACTAGTAATATAGTGCTAATAACTAGTAATATACTGGTAATAACTAGTAATATACTGGTAATAACTAGTAATATAGTGCTAATAACTAGTAATATACTGGTAATAACTAGTAATATAGTGCTAATAACTAGTAATATAGTGCTAATAACTAGTAATATAGTGCTAATAACTAGTAATATAGTGCTAATAACTAGTAATATAGAGCTAATAACTAGTAATATAGTGCTAATAACTAGTAATATAGTGCTAATAACTAGTAATATACTGGTAATAACTAGTAATATAGTGCTAATAACTAGTAATATAGTGCTAATAACTAGTAATATAGTGCTAATAACTAGTAATATACTGGTAATAACTAGTAATATAGTGCTAATAACTAGTAATATACTGGTAATAACTAGTAATATAGTGCTAATAACTAGTAATATACTGGTAATAACTAGTAATATACTGGTAATAACTAGTAATATAGTGCTAATAACTAGTAATATACTGGTAATAACTAGTAATATAGTGCTAATAACTAGTAATATAGTGCTAATAACTAGTAATATAGTGCTAATAACTAGTAATATAGTGCTAATAACTAGTAATATAGTGCTAATAACTAGTAATATACTGGTAATAACTAGTAATATAGTGCTAATAACTAGTAATATAGAGCTAATAACTAGTAATATAGTGCTAATAACTAGTAATATAGTGCTAATAACTAGTAATATAGTGCTAATAACTAGTAATATACTGGTAATAACTAGTAATATAGTGCTAATAACTAGTAATATAGTGCTAATAACTAGTAATATAGTGCTAATAACTAGTAATATAGTGCTAATAACTAGTAATATAGTGCTAATAACTAGTAATATAGTGCTAATAACTAGTAATATAAAGCTAATAACTAGTAATATAGTGCTAATAACTAGTAATATAGTGCTAATAACTAGTAATATAGTGCTAATAACTAGTAATATAAAGCTAATAAATAGTAATATGATTTGAAGAGTTATTATAAAGTAAAAGAATGGCCATGATGACTGAATAATACCGAATGATTGGTTGAAAAGCAAAACAGTCTAGAGCCGTCTGCTTATTATGCAATCATTTTTATCAGGTGAAATAAATTATTATAGAAGCTGAAAGGTAAAAATTCAAACAGAACTTTTCTATAGCACAATTTGAATAACAAATCAAAGTAACAATCTTGCAATACCTCAAAGTCGGAATCAAATCCAGCTTGCTGTGATATAATATCTACGAGGTGTTGTCTCCCCACCAGGGTCTGCATGCACTTTAACCCGGAGAGGATAGTCATGAACATGAGGAACTCATCAGCAGTCACGTCTTGCAGGACCTGGTGCAGAGACAGGCAGCAGTTATTTGCGAGTTTTCTCGTAAATATACATAAACAAAATTGACATGTAAAAACGCTTTAATAAAGGAGTAAACAGTTTAGTTATCCAACACAAGAGAACTGACAAAGCAAACTACCAGTATTATAATAGAAGAAAAATGAACAACTTTTGTAAATATACGAATAAGCAAATCACTAAGATATTGTTCTGTCACATCTAAATGAACATGATTCCAGTTATGTTCATCCAAAGTTTTCTTACAGTGTTGTGTAACTACTTTTGGTAAAATATATAAATTTTACTTAATTTAGTCCACACTGGAAATCTTCAGTCTTTAGCTATTTTTCACAATTTAGTTGCCAATTTATACGGGTTTCGCCCAAAACTAACAAAATATTAATACATACAACGAAATAATTGAGATTATTTTTAATTTTGCTTGATTTGCTATCTTTTTTCCTAATTACGAGTAATTAGTTAATAATTTAGATTTGCAGACCTTCACGGGTTTTTCGTGATGGTCCACAACTCCAAATTATCTGAATAATTAAGAAAAACATGGCAAATTAAGCAAAATTAAAAAGAACCTTGATTTGGATTTATTAATATTTTGTTAGTTTTGGGCAAAACCCTGTATAAATTGGCAGCTAAATTGTGAAAAATAGCTAAAACTTGAAATTTCGAGTGCGTACTAAATTAAGTAAGATGGCTCATAAATTTTTATAAACCAATAATAATAATGCAAATCACCTTTTTAGATTCCTCTACAATAAACTCCTCAATCTTGGCAGACACCAAATCTTCTCCTAAAGACTTGAGTCTCACTGACAGGAACTTGATTGCCTTCTCTCTAACCGTGTCATCACCGTTGATAATCTGAGTGAATATGCCCTGCAGAGCACCTGCAAACACATGAGCTGATGTGTCAACGTATTACACCACAGTTATAGCATATCTAGTATTTAGGTGTGACCAGGGAACTATTGCAATAGGTATAATTATTATCTTCATAATGTAATAATCTGCCTAGAGAGATTACGACTTTGGTGTGCAACGTTACAAAATTAAAAACATTGCTTTTTTCACTATAATGGAGAATAGTCCGTAAACACTGCATACTTTTTGAATAATTTGATCAAACTGATGGCTAAATGGAAAGTAACTAAAAGTATCATTCTATACCCAACAGAAAAGAATCCGCATTGAGATCACCAGTTCATTTGGTGATAGGTTACTATAGCCTGAGCTTTGTTAACTTAGAATGTACAAGTCGATGGGGGTGTGAGCTTACAGAGCTTACAAGTGGAAACTACTAACCCTTGATGTCACTCCTCATGAGATTGAGCAATGCAATCTGAACTAGGTTGTGCTCGGTGCTGTCATCGGTCTGTAGCAGCTGAGTCAAAACGTCGGCAATCCTAGGCAAGTTTTCAGGAGACTCTTTACAAATGGACGGTAAATCTTTGATTGCTTGCTTTCTAATCTGCTCACAACAAACAGGTTGGTGGGTGTTTAAACACATTCAGTAATAACTAAATATCCGTTCACTAAGGCTAGAACCTTATTTGATAAACATTGCAAATAGGAAACACTAAACACAGGTTGTAAGATGCTATAGCACATTAGTACGATAAGTAAAACTCTGCCTTTACTGCCATTGTAAGGGTTCAAACTTTACTGCAAATTAAGAGATAGTTTTGTGCTTGGTAAATCACAAAATATTTGAATCAAAACAGTTTAATTCAAAATTGATTTGATTAAGTGGTTTGACATAAGCAGTAAATATAGATGTAGATATATTATTCCACTCATTCTGTATTATCGCATATACTCAGTACCATTTTAACTTGGATTTAATTTTAGTGAACAGTTGTTAGACTTAGAGCTTACATTAACATCTTCATCTTCGCAGAGATCAAGTTGGGCGTTCATTGCTTTCTCCATATGCTGGGGAAAATATTTGAAGAACCTTGAGATAAGCTGTGAAGCCAACCTTTTCTCTTTGGCATCACCTTTAACTGATGCTATGATAGCAAGAAACCCCGCTTCATGCTAGAAAAAAAAACAATTTCTATTTACTGAAGTGAATATCAATATTGCTAAAGAACTTTCTTAAGCAAATCTTGAGTCCTTACATAGTATTTGTTACAATCACAAGGACAATCATAATCATGATTTATGACTATTAACTAAAGCAATGTCATTATAAATATTTTGACAAATCAAATTCAATATGAAAAGGATCACGACCACGATGTTTGGGGAAATTCTAGCGTGGCGAACTTGAACTTACTTCTCCAGCTTTGTCTTTAGCATCACTAAGCACTTCATAATACTGATATAGTTCTTCAAGTGTTGCCATTTCGTGGATTTAAGCTTTTCTAAGAGTCAAATTACAAGCGTTGATTTTCACACTAAAAATGCCGCCTAAATTTTAATTTATACAACTATTACTATTAGTATTAGATTTAGAGTTATTAATAATAGTTGTTCGAGAAGAAAACGCAATATTTTTCTCTCGGTTAGTTGATGCTTCAATACGAAGGTAGCGCTAGCTCTGTTGGACTTTATACGTAAAGTAACTCATCTTAAAATCTGAAGTTATTTTTACCTACGGAAAATTCATTTAGCTAATACTAAGCTCTCGATCAATACTGAATGCGAGATAACGAGGCGGTGAAAAGGACAGCCGGCAGATAAAATGGCTATTCTCCGCCCATTGATGACCTAATTGCCAGATGTCAATCATTTCAAGCTTCCGCTGATGTTCGCGGTAGATATTACTAAGCCTTTTTCTGTATTTTATAATATTTTTGACACAAATTTCTGAAGGGACCGTATATGAACCCCTTCAGTGTTGTGTCGCCATATTTAGCCGCATTTAACCGATATTTACTGAAGAGTTATTATTCATATTATGAAGGTAATTTATCCCTACTTTCTCACTTTTGTAATCGCTTTGATTTTTGTTTTTGTACGTTTCTCACGCACCGGCTCGCACCTCACAGCCACTGGCTCACAGTTAATGTCGTAGTAATTATCTGTGCGTTTTAGCTTAGGTTTCCAATTTGAAGTTATAAGAAAATGCTGTAATTATGTTTTTAATTTGTTGTAATGATGATGCACTTACTAGCTTAGCCTCACTTACTCTTACTTTTAGTTTTACTGTTAGCATCAACTTCAAGTTCCATTCTGATTCTCATTCTGATTCATAAGCTCAAAGTGAAAGTCAAACTCAAACTGAACAGCTCAACATGAATATAAACTTGTAATCAATAGCAACACTATCACCATCACATCAGCATTATTTATTATGAGAATTATAAATACTAATAGTAATAGTAATACTAATACTAATAGCAATTTCAATAGTCAATTCATTTTTTGCGGCGGTTTGTGTTACACTTACAGTTACTCTTACACTCTTAGTCTTACTACCCTTACCGTTAGCGTTACTGTTAGTGTCAGTGTTAGTAAATGTAATACTAATACAGTAATGAGTAATAGTATAACTGTAAGTTATGAATGTAAGTATAACTGTCTATAAGTGTTATTTGAATCACAAGTGCAATGCTTAAGCTAATGGCTAATGGTAATAGACTTACTCTAAGATTAGTAGTAGTAATAGTAACACCAATAGGCAATAACTATACATAATAATAAGTAAGTGTAATAACTAGTGATATTATAATTATAGTAGCTCATATATACTTATTAGGTATAGGTATAGTAATGCTAGTACTAGACTACTGGTACAGTAATAGTAGTTGTAGTAGTACGTTTATTTCTAGTTATTGATTATTTTAATAACAGTAAAGGCCTAATTACTGAAATATCATTATTTTGGTAAATACCAGGATAGTAGCCCAACATCCTTATTTTAATTTAGGTAAAAGTTAAAGCAAATTAAAGTTCAAAATTGTTAAATCTGTTGTGTTGTTGGTGTCAGTCAGCAATTAGACTGAGCCTTGCATTGTAAATAGACGTTGTTGGTTTTGTTGTCACAGTAGATTTGGAATCACACTTGCCAATTTTGACTTAGCTGTTCTAGTTAGATCTTAATTAAACTCTCCACTGCGACTTTTAGTTCACTCATACTCATTTTGATAACTCTCTGTTTCTGCTCACCTGAATGATTTGCTGAAGTTTTTGTTGATGAAAATTAGGCAAGGACCTAAATCAATTCTCAAAATATTAACCAATTTATCTCAGTTGCAGCATGAATATGATTTACACTGGCATGTATTAGTGTGAAATTGAGACCATCATTGTGATTTTCATGGTGGCCATTAATGTGTGCAACACCTGAAAAATTGAGTTTTGTTTTGTAAAGCGTAGTTTTTACTTCATTGATTTATAAGTTGATCTCTGGATTGTTGAGTATTATATTATAATAAAAATATGATTAGGATAATCAATAAGTTACTCAGGCAATCATAGTACAACTCTGTAAATTTCAATTGGGGCTGTTGCTAAAACGTATTGAAAAACTTTTTAGAATTATTACACTTGATGCAGAATGTTTTGAATAATGCCAGCAGTTGGTAAATATTTTATTATTTCACTGTAGTTGTTGACTAGCTAGTAATCTATTTGGTATTAGCCAGGTCTTCTAGTTACTGAAAATGGGTAAAAGTATTTTCATACTCCAATATGAGTTTACAATAAGAAATGCAAAGGCCCAAGCACAGATAAGGAGTGATTAATCCTATTTGAATCATGTTAATATTCACATTGACATCATTAGATATTCACTGCACGAGAGTGATTGGTAAGGTGGCACGTAGGCTTAACTGACACTTAGGAGCAGTAGTGGAGAAATTGAGATAGTTTAAGTTCTATAAATTTTGGTGTGGGGCACAGGTTGAAATTCTTTTGCTACATTTCTAATCTAGAACACAGGCTTTTCTCAATTCCCCCATTACTGCACCTACCTCTAACTGAAAGTTAATGTTATTCAGTGCTCATCATTCCAGTTCATTTCTCACAATTTTTTTGTAGGACGAGATGAGTGGCACTACAACCACTGAGCAGAACCCACCCCAAACCAACGGGGAGCAGGCTGAAGTAGCCGAGACCAAACCAGTCAGCGCTGAGATGAAGGTAATTCGCAGTCAGTTTTGATCACGTGATGGTCTAACTGTATTACATTATGAGGGAGATGGCGCCACCAAACTTTTGATTGGTCGAACAGGGGGGCGGCTACTAGTTAAGTACAGGTTGATGTGAACTAATCATCTAAAAGCTGATGGACTTTTCATATCATCTCTATCAAAAATATCCCCCAAATCCACAAGACAGCCCGCTCACTTTCTACAGCAGCAGTTAAAACTCAAAACGTTCTACTTTTATTAGCTCCAGCACCTAGTGGTACCTTACAACATGTAGCCTTAGGACTTTGCATTCCAACTCCCCGATTCGTAAGAATAACGATCCACCCTTCACCTCCAACTTAGTTGCTGAATCACAATTTAAAAGGAACCTTTACATATACTACCCATTCGTTCTCAGCATATGCTTGCAGTACATAACAGTCTCAGCATATGACATTGCAGACAATAACATCATGATTTCACCACCTTGTCCTACTTCAACTCGTCTGCCCTACATATAAACTTGATTAGAAGTTTCAACAAGAATATGCTTATAATCTGCCCTTCTTTGTAAGGCCTGTTATTTCCTTATACAAACCGACTGGTGATAATGTAAAATTTCTTGTTTACTAAATTCCTGCCTGGTCACGTGACATGCCCGCGATTACCACAGCTGAATATCTCTTGAGTATTTAATCGCACCTTTGACAGTATGCGGTGTGCGTACTCGAGCGTATCTCAAGGCCGCGAAGTGTACACACGAAGCGTTAGTTACTAGGCTGTAGACACGCAGAACTAGGCACATATGAGCCCATTATTGATCTACTTCGTTAGTCTTGGCAAACATTCAGTAATGCTACTATGTTATTTTATAAATTATATATTAATTGTTAGTATCTACTGACCTTTCCCTTCACTCCCTCTAGAGCATCCTTTTGTCACTGGAAGTTAGATGAATGATATAGTTTACTTGCTCTTCCGATTAGTAAGAATCTTGTAGTTTAATGTGATGCTCTAACTAATTGTGTGTGCATTAGGGAATGTGGTAACTAAACCACATGCAGTATTGCTTTTTGCAGCTATAACAGGTATCATAATATTTCTGTATAAAATAATTACAAAGTTATGTATACAATCATTTTCAATTTACCTTTCATATTGTTTGAAATACGGAATAAGCACATCCTTGTAAACTTATTTTAAAACGTTTTGCTGAAGTTTGGCTCATGCCCAGCTTATATGCATTCCACACTCTGTCTAGCATCTCACTTTCACTGGTGTTTAGGGCCAACCTGGACCCTCCGAGACTCTGTCTCCTGGTATGAAGAGAGTTCCACCGCAGCAGCAGCCCCAGCAGTCCAGTCCTCGAGGAGGTGGAGGAGGAATGGAAAGGCCCCAGCAACACCAGCAGGGGGTGAGTTTCAATTAGTACTTTAGTAGTTGTTCTCCTCTCTATTGAGCATTGTGTCCTTTTATAATCTTTTCATATCTAGACAGCTTTTTTGATACAAATCTAAAGGGATAATGGTCCAGCTTTCTATGTAGTCAAGGTGCTATATAAAGCATTCTTACTTAGATTATAAAATCTTACAGCTGGTAATATACTGCAGAAAGTTTAGTATTCAAGGTCAGTTTAGGGTTTAACAACTGTCTGCTCCTAGTACTGCAGTTCACTATCTGATTACAACTCATATTGACAGCAGAATCTGACTAAGTCACTAACTAAAATACTCACTGAGTACAAACTGCTAGTTGACTAATACTTACTGCTAGTTGACTAATACTGTTAGTTAGTTAGCTACTAGCTGCTCATACGCGTCCCTTACTCTACATAACTGTGTAAGTCATATAAATGTAGTTATGAATCCTCAGCAGGGTGGACCTATGAGAATAACCAGGGGTCCTCCCCCTCAGCATAACTGGGGTGGGCCTCCATCGCAGTTCCAGCCCAGACAACCTGCTGCTAGAAACTACAACAACGAGATGGGCGCTGCTTACGGCAGCTACACGGTGAGTTATAAGTCTCTATAAGCATCTATAAACTTCTATAAGCATCTGTAAACTCCTATAAGCATGTGTACACTTTAAGGGTCAGTGGTCTGGTTGGTCAGGTAGAATTGCCTCATTTCTGATTATCTAAAGGAGCTGAAATATCAAATAATCCTTCCAATTTCATTAGTAATTAGAAGTAAAATCTTGAGGACTTGCTTGTAGCTCCCGTGAAGTCTTATGGTCCGTGTGCTTAATTCCAACTGTATTTTCTCAAGTTTCAAAATGGCTCTACTCTAAGGAATCTGAGATTTATCTTCCCTTATTATTTGCAGGGCCGTAACTCCTACAACCAGGGGCCAGAAAACCTGAGCAAGACCAACCTGTACATCAGGGGGCTGACTCCTAACACCACCGACCAGGACCTGCTCAACCTCTGCTCCAACTATGGTAGTATCGTATCTACTAAGGCTATAGTAGACCCAATGAGCGGCAAGTGCAAAGGTGAGAAAGCTTTTGTAAAACAGTTACACATGTTGTCTTGTATAATGCATGTGGTTATATTGTTTGAATTTATAACTGTTTATATTCTGTGAATTATAGTGAATTTTAAAAGTGCCTGTAATTTATTGAGCCACTGTTTAAATGTGAATTATTGTTGGGAGCTTTCACTGCCGATCAGTTTGTGATTGTTTGACCATACAAGCATGAATTTCTGCATCCAGGTTATGGGTTTGTGGACTTTGAGCACCCTGGGGACGCGGAGAAGGCCACCCAAGCTTTAAGTTCTGCTGGCATACAGGCACAGATGGCTAAAGTGAGCAAGGTCAGTCATCTTCTAGTTAATCTCCAGAGGTGAACATCACTTCCTACTTTAGAGTTGCAGCGCAGAACTTTCTAATATTTTCTACATTATCTCTCTGGGACATGAAAAGAATAACAGTAACTGTTTCTGTTGAGCTTTTTTCTCATTGGCAAAGGAGAGTTTTTTTATGTTTCTAAAAAGTATCAATTATCCAAGAAATTAAATTGATACCTACCGAAAGTAAAGAATAATAATGAATTTCAATAGTATCGTTATGCCATTGGCCCCATCACTGCAGACTTCATTCCAATGCAATTTTGTACATTTTGACGTGATAATCCAAACTCGACTCACTCTGACGTTATGGCAATGCTGTTTGTGTTGACAGCAAGAGCAGGATCCCACCAACCTCTACATCGCCAACCTGCCGGACTACGTTGACGAGAACTACCTGGAGACGATGACGCGACCTTTTGGTACTGTCGTCAGCACCAGAGTGCTCCGTGACAATAGTGAGTCATTATACTACTTCCTTGTTATCTCCACCTATATTGGTGATGTCATCTCTAATTTTGATGATGTCATGTCTACTTTTGATGATGTCCGCTACTTTTATTAATAGTTGCAAGAATATTTTCACTGTAATCATGTACTGTTAAAAACATTACATTCTTCTACAATTAAATCCACATAATTGTTAATAAAAATAGTTCAAATACAGTATTTCAGTTTTTTTCCTGGAAATATGATCACTATTTTAAAGCTCAATTTATTCTAGTCATATTACTATAACCTGAAAACTTTTTGAGAGCCAATTCTGTAATATAGCAGGGAGTAGTCTTCACTTTTTGCACCTGCACTACTTGTGCTGCTCTTAATTTCTACCTTTTCAAGTTTTGCTTTGCTGTTTGATTTTACATTTTTCTTGTGCATTTTGTCTTAAAAAGCAATGGTTTGATTTGTCTTCATTGGCTGTAATGCTTTTTAATATTTGCACTGGGATTGTTGTCTTTTAACCATCCAGCTATTAGTGTTACACCACCTCTAACCAAGATAAAATACTAAATGGAACTTAGAAAAGCATTAATCGGTCAAAATTTTTGGATTGGCCTCTGACAAATTCTATTTTAGTTTCTAAGTTTGCCAAATTATTAGTCTTTTATGCTTTCTAATTCCTAGTATAGATTAATTTGTTTGTGTAGTTTTATTTAACCCAAAGATTCATATCTAAACATCTGTGTGAGGAGTTAACATTTTATACCATGTAATTTTATTTCTAGCCGTAAGATTAATCTGTAGAGGAAGCAATGCTCTTTCAGTAGTTGTCTTCTGCCAACTAATATTAGCTCTTGACAGCATTATTCACTGCTGAGTTGTTCTACTCTGTGATTGCCAAGTAATGTGTGACTCACATACCCTGCTTGCTAGCACACCGCTTTAGCTCATCCGTAGCTTTTTCTTTTCTTCCCCCACTGAAACAGACGAGTATTCTCCGTCAGGTTCTCAGTCTAGAGGCGTGGGATTCTGCCGCATGGAGACGAGAGAGATGTGCGAGAAGATCATCCACTCGCTGAACAAGAAGGTGCTGCCGGCCAGCCAGGAGCCGCTGCTCATCAAGTTCGCTGACTCTGGGAACAAGAAGAAGAGAGACATCAGAAATCAGCACATGATGGGCGGCTACGACGGTGGAATGCAGCACGGGTGAGTAGCACCCCCCCCACCTGTGTGGCTGTCACTATTGGCAGATATTTTTTGTTCTTTGGGCTATTCTATTTTTTTTAAGCAGAAGCCGATTTCTTGTTCAGTTTTTATTGTAATAAACTCCTGTGTCTTATGCTGGTTGTACTCTGTAATACTTAGTGCTTCGTTTCTTGAAAATGTTTTGTATGCTATTATGCTGGACAGTAAAGGAGAGAATTGGTTTTACAGGCCGATGGGACACCAGATCATGGGCCAAGGCAGCATGAACTTAACACCGCGTGGCTACTCTATTCCAGGCAGCAGCAACCAGAGTCAGTATATGCAAGGAGCTGGAGCAGGTAACTGGGGTGAGTAGCTCTCCAGCTGGTCTTCACTCTCAATCAGTTGTGTCTAGTTTAGAGTTACAGGTATACTACTTTGAGCATGCTACTACTTCCCGTTGTGGCAAAGAAATTGAAAATAAAACAAATAAGTATTTATAATGTAATAGTTGTACTCCCATTAAATGGCGTTTGTCGGTTCAAGGACATTCCAAGGTAACATCACAGCAGGTTAGCTTTGTGGCTCGAGGTTTAAATTTCATTCTAATCCTAGAAACTAAAGCCCAGAGTTTAAACTCAAACTTGTATGCTGACTCTGTGGTAATCAGCTGACAGCTCAAGCCATAACCCCTGTGACCTTTTGTCAGCATTCTCTATAGTCTATAGCAACAGGGCTGGTTCTATATCACTCTTCAATAATCTTGAGAAACATGTAAACCTTTCTTTCACCAAATGCTCTTTTAAATCTCGATTGTTATTTAGGTGAATGGTTAATTGTTACTTTTTCTTGGCTTTGGGGTTTGAGTTTTTAAAGACCCGGTTTTAAAATGCTTGAAGATATTTCTATCATGTCTTACAGATTGCAATTTAAAATTTATTTCGAGCTTTTCATTCTCAAACTGCTGGCAGATGAAGTACAGAAGGCTTCCTTCAAATTTTCAAACTAGAGTTTAAACCCAAAGCCGAGTGCATGATTTGTAGCACTCTTTCTGCCCTGCAGGTATGAATCCCATGTACCCCCAGATGGCCATGTCTCCTGTGAACCCGAACTCTCTACCTGGATCCCTGCCCGCCTCTCTGCCAGGCTCCGTAGACCCCAACTACCTGGCCTCCCAGCTCTCGCAGATGCACCTTGGACAAAGCGTGAGTAGCCCACCACCAACTACGTTCATAGTTTATTCACAGGTTTAGAGTTCCTCTGGAATGTTAGTTAGAATTTGTTTCAAAAACTATTAGTTCAAAGTAAAAGAGTGTTAGCAGCCATAGAGGCTTATGTCATGGTATTTTCTCCTGGTACTATGCTAGTAACCATAGACATTTGGATATAAACACTGTGCACTACACCTTTGAGCTGTGGAGGTTTTAAAAAACATGTTTTTCTTAGTTTGACTGCAGCTGTAATAATGTTGTGTGTTATTCAGTACAACAGCCAGATTGGGTACAGCCAGCAGCTAGGATCGGCCCAGTATGGAGGTCCGGGAGGTCAGACTGGACTATTACCACCTCAGCAGCTGCCTTACGACATTTCTACATCTCCCCCTCAGCAGCTGGATGGGAATGAGCACTACAACTTCTCTTAAGTAAGCTTCATAGTACGTTTAGCTAAACCAGTTAGTGTTGGACTAGGAATGTCAGTGTATTAGTCAATGAAACCATCTCTATTTATACTCTCAATGTTTTCTTATATTCTCTCTTCTGAAAAGATTTATGTAACTGCAGTTTTATTTTGTGATGGCTGATGACTTTATATTATGCTGAGTGTAGGAATCCACTGATCTGTGAGATAATGACTCTTTAATCCTACTAGTACTATGTTCTACTACTGCCACTACTAATACTACTACTACTACTACTACTACTACTACTAGTAGTAGTAGTACTAGCAGTAGTAGTACTCTAGTATGACTATAGAATTATTTGCATAGAGCTGTCTGTATTGAGGGCAAAATTGAATTCCCTTTTTATATAGCCTCAGTTCCTACTTTCCTTGCCATCCGTTGTAATTAACAAGAGTTGTCTTCCATTTTTGCAGGAACCAGAGTCTACTCCGACTTACATGCTAGACTTAATGACAAACACAGCTCCTAATAGGGGAGACAACACCTACTAATGTTATTGTGGTTAGATAAGTTAATATTGTTTCATGCTTTAATTATTTTAGATTTGTGTGTTAAAATGATCATATTTATAGAATCATTATACTTTTAGTGAGATCGCAAAACATTGACCATTCTCTTTACAAAGAAGGCAATGGGTAATTTTAATATTTTCACATGCTCTTTTATTACTAAGCCTATTACGGGATTTTTGGTACTGTTTTAAATTGATAATAACTGATTAACTTTGTCATGATTTTTATTTGGTTTACATTATTTAGATGGTAATATGAGTGTTGGTATTTATCTTTCTTTACAAATTACATAATATGGCTATCACCTTGTTTGTTGGGACAGGTCATTGTGTTCTCAATATTAACCCTTTCAATTGTAATTTTTATAAACTAGTGTTTATTTTATCAGTGCTGGGAGTGAGTTTTTAAAAGTCAAAATTAATGTGTGTTTCCTAATTGGTTAATCGTAACATAGACTGCATTAGTTGTGTTGTACAGATGTATATGGTTTACCACTCAGTTTGTATGTTATGCATAGGTATCTTTATGTCTCTCAAGCCAACATTTTTATTACTTACTCTTTAAACCCAACTTTTCTCACAACTGAGATAATTGTTGAGGGATTTTAATTGTGTAGCGAGTTGTATCATACGTAATATCACAACGATGTAAAGATTTATGTAGCTTGTAGTATGGCTGGTAGTTTCATGAGAAATGCATGGATTATGATATCAAAGTATACTTCACGTTATGTAATTTATACCAACTTCTAGCCCAGTTTCTACCGTTCAATCCTTTTAGCTGACAAATAACCTCCATCATAATTATATTAACTAATATCCAACTTCTCCATAGAGCTATATTTTTGTTACGATAAATACAATATTGGCATGAATATAATACCTATGATAGTCTGTAACATAGCCTTTGTAGTACTGATACCAACTTCCAAGGTTAGACTGTGAGCTTGCTTACCTTCATTGACTGTATGCTGTTTCACAGGCTAAGCTGTTATAGTAACCAATGTTTTCTTTGTATCCACTTTGACCTAGAAAATTAGGAAATTGCAGTTACCATTCAGAAATATCTATTGGTGTTACGTACTAAACCATTACATTTTTCTTGAGTTATCGCACGGTAGTAAGGTTTTTTTGAAAGATATATATTTAACCATCATTATATTTTCTATGCTAATTAAGCTATACTTACCATTTTAAAAAAATATTTTGTGATTTTATCAGCTCTACTGTTGCTGGTAGAGTGGTTTTTGCCTTGCGCTGTGTAGTTTTGATTATGTTTAGCCATAGATTGTCAAGTTTTTGTATCACAAATTTCATCATGTCTGTAGATTTTGCCAACACTTGTTTTAACTGAAGTGTACACGACTTTTCTCTCTTGTATGTATAAATATATAAATTAAATTGGTTTCATGTCTACCAACACATCCTTTTATTGCTTCACTACAGTTTGAACACTATTGCATTGATTAAAACCCATAATTTTATAATTACACAGAGCCCATAAACTTAGTGCTTCTTCCCTCAATTGAGATATATAAAATAAAATATTCTAGTGCAGTTAGTAATGTATTAGATTACTACTCCAGAGCTTTTAGAAATTAAGAATTATTGTGAGAATGTGGAGAATTATTTACACTGTTGCTAACTATGTATAGTGTCCCTACATGTGGACATATTCATTGAACTATAAGTTTTAGTTTATTGGGCATACTTATGACAAAAACAAACATTTCAAAATATTGATAGTTTTATTTAGTAAAAAATGAAATGTAAACATAGTAAAAAACAAAATTTGGGGCCATAGCATGAAATTCACACTGGAGGATTATCATTGTAAGCTGTTGAAAACTAGCATAACAGTACCAAAAACCCATCACTGTGTAAATTCTACACATTCAAGAGGTTGGGGGAAATAAATAGAAGTCCTTACTCAATGTATCTATAGTGGTCAAAACCTGCTTCATCTTTTGAAGGTTTTTGGAACTGAGTTTGCGCCTTATTTTTTGCCCCAGAAGTAGTATATGATGGCTGTGAGCATGTTTGTAGAAAACTTCCACCAATACACGAGTAGCTATGCTACCCACATGCAAATTATGAAGGGCTTTATACTGTGGAAATGAGGCTAAGAAAATAACAAAATCAGCTTTTCGAGCCACAGAGCTGATGTAATCTGTCACTATAGGCGCAGACGTGTCCCTCTGCCTCACTATATTTTGTTGACTTGTTGAATTTCGTGATCGGACCTGAATCGGTTTGAGGTCTCCTGTACGTCTGTCCCATAATTCCTCATGAGTGTCTTTAGGAACTCGTATTCCTGTGTCCTTCATTGAATTTGGGCTGTCAACATCAAAGAACACAAACTTTGGTTTACCCGCCATGGCAGGAAAATGGTTGCTATCGAGTCTGTCTAGAATTTCGTCTGTGTTTAGTTTGGAGTTGTCTGCCATGACAACAGTTTCAGAGTTGCCTCCAGTCAACAAGCAAAGCACGAATGAACTATGACAATGGTGCTCGGGATTTCTCGCAAGATCATGTAGCTTCTTGGTCAACTCAGTGGCTGTCATGTTACTGAAATCAAGAATATACCAGTTAATGGCTAATATCTCAATATTGGCAGCTCACAGACAATAGTTAGGACTGGAGCTTTGCTAAAACTAGTTTCATCATGTTGAATATAAAGTATGCAACTATACTGAACAGTTTTAAGTGTAGGCTACAAAACTAAACCTATAACTCACTTTAGGTAGATATGATTCTAAGCGGCTCCTCAAAGAGGGCTGTAACTGGAATCTCAGTCTATTAGTATAACAAGTCAACATAACTCACTTGAACTGCAGCACCTGGTAACCCAGCCATGTGAACAACTTATTCAGGTTCATTCTGTCGTACTCCGAGCCTTCTCTCTGAAAACTTGCAGACTTCTCATTCACAACTATCATAGCTACACCGCGGGTAGGGGACGATACGGGATACACATTTTCTGTGTCACTCGTCTGCGAAATGTGTTTACAGATTACACACAATGAACAAAAAACTGAAATTGAATGTTATAAAGAACACTATTTTTACCATTCAAAGATCTTCTTAATTTTTTGTATCGTTAAAAAGCTTGAGAATCATTTAAACTTAACAATGTGCACACAACAAAGTAAAAGTGCATAATGAATATTCTTTCACAAACATGTTTTAGACAATACAATTTGTTTTATGGTATTTCAAGATGGATTTACCAAATTTTAAGTTTTATAAAAAATGCTCAGTGCCATAAAACTTTTGCAAATTTTTTTTTGAAGATCATCAAAAGTTTAGAACAATAGAAATAAATATTTATTGAAAAAATTATAATGCTTGGGTTATAGTAAAGCTTTTCATATGCAAAAAACAGTTCACATTACTACAATAGTAGCTGAATTATTGAGATTGCCAACTTCACAAAGGAGACACATAAAATAATTATAAAGGATCTATAACATTTATATTATTATTAACTTACATTAAATACATTATTATTGTATTTTAGCTATATGTTAAATTTATCAAATAAAATGAAATGTCCATATGGTGGTATAAACCTCAACAGAACATGTGACACTGCATAGGTCAACTTAAACTCAGCATTTAGTTCTCTCTTTATTGACGCTAGTCGGGTAGGTAGTGTAAAGGTTCAAATAATAATATTAGCACGCTATTCCTTCACTATAACATTTATTCTAAGCAAATCAAGTTTTTTTCTTTGAGAATATAATTTTTCTGCAAAGAGTTGTAATTTGACACTTTTCAAGCAATTTTAACACTAGTATCAAGTAATGGCTAGCAAATGTTTTAAACGTCACAAAAGAGACAAAAGTATACTTACCACTTGTTCAACATAGTCCGGTGAAGGTCGAGTTCCATCGATGTTCAACACAGAAGTGGTGTCTGGCGACAGACTCTCGCACTCAGATTCTCCGTTGTCCTCCTCGAATGTCAGAACTTGGGACGGTTTCACGTCATCACCCTTGGCTGCCGGAGCAGCCGTACCTACTATTTTATCTCTTAACTCAAACTGTTCAGTTATATCCAGCCATTTAACAAACTCATTGGCTAAATCCGTGTCTGTGCGTCTGCATATCAGACTACAAGCAGAGCAATAAATGCCGCATAAGATGCAGTTATTATTAGAAGCACATTGATAACAATAAGTGGTAAAATTGAAAAAGACGATGTTGTTTTCAAGAAAAACATTTTTGATTTTATTGACTTCGAAGATGGCTTAGAAAACATCCATCAAAACATTTTAAAACTATCTTCATTGTAGATGAAATAAACAAATTTTTTACATATAATTTTTAACATGTAAACAAAGCTTCAAAATATTATATCAGTTATTATAACCATCTACAGCATCTGACTTACAGTTAAATGCACAATTGTTGTTGGAAATTTACTGTTGTGGTAGATACAAAAATAATTGCAACGTAATACTCAAAGGTAAGTTATACAAGAATACTTAATAAATAAGCTTTTCCACCCAATTTACTAGTAAAATATTAGCATATGTTAAAATCCATATTAAGTGTAAAAAAAGCAGAAGCACACCTGACTAAGTGCTCCACTTGAGGAATTGTGATGCCAATTTCTCTGTGCTTCTTCACTTCTACATGACTGATCAGTTGCTTTCCAAGAAGATAATACATAAATTCCGTAGAAGGGTGAGCAAGAGAAGAAGCAAGCAAGTCTATATTGCTCGATATCAACTGTCTAATATCCATGCCTGGAGCTTCACAATACAAGATGCATCTTCTACATTTGAAAATATAAAAAATATTTTTGATAGTAATAATTAAAATCATAATGATAATGATACTTGGTTTTATTCTTATAGTTATACTCACACTGATAATATTACTACTCTTACAGGCTACTAGTATTCCTATTAATAATGAGTTATAGTGCAAGTAAAATAGTAATACTAATAGTAACACTAACACATAGTTACTAACACTAACACAAACAGCTTGCCACTTTTAGAAATATTATCGATGGCCAAGATATGAAATTTAATACTAATATTATTGATTATTGATTATAGATAATTTTATAGTCCTAGTAATATTAATAATGATATATCAGCTTGACGAATTTCTAGTTTAACTTGTACTTTATTAAACTTACTACAATATTACTATTAGTACTAGTAGTAGTTCAATTAATATCTTAACTTGTGATTATAATAACGTTGTACAAATATCATTCCTAATAACACATAATGATAATTATTCATAATGATTTTAATACACAACATGAATACAGGAAATAGAATACTATAAGTATAAGTATAACTTATAGTTATACAAGTTTTAAAAGTATTATCTAAAAATTGTTTTAAGCCACACCAGCTATAATGAACTTAAATATTATTATTATGTTTCATTAGTATTTTTGTTTTAATAATAATATTATGATTTACAAATAGCAGTGTGAGTATCAATATCACTTTAGAACTTATTGACTAATTCATTATGATTATCATTATGAGTATGACTATGGGTATAGCATTTACTATGAGTATGACTAGGAGTATGTAAATTACATACTCATAGTAATACTAATAGTAATTCAACCTGTTTTCCGTATGACTACTACTACTACTAGTACTAGTAGTAGTACTACTACTACTAGTAGTAGTAGTACTACTACTAGTAGTACTACTAGTCTACTGTACTAGTACTCTACTAGTAGTAGTACTACTACTAGTACTACTAGTCTACTGTACTAGTACTCTACTAGTAGTAGTACTACTACTAGTACTACTAGTCTACTGTACTAGTACTCTACTAGTAGTAGTACTAGTACTAGTAGTATTACTACTAATACTAATACTAATAGTAATACTAATAGTAATAGTAATACTAATAGTAATAGTTATAGTAGGTAATATACCTAATCTTATAGCTGTTGGTGTTATAAAATTATATGTTTACATTTGCTACTAATCGCCAAGCGACTGACAAACATAAGCACATATTGATAATCAAAATAATAATGATGATTATAAATATTTATTATTTTATAATAATAATTGTAATAGTTTTCTTCAATTAATAATAATAATCTAGTCGCTATGTGATAGATTGGGATCTTCAGCTGCAGAAGAGACATGACGAGTGGCGTAATTTACAAACCCCAAGCCCTATAGTTTGAATTTAATCACGAATAATTATCACACAATAAGCACATTATTGGTATTGTTATAATTATTATTTTATTGGTAATAAAAATTCATTTCAACCTCAGCATTTCAATATAACTTTGCTATGGAGAGCTAGTTATGTTATTCGAGAGAAGACAACTCTATGGCAAGTTTGAAACCTTGGCTGTCCACGAAATTCGGATTGTGGTAGCCTCCAATTGTTGTCTGTTAAAACTTAATTAATTGACTTTCAATAATAATTCCCTATCTATGTTGTTTAACAGTTATTATCTCCAATAGTAATAATATGTCCTACAAGAGAAGCACTAAATTAAATTGAGTTATATTTCAATGGGGAAAATAACAGTAGCTTATAGTAGGAACAACTACTTGATATTATTTAATCTCGCTCCTTCACATAAAGAGTGATGATAGACAGTACTAATATAATATAAATCTACGCATTTTATACATGAATAAAGTATTTTTGTTGAGATTCACAAAAAAGCTTTGGTAGAATTTGTCCTGTTCCCCACATTAAGCCAAAGTTACTAAATAGTAAGCAGTAACTTTTTCCCATGTAGCATTCTGCACTACTCTAACAAAGTTGAAGTTTAATATATATTGGCAAAATATCAATCAAGTGCATAATAAATGTCTTGGTAAAACATTGCCAAGCTTTGGAAACTAGATAGAACAAATGTGGGGTGACGCTCCAGCATTCACAATTGATATGTATTCTTATAAATTTGAAATATAATATACATGTAGCTTAGGATATGATAATGGGGGTAACAAGCATGTAATTTGGAATCACTGTGCATAATGCTTAATACTGTAAACAACTTGCAATACCTGCAATTAAGGTTAAATAAGTTTGGCCAAGTAAGTCCTCAACAATTAATACTATAATAATAAGTACTTTATTATAAAGCTGTGAAGCTCTATGAAGTTAATGCAGCACTAAGCCTTCAAAATAATTTAATTAAATACTAAAACCCAATAATTAAAACTAAGCCATTGCACCATACATTACATTATCTGGCAAGTATGTGCAGTGCCAACTATCAGCTTACATGGATCTATACAGCTGACTCTTGCATACAATGTAACTTGATTATTCTAGTGACAAGAGAGATGAAAGTGAATATATCATACTGGTGACAAAGCGACCAACGTGGTGACACCAATTTACTTCATAAAAAATAACACAAAAAGGTTTTCAAGTTTATTTTTCCAATAAACTTTACCTTGAAGAAATGCTTTTTTACCAAATTCTAAAAATACAAACATGTCTGCTACTATTAAAAATCTTGAACGCACAATTCTATAGAGTAATTAGCTTTTTCTATATAGTAGTTAACCTTAAAGACTTTGGTGACACTTCTCTATTAAATTATTAGGTAGAATGACAAACTCGCTGGTGCACACAACTCCTAACCATAAAATGAAAATCAGGGATATTGAAAAACTATATATTACCCACAAAGCATCAATTTTAAAATCTCCTTTTGATTTTAAATTTAAAATTATCAGAATCTACAACAGTAAATGAGAACACATGTTTCTTGTTGCAACTACAATAGATTGATGGTATCATATTGTAAGGAGTTGTTTTAATATTTATGCATGCATTTTAATTGATTCATCATCTTTTTTTACAAATTTCAACAATTAATAATTTGAATTTGAGAAATGCATTGTCTAGCATTGCACAATGTAGTACCGGTAACTTTACTACATTTAGGGAAAGCATAGTTAGCTGTTGACTGAAAATGGCATCCGTGCTGAGCACATGTGGTGCACAGCAAGCTAAAAGTGAAGTCTACTCTCATTTAGAATGCAATGCGAGTGTTAGCCTTAGAGCTCAAGGCAGGAACTGTGAAGGTAAATGTGTGTATAACATCATGGCCTCAAACCATGAGGTCTTCAGTAGAATACATGTACAGGAAAATGAAGAATACGTAGAAATGAAAGATTTGCGTGACAACGCTCTGTGTTTTAGTGAAGGTGGACTCTCATCCAAAGTTGGAGTAATGGTAGTTCGTGGGTTCGATAGAGCTGGTAAAACAGTAAAGATGGCTGAAGTACATCATAATACAATATTTCTCATTTATGATGGAAAGCGAGACAACTCCTCACAGCTAACTATTAAACACCCTCCCGAGCATGTGCAAAGCCACGATGCAAAGATTAGTATTAAAAATGTCAACGGAGACAATATAGGAGACTTGTCGAAACGAAACTGCACCGCAGTGCTGTCATTTGGACTTCCTGTTGGCACAGGCCGAATCAGGTCACTCTGTGTTTTGTACGCGTTGAAAGTCTATCACTCCATTTATAGACTGCACGAGTATTCCATGCCACAAAACATTCTCTGCGAGCTCACACCTGGAAACCCTTGTCCACCCAGTTTAAATTCCTTATCCGAAACTTCTCGATTTACTCTCCGTGCAGCGTGTAAAGGCCTAAAGAGAAGTCGCTTTACGGACTTATTAGATGGTTGCTCTGGAATTATCAAACTGGTGATTGAAGAGGATCCCTGCTCCCAGGCTCATTCCATTGTCTTCCGAGATACGTTTGGTTATCTGCAGTTTTATTCCTCTTTTGGAAAAGATAAAAACACAGTCGCACTGTTCAGTGACACGGGAGACCCTATAGGCATGTTCTTCAAAAACGTCTGCGAGTATACAGTCATTGACACCGAGCAGAACTCCGAGATCTTTACCATCCATCGCAAAGAGTCACCGCAGTTGATGTTTGTCGTTGTTTCAGCAGAATGTCCTAACACACGTGTTGCTTGCATTTATCAACAGCAATGCACAATCATTGTCGACATACCAGATTCTAAGTTGATTTCTAAATACAAAGCTCTAATAATAATGTTTGCTCAAAGTCAGTCTTTGTTGCTTCATAAATCAGGAGAGGGTTGTCTGCCCATGGTTCCCTGTTACCCATACAGGCCACAGATCATATGAAGCTTTTATGCTATGGACGACCGAACCATCAGATTTGTATTATAACGTTAATTTCCCAGTTATCATCTGCGTTGATGTCACACTGTCACACTGCTGTATTTATCATGAAACTAAATAAAATTAATGGCGGAGAAGTGCATAATGTCAGTGTCATATAGTAACTTTTTGATGCTTTCATCTAAATTAAGCAGCTCAATTAATAAATGATTTGCCTAATAATGATATAACAATAATAAACAGCATTAAGCAAATTATTACTATAAGATTTTGTGAGCTGTAATTTCTACTTTGACCAAACTTCAAATCTATATACATAAGTTATTGGCATCGTTTAAACTTTTTATAATTAAAAAGAGTTTAACTTTCGTTTCATCAATTAAAATGTTCTTCCAGTTTACCTAAGAATGTATTAATATATTTGGCTACATTTTTATATCTATAATACTAAACTCAGTCTTGCATCTTCTATAGAAATTAAGTGGTAGCAAATATGGTTCAAGTTTTTCAACAAAATAAATTAATGAGAGAATTTTGCTAAGTGTATCTTAGATAAGACACATTGAAATTGTGCTACAGATTAGTGAGTACATAATACGCGCGTCCCCTTAGCCAATAAGAGTGCGTCATGTGATAACCCCCAGCAATGTAGCAAGTAGTAGAGAGAGCGTACTCGAATAGTAAAGATGTAGTGTTTTTAATCTGTGTACTTTTGATATCTCTTATTATACTTAGTAGTAAATAAACCTCGTTGAATCTTATTTAAATACTTTATTGATGTGGATAAATAGACTATAATTACAAGCTAGGAACTCACGCACAGTAATTGCACAAATTACTACAACAGATTAGCATCTTGCTTAGAACCAACATTCTTAAAACCTTTTTCAATTCTACTGCAACAAGCTGAGTTTCTGCAAGTTTATTTTCGAAAGCAATAATATAATAATATATGATATAATTAGGTTATGATTATATAACATCATAAAATAATATATATGTTATTGCAATCTTGATAACTATAGGGGTAACGGGGCACAACGGTCATAGGGGTACAAAAAGACGGCCAAATTGTGAGAGAACTTATTGACTTAGAGTTGTGATTTTTTCTCCATAAAAAGATATTGACATAATTATTTAGCCTTTGTAGTTTCAACACTTGCGGAACATACGTGTTGAAAAGGCGAGTGAAAAACTGTTTTTGCCTACTTTTTGTAAATTTTTTAGGATGTCGTTGAAGCCTTATAACTTTTTACACTCAAAGGCAAGAAGCCTAGATTTTACTAATATTGTTGCCATTGCTTGTCTCTACAATGCTTTTCTAGTATAACAGCAAACACTGAAATAAATTTTCCTTGAGGCACATTTATTTTCAATTTGGCCACACGGGGCACAATGGGCCACGCTGACCGGGGCACAATGGGCCACCTGATTATTGCACCCTGATCACTGTTATTAGTTTGTTTGCCCAAAAAGTTGGTTGAAATGTTACTAAAATCTATAGATATAGCCATTTCTGACCTTTTTGTAAAATATCAAAGACATCATGGTAAGACTACAAAACTACAAGTTGAAGCTCTCCTAATACATACATCTGGTGAGGTTGAAGCTTTGCCATTTTATACATAATACAAAACACTCTGCTGTTGCTACTAGTAGATAGTCATGATAATCATTATATATTACACCATTGAGGGAATATACATGCATTTGACTGAAATAAATTGTGATTTGCTCATTTGCTCCCCCCTCTCCCTTCCGTACTCCAGTCACAAGCCTCAGCCATGCATGCACCTTAGCTACAGTTCATTGAAAAAAGTTCACTCAGAATTTTGTAGTACATTTTAGTAAAGTTTTTTTTAATAAACGTTGCTCTGAAGTAAAAATAACAAAACATTTTTAGTTTTAAACAGTAATGATAATGGCACTGCAGAACCGAGTGACGTGCGTTTGATTTTGCCCTCCTCTGCTATCCGTAGTGGCACAAACTGTACAGCTAAAACATGAATTTTGCTGTAAATCTAAAAGAGTATCTTTATTTATTTGTATTATTAAATAAATAAAGATCAGATATAACAAAATACGCAAAATTTCCATATATTTGTTGTGTCCCACCCAGTGGCCCATTGTACCCCGGTACCGGGGCACAATGGGCCAATTTTTTGGTCATGAAAATTTCATTATTCTGAAAGTTGTGAAAGAGATAGAAACAACAAACTGGTACCTGTAATAGACAACAGATGTAGCATTAAGACTAGAGATTATTGAACTAGTAACTTAAAAAACAGACGAATGAGAGCAACAAATGCAAAATTCGGCCCGTTGTGCCCCCCCTTACCCCTACTTTAAAGAATTTACATTCAAACAATTTATAACTTAAAGCATTCAAACACCTCACCAATTGCAAGGTAAATGCAATATTCAAGGTAACAGCGCTAAGCTATGTTTTTTAAAAGCCATTGATTACAATAACTTTTGCACTGTAAGCAGCTGCATGTCATGCGAACCATCATAGCAATTCAGCAGCTGCTGGCACAACAGCGCAATCATACTATTACAACACATGTTATTATAGTCTGTTTTCTTCAAGTAAACTTCATCAGAAATTAAGGGAATGTCGAAATCTGTGCAGTACACATATTCATAGGTAGAACATTATCCTGGAAAATAACTCCTAAGAGATATAATTTGCATAACATTACTATGTACAACATAATGTAATGTCGGTTTATGTAAGACACTATGCATTGTACATATAACTGTATTCCATATATACTCAATTTGCATAAATTCAATAATTTAGAGAAGGCTGCCTTTTCATTCAAGCACAGTCTATTGAAGCAGCTACCAGCTCATCAAATCAGCACAAGGGGAATGAAGCGCAGGCAGCAGTCTCCAACAGATTAGGCAGCATCATGGGATCAGAGTTATCTTTGAATTCTACTACTTTTATATCTGAGCAAAATGAGGCAGTTGATTTTAGCTCAACCTACCAAATTGTTGCTACTTTACTTTTGATAATTGTTTTCCTAACTGGACTATTAGGAAATGTGTTGGTTATCGTCGTGGTGATTAGAAGTGAAGAAATGCGAACCATAACCAACTTCTATTTGGTTAGCTTGGCCTGTTCAGATGTGCTAATCTTGCTAAGCTGTACTCTGCCTGCTATGTTCGATTCATTTTTTTACCGCGGACAGTTCTTCTTAGGACCAGTATTTTGTGCGATTTTTATTTTCCTCCAATATTTAGGAATAAATACCTCGGCTTTGTGCATCACGGCGTTCACAGTAGAGAGATACATCGGCATTTGTCATCCAATCCGTGCCCAAAGTCTTTGTACTCATCACCGTGCCAAGTTGGTGATACTTTCGCTTTGGGTTTTTGGTGTTCTGTATCACTCAAGCTGGTTGTACTTGGCCACAACATTCCCATATAGACTAGTCGATGAAAATGTAACCATACAGACGTGTACTTACAGAGTAGAGAGGGATGAATATGCATATATTTACATGGTTGACTTGGTTCTTTTCTACATTCTACCGTTGGCCGCCACCTGCACACTTTACACTCTCATAGCCAGAACTCTGTGTCACAGTGCCAGAGGTTTGAAGATGTCGCTTACCTCCCCAAACTTGCAGGACAAGCCAGAAACTCAACACTTGAAAAAAGATAAGCTTGAAATAAGATGCACTGTGCACAAGGGAGTTGGTGTAGAAGCAGCAAAACGGCTTCAAGCAGCTCGACTTCAGGTAAAATATTAATTGCCAACTTAAAACTCATTTCTAGTTGTAAAATACCTGCCTCTAGTGGGGATCAATCCAGATCTCCAATTTCCACACCAGTAGTTCCCAACCTGAGGATAATTTTGACTTTTTAAAGAAGTAATTCCATTTCTAAACATTTCATGCAATTCACTAATGATTTCTGAATTTTCAACCCATATTTTCTAAAGTACATGCTTATCTGACTTTTTCTCAACTTGACACGTGACCCCATTTTATGTGACTCATTTCAACGCTCTGTTGATTAGATTTTAGTAGTGAGTTACAGAAGGATTTCATTTAAGTATATTTAATAATTCCGCGATGCAGTCTTTACTAAATGACCAGTTCTATGGGTTTCAATGAGTAAAATCTATATCAACGCATAGCTGACAAAGCACTAAGAATTTTGGTGTCACCACCTTTCTATGTGCCTTTCTATGTGCCTTGACTTGCATTGAGCGACCTGAGGTTTGGCTTGTCAAAAACAGAGTCAGCAAGTTGGCACAAAAGCATCAACTGTATTCATCACATTATTAATAATTAAACTGCTCTGCGTTTTATACATGCATAATAATATTGTAACCATTGTATTATAATCAAATTTGATAGAAAAATATAGATTTGTATCATCATATGTTGTCAGTCATTTTTGAGTGCGTATAAAGTGCAATTTTCAAAAGGAGGAAATTAGTAGTAAATATTTGTGAAAGCAGGAATGGTATGAAAAAGGTTGGGAACCACTGCTATAGGGTATGGAAATCACGGTGCCACGCTAAGTACCAACTATTAATATATTATATTATAGTCATGTAGCTCCAATTAGCAATTGTTAAAATAGCAGCTCTGTTATTTACTTACTAAACCTGACTTTTGCTTGACTCATTGCTTTTAAAATTAGCATTGTATGCTGCTAATGAAAGCTTACTAAATAAACAGATAAAAACATTGAATGTGTATTGAAAACATCTTTTACACAATAATTTTTAGAACTTGTATTAAATTCTATAATTCATCCAAGTTTAAAAATATTAATTAATGCATTATTGTACTGTTATTTTCTGATGCTTCAATAGAGCTTAAAGTGTTATAAAACAGTATGTAGAAATTATTGCAAACTTTTAGAAAAAACTTCATTATTAAAATAAACTTCAACTATAATTTTTTACCTTTAGATTTAAATTCATTTTTAGTGGCTTAGCAAATCTTTAAAAGTGCAATTCAATATTTGTTTATAAAACAATAACACTGTATGTAATAATAATACATATTGTGTGTTTGTGTGTGTGTGAGTGTGTTTGTGTGTGTGCGTGTGTGTGTGTGTGTGTGTGAGCTGCGTGTGTGCGTGTGTGCGTGTGTGTGTTTGTGTGTGTGTGTGTGCGTGTGTGTGTGTGCGTGTGCGTGTGTTACACTTGCGTACTCCTATGTTTATATATATGTAATAATGTTATGATATGCATTAATGTTTTATTGGTAATTTTACATTTTATTTAGACTGATAAATATAGTAACAATTCTCAAACTGTTGTAAAACGATCATCTTGAAATCAAAGAGGACTTAATTTGAACAGCTACTATGAATTTCTGCGTCCTATGTGCTGCACACAATGTGCGCTTCTAGTTGTCGACATGAATTACTGCTTTGAGTTTTACTTCCTGCATGCTTCTATAAAAGTTTTTTTACTTTTAAAACATTTGTCGCGGGTAAAAAACCTACTTTCACAACTAATATTTTGTTTTATAGTATTTTTCATGTGATTTTAATTTGCATGTATCCTTATCAAAAGTGTGTTGCATGTCATTCAGATATATGTAAGAGGGTTTCGTAAAACATTTGTTATCATACCTGACTGCTGGAGATATTTTCTCAGCTTTAATGTTAAAGCAAACTAGCTTTTTGTCCTACTGAATGGAGTTGCCCACAAGAAAAGATACCGGTGTAACATCTCATCCTAAATAACTTTCGCTCTTTCAGTAAGCTAATGGTATATACTCAATTTTCTGTTCTTCTATTTCATTTTCTCCGGATGCAAACAACCAACTATAACATTTGTTTGTATTTATAATAACTGAACTAAAATGTTGAATTCTAATGCCAGTGAGGACCCAATATATAATAATTTGTAATGAAAATTGATACACATCAAATCTAGCACGTTCAACATGCACAAGTGTATTGTTCATCATGCTGCTCAATCTTTAAATTTAAAAGGAGAAAGTTTGATGTCGACAGTGAGCTTTAAAATCAATCATATAGAAGCTAAAATAGCTCGTATGATAACCTTTTACTCAATACAGATATTGACAGATGAAAGCATTTCAATTATTATTCTAATCATAACTTTTAGCAATTTGATGGACACAATAATTATAGTGGTAACTTTGCTAAAGATTGGTTTCTTTCAAATATAAAAATATAGCTCACAGTATGATAAACTATATTATAATCGTTTGAATTGAAAATCTTCAATTATGCAATGTTGAAGTTTTAGAATATGGCATAATATAAATAGTAATCAATAAACGTTTTAATACTAGTAAACTCAAATGAATGAGTATAGCTGTAGACATTGCTAAAAGAATTCATAGATAATAAACTATATATTATTCTAGAGACACCATTTCGCTGCACTCTACAGTTACAGCAAACTATGGCTGTCAACCTTTACACATTAATTTTAATTTCATTTCAAAAATTGTCTTATCTACGTGAAAACCTAAAAGATAACAGATCCAATAATTACATTAAACAGTTTCACCAACAAGGGTAATGGTATTGCAATCAAAACATATAACAATATTAAAAGTAGTGTAGGTTGAATAATTGGCTTAGTTAAGCAATGAACTAGTCGTTTAATTTAGCTCATTTAACCACTTCAGCTATTATAAGTACAGAAGTCCAAGTGCTGTACTCTAATGCTTTTACTTACTAACTAAGTAGCTGTTCCCAGTCTTAAGTTCTAAAAGACGTATTTGTGACTTTATTGGATCTGAAACTATTTACTTTTTTGAAAACATTTTATCCAATCTGGATATAATAAATTCATCAATTTATAGGTATTCTTTTACATAAACGGCTATAAAAACTATAATGTGATTGACAGAGATTTTCCATAACTACAAATCAATGCATTTCAACTTGCCGATGAACTGTATATAAGCTCACTTAAATAAACTTGTTGGTCTTCATCAGCAGTAAAGCCACTTAAAGTGTCTAGTGGACATATTCACTATATCGTAATTATATACAAGGATGTGCCAAGGGGTTATGCCTGTTTTGGTAAACCTGCAGCTAAATACTCTAACACTATTTTAATCAATAACACCACAGCGGTATTCTACTCCAGCGTCTTATGGCTAGAGTTCAAATCTCACCAGGAGCTACATGATAAGTTCTAGAATATACGCCTGTCTAGCATAGTGTCTCTGAAAATGTTTATGTAAAAGTTAATACGTTGGTTGAGATTATTGGAAATTAATGATTCATTATATTTTGAATCACCTTACCTATACCGTTTATTTTACCTATAACAAGTTTATTTTGCAAGTCTTCCATTAAGTATCAAGCTGTTGTGGTTAACAACACGGTGTGATGATAAATTTATAGTATAATTTAAGCTGATGCTTATAAAAATGTCATCCTTGTACCTATGTGCCTAAAGCCAAATAAACACAACAATTTGTAAAACTTTGCAGCAGTAAATAACTTTGAAGCTTATTTTCGTAAAGCTTCTTCAGTATTTTTTAGCTTTGATTAACATATCATGCAGACACTATTCAAACTTTATCAACGTGGGACTAAAGGTGAACTCTTTTGATATAAAAAGACAATAAAAAACAATAAAGCATTTTTACCAACTCAAGAACTTGGTGTCCGGTAAAAATGGCACAATTTGAAAAGTAGGTAAAAATGGCACATTTTCAATATTAGGATTTAGGGTAGGGGGTTGGGGATTTGGCAGGGAGGGTTTAGGTTTGGGATAAAGGTTTGAATTTAGGAAGGGGGTTTACGAGTTGAGGGCATGGGTTTGGGAAAATTAAGCATCAGTGGCCATTTTTACTTACTTCTCCAATTGTGCCATTATTACCTAAAATCGAAGAACTCACATGACTATTTTCTACAGCAGCACGAGGGTTCAAACAAATTAGACAGAAACTCATATTTGATTAGACCAATAGAAAACATGTCTTACGAATATAAGACAGGCTTCAGGCAGCCAGATTCTCCTGACATTGACTAGATCTAAACATTACTCTCCAACTAAATTATACTTTAGTAAATAATGCAATAATAGTTACCTATCTTATATAATGAGTTTCGGCTATAATAGCTAAAGTTGAGTAGCAATAATATACGTGATGAGGTTACTATGTATTTATAAGTTGAACTCCTGAGCTTAAGTAGGTAAACTCAAATGGTTAATGAGTTGCATTTCAGAGTTTATTGCATTTTTGTTACAATATTGTAAAACTTTTGTCCCCACTGAGATTCAAACCCTAGACCTCGGGGACTTTGAGATTCTTAACAGATATTTCTACCAAAATGACTGCATATTTTAAAGAAATTGTTTAAGTTATTGTTTTCATTTTCACAGAAATGATTAGATCCGAGTTTAGTGGCCAGATATGTAGTTGTTACTTTAAAACAAAATGTGTGACTTGTTTTTCGTAGAATAGAGTATAATGCGTCAGTGCAGCCATTGTTTTACTGGAATGATGCATGCTTTGCATAGTTAGCTCAATTTATTACATACTGCTACTTACTCTCTAAGGACAACATACAAACACCTTTAGAGATGTTACATGTAGTTATTCAAAACAATGTTGTATTGAATAACTCTTTTACCAAAGCTTTCTCAGAAAATCCAAGCTAATTAGGAAGATGAAAACAATAAAATTAAATGACCAGTTGTATCGAACTATCTAAACTCAGTTTAAGTAAAGTAAAGCTGCAATGCTTAATCTTTTCTTTACAAAGACTCAATTAACTAATAAAATATTGATTAGTTAAACCAATATAAGTGTAACTCAAGTAATTAAAGAAAAATATACATATGTCAATAGCTAGAAATGATTGTGATTATTATAAATTCGTATTAGATTATGATGTCTGGCCATCAAACAACCAGGAAAGATGCATTAACAGCAGGAGCTGCAGATAATGAGTTCGTTATTACTGAGCACACTGTACACAATATTAACGAATTACAACCAGCAATTGCTACCTTGTAGAAGAACATAGATACTACTAGATGACTTATACACTGTGGTTTCTTCATTGTTATAACAAGGCTAATTGGTAAAAGCTTAAACTTTCTCTCATTGGACATGTATATAAACAATAATTTTCTGGGCAAAAGATGCAAAGAGGAAAGCATCATTGCATAAGCATTGCTGTTAAATCAATAACTGATGTTCTTCAACTGAAGGTTAACACTTTCCAGCTTAAGCTAACCACTCCTCTATGTGCAGACTCTTTTGCAAAATCATGCTGGTATGAGTTTGCAGGAGTTATCTGTCCATTTGACATTCATCCATTGATTCAGCTGGATCCCACCTGTAGAATTTGTTGCTTAAAATTTTTATTTACTATTGTCTAATTCGTCAGCCCTTATTATTATGTGGATTAGATGGTAGATAATTTGACAAACTAAAATGGTGATGCATTAAAATAAGGTAATACATGTAGTCATTAGACTTATGATTAGAAGCCTTTAAAATTAAAAAAAGAGGACAACTTCAGCAATAAACATGATGACGTTTATCTTCCAGGTAGTGAAGATGCTGATTGTGGTGACAGTGTTGTTTGCTGTACTGTGGCTCCCGTACAGGTCCTGGGTAGTGTACAACTCCTTCGCAGCTGAGCACAAGAGGTTTTATAATGACTGGTTTTATCTATCAGTAAAGATCATGGCTTATACAAACAGTGCAATGAACCCTATCCTTTACAGGTAATAACATTAATATTTTATTATGTTATTCATTCACTAGATATGCACAACCAATTGCATTGGCCGATTTAAAAGTAAAACTTGGAAAAAATAAGAATGGTTATTTCTATTAAGTAAAGTTTATTATGCTTATAATGGAGTTTTTTTCCTTGGCATTGACGCTTGATAATATTGGGTGTTTTAGAATACATTTAGTTATGGTAAAAAAGAAGCACTTTAAATTGTAACCACCAATCAGAACAGAGAATGCTAATTAGTTCATCTCATTCTAATATAAATTTATGTATTTATAAACTTAAATATAAGAGCTACTTTTGCAATAAATTGACGACAAGTGGGTACAACGAGTGGATATACAAGTATAGGAATATATCAGTGTGATTATTGTGTGCCATCTCTACTAGTATAGTTGGTAGATAATTAGGCATCGTTCATTGTATACCATGTCACTCATTCTCTCTCACATTTATTTCCAGTGCCATGTCTAAGAAGTTTCGTCACGCCTTTATAACACAGATATGTATCAGCAAACTGTTTCCCATTGAGAATGATCCGAAAGGGTCAAGGACCATATGCAAATCTTCAGAGCATGGAAGGAATTCTCTAAGACCTAGATCTACTGTTCTTATCATTAATGATCCGGGTGACTTGGAACCGTTACCAACTGTACAGAATGTTTGAAAACGCAGATGTTTATTTCACACTATAATGCTATCAGTTATAGAAGACAACTCCAAGTTACCAGATACATCTATAAAATTGCTGTCACAATACCATTATCTGTTGTTTACATTAGAATAGTACAATTATCATAATATTTTGAACTTAGTAGCGAAGACTAACAGATTTTATTATTATACATAATATAAATTATCACAAAATGCCGTTGTGAGGTATTAGTAGGCTAGAGAGTAGAAAGAATAATTTGATAATATGTGAGAGTCTCAAGTAGAAGAGGCAGTGAGAAGGAATAAAGGAGGGAGTGTAAAGAAGGAGTTGTGTCCACATAGCTTGCAAGAATGATGTGCAGCTGTTTTACAAGTAAACATGAATGATGGAATGTAGTAACGCGTGGTAGCCGTGAGGGCCACACGCCGTGGATTTAATCGGAATAATATTCTACAACAAAGTTTAGAGAGAAATAATAACTAGTTTCTATGGTGACTAGCCAGTTTCTATCAATGTGCTTTAAGCTGCGTTAGACTATGGTTTACACTTGACATAAATTCATAATTTCAAAGTTTTCGTTAGAAATAAAGCACAATAGTAAACAATGCTATTGTCTTTAAGAAAAATCTATATAAGCTTATAACCCTTTTGTTGTCATTTCAATTGTTTTCTTTGTGAACAAAATTATTTTTATTACTTCATAATTGATGTATAATATAATTTTATTGAATTTTGCAAAAAAAAAACTTTTTAGCATAATACAGATTATAGACGGTTATTATAAAAATTGTAGTGGTTTTTAACAGAAGAGAAACTGAAATTTTAATTTACAAATTACACTTGTTTTTGTTTGTGATCAAGCTAGTGAACTTTACCAGCTAAGTTCGTTAAACTATTTGAAAAAAATATGTATGTTTTTCAACTTTTTTTTATTTAGTTCTTGAGTTTACTATTTAGTTGAGTGGCCGATTCAGCCATTGATTGAGTTAGCATCGAGCTGCAAGCGAAAGAACTATTAAAACAATTGATATTTAATATTGTAATGTAATATAAAACAGTTCTTTTGGATCATCAGTTATGTACTGTACTGTTGGAATTGACAATAATATTCATAGACTGTTTTGTACTTCTTTTTCTTATAGCTGAAACTTCTGCTTTGATGTAATTTATTCACTTGCTTTATTTCAGCTAGTATTGTTGGACATTGACCCAAAAATGGTTATCAATTAGAAAACTTGAAGTCTAGTGCTATAAACATGCTCAAAGAAGACATCCTTGAAAATTATGAATATCTTAGAATGCATAAAGTAATAAGTTGTCTGAATTTAAGATATATGTATGACTTTGTATAATAATAAAGTTTTACTTTAGATTTTTTGTAAAAATGTAATAAAATGGATACAGTTGATAATAATGCTTTCAAATTTGCTAAAAGTGATAAAATTACGCATTAGAGTTTAGAAAATGTTGAATATAACTTCTTTGTAGTGGAAGGATACTATTTCCAACTTGAACAAAAGCAAAGTTTACTAAACACAAGTTAAAAGTGTCAAGCACTCACACAATTAGAAATCATGAAACTCATTATTGGTAAAATAAGACCGAGATACTTGACTAGAGTGACTGGAATTTATGAGGGGAGGCTATTGCCCCACCCTACCCACTCTTGTGAAATATTGTGCATGTTATTCATGCTATGACAATCATAAACCTATGAAAATAGAAAGTCTCTACCCGATTATGATTCCAAGCAGATGGAGAACAATTATAATTATCACTTTCCCATAAGAGGAGTTTCAGAGGTCTTCAGCCTGTCCATGACTGTATCACGTGACATCAAATGGTAGGAAAAGCTTGCAATCCTTAGCCCCACACAAGCAAGGCTTAGTGGACAGAGCAGAATTGGGACTAGCATAGCTGAAGGTCAGCTCTTCGTCTGCAGCAATATCCCTACAGGCAAACAGCGCCACACGGGGGACGTCACATCCGGCTCGACATACTAAACTCACCAGGTTAGGCTGACAGGAGTGATTGATGAACCTGGCAATGTTGCCAAACCTGCGAGCGTCTATGCACCACCGAGTGCTCCCAGATGTGAAATACTCATTCACTGTGATTAAGTAGTTCATAGAAGACGAGCTAGTATTCCCAGCGGTTTGTGGAGTAGCAGGAGTTGTGCTCTCCAGTCGCGATTTAGCTGCATCTGCACTAATGAGCTCTCCCAGATACTCACACACAAACTCGCCTTCACATATGTTAGTTTTAGCCTTGAGTCCTAGCCCTCTATTTTCTGTGTCAAACACTTGTAAATTGTGTTTGGTGTTTCTACTGAGCACTCTATTAGTACAAATGTTAGACTTACAGCTGCACTCACTGTGGCACTCTAGGACAGGTTTCTGGTGATGACTAGTCAAGGAGGTGGTGAGTTTCCCAGAAGGTGTGTAACTGACTCCTACAACACAGTATAGAAGGCATCAGTTAAAGAAACCACCTGCTCTCACATGCTGCTTGGTGTATAAGGATCACCAAAAGAACATACAGCTTCATTGACTGACACAAATATTGTGGTCTCACCCCACTTTGCCAGCCAATTCTCTATCAAACTACAGCTGTTAGGGCAGCTTATAAAACCCCATTGATAAGTAAACATGCAATTGGGAGTTACTTTCTCTCTGGTTATTTCACTGACTTACTACAAACGCACATTAATCCAAACAACAACTCTTGGATAAAGCCAGGTATGTTTGGGTTGTGTACAGAAGACACAATGGCTGTATTAGAGCTGCCAATAGTGACTTACCTAGACTGAGTCTAACACACAGACAGTCACTGGAGGAGCAGCTACCTGTATCCCCGCAGTCGCATCCCATGAACCTGTCATCCATAACATCTAAAATATATTCCTCTTCAGTGTAGGGTGTGTCTATGTGCTACAATATGAAGTTCAGATATTCAAATAGACACGACTTTTGAACTTTAACACAAAGCAATAACCGGAATGAGCAAAACCCACGACATCACATTTCTAAGACATAATATAATAAGGATGCACAATGCTTTGACTAAAAATTAGACTTCATGTACAGTAATAGAAGATTATTCTACGTCCTATTGATTCAATTTTTACATTAAAGTGCTTTAATTACTCACGGTCCAATGAACAGGCTCCATTTCAGCTTTTTTACCTTTTATCAACATTCATAAAGTATTGGTGGTTGAAACAATTGCTGTCATTTAACCTTAAAAATACAGATAAAAATATAAATTGGCAGAATAAAATATTTACAGGAAAATTTGAAATTGCAAATACATACTGATATATGAACTTGACTTAAATGCTATTAATTACCTTGGCATTACTTAAACATGGTCAACCATTAGAATTAATTTAATTCTAAAGCAGTGCTACAGTTTACTATCCCTATCAGTATCATCATTTAATGATCTATATAAAATAAAAATATGTTGGCATAATATTAATAATGATCATATTCGTTACATCACAACAACATGCATTTTAAATATCCATAGTGATAGACTAAGACTGATAGTGGTATTGATAGTCCTAGTAAATGAGTATAACAAAAGTAGAGTATATTTACATTCACATGGTGATTGTGAATCATTGTCATACTCATTGTGATTGTCACTATGAGTATGAGTATGACTATCACTATCAGTATCAGTATCACTGTAATTGATTTTGAATTTGATATTCATGTTCACTTGTTGATAAAAATTTTGATATACTAATAGTAATAGTAATACTCATAGTCCCAGTGATAGCTGAAGACATATAAATTTTATATTGATATCTTGAAATTTAACTCAATATACTGATACTAACAGTAAGAGTAACAGTCTAATGGTAGTCGTAGTAGTAGCAACGTCCACACTCGGAGCAGCATGTAGCATCATAATATTCATCATAGTGACAGCTATCCACCCAACTTCAGATTGGGGTCTAGAGTTTAAAGTTGGGGTTTCAAAATTTGAATCTGATGTCCAAAAGCGGGAATCCCAAACTACTGCACTCAGTCACTCCCAACTGAGGGCTGCTTATAAAAGCTTCCCAAATGTTATAATTACATTTAAAGTATTGGATTGGATGTTGAAAGTCGCGCAAGCTCCACCTACTCCCCCAATAGATTTACGGTTGGGTCATGTATCCAACTCCCAAACTTAATTCGAACTGCGCACTTTTTGAACCGCAGTTTAAAAATGGAGGTTGATTCCAGTAATTTAGTTGGTGAAGCTAATGTAAAGTTAAATGACCATAAAAGAAAAGCTTCAAGTGTGTCAAGTAAAGAAGAACAAGGTGCTAAACGTACCAAGTCTATAGACAGTCACAATGGCAACCACGTTGATGAGAAAAAAGTTAAACTTCAAGCCGGTAGTCACCCCAAGTGGGAAAGTTTAAATTCATTCAAGCTGGTGAAGGTATTGAAAACAGATGCACAAACAAAGAGTCTTGTTATACACGTCAAAGCTAAGAGAGACGTTAGTTCGGCACACCATGCTAGCGACGCCGATGGGGATTGCAGCAGGAATCAAGATGACGATGAGCCCGGAGAAGATGATGCTATTTTGCTTCTAGAAAAGACACCTTTCAATACAAATTCCACAGGCCTAGCAGAGTTGCTTTCTTCAGACACATCTTTGGAGCAAGTGTTCAACAATGATATTTATGGCACGTATACTAGCCACCCTTCGAAAGCTGTGAACTGTAAGTGATGCCACACTTTGACTTGTACTTGTAGTGTTGGCAGTCATGAGTTAATCACTTTAAGTTTAAGTTAAGTAATGTTACTGTGCCTGTTCGTACTAGTGCTGAGTTTAATAGTCATACTGATACATTCTATTCAATAATTTTATTTCCTGTAGGCTCGGATTAAATATAACCACAGCCACATGCATTGCCATACTTATTGTATTGAATCATTTTTAAAATTCTAAAGACAAATTGACTAATGAAATAATATGAAAATGTATTAGTTGATAGAAAATCTATGATTATCTTGTAAAATTAAAAATTAAATGAAAACATAATTTTGTATTAATTTTTTAGCTGTGAAGACGGTCATTATATTTCCTGCAACTGCCAAACATCTGGAGAAATATCATTTGCATGATGGTGATGTAATATACGAGACACCAGAAGACTATGAAAACATTACTTTACCCTACCTTCAATCTTCTACTTTTAATATTCAGGTATCTTTTAGTATAACATTTATTTGTTGAGGCTCAAACTGTTAGCATTCTCTTAGCTGTGTTACTAGATCATATTTAATCCTGATTGTTATAAAATATTAATAATAGTTCACAAAGGTCAAATATGCTAAAGTGATGGCTTTTATAGAAGTTCAAGTTTATCTGAATTATTTTAAATTTATGGACGCCAGTGTGGTACAGTGGTTAGAGCGATGGCCTAGTAAGCACTAAGTTATGGGTGTGAATCCCAGCAATGCAATTGGTAATGCCAGGAACGACATTTGGTGATAATCAATTCTGTCCCAAAGTAGAAACAAGCTCTTAGCTGAGTTAAAAAGACCAAGGGTTCTCACAGAGATGAGGACAAGACAATGTTGGTTCAGGTTTATTTGAATTTCTTGTTTAATAACCTGGTTGGTTGATTTATAAATATGCTTTCTTTCTGTGATAATTTTTTTACTATATAGTTATGTTATATTAATATATTGAAAGGTTTTTATAAATTCATTTTGATAAATATAAAGATATCACAAATGCTAAACAATTAGGCAATGTGGTATGTCTAGTGCAACTTAAAGAGAGCACAACTCCTTATTGAGGTCATATCTTTGATTCTTGACTGTCACCTATGTGATGCAATTTACTCTAGATCTCATTTGTTAACTATAAAAATATGTTGTAGTGGATTTACAATATTCTGGAGAAGAAAAAAGAGTCGGAATTTATAATTTATGAAGATGTGGACCCAGTCAATGGTTACATTTTACTACCAGATCTGAAGTGGGATAAGAAGAGTTTAGATGACTTGTATTTATCTGCTATCGTACACAGGTACAGCCAATGAGATTACAGGTTCCTTATATTACAGTACATCATCACTATACTACAACTATAGTACAGTATAGCTATAGTGCAGTATAGCTATAGTGCAGTATAGCTATAGTGCAGTATAGCTATAGTGCAGTATAGCTATAGTGCAGTATAGCTATAGTGCAGTATAGCTATAGTGCAGTATAGCTATAGTGCAGTATAGCTATAGTGCAGTATAGCTATAGTGCAGTATAGCTATAGTGCAGTGTCTACAGTCTATAATAAAGATACACGCCTGTACTGTTTTACATTTTTATACTCACTTGTTATGTGAATTTGATTACAATAAATATAATAGTATACTACTACCTACACAAGGTGTACTACTACTACCTACAGTTTTTTATTGCTCATGTTATGTAGTGTGATATATATTCAAGTGTTCTATGCATTCAACCATTATACTTGCACTAGAAAGTAATAATTTTCTTATAGACATGGTATCAAATCTATTCGAGATTTGACTGACGAGCATTTACCTTTACTGAGGAATATACAGACAACATCTTTAGTAAGTATTGCATTAGTTTTTGTATGTCTTCAGCATCCACTCTCGAGATTAAAATGGTCCTGCCTGAATTGTTCTATAGGCAGCTCAGAGTTGGGGGTGATTGAGTGCATTGTTTTAGGGTTCTCATGTTTGGAGTTCTAACCTAAACCCCTCCAGCTCCAAACTTGAAAACCTACTGCACTCAGTTACTCCCAACTAGGGGCTGCTTTTTGAACAATTCTCTCCTGTGCTTGTCTCCATATAGCCAGTCAATAAGAAAATTACAGCTCTACATACCAATAACTTTTGGTTTCGTAATAATAAGTATTTTTATATGTCAATGTACAATTTGTAGAAGGCCATCGAGGAGAAATATGGTATCAAAAGTTCCAAGATTAGAGCATACTTCCACTATCAGCCAAGTTTTTACCATCTCCATGTGCACTTTAATCAAATCAAAAACGTAGCTGCAGGTGTGTAACTATCCTCTTATACCAGCATGCAGTTTCAGTTTGTGTAAGCTAAATTGGAAAAACTCATGAAAAATTCCTTATGGCGTAGAATATGATTATTTATAGATATGCATCTATTCATTAGGTTATTGGTGTCATTTTCATTGACCACCTGTTTACAGAATGAGCCTGTGTTACTGCTGGATTCATTTTTACTATGCTATATCAATGATAGTGATTGTTGCACTATAAAGGTCAAAGTTAATTGACCCCAAATTTAATACTGGACACTTGTAAGGCACAGTTTAGACGTGCTTATAGTAACTGTGATTTTGTTCAACTATAATCAGTTTCGCTATTTCTCATTGCAGGTTCTAATGTACTGGGTGCTCATTTACTCTCCGACGTTATCAATAATATAGAGATTCAGTCCGACTACTACAAAAGGAAAACGTTAGCATTTGTGAGTCGGGAAAATGCAGAGCTTCACAAGTTATACAAAATGGCTGACCGCATTGGCAAATCAGCAGATCTGAAACCCTAGTATTGTTTACCTTAGTAAACAAAAAAGTCTACTATTCGATTATAATTTTATCAGTTTTTCTCTTAACTTAGTTCAAATTTTATACTTGGAAGTTTTTCTTGTTTTCTAGTCTAAATTTTTACTGTGTACATAATGCAAACAGAATTTTATTTAAAAACTTGGATCATATATTTACTCAAATATAGTCCATCCAATGCTACATTTCGGGTTATTAGTTCTATATATTACAAAATAATTTTATACCAATGGACTTCTGTCATTTACTTCCTATTATGTGGACTTGACATCTTCTGGGTTGCCAGTATGATGGCTTCGGTTAAATTCCTAGTAAGGAGGGGCAATTATTGAAACAAGAAAAAACACTTACTTCACTGGCCAAAATAACTGTTATGCAGCGTAGATATTTTGCTTAATTCAGCAGCAGAAATAAAGGGAAAGCTTAATTGATGTATTATGCTATTGTAATATACTATTCTGCCTCTTCTACCATAGAAAAGCCTGACATATAACGAGTGGTTGCAACTTGTTAGGGGAAAGGAGTGTTTCCCTTCGGGCATAGACCATCATTGTATTGCGCGATGAGTAAAATTGAGAGATGTTTTGAGTAAAGAGCAATAACAACTTATGCTAAGAGATGCGAAGAATACGATTCAGTTTATTGCACAGAATACACTTCCTAGCCAAGAAAGTTTGTGAAGAAATAAAAAGTTGTGAACTAAATACAAGACCATGCTATAGCTCATTAGCATAAGAATGACAACTCCTGCCAAGGGTTATAAACAAAATGTTTACGAAAAAAATATAACATGTGATACATTTATTATATTATTCTTTATATCCAGCTAGGAAGCAATAGGCATGCATAAATAATGGTGATGGCTTGAGCTATTAACCCAGCAGAACTTGCTGGAGCACTTTTTGGCTCATCTTCAGAAGACTTCTCAGCTTTGGCTGCTATTGGTGGCTCCTTGGTAGTCTAAAAGCAATAGATATTACAGATTATTAAACAGCAAAGTCGTTCCTTAAAGAATGCTATAGTTTCTGAACAGAATGTGATGAATAAAAACAGCTTTTAGTTTAGCAAAATATAAATTTAAAACTTAAACCACCATGAAAGAGCATCAACACATTCAAATGATAAAGTGTACAGCTAAACAGCATAGAAGGCAGCTCAAAACAATATCTGATAAAATATGAAGTCAACATTGAATAGCAACGTCTTCTAACCCTGGAAATTTTTATAATGCCAACTTTGTAAAAAGTGTTCCAAGTACTAGTATGGTATACCAAACTTTTGTATAATCTTTATAATTTGAAGTTAACTAATGTCTATATAACATAGCAATGCACAAGAACTAACCTTTGTATCAGTAATTTTATTGCTTAGTGTTTTCATTACGGTGCTGGTCTTAAGGGAAGTAGTTTTGGTTTCAGCAGAAGTAGTGAGTGCTTCAGTTGGTGTGTTGCTTGTGTCACTAGCTGATACTGTATCAGGGGTAGTTTTTAGTTCGGTAGAGGATTTGACGACTGTCTCTGTAACCTTAGAGCTGTTTCCAGCAGGTGTAGTTTCTGTCAAAACAAATGTCATGTGTTTTGAATGGACCAGTAATTGCTTGAAGATTTCCACATGTAAAAATATCTACATGGATTGTTACATTAAATGACCATCTCAAAAATGGACAACTTAGGAAATAACCATGAATAAGCATTCAATAACGATAATTTAAATTACACTGAAAATATGTAGCAGCGAGTAAAATGTAAACAATTTTATAGTCACTTATATTTCAATTAAAATAACATAATTATATAATATTTTACATGATAGAAATTAAGCCTCTAAACTTCACCAATTGAACTATCACATAATACTCAAAAACAAATAATTAGTTGTACTTACATGTATATAATAGTTTATACACATGCTAAAACTTGATTTCAAGCACTTGAAAAAAATTTTTTTTTGACATATATGTTTTGCTAAGCTGGATGAAGCATTTTGAAAGTCTTATAAATGTGCAACCTTAAAATATTAGTATGCCGATATGGTTTACAACATGCTTAGGGAAATGTTAGTCTTTCCACTTAGAGAGCTAAAATAACAGGAAATTGAAAGATGGCTTCACCGTGGCTATTACTATTACTCTCAAAACATGCACTCTCTTTATCATACCTGAAATTACCATCTCAATTTGACAATCACTAATGAAGCTGTCAAAATTAGAGGTTATTATGAACAGTAATAAAGAAATCTACAGTGTTCTAGATGACAAATGTACTGTAGGAAGTTTATTTCTCAAAGAATTTCAACAAGTGTTCTCAAAACAAAAACCAATAAAGAAAGTTGAAAAAGTTGAGCTATGTTAGACTCTTTAAAAAATTCCACTGATGATATATCTGAGACTAAACATGGTGTGGTGCTTTTGCTTGGGTTACCTTCGCTATTGTTGAGAGGTGAGGGATTCGATTCATCAGAGGAGATCATAATAGGTTCTGGTAGCACAGCTTGTGAACTCGTTTTACTTTGAGGAGACGTTAGACCAGCCTTAGGTGCAGTAGATGTTTTTGTTGATGTAATAGATGTTTTTGTTGATGTAGTAGATGTTTTTGTTGATGTAGTAGATGTTTTTATTGATGTAGTAGATGGTGTGACTGGTGCATTAGATTTTGCGGTTAATGCATTAGATGGGGTGACTGATGCATTAGATGGTGTGACTGGTGCATTAGATGGTGTGACTGATGCATTAGATGGTGTGACTGATGCATTAGATGGTGTGACTGATGCATTAGATAGTGTGACTGGTGCATTAGATGGTGTGACTGATGCATTAGATGGTGTGGTTGGTACAGAAGATCCATCAGCTGTTAAAAGAAACATAAATCCATTATAACAGGCAGCACATAATTACAATACATGACAGAAAATTCTTTGAAATTATACAGGCTATAGAGAATATGCAATATCTCTATAGAGCAGCATTATATTATATTCTGTAAGACAAATTTTTAAATTCTATAGATACTGCATTAGAAGATATACATTTTCAATTTTTTTAAATCCATTTAAATTGCCAAATGTGAACTAAAGATGTATTTATATACAAACCTATGAATTACAAGAATTATGGAACATGTTTCAGGTGCTAACATGCAAAGAATAAATTGTAATCTCTCTGTAAGACATTCACATCAATCTAAGCTTGAGTTGTTTTTCATGTTTCAAAACATTCAATTTACAACTAAAGTTTCATATCTACAGCTGTATTAGACTGCTGTCAACAAAGTTGTATTCTCTTAGCTGAGCAAGGCTCTTTTGAGCTAGTACTAGTAATTTACGTTTAGGAATGATGAGGTACATTCAGAAAATAGCACACCTAAAAAATTCACGACAATTTTAATAAGTAAAATAACCATTTCCTTTTCATATTACTTACCACCATGGACTCCGAAAGCCAAGAGAAGAAAGCAAGCAAGTATGGATATCAACACCTTCTGCATCTTACTTCAATGCTACAAACAATTAGTAAAGAAGTATGTTCTGAAATCTAAGAATAAAAAATTAAAGTTGTCATAATATGTCATGGCATGTCACCAAGAAAGAATGAAGCCATTGCTATAGTTGTCTACATATCACAGCCTGCTGATATGTGAAACATGAAGCACTTGTTGGATTTCATCAAACTCTACATGTAGAATATGTAAGGGTGACTCATCAAATGTTTATACCAACTGTAATATTTTACCACCACATATTTTATTCAACTCTACAAGCTCAACTGCATAATTCTCACTTATAAAAAATTATTGCTGGAATTTCGTTATGTGAAACATTTTCTTCCATATTCTAAATTTACAAGCATTGAGTGAATTTTATAACTTTGCAGTTCAAAAGCTGCAATTGAAGAAGTTTAACATGTCATCGACACCAGCTGTTGTTGGACAGAGTGTTACCAAGTGGTGTTAAAATAATATAACATAAACAAATCCATTGACTACCTAGCACTTGGGTAATGGTTAAAAGCTGTATTAAAGATTGTTATTAAAACATATTAACCATAAATTAAATATTACTAATACTAATAGTCATTACTAATTATATCAACTTTTATAGCTCAACAATAACAACATTTATTTAATAAACAATTATGATTTATTACTTATAGCATTAGTCATCACCGTGACTTTGAGATCAGGTATAAATCTGCAGACCGAGTTCTGACTATCACTATCACAGTATTAGTATCACAATTCATTATGACTACAAATATAAAATCCGACTACACCCACTCTAATACAGGTATATTTATTTTAATAAAACTAATAGTAATAATATGAAAGTTATTAGCTAAACACCAAGTGACCATGACCATTTGCATTACCAGAGTTTATAACAATAATAGTAATCATAATCATATAATAATAATATTAATAAAAAAAAAACAATAAAATAAACAAAAATTATTACTACTACTACTAAATAAAGTTTTACCATACAGTTAAGTTATGGTTAACAGATTGAGATCACCATGATGATGGATATTTATAAATCTATATTTTATATTTAATAGTTTTTAATTTTAAATATTAACCTTGATAGTTAATTATCACACAGGTTTAAAGTCACCATCCCTGTGAGGAAACTCCTAGTGTAAAAGGTTTTTGTTAAAGCGGGCTAAGGACTTATTTAAATGAGGCACAGGAGCAATTGTGACTGGATGCTCTTCCTAACATCACTAATGGCCTTTGTCAGGGCTCGAACCCATGACTTGGTGTTTAAAAGGCAAACGCTTTAACCCCTAGACCACGGCTGCTCTCTTTAACCTTGATAGTTAATATGAAAAATAAATTTAATTTAATACTCAATCACTAAGTTATTAGTTGAACGCCAACTATTAGTATTTATACTTGTACTGAGTTACACTTAGTCTTACTGCCACTGCCAGTGTCATCATCATGGCATATAGCTATACTAATGTCTTATAGTCATACTGATACTGATTGTCTGACAGTGAGTGACACTGATGTTATATTAAAATCAAATGAAAATATAAAAATTTGCAACAAATTCAAATTTTATGTGCTAAACTTGAAGACTAACTCTAAGTAAGTGACTAACGTTTAGGATAAACAGAGTGACTTCAAATTGAAACTACAAGACTGAGAGCATAACTATCAGTACCACTACCAGTAGGTGAGCATCCAATTCTTATTCCAACAGTATCTACTTCTACTTCTACAAACTCGTACTGATACTGATCAACTTTAACTTTAAGTTTAGGCATCAAATTCAATGACAAATTTTACTTCTGAAAATTATTGTCTTACTATTACTTACTATAATATTGTGCTAAATAAAACTAAAGGGGTTTGACTTTCAGTAGTTTACTCTTACTACTAACTATGGCTATCACAAAAACCAGCAATTGACTTGATTTATCACAAAAACCTGAATTATAAGTAATAGTGTACGTACGTACGTATTATATGAACGCAGCTGGCTGTTTCAAAGAATGACTGCTGAAATTGTAACATAACCTGTGGTTTTAACAAGGGTTATTGAACTGATTGCTTTTCATGATTATAATTTACCATTGCTTGGTCTACGAGCTATACGTCTGCAACACTAACGCGGGAAATCTGTAGGTTTTCGCAAAAGTTTATTTCTTTATCTAAAAGTTATCTTCTCATAATCTTGATTTTTCCCTATAATAATTATTATGAAAGTAACACCGGAGAGCTGAGACACCGCGTGAATCATAATAATATGAGCAGACAACAGCAGTGCACGGACAGGAAAGTTTACTAACTCATGGAAGCTAGTAACCTCGTAGTACTATTCTGAAATAAAAAAGTTCTTCATAATTGTTAAATTATTATAAAAATGAAATATTTTTCATGAAACTGATATCCATTTTCGCCTGATGGACTGTCATGAAAAGGTCTGGCAAGATTGTGGAAGGTAATTTACCATGTAATGATAATAATTATAATTATATTAAATTTAATATTTTTAATAGCTATATTTTTCAGCATGATTACACATGCATATTGTGGTAATGTTTGCCATTACCATTAATCTTAGAACAACAGGATTAAAAAAACCACACCGAATATAGTTTGCTTGCTGACTTTTTGGCAGTTTTTAGCAGTTGTTACATCTATTTTAGTTACTAAAAATTTTTATGCGAGATTTGTGGTAATTTTACATTTGTCACCAGCAGTTTCTAATTCTTGACTTGTAGGCTACTCTTTGAGAACTCTTGGATAAAAGTTACAGTTATTGTCACTTAATTTATGTAAACCTCTATATCATAGCAACTTTGAATAAAAAAACCGAACACCAAAATTATAACAGTAAAAAGTTAACATCGGGCAACCCAAATACTTTTTCTTTGTCTGACTGTATTTACAATATATTTTAATTTATATGGCCAAAATTTGCTGTGTTGTACAGAATTTAAAAGTAGGATAGTGCTTTTGAATTTTTAGTCGAATTTGGTCTTATATTGCTAAGCTTAAACTAACTCTAAGCATAAATGGTTATAATTGATTGGCAGCTATTTATTGAAATCATTGGTCAAACTCTGGAGCAAACGGTGGGATACCCGGTCTAAAAATATTGATAAAAATTTGAAAATTATAATAGACATTTCTATAAAAGGCAGGTTTTTCTGGGAAATTGTTCTAAGGAAGTTTTTGATAATTTTTTTCCCTTTTCACTTCAATTTTTCACTTGGACCGCTTAGTAGCATTGGGGCTTAGGCTTCTCTCTACTCTTCTGTATAATAAAAACCCTGCTTGTATAGAATTCTGGAAAAATATTCTATATAGAGATGATAACTTCTAGTTTGCTGCCATTTCTCAGGCATTCCAAGTTTGGATTTGACACATTTGTTTCCACCAGTATAGGTGTTTATCTAGCCTGACTGTAGAATTTATAGACAAACAAAATGTCTTTTATGCAAACTTGCCGATAATTTATAATTATTAATTCTTTTGTTAACAATCACTGAGCCTATTGCAATTACCAGTGCTACATTATACCTTGTTGATACATCAGAAGGGCACGATTATTCTGATAGGCTAGTCGTTGTAACCTGCGCGATGAAGTAGAGAACGGATAGTATACTGATTCAATTCATTCATATTGTCGCGCAGCCTCACTGCTACTAGCACCGTCTGCTGTTACCTCAAAATAATATAATTTAATGCGATGATAATTTAATGCGATGTTATAATTACATACTATACTGCTATCATTAGTATTATCATTTAGTTAATCGTTAGTATAGATATTGGTTAGTAGATAAGCAACAGGTTGAGTGTGACTTCTCTACGACGTACTCCCTCAACCAAACAAATAACAGGACCATCAGCCGATTGTGTAGGTAGGTGCGGATTTCTAGCTTCAGTTTGAGTTTCTCATAGCATCAGTTCTGTTTTAGCTAGACACGTTTGCATTTCTTAACATAAATGCCGAATTTAATTAGAAGGCCTAAGGCTTAGCTGCATCTCAATCCATAACAGTTACAACACTAGGCAATATTAAATACTCTGGTTGTTTGGTCCTCTACCTAGTGGTGAGGTGACATTAACTGATTAAGATTATCACCATTGTCATTGCCATCACTATTAGTCATGCATCTTACAGAAAGTAATTGCTTCTAAGTTTGTGCATTGGTTCTAACATCATGTTAATCAATTTCTAAAGTTCTTGCCAACAGCTGCCTCATTTGAAGCCTGATGGCTGTGGGTATTTGCTGCTTCATACGACACTAGTGTAGGCAACGCAGTATTAGTTATAGAAATTAGACAATATTATACTTGTTTACAAAATGTCATATTACAAAACTTCTTCAAACCATTATAAACTAAAAAATTATCAATGTTGTTTCGAGGCTTGTAATTTTAGAAAGTGCCTTTATTTGTGGTTTTCAAAGTTAGCACAGTCAAGCCAACCTAAGCAAGAGGCATAACTTCAATGTAAAATTGAAACAACTTTATAATTACACATGTTCTTGGAAATATTGGTGTATTGGAAGTATATTAAGTACGTACCATGCATGTATACTAGACACTCACGAGGTAGGTGCAGTAACGGAGAAATTGGGAAAAGCCTGTGTTCTAGATATGAAAAATATCAAAGATTTATAATGAAAATTAAGGAACTTGGGATATTAAGGTGTCTCACTCTCAGGCACAAGGTGTTGCAAAAACCAGTTTGAATTATAATTTTGAGGCTACATAAATTTGCTGAGCATGCAAATATTGGAGAACTCTTAGAAAAAACTTGTGAAAAACTGACACAAGTTTATAGTCGCTATCCCTGTAAGACACCCCTAATGGAAAGGTTTTTTAAAGAAAGCTAAGGACTTATATTCATATGTGGCACAGGAGCAATTATTACTGGATGCTTTTCCTAACATCACCAATGGCCTGTACAGAGGTTTGAACCCACGACTAAGGGTTTACTTTAAGCCATGTGCTCTAACCCCTAGATAAAGGCTGTTCCATGTTGCAAAATTCTTAGGAGCTCTGGATAAATATGCAGGGTGTATTATTCACCTTATTTATTCTAAAAAATCTCATTTTATAGTTTGGAATACACTGATGTAATGCGCCACTAACGCCTGAGATTTTAATAAATCAGTTTAAACTTCTGGAAAATTTACGAGATCAAGGACACATATGAATTGTATTTGGTGTAGATTGCAGATTTACTCTTTTATCCGCAAGTTATGTACATCTCTGAGCTCATGCATTGACAATTACTATTATTACCAGATGTTTTTGAGTTGGGTCAACACTTCTTATGTCATTTACACTGCATCACGAATACTTGATGGTTCTTATTAACAACGCACTGTGTTCCTATACTTAGCATTATGTGAATGAATTTTTCATGCATGGGAACTAGGGCAGTTAGTTTGGCAGTTGCCATGGATACTCAGGAAGCCAATAACTATTTACCACAATGCACCAGTTGCATTGTCTGTCAAAAGGCACAACTAATATTAACAATTCCGTAAGCTTGTTAGACCATCGGGTGCATGCAGTTCTTCGGCAATTAGCTTTATCTTGTGTATGAAATAAGATAAGTGGTTTTATAATCTAATCTATTCACCCTACGAGTAGGACTAAACTCATGTTCACCTTAGTAGGACAGCCTTTTATTAAAGAGCCAATAATATTATGTTTTACACTCATATGTTGAAAGAGAGTATTTACAAGAAGATATAATATGTTTACAAATATATTGTATATAATACAGTCCAGCATGATTATACCAGCTACTATTATGTATTCTGTTGAAAAAAAAGCCGCAGTTGATTTCCCTTCATCTTTTTTGTATTATTTGATCTAGATATAAGTAGCATATCAGTTTCAACCGACAAGCCCTCTATTGTAAGGTGAAATTTGTATAGAGCAAACTTAGAGCATAGTCATGACTCACTCTGCAAGCACATTGCGCATGTAGTAGCTTAAGTAGCACCTGTTGACACTATAGTGGCATGTACTTGTCAGATAGCTTTATATCTGAGTTGGTGCATCACAATACAGAGTATAATTTATATAGTTGTATTGTGTTTACAACTATGCTAGGTGACTGCAGGTTTTACAATTGAACTATTTTAAGACATTACTATAAATTTTCTCTTACAGTATAAGTAAGCAGACGAAGTTGGAAGGAATTGTGGGATAGAAATGTGCCACTCTGCTTAGATCCTTAGCTACTACCAGGTAAGCAGCTGGACATTGTGCAGTTAATGCTGTGGTGTACATCATAACATACGCTGTAGCACAGACACTGTAGCACATACAGTTGTATATTGTATAGTCAAAGCTGCGGCATACATCATAACATCTCACTGTAACATACAATGCATAGGCCTACAGATGATATGATAGTAGACTAACACCAGATGCTCTCAGGGCGTTCACTTTTTACCACATTTATAACTGGAAAAAGCATTATTGAACTATAGCTAGATTTTTAGTTCATTGGGAAGAAGTTATTATTCACTCTTTCATGGTATAGTTTAGGCAGATTGAGAACGTCACATTACGGTGTGTTCTACAGTGTGTTTTACAGTGTGTTCTACAGTGTGTTCTACAGTGTGTTCTACAGTGTGTTTTACAGTGTGTTCTACAGTGTGTTCTACCGAATACTTGACCTTGATGACCTGATTTAGTGTCATGTGAATAGCTTTATCAGCTTAATCTATTTTGCTTTGAATTACTCTATTCTTAATAATTTTAAGTTGGTGATATCTATATTTTAGGATGGACAGAATTAATTTTTAAATCTATAAATATTGCATATATTATTATCACAGCCTATTGACCAACTTTTTTCCACTAATATCTCAGAGTGAAATTCAGAAAGTTTTCTTTTTACATACCTAAGAAATACTTTGGAATTATTTGGACACAAAAGTTCACACCTTTTTGTTTAGCATAAATCTGGGCAGACAACTGTGTACCATCCAAATATGTACTTTGTTGAAGGCATAAAGATTAGCAATTATTTTCTCAAGTTTGACGGATAAATCAGTTCAACATTTCATTTACAGTATTTGCTAAAAACTTGCTAGAGCCAGAGCAGAGTCATGTTTAGTAATAGACTAAATGTAGAGCACTTGTCTGAGAATGAATGCGAGACGTTACTTGACGTCTTGGAGAGAGACAGGGAACTGAGAACCAAGGAGAGAATTCGGCTAAGGTGATCATTATCTGTCTGTGTGTCATCTCTAACTCTCAGCTGGTTTATAGGTTTGAGACTATTTCAAGACAATGCAGTTGGGATTTCCTCTAGTCTTGAATCCTCCCCTAGTAAATATAAAATACTCATCTCGAATAATAACTTGTAAATTGGTTTTATAAGGTAGTATGGTGAAATAATTCTGCAAAATACATTATATGTTAGCGCAAAGTAAAAATATATTTCAGGGACATTTTATTTAAATGAAAAATTGAAACATATTATGGTTAATTAAAAGAATCCAATTGTTTTATTTGGTTGCCAAAATGGTTTAATGAAATTCTCAGTCTCACCATATAGTAGCTGTTGATCAGGTAGTAATCTACCAAGGTAGCATCTAGATATGACTTCCATTGCAGACCTGAAGAGTCAAACCGAGTTCTGGGCAAGCCACCGATTGACCATAGAGCCAGAAGCGTGGTGGACTCACTGGAGAGTTTATCTCACCTCTCCTACACCCTCCAACAGTCACTGGACCATTATGTAACTCCTAGCACCTCCACCAACAGTCTCTCCCCAGGTGGTAAACGGACTAGTTCACAAGGCAGCTACTCAAGGGGGTCCACGACCTCTAGAGGTCGAGCTAGTAACTGTCAGCATTGCTCTCAGTGTGGTGACACGCTCTCTCCTAACGCCAAAAGGCGTGTTCAATGCGTAATTTGTTCTCAGTGGATTTGTAAGTTATGTTCTCTCTGGGAGACGAAGCTTGCCGCTTATGTATGCCAGTGCCACAGCGATGAGCCGGGATATGAGTGAGTATTGTACTGTAAGGATTGTTCTATAGGCAGCTTCGAGTTGGAGATTTATTGAAACCCCCCAACTCCAAAACTCCCAAACTATTGCACTTAATCACCCCCAGCTCGAAGCTGCTTGTAGAACAATTTTACCCGTGACAATGTTTGTGCAGTTCTTTTATAGTGAACTTTAGAGATTGTTAATATCATTAAGGAAGTTGATTTTGTCAGCTCATAGTTATAATTTCACCTTCACAGATTTTGAAATCCTTGAGTATATCTGCTTAGGAGAGTTAAGTAATTGTGTATACTTTTTGGTCTTGAATATCTGTATCTGTATGATTTTTCTGTATATTAACTCTTTATAGGCCTTTTCAGTTACCTTGCACCAAAAGTTTAAACTTTGAAATTTCAGGCCAGTTCAGTGATTAGGCTGTATGTTGCAGCTAAGAATAGCATGCTATGGAAGTCAGCAATACTTTCTATTAGTTTTATAATACCATGCAACAGACGAAATGGTTAGGGCATGCAATCCTCGAATAGTCTGTAGGTAATAGTTAGGATATAATGTATGAATATTTTAATGCTAAATAAATAAGGTGTGTCAGGAATTCTTTAACAGGGGTGTTACATTTGCTGTCACATTACTGACAAGTAGAATCTCAAGCTATTTCAATGACCTGTGCAATGTCAAGGTGTTTACAGATGTATATAATATTTGCACTGGTTATAATAAACTACCAACCAACTTTCTATCATAGGATTCATGATTTGGTTCTTCACTACAAACTAAAGGATATTGTAATTAGTGCGGCATACAATAAAAGATTACAAACAACAAGGCTATTGTTACACTAGCCATTGCTTGATAATATACCACTATTCATGCACGGGTTTTGAAAATAAAAGGAAGTGCATATCTGGAAAAAGCACTCTTGCACTATATTTCCGATGTAGAATTCACATGCTGAGAAGTTGTGCTCCCTCATGGAGAAGTTTATAGCATAATTATCACTTTCAGTGTACGTGATGTCAAAATTTGTGGAAAGCTTAGCTGTGGAAGTAGCGAAGTTAGCTCAAAATCCTTAAAATCATATTGATCAATTTATCAATGGGTGTGGATGGAATATTTATGATAAAAATATAAACTCAATGGCTGGAAATCAACTAGATATGGTGTTTTGATATCATCATCCACTGTTATAACCCCCCACTTTTATACTGAGTCTTCTTGATAATGCTCAATGCTACTGCTGAAAATACATGCTGTATGCCAAAAGGCTAACGTTTATAGCACCAATTTTCTACAAGCTGCATAAAGAAGACAACTGTCATAAGACTAGTGCTGTAACATTTTGATGTATATTGTTTGTTTTATGTATATGTCTCCCATAAAGCATATCTAATTCTTACTAGAGCAGATTTACAGCAGCGAGAAAGAAATTTTGAGCTAGATATAGGGAAACAATGTAGTAAACCAGATCGCTATTATATAGGTTACAGAGCCCATATTACCCTTTCTCATCAAAACAGGCTAGCTACATTTAGATAGGAACGGTAGTAGACCAACTGACATGGCCTAAGTTCTTTAATAATCTTATTTCATTTTGGTTTGAAGCGTGGGTTAGGACTTTTTTCGATAACATAACTTCTTTTGCTAAATTTCTAATTTAGAACACATATTTTTCTCAATTTCTCCATTACTGCACCTACTTTGCAAAAATATATTCACTCATGCATAGTGAGTTGTTCTCAGTGCATATGTTATATGAGACTTTGAACTTTGCATGTTTAGAGATTATCTGGAAGATGAATCTCGATTCTCATATGACAGCGTCAGCGGACAGTTTGTCAGGTCTGTTCACAAAGAAATCTCTGCTGTACTCAAAGAAAAACTGTCAGGTGATATTTACAGCAGCTTTTTCAGTTTTAACAGGATCTCTATAATTTTTATCATGTGTTATTTGTTCAAACTATTATGTAATAGTTTAGTCTAATTATATAGACACTTGCTATAAAGTTGAACTACTTCTAGTAATGTTAGAGTAAGTTGTATGCAATACAATGTTATTTCTATGAAAAAAAGAGCAAACTACATACAGTGCTCCCTCCATATCTCACGCAACCTTATTGCCAACATAGTAGAATACCAGATTCAACTAGCGAATCTGTTAAAGTCGGCTATTTTGTCCCTATACACACATACATAAGCCACAAAGGGGGGGGGAGGGGCGAGGTGTCCAAGCCCTTCTTTTGACCTATGGAATTTTGTGAGAACTGCATCTGTGAAATATGGAGGGAACAAACTATATAACAACTCTGTGCAGATGCATACTGTGGCTATAGCATTGAATGTAAATATGCAGTAACTGTGTTGTGCTTATAATATTTCTACTTTCTTCTTGTTTGTACTACTTAGTAAAATATCTCATTTGATTTTAACAGAGTGAAATCTTTCAGCTGTTGTCAGCTTGCTATGATTTGTTAGCAGTCTACATTGCAGAGGCTCTGTAATAACTAGAAATATGGGGTTATCTTCTCCATTCTATAATTAGATTGAAATACTATATATTATATTATAAAAAACATTAGCAAACTTATTAGAACGACAACAAACATTCTATATGATCTTTTTTGGAATGATATTTTATGACAGAAAATTTGCATTTCTGTCTCATTTTGGTGCAGCAATTACTTAGTGTCCGCGCTGTTCGTTGTTTTGACTCATAGTGTTGGATTGTTCTATAAGCAGCACTGAGTTAGAGGTGACTGAGTGCAGTAGTTTGAGGTTCTCAAGTTTGAAGTTACATCCTCCAACCTCAAACTTGAAAATCCCAAACTACTGCACTCAGTCACCTCTAACTCAGTGCTGCTTATAGAACAAATCTATATTGTTAAATACTTTGTAGCCTGTGACACCAGGGAACAGATTCCTCCTTTATCTCTGGAGGACTTTAGGAGATCAATGAAAAGCTTTCTAAATGTGACCTCTGAACCCAAACCAAAGGCACCTACTCAAGACTCGAAGGATCAACTCGTTCAGTTGGTTCCTTCCCAAACACACTCTGCTAAGCTTGATGCGAGCGATTTCTTCAACTCAAAAACTCGGCCTGGTGAAAATATTTTGCAGAAAGGTTTGTTGCTAAAATTTGCTAATGAAAAGTAATTAATTGAAAATTACACCTTCTTATGTTATGTATAACTTCTGTTCTTAAAATGTGTTTTCATTATAAAACTTTCACTCTCCAAATTATATAAACCATTTATTATTGGTGTATGTTATTATTTCCGGTGTGCATTGAATTTATAAAACTTTTAAACTTATAAACTTAAAATTTATTTTATTTTAAAATTTATTTACAGCAGAAGAAATGGTTTCATTCTCGGATAACACTGAAGCTTTCTCATCCTCTACAGATGTGGTTAACAAACAAGGTCTGTATGTAGCAGCTAGTTGCAGCACATAGACTGTGACTACAGGGTAAAACTTTGATGTGTTAGTTTAAAAGTGCATTTATCCCCAGACTTTAAACTTATATATGCTCCACACTGCATAGTATTACTAGTATATATCATATCAGGTACTAGATAAACGCAGATGTTTAGTATCCAATACATTATTTACTTATGTACGGGCGTGGTGAGACTAGCTGTAGTATTGACAGTATATGTAAAGGTAACCTAGGGAACTGATTTGACTACCAAATATAGCCACTGAAAGTGTAAATACGAACATCTTTAATTCTATATCTAAATGATGGAATCTGGTACTCTAACACAACTCTGGTATTTTTGACTACAGCCGAACTCACATTCGATGATCTTAAAGAAGAGGAAGTGAAAAGATTCCTAGTAGAACTGAGCATGCTCACGGGCCAGCTCAAAGAGGGTTTGGTTGGAGAGGTGACAGATTCACAGAGTGAGTAAGAATAAGTTAAAGATTCATCTAGTGCGAGCAACAGACTTGCTTAGCGGGCACCAGGTACCCGCCCCCACACTCTTGTATTACTGGATGGGGAGGAATTGCTAATCACAATTAACTGACTCATTTTTGTTGAAGTAGAAGGAAGCAAGTTCATAGGTTATTTAATGCTACAACACCATTTCCTTCACTAAGGTTGTTACCATGAAACTATAGGAAATTTAAACTGAAATATATTTTACATTTGCAATACTAAAATATTATGTAATAGTATATGATATTGTAACTATGTAACATATATTGTAGTAATATAATATTTGCTCTGGTATTATACTATAATGTACAGTAACATATTTTTGTAGTAGGCCTATATTATGTGAGAGTAATTTATTGTTTTGTGATGGTATATTACATTAGAGAATAAACTGTACATGCAAAATTCCAAGTCAGGTAAAAGTAAACATATAGATATTGTATAGGTTTTCACTAGCTGTAATAAGATGTAGACCAATGCTAGCAGCTTGGCTTTATTATCATTATACTAATATTATGCCTGTTACTTTATCTCTTCATACATTTACATAAGCATATGGGCTTAACACAACTTTTTATAATGATAGCTTTGATGCATATTGTATTTGAGTCAGCATATTATTATTATTTTAATTTTTTGATCATTTTCTCAGCTGAAGAGACGCTGACTACTCAGAAGGCAGCAGTGGCAGCCATGATAGTTAACTTACAGCAATCTCTGTACCTAGCAGTTGACAGTAAGTGTTATATACAATTATGTAAGTATAATATACAATAGTAAGTGTCGTATATAATAGTAAGTTTTTTCATGAGTAACTGCTACATATATCATTGTCATTTTACTATTATTAGAAGAATTACTTATTTTGAGATATTTGCATCACTTAAGCTACAAATGTGAAGGTATTGCATCATTGTTAGTAACATATAGATTTCTTTTATTTATTGTTAAGCGGAAAATTATAGTTTTTTTGCATACAAACTTTGCAAAAAAAATATATTACATTCTTTGTAGATCAAAGTTCTATAAGCAAAGAGAAGCTAGTAAAACATAGCCAAGTTCCTTCCATTGTGTGCTCCATTGTAAAAGAGTCTATAGGCCACCCGTTACCAGTGAGTATTAGTTATGATCTAGGCCTATATTATACAAGTTGATTATTTAACTGCTCGTCTGTAAATATGTGTGTTTCTTACCCCTCATTCACACTTACCGTACGGTAGGCCATAACGTAAAATATCAGCTATATTTAATGTGTCCGGGCTCAAGTTTTCAAAGTCCGCTATTAGGTTTCTTAAGCTGTAGTTATGTGTGCATAGTAAGCATACTGTATCAGTAGTAATTATAATGTCAAAATTTAATCATTGATTTATTTTATATCATACTCATGCTTCTTGAAAAAAAGTGAATCTAAAAATTATATCCAATTTCAGTAGCTGTAGCTGTTACCATCTTTCAATTTACATGTACTATCTAGCTGAAGTATGAAAACAGCAGCAAATTTGTTTTAGCAACAGTTTAGTATTTATTTTGTCTGAATGCTTACAACTAATCAAGTTATTGACATATTATTATACTGCTAGTAATGGAAAACCTGCAGCCATATGTTAATGTGAAATTAGCTGAATGTAGGAGAGAGAACACAACTTCATAGTTTGTTGAATATGCCACAACTCCCTCAAGCACTCACACAAGTTTATAGTCACCACCTCTAACTCTAATGGAAAGGACTTTTTTAAGCAGGCTTAGGACTTATTCTTGTGTGGCACAGGAGTAATTATGACTGGATGCTTTTCCTAGCATCACCAATAGCCTTTACTAAGGATCAAACTCATGGCTTCGGGCTTGCTAAACCAGCGCTGTAACCCCTAGACCATAGCTGCTCCTTATATGTAGTTGACACAGCTGATTATAAACCAACTCTGCAGCTGTCTTTCTCTAAAGTATATTTTGTACTAACAGTTGCCCCTTTCTTCTATGTCTGTTGAATTGTAGCCTGAGGTCATAACAGATGACGGAGAAGTTGACTGTAATGTAGTGGCTGAGTGTATACTAGCAGAGGTAATGCAGCAACTGCTTCCATGTTTTCATTGTTTAAATTTCTCAAATAGAAACTGCATGTAAATTTAAAATTAACTTAAAACATACATAATAAAACTTAATTTTTGCCTAATTTAGAAACCAAAATTTTTCAGTAGAATTCACCTGAGTTAAAGTATTTAAATACTTTTTACCTGGCGAATTGTTATGAAAATTTTAACATTTATGCTATAATTTAAAATGAATTCTGGCAGCAGGTTTTAGATGAAGAAGTATCTCATGCTGACCCAGTGGACACCTCAGATTCCATGTACAGCTCTGGATATGACGTCAGCTATAAACTTCCGTCATTCGATGTTAACAGAAATGGTAACTGATATGTTTACTAGAATAGATATACTAGGATAAAGTTCGCCAAATATTATTTGCAATTTTGTAAAAGTTTGTTTAAATGAAATGAAAAGTAATTTTTTTTAGTAGAGCTTTTGTTCAGATTTTATAATGCAGAATAGTAATAAAATGCCTTCAAGTTTGTAAATACTGGTGGGTTCACATATTAAGTTGTGGTTTAGTATATATGCCTACGACTGTGTATATTACAATGCATTTGTAATATATATATATATATATATATATATATATATATATATATATGTATAACTGTCCAGCAGACTTGGACCCGGACCTGCTTTCATTGGACGGAATAACTCGAGCTACAAGTCAGGAGGATGATGCAATGTCTGAACAGAGTGGACCATGGGACTCCGACTCAGTGGCCAGGTGACTATTGCTGTTAATTATAGTTACTAACAGCTAATAGTTATTAACATTGTTAATAGTTGTTAATAGTTGTAAAAAGTTAAATCTATTGCTATATATTTCATTGAGCTATTGGTACTACTAGTTTGTAGTAAATTACTAACTATACTGCTACTTATATTACTAATAGCTCATAAGTTACTAATAACTGTTACATCACAATTAGGAACTGTCATATCACTTTATTGATGATGTTGTGGTTGTTACTGATGGTTAGTACTGTTTATAGCTGCACTACTATATATTGACTGCACTACTCTATATTAACTGCACTACTCTATATTGACTGCACTACTCTATATTGACTGCACTACTATATATTGGCTGCACTACTTTATATTGGCTGTACTACTTTATATTGACTGTACTACTTTATATTGACTGCACTACTCTATATTGGCTGCACTACTTTATGTTATATATAATTACTAATATAGTTTGTTTACGCCTCTAAACTTCTAATTATTTAAGTAAATTTCTCATAGCAAAACATTCAGCACAGTTATAAGGTTACTGCATATTCTATATTAACAAACTGTGTGAGTCTGCATACTATAAGCTTATTATGATATTTATTTGTTAAAGACCTGTGAAACCCAGGTATGGCTCTCTGCTGCTGCTATGGGTTTTCTTGTTTCTCAGAGAATCCCCGACATACTTAATTTATGCAGTAATAGAATAGTCTTATATAACTTAGCTATTAATTGTTTAAAAGTTGTATACTCAAACAAGTTTGTTTTATGACTTTCATTGCATGCTATTCTTAGCTTCTGCTATAGAGAGCTTAATCACTGAACTGGCTTGAACATTTACTATAAAACAAACTTGTTTGAGCATACGACCTTCAAACAGTCTGCAGATGATAGCTAAGATATTTAAAGTATATATTAATACTGCATAAAGGAAGCTAGCTCATCTCCTTGTATGTTACTATAAAAGGGCTATTACATATACATGTGGTGACAACTCCGCTGTGTGTTAATATATTAGATAATTAGCTACTAACTAACTGTTAATATAGCTACACTTTATATGGAGTCGGCTCTAGCTAGGCTATGCAATCTGCTACCAAATGCAGCTCCTTGTCTAATGTTTGTAACTTGCCAAGTTGAGTAGTAACAGCTATCAGGGTTGTAGTTACAAGCATTATGAATATGATGTCTGTTCAAATCATATTATAGGTCAGGAGAAAATATGTTTGGCTATGAAATAATATTCTTTAAAGTTACATTTCAAAATCACTAGTTAAAAGGATGCTGCCTGGCAGCATACAGACAACAGCTGCTTGACAGCAAAGTGTTTGGTATAAGATGTATAGAGTAATGCAGGAGGAGGTAACTCTAAATCCAGTTTTTAATATTGGCTATACATTCTTTACATGGGCTGATGACTCCTAGCTTGTGTTACTATAATGTTACTATTATGAAAATAAATATCAGAACAAATTTGGAAAAACACAGCATAAAAACAAAAATTTTTCCTGAATCAGTTTCATATGAGTAAAGAAATTTCATCTTTTATGTGTTGCTACAAAATCTCAGGTATAAAATTGTTTAAAAAGTGTATTTAACTGTCTGGAGTGCCACTAATAAATAACTCATTGTAATTGGATAGAAGCAATAGAATCTTAACATCTGTCTGGTACAGTTGTTAAACTGATTGTGCATAAGTTCTGGCTCGCTCTATTTTTCGCTCAGCATGTTTCCTGTGCATATAAACTATCTGTCTAACCCTTGCCTTGCGTATTCTTTCTCTTACATGTGGTGATAACTCTGGTTGAATTTACTCGCAATATATTATATAATCTCACAATATTGTCAAACTGTACTTATGAGAGGACAACTCTGTTTATATGCTCTTTTTGCTAGAATAAAAATGCTGTGTCTGCCCTAAGCACTGTTCTAACATTTTGATTCTCTAGCTCTTGAGATATTTTTACTTATCAACATTTATAAGTTCTTTGGTATCTATTTTTATTCATTTATCTTACTTTTCTCATGTCTGTTAATATACAAACCTATTTTGTTGAAGTGGTATGAGTGGAAACTGGATATTCAGAGGAAAGGCATTTGATAGCCTTAGTCTCAGTGGTAAAAGCAGCCTATTCAATGCTAGCTCTACATCTGAGGAATCTATCAGCATAATGCACATACCAGAGGCTATGGAGAATATCAGGTATAACTCTGCTGTTTATTTGTTCGTCTGAGCAGGCCTTGTAATAGATGCAAATATCTGCAATATTTTTTTAAATTAAACAGCATTATTGGACTAATAAAGCTATAGTGGCTAAAAACAAAGCAACAAGCTTCACATCAACTGGTAGCAGTAGTGGAGAAATTTAGATAGTCTAAGTTCTTTAACTTTCTTTACAAATTTTGGTTTGGGTTGCAGGTTGAACTTTTGTGAGAATATAACATCTTTTGCTACATTTCTAATCTAGAACACAAGCTTTTCTCAATTTCTCCGTTACTGCACCTACCTCGCAAGCTTCTGAATCTAGATTTGCATAAGTAGGGCATGTGATTTGCACGCAAGCATCATATTATGTATTATATTATGTATATAATCTATATTGTTTGTAACTGCGCATATAGGGCTATATGCTGAGTCTATTATAACTTCTTCTAGATGAAATTCTTTACATCTTAGAAGGTCGCCATAGCGACACTTGAGTTAATATTCTTGTAAATGTTGTGTGTTACATAGCTAATGTCTTCTTATAGCCATGCATACTTTCTCAAAGTTTGGGGTAGACTGGGTTACTGCTATAACATTATAATTATAAACACAATAGATTAATAGCTAGCCATCAGTAGTAGCACATGCTACTGTATACTGTGGTGTCAGTTAAGGAGGTATTCTCTGCGGACTTGTATGGTAAAAAATCTGAGTCACGGCAATTGCTTACAGAAACTTCTTTGTTGGTAATACAAAAATTTAATTGGTGTGTGAAAACACAACTGTGTATGTGTTACATTTTAGTACTTTTGACATTACTAATACTAATACTGATACTAATACTAGCAGTATTACTGATACTAATACTGATACTAATACTGATACTAACAGTAATACTAATACTAATACTGAAACTAATATACTGATACACTAACTGAAACTAACGCTTCTACTGTCAATATTACTGATAGAAGAGTTCTATTCATTCAGAGAAAACTCTTTTGATGAATCTGAGCTGACGCTGACTTCAACCAGTGAAGAGAATTTCTCTGAAGACGAACTGAGCCTAACTCCGAGAGCAGATAAACAGCAGATGATGAGAACAGGTGAGAATATTCTTTTACTGATAATAGTATATGTAAGTATATGACTAGTAGTTGAATATTTCCATTGATAGTAATATATGCATATGACCACTGACAAACACTTGGTTGAAAACTAATGTTATGTAACAGGTCATCATTACAGTAAGCCTAGGGCCACACTGTGCGTATTTTCGCATGCGAAAATTGAAATCACAAGTAGCAAAGGTGTCCACTGTGCGCGTTGAGAAAACGTTCGCACTTGTCGCTCTGCATTTTCAACGCAAGTGCGAATCGTCTCTGTCGTCGTCACCTAATTGGCTGGTAGTGATTAAGCGAGCCCAATTTCGTTACTTTAGTGCTAAATTCCAGTAAATTGCGTTTTATTGAAAGCGAGTGCGATTTAAAAATGAAAGCGTTATTTATCACGCATCACTGACGCTACAGTGGACGCCTTCGCTACTTGTGGTTTCAATTTTCGCATGCGAAAATACGCACCGTGTGGCCCTAGGCTTAGTGATTGCACAGTATAGTCATAGGAATAACCAACTGGATAATACTTGGTTTACATAAATTCTCTAAATAGCCAATGAGTAGAATAACTTAAAAACCTGTGAAGATAATCCCAAAGTGTTTACAAATAATTACTTAGTATTCTTTTCTCTTTGTATTTATATTAAAACTATTTAAAAGTTGAATTCGAGTTGAAGTGAGCAGATGTAACACACAGTTTATTTTATATTAACGAGAATATTTTGGTTCAGTTTGGCTCCACAAACTACAAGTAGTTGCAGTAATTGAGAAATTGGAAAAAGTCTATGATCTAGATGTTTGAAAATAAATTATGTTCCCCTAGAATTTCAACCTCCTCCGCCCCAAACTAAAATCTATAAAAAAAACTAAAAAACCTAAACTGTTAACATTTCTCTAATAATGCACCAATTAAGATAGTATAATAAAACAATAAATAATTGAATCGGAGGGTGTTTCTAACTAGGGAGATAGTAATATATTGTAATGGATTCTCATCCTCTATTGTTCTGAAATAACTGCGTGCATCAGTATACTATAAATACTGTTGCGTATCGTTCTTAATGCTGTAATTATAGTTAAGTAAGCTAGCTTGCTAATGCCTAAGTATGGTGATTACTGTTAAGCTTTCAGCATAATGTAATTTTACTGAAATACGCATTCTGAAGTTATGTAATATCTCTTTTACTAATAGTGCTTTTCTTTTACTAATGTTGCTTTCTTTTGTGTGTGTCCTTTGTTGCTGAGATCGGCATTTCGGTCTTCCGAAATGCCGATATGCCGAAAATCGACGTTTCGGCATTTCGGAGTCCCGAAATGCCGATATTCGGCATTTCGGAACCCCGATCTCGGCAACAAAGGAATGTCTTTGTCTCGCTTGTATATAAAAGCCAGCGAGTTCCAGTGTAGTTCAGACTACTACTGGAGCTCGCTGGTAGTAGGACCACATAAGCTGTATTTGATGCTAATAAAGTTATCTTCATTCGTATTCAGATACTTGGCTTATTTTCTCTAGAGCATGTAGGCACTAGTTGCATTCAAAACCCACAGTTTACTACATTGATGGCAGCGGTGGGATTTTCGAATAACTAGTTGCCGAGCGGCACGCAATGGCCCCAGGGGACACAGCCCCTGAGGCAGCAACACCACCAGCCCTCACTGTTGAGGCGCTGGTCACAGCCCTCCAGGGATTGCGGGGGCAAGGACAGGCAACACCTGGTGAGAGGTATCGCCTCCAGCCCCCGAATTTCGGAGGAGAAGGAGACGTAGAGCAATTCATCAGGGAGTTCCAGGATGTGGCCACCATCGCTGAATGGCCAGTACGGGTGCGCATCCTCCAACTTCGGGCCTGTCTGACAGGCCGGGCCAAGAGCTTCGCTCTTGGGCCTGATGAAGAGCACATCATGCGGGCTCTCAGAGCCCGGTTCGGCCTAACAGCCGAAGAAGCAGCTGATCGTTTGCAGATCATGAGGAGGGACCGAAGGACTCCCCTGGAAGACCACGCAAACGAGGTAGAGCGCCTGGCTCAGGCTGCTTTCGGTCACGCCACTGGCAATGACCGGAAGCGCCTCGTTTACAACGCGTTCTTCCGGAGCGTGAATCACCCGGACCTGCAGCGATACTGGCTGGCCGCCAAGGTCAACAGTATAGAGGAGGCGCTGGAAATGGGGAAGGCTTACTTCCAGGTGGAAGAGCCTAGGCGACCGAGCTATACAGCCCGCCAAGTGGTCGAGGAGCGTGAGGAGACCACCCCACTTCCAACTCCACAGGTAGCAGCAGCTGCAACTAAATCACCCGAGCAGACGCAGCTCACCATGTTAATGGACATGATGAAAGGCCTGCAGGCTACGGTGACGAAGTTGCAGAGCGAACAGGCGGATAGGCGGGCTCCCCGATCACGGGACAACCCTGTCCGCCCATCTCTGCTAACCTGTTGGGGGTGCGGGGCGCAAGGGCACATGAGGAGGCACTGCCCTAGAGGCCAAGGGCCTTTAAACACCCAAGGCTCACGGTAACTTCCGCCAACCGTGGGCCTCACGCCAATCCCATCCGGGATAGGACTCGGAGAGGAGAAGAAGAGACCTCCACAGGGTCTACCGATACCGAGTGGCAGAGGCCACAGAGATCTCGGAGACCGCAAGGTCTACCCGATCCTCCGGCCTGGCCACTCCAGAACCGGTTCGCGGGGTTGCCCGAGGAGGTTGTGGAGGAGGATTCAGCTTACTCGCAAGAGTACCCCAAGCTACCCTCCCGACCTCAGAAAACCCCCGTTGTCTCTAAGACGAAGAGGAGGCCCGCTGTGCGGACCCAAGTTGTGTCTCCCCCAGAGACTGACCGCTCCAGGAGCACCCAGCCGTATGGAAGCAGCTACTTCCTGCCCGGAAAGATTTCGGGTAAAGCTGCCACATTCCTACTGGATACTGGGTGCACTACCAACCTGCTGAGTAGGCGTCTCTTTGACACTCTTGGTGCACGAGAGCGGGCGAGCCTCGAGCCGTATGAAGGTGCGCATGGTACGTTGGCGGACGGATCATGCATTCCTTTCTACGGCGTCATTTCACTACCTGAACGCGTCCGTGATCAAGCAATTCACGAGACGTTCATAGTCAGCCAGCTGAAGGAGGACGCCATCCTGGGAATGCCGTTTCTGGAGAAACACCAGTGTCACATGGATTTCCAGAAGTCAGTGGTGGTGATGGCTGGGAAGGAGCTTGTCTGCGTCGACAAGTTCGGAAGGCCCTTGGTGGGCGGAGTCCAGGTAGTGCGGGACTGCACGGTTCCGGGGAGATCCCAGGCGACTCTTCGCTGCAGAGTCAACTGCAAGGGGATCGCCGGCCTGGGGGTGGTTGAGGGAACGCACGGAGCGATCCGACTAGCAAACAGCCTGAATCGGCTAGATTGTCGGCAGGAGCTCCTCGTGCAGTGCATCAACCCCTTCACGGAACCTGTCCGATTATCGGCTGGAGCGCTGGTGGGGAAGTACCACTCCATCCAGGAAGCGGATGTGGGTCCGGCACTGGAGACAGTGGCCGACACCCAGGGGAACCCCCCTCACACCAGACGAGGAGCAGTCCCGGAGCATATGGCTGACCTATACGATGGAGCGTGCGGAAACTGTACAAGTAGTACTGAACGCCAAGTACTGGCTCAACTACTTGCGGAGTACAGTGATGTCTTCAGTCGTGGCGATGGAGACATGGGGCTGACCAAGGTCATCTCCCACGAGATACCCCTGGCAGCCGGCACCACTCCCATCAGGCAGCCTACCCGGCGTCTAGGCCCGGAGAAGGAGAAGGAGGTGAGCCGACAGGTACAGGATCTTCTCGACCGGGATCTGATTGAGCCTGCCCACGGTGCGTGGAGCTCTCCAGTAGTCCTTGTCAAGAAGAAGGATGGTAGCTGGAGATTCTGCATGGACTACCGCAGACTCAACAGCGTTACCATCCAGGACGCCTACCCTCTCCCACGGATAGATGAGTCTCTGGATGCTCTCGCGGGTAGCAAGTACTTCAGTACTTTGGATCTGCTTAGCGGGTACTGGCAAGTACCCCTCAGTCCTGATGCCCAGGACAAAGCAGCATTCATCACCCGCGACGGGCTCTGGAAGTGGAAAGTACTGCCATTTGGATTAACGTCCGCTCCGGCAACTTTCCAACGGCTCATGGAGCAGGTCCTCAGTGGGTTACACTGGAAGACCCTCCTCATCTATCTGGACGACGTCATTGTCATCTCCCCAGACTTCTCGACTCATGTCAGTCGTCTGCGGGAGGTCTTTGACCGTCTCCGGGCAGCTGGACTGAAGCTGAAGCCCTCCAAGTGTGCACTTCTGCAGCCGGAAGTCACGTACCTGGGCCATGTGGTTGGCCGTGATGGGGTCGCTACCGACCCGGAGAAGGTACAGGCTGTGAAGGAGTGGACTGTCCCCCGTGACCTCCCTGAGTTGCGCGCGTTCCTGGGCCTAGTAGGGTACTACCGGCAGTACATACCTGGCTTCGCAGGAGTGGCTCAGCCGTTGAATCGGCTGACCGCAAAGGGGGTCCGGTGGCAGTGGACACAGGAGGAGCAGCAGGCATTCGACCACCTCAAGCAGCGGCTAATGGAGGCGCCAATTCTGGCGTATCCTGATCCAGCCCAAGAGTACATCCTGGACACCGATGCCAGCGACCACAGCGTGGGAGCTGTCCTGTCTCAAGTCCAGGGTGGAAGTGAGGTGGTCGTGGCTTACTACAGCAAGACTCTCGCGGCCGCCGAGAAGAACTACTGCACCACTAGGAAGGAACTCCTAGCAGTAGTCAAGGCGGTCAAGCACTTTCGGCCATATCTGTATGGGAGAACGTTCCGTTTGCGAACAGACCATGCATCACTGATATGGCTGTGTAAACGTGCAGAGCCCTCGAGCCAGGTGGCTCGTTGGCTAAAGATTCTTGCCGAGTTCTCTTACCGGATAGAGCACCGTGCTGGCCGGAAGCACGGGAACGCCGACAGCATGAGCCGCCGGCCGGTAGAGGACTGTAAGCAATGCCTGCACATTGAACAGCGGGACGGGGGACCCGCTCGCCTTGACGTGGAAACAGAGTTAGGGGAGGGCGCCGTCTATCGGTGGGAGCACGGCCATCTTCGAACCGAAACCCACTCAGACGACGTCCAGGCGCTTCACGCCAACCCCACTCTGTACCAGAACGTCAAGGAGCTGTGCCGACTCCAGGAGACGCTACCCGGCGCGGTAGCGGACATCTTCCGGGCCAAGAAGGAGGGCCGACGACCTAGCGAGGAACAGCAGCGGCAGGGAGACGTTGAGTTCCAACTCCTCTGTCGTCGCTGGGACACCCTCAAGGTCAGTCCTGATGGCCTCCTGATGATAACGTTAGCAGCAGACAACCGTCAGCAGGAGAGGGACCGCGTCGTCTGTCCACGCGCCCTCCGACGGGAACTGATCTGGGACACCCATAAGCAGGCTCACTCTGGAGTCAGTCGGGTCATCAGGTGTCTGCGGCTGCGTTGGTATTGGCCCGGAATGACTTGGGACGTACGACTGCGGGTACGGCAATGCGAGGTCTGCCAAGCTAGCAAGCATGGCCGCCCCACGGAAACCACTGGTCGACGCCGGCTATACGCTGGTCGACCGTGGCAAGTAGTGGCGGTGGACCTCGTCGGGCCTATGCCGTTATCCGCCAGAGGGAACACCTGGATACTGGTGCTCACGGACCACTTTACCCGGTGGGCAGATGCTCTGGCTATTCCAGATGCAACAGCCCCCACGGTGGCCCGGACCCTGGACCAACATGTGTTCTGTTACCTCGGTTTACCCGAGCAGATACATACGGACCAGGGTGCCCAGTTCCAGTCCCAGCTCATGGGAGACCTCTGCCGGATATGGGGGGTGAACCAGAGTCGGACCACCCCATATCACCCGCAAGGGAACGGAGTCGTCGAGCGGAACAACAGGATGTTGGGTGACGCCCTCAGGAGCCTGCTCCTTGGTCGAGGTCAAGAAGAATGGGACGTGGTGCTGCCGCAAATCATGCGGGCTTACCGCAGCACACCACACTCCGCCACGCAGGAGACCCCAAACTTCCTGATGCTAGGCCGAGAGACGCGGGTTCCGGAACACCTGACATACCATGTTCCTGCCCCCGAGTCACCGGTACACGAATATGTGGAGGGTCTGATAGACATCATGGGCAAAGCTCATGATGCACTGCGTACCCAGCAGTGGCAGACCCGCACAGAGGACTCGGAAGAGCCCCCGTTGTACCAGGTGGGAGACTGGGTCTGGATGGTGAGCTATCGTAGGCGACGCGGACAGTCGGCTAAGCTTCAGCCCAAGTTCGTCGGTCCCTACTGCGTGGTGGAGGTGCTGCCGAACCACACGTACCGTGTGGAGCGCTCTGGGCAGGTCTCAGTCCAGAGCGAGCAGCGCCTGAAGCCGTACCAGGCCAGCCCAGACGCGGTGGGTCAAGCCCCACCCCTCCTAGAGCCCCACCGCCAGCCCAGCCGTCGAGGACAGGCCACCCGCCCTCGAGAGGTAGAAATTGTGTTCCCCAGAGAGGCGGACCAGGAGCAAACCGCCCTGTTGGAGCAACTGGAGCGACAACAGAGAGAGGAGCGGGAACAAGAACGACAGCAAGCCCTAGGACCACCACCCCTCCAGGGGGAGGACACCCCCACCCGTGTTACGGGTGAAGGCGGGGACCCCCCTTCAGCGGTAGCTGAGGAGCCACTGGCACCAGCAGCGCCTATACAGCAGGAAAGGAGTCAGAGGGCGAGAAGGCCCCCCAGATATCTGGCGGACTACCACGTGGGACACATGGAGATGTCCCCACAGAGGAGTGGTACACCCAGTACGGGTAAAAACTCCGAGCCTCAGTCGCAGAACAGCCCTGGCAGTACCGGACTTCTCCAAAAGCAACTACCCCCAGACCAGCACAGTCACCTGGACAACAGGTACCCAGCTCTTTCGGGTAATGTTGGCCGAGGTAGGTGGCGATACCCCATACCTATGACTGACTTGGACCCCCCTCCAGAAGAAGAAGATGAGGCCACGACCCTACTACCCGCCCAGCTGATTGGAGATGGCGCTACCGCAGCCACCACCCAGCCTCTACGGGTAGCGCTGGCAAGACTGGGCAAAGAGCCTGGAGCACCAGGCAGCCAGATAGAAGAGAAGACCCAGCCGACCCACTCACAATTGCCCCGTCACGGGCAGAGTATGGCACTTCCTTACCGAGAGTGCGTCCTAGATAGTGCAATCCAGGCCTGGTCCGGTACCCTTGACCGTTGTACAGAAGGGATAGAAAGCCTGGTGCACCACCTCAAATAACTGAACCGGACAATTGGGAGCCGCCAGCATTGGCCACCCGGACTGTATATATTACGGGTACTACTATTGTTTATATTATTGTGATACGTGTGACTAATCATAATACTTTCTGTTAATCGCATATTTTTCTACTTTTGTGTTTTATTTTTTTGTTTTTTTTGTTTTGTGTGAAATCATTGTTCTGTTATCGAAAAGGGGATGCTTTTCGATGGGGGGAGAATGTAATGGATTCTCATCCTCTATTGTTCTGAAATAACTGCGTGCATCAGTATACTATAAATACTGTTGCGTATCGTTCTTAATGCTGTAATTATAGTTAAGTAAGCTAGCTTGCTAATGCCTAAGTATGGTGATTACTGTTAAGCTTTCAGCATAATGTAATTTTACTGAAATACGCATTCTGAAGTTATGTAATATCTCTTTTACTAATAGTGCTTTTCTTTTACTAATGTTGCTTTCTTTTGTGTGTGTCCTTTGTTGCTGAGATCGGCATTTCGGTCTTCCGAAATGCCGATATGCCGAAAATCGACGTTTCGGCATTTCGGAGTCCCGAAATGCCGATATTCGGCATTTCGGAACCCCGATCTCGGCAACAAAGGAATGTCTTTGTCTCGCTTGTATATAAAAGCCAGCGAGTTCCAGTGTAGTTCAGACTACTACTGGAGCTCACTGGTAGTAGGACCACATAAGCTGTATTTGATGCTAATAAAGTTATCTTCATTCGTATTCAGATACTTGGCTTATTTTCTCTAGAGCATGTAGGCACTAGTTGCATTCAAAACCCACAGTTTACTACAATATTAGCTAATTTTACTCTCAATTCCTGTCACACAGAAACAACCATTATATATTCTATTTGTTTGCAGAAAGAGATCATTTGAATTCATCAACTCAGAAGAAAGCCTACTCTGAGATGGGCCAAGATGGAGCCACCTTAAGGTTCACGACTAAACCCAAGTCGGCTACTGTAACCAGTGGTGATGTAGCCAAGTTTACTTGCACCGTCTCCAGTGACCAACCTTACGGTACGAATACGTCCCTCACATTAGCGTCAGTTTTGAATGGACTTGTTTGCATAAATACAATCACTTTGTTTTATATGTTTATTACATTACACCTTATAATTGCAGTACACACTGTATATATGTAGTATTTAATCGATGACTTTCAAAAGTGTTATTTCGGAAAGACAGGCTTCAAATCCTGTCCATTTGCAAACTGTTCATCTGTGAAGTATGTTTTTTTGAAATTACATATTCAACAGTTGCTATTATACCACAGCATGCATTGTAAATGTAACACACCACATATTGTAGTATATACTGTGCATCCTGTGCATGTAATACATACTGCACATTGTGGTATACGCTGTACGTGTCTGTACTAAAGTATATAACCTGTACTTTCTCTTCAGACATCTTCTGGTTCAAGGACACTGATGATGAGACAGATTCACTGGAACCGGGAGAGAAATACGAGATGACGTCAGATGAAGATAAACACACTCTAGAAATATTCTTCACATCGGTTGCCGACGCTGGCCAGTATATCTGCATCGCCAAGAACGATGTGTCCAGCAGCCATTGGCTCTTTGAACTCACAGTCGAAGGTAGTTTTTACTTCCTGTCTCATTGTGGCTCTTGTAGGTCGAAGAATCTGAGCCAGTAACCAACCACTCATATATAGTGGGATGTCTCAGCTACACTTCTGGACCACTGGTCACATGGCAACTAAACTCATTTTTGGGTCTTTATTGCACCAGAGTTTTTAGTATTTTCATAATAATTGTGTGCGTAGGTTTCACGTGGGAGTTATCTTTTCTCCATTAGTTGTACAAAGTGAGCAGCTGTGGTCTTGTGGTTAGAGCAACGACCTAGTAAGTGCTAGGTCATCACGGGTTCAAATCTTGGTAGCGTTATTGGTGATGCCAGAAAGAGCATTTGGCTGTAAATGCCTTTAAGATACAAACAGAAAACCAAGTTGTGATTTTTAGCTCACTTATAAGCCTCAAATTCTCACAGCTTTAAACATAGAATCTTTGCTGATGCCAAAGAGAGCATTTGGTCATAGTTGCTCTCAAGCTACAAGCTAAATCTCTCAAATAATAAGTTGCCAGCGTGATGATTTTCAAACCTCAGATTCTCTTAGAGATATAGGAGCTTTAAACATACCTGAATGTTTATTGATGGCTCAGCTTCTGCTTAGGCTGCTTCCATGTTTTATAATAAGGCTCTTACATGGAACTCATTTTATATCAAATGTTATATTTCACACTGCATGTGGGTGCTTTGTTAGAGTCGGATCAACTGGAGCAGAAGGCACCTCTCTTTCTCAAAGAGCTGTACGACATAGAGGCTGCAGAAGGGGACACTGTCAAGTTTCGCTGCAAAGTCAGGGCGCTTCCACCACCTAGAGTCATGTGGTACAAAGACGGCCATAGAATCGATTCCTCAGCATCATACAAAATAGGTAGCTCAATAAACTTATGGATACAAATATGATCTATGTCTCACCATTAGGTTTTGATTATTATTATTTTAAATGTTTTGCAATAATAATACAAAATCAATTTACACTGTCAACAGAAAATAATGAGCAATCAGTTACCCACTTCTTCCATGCCTGATTTTGTGCGGGTAAAAAAGAGTAATGTGTGTGTGTGTTTGTGTGTGTGTGTGCGCATGAGTGTATTCACACATTATAGACATATATCTTAATCATTCGGAAGAAATCATTTGCTCAAAATTTGTTTGAAAAATCAATACATTTTATAAAACTCATTCCATTATTACAAAATAATAACTAAAAGTAGCTGTTGCATGTAATACCTTATATTACTTTATTATTGTATGTTTATAGAAAAGTTTGGTAACCGTGACTACATGCTGACAATATGCAATGTCACAGCTGATCACGATGCCGAGTTTACTGTGATGGCTAAGAATGGGACAGGAGAGGCCAAATCTACAGCTCAGTTGATAGTAGAGTCTGTGGATGGTATGTGCTTCTGGTTTAGTGGTAGTGTGTAGTATATGTGGCAGTAGTGTGTAGTACATGTGGTAGTAGTGTGTAGTATATGTGGTAGTAGTGTGTAGTACATGTTGAAGTAGTGTGTAGTACATGTGGTAGTAGTGTGTAGTATATGTGGTAGTAGTGTGTAGTACATGTTGAAGTAGTGTGTAGTACATGTTGTAGTAGTGTGTAGTACATGTGGTAGTAGTGTGTAGTACATGTGGTAGTAGTTTGTAGTGTATGTGGTAGTAACGTGTAATATATGTAGTAGTGGTGATGTGTAGTACATATATAGTAGTGTGTACTTTTTGTGTGTAATATATTATGTAGTAGTAGTGTTTAGTATATGTAGTAGTAGTGTGTAGTAATGTAGTGTGTAGTATATGTAGTAGCAGAGTGTAGTATAATGTTGAGTTAAGATGTATACTAATAGTTCTATGCTGTAGATGGAGACAACAGAAGCAAGATCTCTACTAGAAATCACAAAGGGGATAGCAGAGTACGTAGAAGGAGCCTTTATAGCCTAGCAAATGTAAGTATAGTCTGTATATTGAGGAAAAGCTCAGAATAAGCATATGCTCCTCCTTCACTTCTATTATGAAAGCACATTCACCTGCATATAGAAAGTATAGATTTTTGTTGTATTGTTATGTAATATAGATACAGGGTTGCACAAAGTGACACAGTCTTTTACTATATTATAATTTCACATTAATCCCATCTTCTGTTCACAGTACCTACCTTTACCATTTTACTTTGTGCAGTTTTTACAATATCTTTATTTCGAACAATGATGAAATGCTTCTGCTTGGAAAGGCAATAGATATTGCCAAGTTTGTATTGAAACTGTTTTTTGGGTTTCCAGGGTCCAGATGCTAAGCCAGCAGTAAATCAAGGTAAAAGAGAGGCCGTGTCACCTGTGCAAACCAACTCACCAACTGATAAATCAGACGTCTGCATTTCTCCCCTGCCACAAAGAGAAGTTGAGAAGACAACTTCTGCTGCTAAGCCAATACTTGTGTCAGCAGGTGATAGTAGGGGCAGTAACACAGGCATCACTCAACTAGATAAAGGTCACACTCCACCCTCCCATCCCACCAATGTAGAGTTACCTAGTGATAAAGACTATGATACAGTTAGTACAGTACCACTAGCTAGAATGTCCCCCAGCAATACCAACTCTGTCGAAAAACTCACTGATCAAAATATGCCGACAGAGAGAACGCCCAAGTCCAGTCTCAGATCTGCAATGAAGAAAGGTGAGGGAAAGATATTTTCAGCTGAGATATTTTACCTTTCGGATTAGGGTAGTTAATAATTGATATAAATATGTCCAATATGCTTTGTTGACGTCACCAGCTTGGTGCGAGACTTCCGTTATTGGTATGTTATATTTTATAGAAAGTGATCTTGCAATATATGTATGATTGCTTGCAAAATAATATTAGTAATAGTTTGTTAGAACTCAAGTGTCTTGTAAGTAATATGCAAGTATTTCACTTATAGAATATCCAACTCTACCAGATTCAGTTGGACATAATTATGTTCAGAACAATTTTTCTCAAAGCAAAATATGTTTGCCAAATTTCTCCCAGTTATTGTCTTTTACACACCAAACAATATAACAAGCAAACTAAACCTATATACTGTAGCAAAATAACCTTGAAGAGTGGTTATATCTTGGAACTAATGCTATAGGCGCCAAATGTGTTCAACAGTTTCTTGTCAACATCTGTTTTCTTGTAGAAAACTATCGATATCCAAGAGGTGGTGAAGTAGAAAATACAGTCAAGGTAAAGCCAACAACCACAGCAGAAATCTCATCGTCACCTCAAACCAGCACTTCAGGTGTTAAAGCTCAGGTAAATGATCACCAGGTTAATAATAGAAGCAGCAGCTGGCATCAAGAGTGTATCAGATTATTGTGTATCTTTGAGCATGCTCAGAGAATCACTTGCGTTCTTTTATTCTGCCAGGAAGGTAACTGTTTTAATTTCTTGATTAGCTGTGAATAACTCATCATGCTGACTTTCTAAAAAAAAGATTTTACTACCATTTGAAAGTTGATCAATTTTAACATGCAGGTGATGAAGTGATAATATTTCAGTGTTGAGGGTAGTATTTTTTGTGAAGATTTATGATAAAAGTTGTACTATAAGAAGCTTTCTTATTTTTGGTTGCTCACTAGAAAAGTACCATTTGTAAAATTTTTCATTGTCAAACCACTTAATTGAATTACATTTTTAATGATTTTGTCACCTGCATTGACTGTCATATTTCATGGTGTCTAAGATTATATTCATAGCTAGCACCATTTATTAAACACAGTAACTGTTACGCTTTGAGTTTGATAATTTATTCCAACATGTTAACTTTTCAAACAGATTAGTTGCTGGTGACAATCATTTAGAACTTGTAAAAGAGAGCTGCTTTAAAAATGTAAAGTTAATTATTCTATATCTGCAATTATATTGTCTTTTGTTAAGTAAAATTTAAAAACGTATGTACTTAAAATTACCGGAGCTATTTTGATAGTAAATTTTCATACCATATCATTTTTAAGAATTCAGGCCAACAACGTCACGCATCGGTTGTTGAACTAAAACTTGACTCTGTATCACCAAAACCGCCTTCAGCTTCTAAAAGCATTGACGAATCTTGCACCTCACCACCTACAATGAAGTCACAGCAGAAAAACAACACTCAAGATATGCATGATGGTGTTGACATACAGCCAGGTTTCGTGAGGGAGAAACAGTTTCAGCAGTTTGGAAGTAACATAACTCCCGTTAAACCTGCCAGGAGACGGAAGGCAAGTAGCAGGGTTGTCTACCCTTACATTAAGCACCCTGTCAGCAACTCTACTGTTACTAGCATAAAACGACAGCATTTCTCTCATGACGACCACACCACAGCTACATCTTCCAATGCTCTAGTTGGATCTAATGCAAGTGCTATTAGATCAGCTACTTTACCAGCTAACACAACTAACCATGGTGTTAGTACAACCGCTTATCATGGTGCTAACATAACAACTAACCATGATGCAAGCATAACCACTAAATATGGTGCTAACACAACCGCCTACCATGGTACTAACACTAGCTCAACCGCTAACCATGGTATTAACTCAACCACTAACCGTGGTGCTAACTCAACCACTAACCATGATGCTAACTCAACCACTATCCATGGTATTAACACTGTTGCCAGATATACTAACAATGTTCCAAGCAACACTAACTTTACTAATAGTTGTAAATATAGAAAAGTTCTTACTGGAATTACTAGTTCCCATTTGAGACCAATACACCATGTCACTAGTGCTGCAAATATCACTTCTAATACTTTATCAGATAACGTTTCTGCTATTTCTAGTCCATTTATTACTTCCATGACTTATAATGAATCGAACATCTTAAAAGCATCACCTGAGAGTGGCTATGTTTCATTGAACTCAAATAATTATGGAATCGGACATAATAGAACATTTACTAACCAAAAGTACATTCCCGATGTCATTGAAAAACACAAATTTATATCACACTCTCAACGCTTTCCTCATTCAATGACATTGCGCTATGCCACTGTACGGCATCCAACTGTAGGCTTTGCTTCTCTTCTGTTGCCGGTTTCAATTTTTATGACAGAGCAAAGCAACAGCCCGTTGTGTAGCAGTATGACTGCTCAGGTAACCATGACTGTTCTTTGTATATATATATGTGTCAAGGTCATAGTAGTTGTCTGATCTGGTAAATCTGTGCATACGATGTATGTTGTGAAGTTGTGTCTGTGTTTAGGGCCTGCACCTTTTTCTATTGTGACTGTGCAACTTCAGTGTAATAATATGCAGAGCGTGCTGTTCGCGTCTTAAGTGTTATTTCTGTAGTATTGCACACTGTTTTCATTCTTGGGATGTAAAGCTAGCAATAAAATTTGGTTCCTATTGATGAGAAAATACTTGTTCTTACAACATACTGCAAAGTCTTTTTTTACTAATAATAACTCAGACAAGTTTATAGTCACTATCTCTGTGAGAACCCCTGATGGAAAGGATCTTATTAAGTGGGCTAAGAACTTATTCAGATGTGGCACAGGAGCAATTATGACTGGATGCTTTTCCTAACATCACCAATGGCCTTTTACTGGGGTTCGAACTTATGACTCCGTGTTTACTAGGCTAGTGCTCTAACCCCTAGACCACAACTGCTCATTTCTATTTTTACTAAAGGGGATATAATAATTATTGTAGAAGGTTGCTCCAACTCCACCAGATGTTGTTGACCTCTCTGGTTGTTCTTCTCAAGACGATCTACCAGCCAGCAGAGCTGAATGGTCAGACTCCATGTTGACTGTCAAAGAGCGCAGACGATCTTTTACTTCTGACGTACCAGTGGATCATAAGAACGGTGCAGATTCGAGTTCTGATGCCAAAGTGCCGTCTGCATCTCTAAAAGCAGATCAATCGGCTGTACCTGTGACCAGCCTATCTCCACTTCCATCTCTAGCCACACCCCTTTCTACGTCTTCTCACAGCCCAGAGGGAAAGAAGAAAACAGTCACTAAGAAAGTGGTTAAAAGAACGGTTTCTGTTAAAAGAACGATAATTCCAACATTTGATGATAACCTGGCCGGAGCTCCGCCCAATGATGGGTGTGACTATATAAAGGTCTGCGGAAAGTGGGTGAAGATGAAGAGCAGAACTCAAGCTGTTGCTGGAACCAAGTCTATGACAAAAACAGAGTCTTCAAATCAGGTCAAGGATCAAATCCCAGTGACTAAATCTGAATGGGGAGAGAATGTTTATGTAGGTAAGTTGTTGGACTATTACAAACCTTTACGAACGACTACATTGTTTAAAATCTACTAATAATTGAACAAGTTGTTTGTAGTGTGCCAGAAAATGTGCTTAAGCTAAATGTTTTAGTCTTTGGATATTTTTTTTGCGTAACAATAACTAAATCCGTAAAAAATAAATAATTTCATTTTTACGTGCAAAATTACCATAATTCAGCTATAAAAGCCTATAGCATGTACACTGGCCTTGCCTGGCTAATTAGTCATGTGTCATAAGAGAGTTTTTAGCCATGTTTCTAGGCAAATCACACTACAGTAAAAGTTAATCAATTCTTTACGGGTTGCTGCATAGGTACTTGAATAGTTTTTTTTACAATTGATTAGGAGTTTTCAAATCCTAAGTTCAATAGTGAATACTGTTCTAACATCATGGCAACAAGCTTATGTAAGCTGGCAGAGTAGATGGTATTGTGTACCTATTTTTATCTCCAAGCTAAGTAGTCAATGTGATTCATTGTAAAGCAATTTCTGCTGGAGCTAAACATTTCTTAGGGTTATCTACTCTACTCACATATTAATTTTATTTAAGTTCTAATTTTTATGAAACCTTTTAACTTCGGCAGATGCTTTATCAAATTTACAATTTTTTAAATTTTGATTTAAAGGAAACACATGAAAAGGCAAACATAAAAGAATAAAAAACAGGTATTTTCACTAATGATTGAAGCTTTCTTGCTTAAAAGACCTTCCGAGTGTGTGATTGTGTGATTTTATGTTCGTTGAGTTGTCAGTAGCAACTGATAGATGTTAGGTAGTGTGATATATTCCAATACAAAGAAATAAATTTAACACTACTATCTTATAAGTATAGTGAAACTAGTAGCTTACAGTACAGTTGGCATACACGCCTAATTCTCTACATGGAAAATAATTTACCTGCCATCTTGTTGGTCACATGATAAAACATAATTTCCAAATTATTAGATTATGTGTATTTGCACAAATTATAAAATTGCTACCCTATAGTTTGATCATTAGATGTAAAAATGCTGTGATTTGCTTGACTCCCTACACACCTATTAATTTGCTTGTATCTAGTTAGCTCATAGTTTATTACTAATTGTGATTTGTGCCTTTTCGCTTCCTTTCTGTACCTGAATATTGCAAATTGTATATCTTTTTATCTTTGGGATTAATAAAACCTCTTCTCTTTTTTCCTGATAAAATGGAATCAATTTATTTACTTGTTATTTTAAAGTTTAATTTATGGATTTTTAATGCCAACATTATATTGCCATGTTCCTTACCAAACTCTACTATAAGTACCTATAGTAAAAGATTACTATGGGGTATATATTAGTATTTAGTTTCATTGAACACTCATTTGATTTTTATTTTTAGAAGAGCGAATGAAAAAGTTTAAAAAAGAGCAGGAAGCCATAGGGAAGCTAATCACAGGTAGAAACTGGGGCCCGGTCACTAAAGTTTAAATGATAATTTTTAGGAAAATGTTGGTCAATTTATTCATTGTTATATCATGCAGCTGATCTTAAGTTTGTTGGTTGCAAATTAGACATGAGCACCTGTATTACTGTAATATTAACTTATATTGATTATAATGTTCTATTGTTATAGCAGCAGCAATATTGTGACGTGACAGCTTTTTGCTGCTTTGTCACTAAAGTTTCAAGTTGCATTTTAGAGAAGTTGCTTTTCCTTATAATACTCTTTTATTGTGATAATCCAGCGTAATATCACTAATGTGATCATGTGTTTGTAGTTGTCTTCTTTATTTATTTTAATTAATATATGCACTCTGGTGATAATTATGCAAAATAGAGGTTTTAATATTCAAGCAACTGTTAACTTATATTTATTTCCATTTTATATATTAAAACAGCATCAAACATGAAAATAAGAAAATTGCTATATTTATATCGCTATTTTTATTTACCACATTTTATAATAACATTACTTTGTGTTTTTGCACTTTCTTATATTATAGTAGTCTCCATTATTATTATTATTATTATATATGGTCCTTTTATATAATATTTTAGTATATTTTGTGCACCGTTATACATAATTAGCGAGCATCTCCATGTCAACTTCTACACAGAATATAGGAATATTTTACATTAACACGTGCAATGTGTAATATAATCAACGTTTTGTAATAAATTATTGTGATGTTATAATATACGCAATATACTCTTTATTTATAAGATATCAATGCAAAAGTGTTAGTGAAAAATTGCAGGTAAATATTGCACCTGGATATGGCACAAAATAGAGCTGTATTTATGCTATTTACAGACCAGTCTAATATGATATATGATTAAAACTTGCTCTACTTTGCTTGATTTGAGACTGGAACAATATGCTTGCAGCTATACATTATATATAGTCTCTTGAACTCTGGTGTCTGAAAGCAGTCACATTAGTTATATAAATAGTTCCGTGCATGCACATGGAAGTTATCCTTACCTGAAAAGCAGCCTCATGTACTGTGACACAAACTTTAAAATGTGCTCTATATGTCTTGATGAAAATAATAATAATTGGACTTGAAACAAATGCTATTATAACAATCTTTATTTTGAAACTAATGATAGCTTGTTAGTTGCAATATATGTACTATGAAGATAATTAGACAGTTAATGACTAAAATAATAGTAGAATAGTAGGATTTTTATAGCATGAACAGGCAACCAATTCTCAAGGCTGTTCATTTGTTTACATTATAATACACATATACATTTTAAATATTGTGGTATGTTATGTTGTTTATGTGTGTAATAACTAACGGTCTGTAACTATATTGTTTGTGCTAACATGCTCGAGTAGAACTTAAAACGGTAGCATGTAGCAAGCATCGAGTACGGATAATCTCACGTTGGGGACTATAAACTCATTTAAAACTTGACTTGCTGGTGAGTAATGCCTACATGATAAAAAAACCTCAGCACACACTGTCACTTGTAAGTTATTTTCTCTTGAAATTAGGATGCACCCATAAGTAACAGTGAATCCTCCTAACCCTGTTCGTAAAACTCTTTAAGCAACCTTAAACCAGTGTGGTATATTAAGAGTGTTGCCATTAGCAAATCTTACGGAATCATATGGGCGCCATTATGCCGAGATTGGTACCGCGAGTTTATATAAGTTATATTGGAAAAATTTTGCCACTTTTGTTATTTTATTTTTTTTCTATTTTATGTGTACATTTTTTTTAATTTTGTTTATTGGTAAAGTTTTTAAACACATTTTTAATGCACATAAAATTAAAAGAAAAATTAAAACTCAATCATGCACATAAATACAAAGCTATAAAGTTAAAGCTTCGCTGTGATTACAATGTGAATATGAATTGAATAATGCTTGCAATAACCATTATACACAAAATACGCTACAGTTGCTATAAATGTAAGACTAGTTAATTGGATGCAAATAGGCACGGTAATACTACTTAATTTATGCTATTTTTGAATTTTGTAGTAAATATTTGGCATGTATATATATATATATATATATATATATATATATATATATATATATATTATTATATATATTATTATATATATATATTATTATATATATATATATTATTATATATATATATATTATTATATATATATATATATATGAATATATAATATATAATATTATTATATGTATATATATATATATATATTATATATAATATCATTATATATATAATGTATATAATTTAATATATAATATAATAATATATTATATATGATATTATTATATATATAATATAAAATATAATAATATATTTTATATATTATATATGATATTATTATATATATATATAATATATATATAATATAATATATAATATTATAATATAATAATATATTATATATGATATTATTATATATATAATATATAATATAATAATATATTTTATATATTATATATGATATTATTATATATATATAATATATATATAATATAATATATAATATAATATTATAATATAATAATATATTATATATGATATTATACATATAATATATATAATATAATATATAATATAATAATATATAATATATTATTATAATATATATATTATTATAATATATATATATATATATTATATATAATATTATTATACTTGTATAATATATTATATATATATAATATAATATAATATATATTAATATATAATATATTATTATAATATATATATATATTATAAATAATATAATATAATAATATATATTATATGATATTATATATATATAATATATATATAATATAATATATAATATAATAATATATTATATTATTATATTATATAATATATTATTATAATATATATATTATATATAATATTATTATATTATATAATATATTATTATAATATATATATTATATATAATATTATTATACTTATATAATATTATTATACTTATATAATATATATATATAATATAACAATATATAATATATTATTATAATATATATATATATATATATATATATATATATATATATATATATATATATATATATATATATATAATACATGCCGAATATTTACTACAAATTTCAAAAATAGCATAAATCAAATAGTATTACCGTGCCTATTTGCATCCAATTTACTAGTCTTACATTTATAGCAACTGTAACGTATTTTGTGTAAAATGGTTATTGCAAGCATTATTCAATTCATATTCACATTGTAATCACAGCGAAGCTTAAACTTTATAGCTTTGTATTTACGTGCATGATTAAGTTTTAATTATTTTTAAAATTTTACATGTATTGAAAATATGTTTAAAAACTTTACCAATAAACAAAACTAAAAAAAATGGACACATAATATAAAAAAAAAAATAAAATCACAAAAGTGGCAAAATTTTTCCTTTATAACTTATATAAACTCGCGGTACCATTAGCGACATAATGATTTTTCATGGTTTAAAGTCAACACTCTTAATATACCACACTGCCTTAAACTGGCTTTATTTGTTCGGAATAAGATGCTGTTACTGTGTCGCTTCCACTTGTAACATTTTTCAACTTGACATCCGAATATTTCCTTTGAACAACGAAGGATCACCATGACCATTGACACAAAAATTTTTAACTTTATTTTCTTCTAGTTCTATTATAAAACTGTAAATTATAATTCTTTCAGAAATATTCAACATAGGCTTTGGCATTTTTACTAATTGCTACATTTAGACTTGAGAAAGATATTGAATAAAAATTACTTATTTACTCAAAGTCCATTATTTTATTTTTAATATTTACTTTAGGTTAGTAATAGTTTTTAGTTATACTTATTATAATTTAAATTATTATTAATATTATAACATTAACTATAAATATTAGTATAGGCATAATGATAATTTTATAATGATAATGATAATCATAATGTCTAATGATTTATAATGTACTTGTAGTTATACTTTTAGATTATCAATATCATTATGATTATAATTTTAATATTAATTGATATTGAAATTGATGTAATTGATATTATTGATATTAATATTGGTAGTCATACTGTCTATTGTTCATTGATAAATACAATTATTATCAAATTCAATATCATTATCTTTTTATGGTTATAACATTAACTAATATAATTCATTATCATTATCATCATTATCATTATGGCTATGATTATCACAACGAGGCATGACTATATTCAGTATAATAATATCACAAGTCTCAGTATATTGATAAGTAAATCTAAATGCCCAAATGGAATAATAAAATATACTAGTTGTAGTACTAATAATAATATTGATATAAATAAAACTGAACTCTTACTCAGGCACTAAAATATTTGCTGTGCCAAGACACTGTAGGCCCCAAATACTTCTGTTATTTTTATGTGTTTTTATTTGTGTTGAAACAACTAACAAGATATGCCTAGCTAACGACTGATTGGCCTTAATTTTTACAGCAAATTAATGTTTAATATATAAAATTAAATACTCTTTGATGCCTTTAAAAGTTTTGCTTGTAAAAGCCTGTAGTGATGCTTACACTGAGAGCTACAATGGAATACATTAAGTCATATTAGCACTTGATTGATGGAATTATTATGATAACACCGATTAGTATGGTTGTAAAAATGATTTCTTGCTAGCTCCGGAAACTTTCAAGTGTGACATCTATCACATAATGTAGTTGTGTTCTATTTATTCAGTTATATAGCCGATGTTCGGCCATGTAATAACATTGATGAATATAAATCTATTAAAATTGAATGTTATACTGATGCTATTTTCATGTATAGAAAATGTGTTCTTCATTTCATATTTATTCTTAACATCTTTACCTTACATACTTTGTGTAGAATTTATTTGTAGTAAGAAGATTTATGTTGTAGGTTTAAACCCAGATTTTGCATATTATTGCTACAACCTAATGTGAAATTCACCTCAGTGCTTCACAAACATGGACGACTTAGAAGCTATACGAGCCCAAAGAATGCGTGAACTGCAATCTCAAGCAGGACAGGTGAGTTTAAAGTCATTTAGACAATCTTTTAAGTAGTGTAGAATTGGCATTGATAATTTAAATTATAGGTTTCTAATTTCCGATGAGTTGTAATGACATCTAAAGTTTAGCTGATCATTTCATTGTTTTGTAGATAAAGGATATATCAGAGTCCCTATATATTGTATTCTAGTGATTCCAAAAAATTAGATTCTTCTTGGGAATTCTCATATTTAACTTTGAGGTGTTTCAATGTTAGGGTAGCTGCATGGTGAAAACAATAATTTCAAAAGTTGGCATGCTTTTCGCAATGCTTTTCGAAATGTTTGTTGTGATTTTCTGTGAAAAGAGAACTTTGCTAATATTTGTAACCAGTTGCCATCACGTTTAACTTTGTATACCACTTTTTGCTGTACATATCTGTGAATTGTTTCCAGAACTCTAGTGTGGTACTAAAGTAAAATTAAGACAATGTGGTTTAGCATAAGAGGTAAGTGGTTTTACAGCAAATTGCTACAGTATATCTGATATAGTCTGCTAGTCTCTGATTAATGCTCTACACAGACATGAATTCCTTTTTAAAGGGAGCTGGAGAGGGAAGGCAGCAGCAAGAAGAGATGCAGAGACAGCAACAGGAAATGAAGAATAGCATCTTGTCTCAAGTACTTACTCAGGAAGCACGAGCCAGATGTAAGTCTCTATCTCCCTCCCCCTCTCTCCCCCCCTCTCTCCCTCTCTCTCCCTCTCTCCCCCTCTCTCCCCCTCTCTCCCCCTCTCTCCCCCTCTCTCCCCTCTCTCTCCCTCTCTCTCCCTCTATCTCCCCCTCTCTCTCTCCCTCCCCTTCTCTTCTTCTATGTTTTCCCTTCTTTGTTTTCCCTTCCATGTTTTCTTTGAGAAGTTGTCTGTCTTGAATAGTTCACAAATCTTTTGATTACCAAATTACAAGTTTCCATTATAATAACTATGTGCTATATTTATATAGTTTTTATTAATAACTGCAGAAATTTTGTCCTTAAAAGAAGACAAATCCTAACAACAATTATAAGAAATTCGAAAGTTTAAGCACTTTATTTACACATAATTTCAATTAATGACCAACTGAAATATTTTGTGTTGTATTTATAAAGAAAAGAGATGTTGCTCTCCATATGAATAATTAGCATTCAGTTTCAAAAGTTTTATTGCATTTAATGCTAGTTTACTTTGCTCTTTCTAGTGAACACAATAGCTTTAACTAAACCCGAGAAAGCCCAGAAAGTGGAACTTATGCTAGCTCAGATGGCAAGAACCGGTCAAATACAAGAGAAGGTAAACTAATTGTAGATCTCAGTGTTGCAGTGCACTGAATTCTTGGCTGGTATCAATTTTTGTAGGAAACTGACATTTACATTGCTATTTTATTACAATTAGACCTAGCTACAGGACACTATAAACAGTCAGGCTGAGTTTTCCAGAATCATTGTGAAATTCAGGTTTTACAGTTCTTTTGTGTTTTTCTCCCAAGTTAGTTTTCATATAATCGTCATATATAACTGGCTCTTCCAATATGTACAGTAATAATAACAGGGACACTGTTATGTTGCCATATTTTGTTTAATGACATAATTTCTTCCTTAACTTTCTTGTTTTGTCAGTACAAAGTGTCCAGCCATTTCTTGTAGTCTTGTATACATGGATGCAGGTAGTAAGTGACCCATTTATTTCTGTTTACTTTAGGAATAAAGAGATGCAGTGCGCCTCCGTATCTCACTGAGCTGCGGCTCCCAAGACCACGATTCGTGACATACTAGAATACCATATTTAACTCACGAATCTAGTAAATTTAGCCATTTTGTCTCTATTCACACATACATAGGTCACAAAACAGGGGTCCAAACCCTTTTCGTGACCTTTGGGGTTTCGTGAGAACTGGAACTGTGAGATATGGAGGGAGCACTGTATATATGAATAAAGATAGAGTTTTTCTATAAATTTGGTAAGTAATAGAATATAGCGATTCCAGCTGCACATATGTGTAAAATTGTTTGATTTCTGTTTAGCTGAATGAGGAACAGCTGAAATCACTTCTTGGACAAATCAGTGGACAAACACAGAAGTCTTCTTCAGTCAAAGTAAGTTGGGGTGAAACCAACTGGTTTTTTTCAGTCACATGTATGCAGTGGGAAGCACAGCTAGGAAACAATTGATTGGGAGATTGTTGGAGTTTTGCAGTGTAATGTACAGTATGAAACACTATTCCTTAAATGGGTGGTTGAATTTCGTGAAAGTTTGGTAGCTAAAGCAAGCTGGTGTTTGATGGGAACTGTAGGGATTTTAAGGTATATTTATAAGGATGAAGTGACATAAGTATTTGTTATTACATGCCTATCATGGGCGAGGGTGTTTAGGGCGTTATGAAGTGGTTTATTTTCACGGGGGAAACTATCTACTGAAATACTAGTAGTAATGTGGTTCAACCTTTTTGATTGAAGTTACATATTCTCCTATAAATTTTATTATGTACTTTTTGAATATGCCAGGTAGTAAGTGGATAGTGAACCAAGCAAATAAAATAAAGCATTATAATTATTTAGTAGAAGCATGTTTTGATTCATGTAGGCTTGCTACTGTGACCACACACAGCAGTTTGTCTTGAATATTATTAGACTGTGGGCTATTTCCCAATTGCATTACTTGACTTGGCATTACATTAAAAACTTACTGCCTCTATTGCTTGGAAAGGTGTTACTTGCTGGGGGATGTTGCATAATTGTGCAGCCATTTTTTATTTGATTTACACCATGGCCAACTGTTGATTAGCCTACAAAGTGCAACATTTTAATGATTGAATTAAACATGCATATGGCGTGTGGTTTGGCACTCTTGGAACATTGTGCGAGTATTACTATTACTTGGGTGACTATCAGTATGTTAGAACCCTGTATGACTAATTAATGACTATCAGTATGTTGTCACTGGACAAGTAGTTTAAATACGTTATTCAAGGGTGACTAATGCTTACTAGATACCTTCCTGGGGCTGATTACTTTCCCACATTGTAGAATATATTTGTTGTGTAGAGAATGTCTCACTTTTAAACTCAGTAAGTTTTAAGAAATCTATAAATGCTGCTGAAATGGTGACCTTGAGATAGTTGTGCTACAGCCATATTTATTAGAGCAGTATTAGTTGACCATATGCATTGTATTTTGGGTTTTATTTCTATTTCTTATAATTAGGTTACTTTTTAGGCTATGAAATGTTATCTTCTTTAAATTAAAATTGTTTTATTTTTTAGTTTGATAGAAGAAGGGCAGCGTTGGATAGCGACAGCGATTAAGTATGTCAAACTGTTACCCTTACCTTCTTCAGAACGTACACAACTACAGCATCAGTCTGCTATATTGTAGATATGCTGTAGATGTAATGAAAAATCAACTGATTTCTTAAATCACAAAATGTATTGAGCTTTATGTGGTGAAGTTTGGCTAATCTCGATGTGCTCATGCTATTATTATGTGTGTTTGATGAATAGATTTAGCATACCAGTCTTCAACTCCTTAACTTAAAGGCCATAAATTTGGTATTTATATTGTTTTTTATTCTCCTGCTGTTTTGCATTTTATTATGAATAAATTATATTAAAATAAAGCCCTATTAGCAGTGCAGCTCTAATAAAGAATGAATGCATACTGTACCACCAGGTATTTCCTGCTCAACAAAAGCATGTTTTATAAAATTGATACTTGAGGATGCTAAAACACAAGATGAAATGGTTATGTCAGTTGTCAATTTTTCTATAGAGTTTTTATTATCTTCACAATGTTTTAAACAAATTTGAAAAAGGCTGCCAGTCTACAACAAACGAAATAACTTTAAATGAGTGTAGCTGTATTAAGTCGGACGATAATGCCTGCCTCTTCACATAGGTCTTCTATTTGCCCTGCCAGATCAATTATGTTGCCGCCATCTCCTTCCACCACGGCAACCAGCATGGCCTGGTTGGATGGTTCTGAAGGCTCCTCTTCTGGTGAAGGTTGCGCTTGACTTTTACGAGATGGACTTGCCCTAGCTCGAGACTGTGACCGGGCTGGTTTAGTCGAAGTTCTGGAAGCACCAACGTGCAGCTTGCTGACTTGTTCAACTGGTATGTCCTCATCGCCAAGCTGTGTTCTATGACTGAGGGTAGAAACTTGGCGCGATGGAGCACGGACAGCATCCGGTGATAGGGTTGACTGTCTGGAGACGCTGTGCTCTGGTTTTGTCGACATCTTGGAAGGAGAGTGTTTAGAGCGAGTAGAAGACGGAGATATGGTCACGTTCTTACTCGGATATGCTGGTGGTGCAACGATGGCAACACTTTTAGCTTTGTTAGGAGAAGATGAATTGGCCACACTCTTACTGCGATTGGCAATGGATGATGTCATAGGGGCACTTTTGCTACGCGACCTGTTTGCAGCCATCACTGGAGTATCTTCCATCACTGGTAGTATCTGCTTGTTAACACTTTCATCTTGACTACTCTCTTTATCCTCTTCATGGATTGGTATTATATCAACTTTGACTGATTTTTTTCTCGATTTTGGGCTATTGTTTTTGCCACAGAATTTTAAAGTAAACCCACCATTGTCATTAGGAGAACTTTGGATATCCCAATTAAGTTCCCTCTCCATATCTCTCCTTAGTTTGTCAAATTCTTCAGCATCATGTGCAGCATCAGTCATCACAATTTGTTTTATGCTGGAGGGCAGGAGGCTATTCATGTCGGAAATGTTTTGGTATTGTGGCATTATCGTTCTGTCTGTGCCCTGACAGATGCTAAACTTCGAAATATTCTCATTCAAATTTGCAATTTAAAATATTTTTTTGGAATTTAAATAACAATGCTGAGATTTGTTATCATCAACTTATATTTTAGCAATTTAACAATATAGTTTGATATACACAATGTTATATTCATGTGAAGTTATGCTTCTCATATATCTTTTATAAAAAAAAATATAGCATAAAATGTCCAATAAATTTGTAGGGTACTGCTTATATCAAAGCTCTGCTTTTTTGTAAACCCTAATAACAATCATATGAATGTTATTCAACTTGTTTACATTAATATTTAACTCTTCCAATGATGACAAGCTATTTTTATATTTATTTCACCGCAACTTTTAAATAGTTGAACCATGAATAAAGGTGATTGCATTGTACAATTGATCTATGAGTTATTGGAACAAGTTCGCTACCTAATAAAAATATCATCAAATTAAATTATGTTGATAGGCTAGTGAAGTTTTGCTGTTGCTATTAGGCTAAACATCTTAAAATCAAACCAGTGGAGATAGGTAGAAAATATATTAATAACAATACATAAAACATATAGAAGTCCTATATATTGTAATATTGAAAACGTACATTTCCATTGGCCTAGACGGTGCAACATTATTGGATGAGCCAATGGCATGCGATAGCATTAAAACGAAACTTTATTGTGATGCTCGTAAAAACAAATACGGACTCTGGAAATAAAACGAAACTTAAAAGACTATAAACATAGGCTTATAAACTAGCAGAATCTAATTAGGTTTCATCCGCTTCGCTTTAATTTATAACATGCATGATTCAATTTAGTTTGTTCCCATAGTTGTATAAAAAAAGTTTCAAGTCTAATTATTTTTACTTTTAGCTGGTTGCAAAACTAGTCCCTATAACTACCACTGTTAAATATTTTAGATTAGTTTTGCTGTTCAAGAAATATCTGGATAATTATTAAAAATGAAATTAAATATCGTCAAATTTGATCATTGTGATTACCATTATCATGATTATCATTATGATTATGATTATAATTACTATTAGTTTACCATAGTAATGTTATTATATTTATTATAATAAATAAAATACTAATCATAATGATGATGGTAATATAATAATTACAAACAGTTGTAATAATATTAATTTAGTAGCCTAATTACTAGAAGTAGAGTAGCATTTTCGCTGTAAGTATAAGATTAAGTGCAACTACTAATGACGTATTGAAAGAACTATTATTTACTGTTATTAATAGCAGCAGTAGCCTACAGGCTGACAGAAGCTATAGTGGTGGCACCTAAAACAGTTCACAGAATTTAGCTAATTGCAGTAAACATTATGGTATTCAAGAAGAAAAATTTTAGTCAAGCCTCACTTAAAGCAATCAATAACTGAAGTTATCTGGGGTCAATATAGTTTGATTTGCGTTTAGGCCACTTGATCAATACAATAATATTCAACTTTTATATCAATGTTTAGTGTTTCCACCATGTAAAAACTGTGATTATAAAGCTGTTCAAGCATGTCAAATTTTTGCGTCTAAGTAGCGCAAGGGCTAACATTACCAGCCCTGCCACTTTTTAAAAGAAAATGAAGATTAATAAATGATGTTTATTAATTATAGAAAACTTTTGAAGCACCATACTAACTTATCTCTGCTAATGCAGATAATGACGCGGAATGACAATGAAAAGAGAAACGTGCTCCAGGAGTTCCGGGCATCTCCCTATTATAGAGGCCAAACTGGTTCTACGCCAGTGCTTGCTCACAATGCTAGAAGCAAACCACCAGACCTACGGGCCACTGCTAAAGTTTCTCGTGTGATATCAACTCGCCAAAACACATCATCAATGTTACAAAGTAAAGTCAGACGACGTAATGCTCATTCATGTTGTCCAACCAGTAGAGCTTCTCGTCATTTGGTTGACGACAAGGTGAATAAATAATCTAATTAATTATATCAAGTAATGGCACTCAACTGCTTAAAAGTAAATGAACCTGTCCATTATCACAGCAATGCTATATTTTTGTTGAAAAATCAAAAGTCCAATCTTTTCTGATTGTTATTTTGACTAACACTATAAATATATAAGCCTAGACAATTTCAAATTACTTTTGCATTTTCTTTACATAATATCTACCCAAAGACAGTTAGTGACATTTGAGAGTGTAGTAATTTCCTTCAAACCACTACACTAAGTGTTTCATATACATATGTAGTTGGATGATAATTATCAATTAATGATTACTATTGGTTTGCTACAAGTCCTTATCTGTTATAAGTTTCAAGGTTTTTTTTCACTGAAGTTTTTTATCTACTTTGTATTTGGCATCTTACCTATTGCTTCAAGTATTACTAAATAAACTTAATTTGTCAACTATTGCATACTTTGTGATATATAAATCAATTTTTTTATATCTTTAGTTGCTGCTTAAATTTTTGCATTTATTTTATATTTCTATTAATTGAATTTTTAAATTTAAAAAGTCGTGACATAATTAGTAATAGTATGCGTGCTTGTTGCTCAGCGCAATAACTGAGTCCTTGCCTTTATATGTTGAATTGTGGGTGTTTTGTGCATCAACTTACCTCATAGTGTTTAAATTTTTGTGTTTCATATGTCAAGGTACACTTGGCTAGCAACAGTTTGGCTTCTACACAAAAGTTCTCTAGCCGAACCAGAACTTCCAATAAGTGTCATGCAAGATCAAGGTCAACGCAAAACACTAATAGGACCGAAAACAGAATTTTGCATGTCTCAAAAAATAAGAAGTCTGAAAAAAAGCGCCAAAAGAAAATAACAAAGCAGAAAATTAAAATTGATAGTCCATACAAATCTAAAAGTTTGAAGAACAAATATGAAGCCAAACCAAATGTAGGTATGTATTATTTTATCTACAAGTATTAGTAGGCTACTGGAGTTTATTCGCAGCTTGTATACAAACAATCTAGACACTGATATGCATTTCATATCAGCTATCACCTATGTAAGAAGACAACTCTTAGGCTTGATAGTATAATATTGTACCAAAATGAAGCACATGTGACTTTCATATGTTAGATTTGTGTACATTTATTTATATAGCACATGCATGTATTGCATAATGTAGTACTGTGATTCTTACATCGCCATGTAACACCGGAGTTTGTTTACAAACATGTGTTTCTAACTGTCGATACAATGTGCATTTAATACTTCAATTATTTGTAAAGTGGTATTATATAGCACACTACACATGCTTTAAATAATTTAGGAAAAGGTGGCAGCTGTAGAAAGAATATAAAGTCAAGTGTGCCTGCTGACAACGGTGAACCTAAAGGCAGCTGTAAGAGTAGAATACACAGTGTTATCACGGCTCACATGAGACTGAAGGAGTATCTCTCATGTCAGTCACCTCAGCAAGGTGGGTGCTCTGTTGCTGGGTGTTTGTACTCATGTCTACTCTAAGCCATCACATAACTTTCATAAACTTGTATTATACATGTATATATTTCACGATAGTATTAAATAATATACATGTAAAAGTGCTCTTCATTATTACTTGCAGTGCATTGTCAAATTCTTTCAAGCTACAGGATCGTTTTCAATCGTTTTCGTAGTTATTATTCATGACTAAGAGTTGTATTCCCTTTTAGTAATGCACATTTTACTTACCACTTCTTTACTTTTGATAACTTGCAGTAAAAGCGGAGTTCAGCTCATCTCATAATGCAGCCGATTACAGAGACCAAATTGGTAAAGAGCATGGTTCTACCAATAAACACAAGTATTCTATTGGTAGTCCTAAAGGTTCTAATAATAGACATCAGTGTTCTAACTGGACTTCAGATCTAATATTCCAGGAGATGCATGCTAAGGAAAGGTGTTCCAGAATGAAATCTATTGAACATGCCTCATCCCAGAAATGCCAGGTAATTATTAGTAGTATATTAATTATGCATCATTTATTTGAGAGTTGTCTACTTTTTACCATAAACACTTGTGTAAAATATATGCATATTTACCAAATTTACAATCGGCGAGTTTACACAGAAAAATATGCTGCCTATGGTTTCCAACATCTTTGTTGACTTTAATATATACATTTAATATTGTTTTATGTGTTGAACCTTGGGGTAGACCGAAAACCAAGCATGGGCTTCCTGGGTTTGTTAATACAGTGAAAATAATTCAATCATGTAAACGCTTTCAAACTGTAAACTTGTCAGCTTCATTGTTACACAAGTTTATAAATTCACTGTAGACGTCTGCTGTATCGCTAAAGAGGATTATACCAAAAAGCAGTGAGTACACAGAAGAGAAGTGCCATGTAAATTCATCATCTCCAAATAACAACATAGCCGACGTACATAGTAATGCCAGTGTCTTTCTTGTGAGCTCACCGTATAGGCTGTCTGATACCCAAAATGAAGTCGTGCCAAAAAAACATTCTGCCAAACCTATTCTGACATTGCAAGTAGACCAAAGTGATGTAGCAGGGACTTGTCTCGAGGATTCATCTGCCCATGCTTCAGTTAAACCTGATCTAGTGAATACCCAATCAGTATTGGCTTCTCAAATATATGCTTCTAACACTACTGAGGTGTTGTCTGGTACATCTAAACTGATTGTGAGCTCGCTTCCTGACAGGCATAGCAATCTTGTTTCTAAAAGAAAGTTTGAATTAAAACTTCAAAAAGACAGCGTGGCAGTTGCTGAGATTTCATCACATGATAAACGTGACACTGAGGGCTGTCACAAACTGCCTGACACCATAGTGCTGAGTAACTCCGGCGAATGTAAACCTACCAATCTAATGCTGGCTTCAACTACTAATAAAAATGAACTACTAGACTGGTTGTTTACTAAAACAAATGATCAGTCTTGGCTAAATCTAGAGAATGCATTAACAACCAAATTATGGAGACCCATTAGTAAAGAAATGAAAACTCCTGTATTATGGGCAGAGGAATTTGAAACCGATGAGGCTGCATTGCATTGCTTAGAGTTTAACCTAAAAGAAACACACAATTTTGAGCCTACTGAAACAGATTGTATGCTAGCCCAAGAAACTGTTGCTGGTAATTACGTAAATTTATTAAGATTGAATTCAGGAAGGAAAGACACAAAAAGCAGGCGTTCACTAGATGCACAGCGAACTGGGCATCAGTTTGCTGCCGGCAGCGTGATAGTAAACATTGACAAATCAAGTGAATCTACAGCTGCTAGTGGTGTTATTCCTGACGGATTGTCGACCAGTATATTAGACACTGAAAGGGTTTTACAAAAATGTGAGATAAAATGGCATAGTGATAGTTTACAAACAGCTGATGAGATTGGTGAGGTACATACAGTTACCCCGACTATAACACAGTGTGAGCGGCTTTTAGAGACTGCTTCAGCTGGTAGCCCAGTCACTCTCACAAGTTTGAATAATTGGGGGCCTCCTACACTTCCCGCTTCACTGATTTCTAATAAGCAATGTGCTACTGCTACCATCTCAAACATCAACAGCGTAACGCCAATAGCTACCAAGAATTTATCGTCAAACACTAGGATGACTAGAGGCTTTCAGTCAAAGCTAGTTCGCAGTAAATCACATTGCAGTGGGAATAGTAACTTTTGTTTCACTGGTACTAACATGAGTACCCTAACCAAATGTCAGTGTACTAACATAAATACACCCAAAGTTGGAAATGCTTTCACAAAATGTGCGGACTCAAAAAGTCCGGAAGTGTTTTCAAGGTCTGAGCTCTCGGACTGGTGGAAACCAGAAAAATTTGGTTTGGTGCCCAGTTGCAACTCATTTAAAACTGCTTCAAATGTATCAAGATGCAAAAGTGCAGATAGTGTGGTATGTGGCAAGTTCTGGGATCATGTGAAAGGAATTAAAGGCAACATGGCAAAGGTAAATTTAAAAAAACAAGTTCTATTAATATAGCAGCCAGGCATTTGGGTGTAGTTGTTTTTTCAATAGATTTATGAGTTGTCCACTCAGTATTTTTTCTAGCATATTTAAAATTGTAATTTACTACCAGGTGGACATAATTTACCAACAAAATAATTGTTTGAGTGGGAATAATTTTTGTTTTTATTGGGTACCAGTCATGTGGTTGTCCATTTTTTTATTTAGCATGTTTTCAAGGCATGTTTGAATGCTGATACGGAAATTTTACCACAATGTTCTCTTTAAACATGGGTACAACAACTGTACTACATTCGACATATATAGGCAACGCTTAAATGTGATGTTTCGGTGTTTTTAGAGCAAGTCACATTTTGGCAGAAACATGCTTAGTGAGAGAAAGAGGTCGCCTGCAAAGTCTTACTCTACTAGCAAATACTTCAGCATGATTGGTAAGCTATACTATCTACTGCATTATTATTATTATTATTATAGAAGCGGAATATATTGCAATGTACCTGGCACATACTGTTATTATGTTTTTAATATAAGTTGATATATAAGCATTTGCAGTTTAATGTAATTCGAATTTGTTTACCTTTTTATTCTAGCGGAGACTTTTCTGGACATGGAGTCTTCAAAAATACCTTAAAAGTTGGACAACTAAAGCAAACTACTCGCAGAGTTGTAGACAATTTCGTTGGCAAATTTTCTTATAAATATATATATTCTTATAAATATATTTTGCGTGTAACATTATTAATGCTAATATGATGCTCAAAGATTTATTTATTTGTAATAAAGATTAGTGTCCAATAATAACTGTTCATGTTATCATGTATAATAATGTATAGTTATTTATTATACCTATATTGGAAAAGACAACTCGCTAATAAACATGGTGATAAAGTAGCAATTACTGTGCCACATCTTACAAGGCATAAAGAAATTTATTTTGTCACAACATAATAACTAAAGTTGAAAATACTAGTATTTTCAACTTTATTATGTTGCTATGGTTTCTACAGGGCTCGGTATCACAACATGAATTTACAGACATGATCTAGCAATACAAAATATACATTTAGTAAACCTTCTGTCGTGAGATCAAAACTTATGTAATCATGGCTTCAATAGTGTAGAAAATTCTGGTATGTTTCATTATATACTATTATTATTATCATTATAACAAAAATATATATAAACATAAAACACGTTGAAGAGTTGGCTCTAGCTGCATATATATATATGGCTATAAACCTTAAAAGCTATGTTTTCTTGGAAATGTGCAACGCAACTCAAGAATTTGAATGAAATAGAAATTTAATTTACTTTAAATTTGAAATGCCTAGAAATTAGCTAGACCACTTTACAATAATTTATTATTAATGCTCTTTAGAAATTAAAATGATGATAATTCACTATTGAGAATGAATTGTAAAACATAGAAAGGAGTAGTTCACACAATGAGATACTAATTTAACACAATATACTGAACACTTACAACATATATATATATATATATATATATATATATATATATATATATATAGTGTATGAAATGCTGACTAGAACAAGTTTAGCTTAGTGCAGAAACAACAAATTAAGCCCAAATATCTTCTGTTAACCTAGCAAATCAAGCTAGAAGTTATGTGATGGTCAAATCAGCCCCATCAAAAGCAGCAGCAGCATCTGGCTCTCTATTGGCTGTGTGCACAAAAAGTTATGTGGTGGTCATCTAGTCATCCCCATCAATAGCAGCAGCAGCATTTGATTCTCTGGAATTTTCTGATGGTATCTCCTGTAGTAACATTGTGCTAATCTCATCATTATGTGTGTCTTCTGAGTATGCTCGGTCAGTCGATTTCTTCTACAGTTTGAAAAAAGGTATTTGAGTGGTAAACTGTAGCAATACTGCAATTGTAATTTAAAAATCATGTAATCCTAAACTTGGCTACTTTTTCAGTCTTTCATCAGTAATAATGCCCCTTTTATCTAGTTTGCATATACCAGTAGCAAATGAAGAAGAGTTTTACACTCACAGCTAGTCCTGTCCGAGATGCCAAGCTGATAGACCGATTTCTATGGCGATACATTTCCCCCCTGCTGTCGGCTCTCTCAGTGAGCAACGATGCCTTTGTTGACAGTCTTGAGAGCGGCTGATTGGCTGAAGCTGCTCTCTTAATGCATTCAATCTTGGAGAGTGATGGGCAGCATTTTATGAGCAGCTCTGCCAAGTCAGACTGTCAAAAGCAAAACATAGGTAAAGATGATATCTACAGCAAATAGATAAGGTAAAAGTGAAATCTACAGCAAATATCTGGAGAACAGCCTCTAAGCAAACCTTCATTACCTAGAACACACTATAGGCATGCAGTCATTTATTTATTTCCTGGCTCCATACTGAATATTTTCAAATACTGGGTACAAGAATGTTTAGTATCCATCTTTTTGAAAAACTTTGTACTAAAATTTGTCAACAAAAATTGCATGCCCTTTGACATCTAGCTTTCATGAAAAGTGTTGTAACATTTCCTTTTAAAGACACTGTATTATAAATGTAATTCAATGATTCTTGCATCTCATTTAATAATATTTCAATTTACATATGCTTTGTGATAGTATTGAAGCTGAAGCCACCACCTCCGTCAACTGACACTGTATTATACAACTATGTCATTAATAAAAACTGTGGACATGCTTTAAATATAATTGGTCTCTGCAAACCCTTATTAGTCATTGGGTAAAAATGAACGTAGGCCGACAGTGTTACATAAATACAACTATAATAACAAGTGGACTGGTTGTATATTTTTAGCTTAGTAGTAAAAGTAATTAGTGATATCACTGTAATAGTAATTAGCTAATTATTCTCTTTGCCCGCGGCCATATAATTAATATAAAAGATAATTTGCTGGCAAAATTAAATATAGATAGACCTTGATGCACTTATTTTGAATGCAACTTACAAATTTAAATAAAAGTAATATATATATATATATATATATATATATATATAAATAGAAAATAATATATTATGATAGAAAAAATAGTAGTTTAGCTTAATGTTACACTACATGTGTAAAAACATGTGGTTAGATAAAATCGTGTTGTTAATGAACAGTAATTAACATCTTGTATGGCTAATAAGTAATGAATGATGTCCCACTGGTAGGCCAAGAGGGGTTTCAATTGCAATTTTTTGCAAACAGATGAAGCCAGTATCAGAAGTAAGAATAGAATGAAGTGTAATTAGCAGACTTTGTTGATCTATAAAGTGACTTGCTAGAAGCAGTTTTATGTGGTTTTAGGTTCTGGTTTTAAAATACTAGCCACTAAAATGGGTAAATTTAGCAAAAGTAGAAACAGATTTTAAAACAATTCGAGACTTGACTGTTTTAATAACCTGGCAACAACCACTATTTTGTTTAAAGCATTCAGGAAAAGAAAAATATTTTTAAATTTGGTTTAAGGGAAAACTCTTGCTTAAATAAAAGTAATCAAAAACTGGCAATGCATTGAATAGTACCAGACACAGGCAATGCTGCATGCATATCAATAACTGTAAAGAAATACATTTTCAAGCTAAGTACCTAATTAATCATTTTGAATTGCAAATTTTTGCTAAAAACAAATGGTAAAGGCAAAATTCTAAAGCACAGCAAAAAAGCACTTTCACTCACCCTGAAGTTATTATTGAGAAATCCATAGATAATAGGGTTCTGGAAACTGTTGGACATTGCTAACCAGTTGGCTGTCATGTATAAAATGGTAAGTTTCTTTACATCGGGAACGCCTGCATCTTTCTTTCGAAAATCAACTATGAGAAAGAATAGATGCACTGGCATCCAGGAGATGGTAAACAGGATGGTCATAGTTATCAGCATTTTCACCACCTAAAACAACCGTGTACACCGTATCATATAGGTATACTGATAAAGTTAAAATAAAAATAAAAATTATAATCTATCATTATGAGAAAAGATAGATAACTTATAAAAAGTTATTACCATTTTCTTTGTTTTTAGTAACCGAGAGTCTCTCACTTGGTCACTTGCACCAGGCGTTGTTCTTTTCCACAACTGAGTGCAGACCAACCCATACATAATGGCAATAAATCCAACTGGTATAATGTAGGTTATTACAAGAATAATAATAGTGTAAATTTGACGTAATTTTGCTGATTTGTTCACGTCATCATCACTCCAAACTTCGTTACAGACCATTTCACAGTTTGGTCCAACTTTAACTTTGGCTACAATAAGTTGGACTGAGCAAAGGGCGATAGAAACAAGCCATATGACGAGTATAGCCCAGCGAACGTATTTTCTGCTGCGTGACATTAATTTCATAGGATAGGTAATTGCTACGAATCTGTCAATACTAATAGCTGTGTTAGTGTAGACACTCACTGTAACGGATAAGAGTTGAGTAAAAAGAAGTATGGGGCACATAGCTTCAGGGAATATCCACTCTTGGAGCATTGCGTTTGTAAATGAAAATGGAATACATATTAAAGTCATGGCAAGGTCGGCCACGGCTAGGTTGATGAGAAAGCCGCTTATATCCGTATTGCATCTTCGACCAACGGCAAAAACTATGAGAGAAGAGATATTTCCTGCAACACCTAGTACACAGGCCAACGTGTAGATAGTTGAGAATACACCTTTAGCAGTGGGGTCTAAAATAGGTTCTACGCTTGCACTGGTACTGCAGTTGGAGCCGTTAATTAGACTACCCATTGTCATCAGTTCAATTAACTCTTGGAAGTGTTTTTCTACAAACATAAAAATCTAAAGTATGAAAATTGATAAGCAGTAAAGTGATATTTAACAAACTGTTAATCTATGTAGAAGTGAAATTGGCTTGTGGGAATTATGATACATGCACTTCAACCTCACATCTTTGTAATTAGCTACTTGTAACATGCAATAGTTATTCTTAATGATGTGGCAACTTAACATGAATAACAGTATATATTATACACAATGTTATTATAATGTATAATATTATTATAATTATATTATACATAATGTATTACATATAATAAATTATACATAATATATACTGCATATAGGATTTTATTCATAATAATTATATTATACACAAAATATATGATACATAAAATATTACACATAGTATATTACCTATACATAATGTAATATACATGAGAAATTTTACATGATATTATATTAAACATAGTACTCTAATCAAAATATATTAAACTCATCATATTATAGAGTATACAAACTTTCACAAGAGTTGATATCAACCTTTGCAAGCCTTTCTAAATTTCAACTTGCTAAGAATATAAAAGATGTTACAGCTTCCAAGAGCTATATAGAAAGTAGCGAATGAATTGCTAGCTGTTATATATTAATTAGAAATATTGCACAACCATAAAACATTAGATTGAAAGTTAATTAGGCATGATCTTCAGTAGAAGAATACATGCAGGCAATCATCTAAATTTACTTAGTTTTTGCAAAGCTAGGTCACATACCTCACTTATAAATCAGGTCACATGACCTTGGTGAAATGTAATGATCGAAGTTGTAGTTTGAAGGATGACAGTTCATACTAGAAGTCGCTGCAACATATGACCTAAGTTAGAATGTAAGGCAATTCCCACGTGGTAGCGTCTTATGTAGTTTATCTTAGAGTTATTGATAACTGGATGTATAGTGATTGATTATATTATGTAAGAAGTGAATGTAGATATAACACTGGACATAATCATTATAGTGAATAGCCGTTAGAAATAGAACAAAAGAATAGACAAGTAATTACTTAATTATTTCATATTATTTAAATCATACTCTCTTCGAATTCAGGTTAAAATACTTAAGGTTAATGACCCCGGAGGTGACAGGGAAATTTGGAGCTTTTAGAATTGCGTTTTTCCGACCATGCAGGAAATGTTGTGCACACGCACACACAGTACAGAGTCCTTATATATATAGCTATCTCCAGTTTATTTAAGGATCAAACTGGGGCTGGCAATAAATTAATCATAATGGGTGTGAAAATAGTATCCATTTATCATTCTTCACTCAGATGTTGCTTTCAGAAAAAAAGCTATAAAAAAAAGCTTTTAGTTGAATAGCTAATATTTTATGTATGTACTGGATTGAACCTCTCTCAGCTACTCGACTATCTAACAGTATTGCAAAATAAAACTAATTATTTATTGCAACCCTGTGATATTATTATATTGTCGTTTAACAAACTTTCAGAAAAGAAACTGTAAAAAGCTTTCAAAGAATCAAGGCCTATAAAAAGCTTTGTGTGAAATCGCTAATGGTAATTTACATATATGCTTTATATTTGAAAACTGCGCATAAATAAATAAACAGTAAATTAGATGTGTTTTTAAACACTTCATGCTAGTTATAAAAAGGAGAATCGTCAACACGAGCATATTATAGTTACATGATATATATGCACTTCTACTGTTAATATATACAGTAAGTATAAAACTGTTTACAAAGAATAAACTTACATACAAGTTTAAATCATTTATAGATTATCCTACCTTATATACACAGCATAGTGTTCACAACTGACATGCCAGCCACTGGTAATGATATCCATTCAACAGCATCAATCCTTTGCTGCCAAGCAAAAATAATTATATTATTATTATGTATAGCTGTAAACTGCAGAGTAATATAATAATTAGGAAATATTTAATAACTTCATTATGAAGCATTGATACTTGCTGTATATAGCTCTGAAGCTGGACATAAATAGACTAAGTTCATTTGATCAATCAATGATTTGTTCCGGGTGTTCAGTGCACCCAACCTTATTTGGCATGTTTTGCACGAAATAGTCAATTATTTTGCTGATTATTATCCCATGTCAATGCTCTGGCATAAAATGATTGCATTAAAACATGTTCTTGATTGGCAGTGAAATCTTGAGAATGCAATTTAATCTCTCAAGTTGCAAGACTAATCAATGGGCATTCATATGGTTTATTAAATGGCACTTTGTATTTGTAGAAATACAGCTATATAATATTGATTTTATTTTTCAAGAAATAATTATGATTTAACAGGTTTAGTTATATGTAATTGTATATTTACAGGGTATTTATATTATAGTAGAGTTTTATTGGTTTCTCCCTGGGAGTTATTCTATCATGTATGCTGTAGTGTATCTGTAGCGTTTCACTCTGTAGAGTACTGTGAGGTTTCACTATTGAGTAAGTGTGCCACTTTGTTGCATGAAGTGGTTCACTGGTTCTTTCTTGTATACCGTGAAACCTTTGCTTTCCTGCTGACACACACTATATTTTATGTAACCTTCACGGCCATTTACAATAAAGATCTGAGAGTGGCTGTTCACAAAAGCTGCAAGTAAATCCAGTACATCTGTCAGTTGGCTACATAACAAAATTCTATTGCCCAATAAACTGCAAGCCATTTAAAAGCCACACAGACAAGCGTGGATGAGGTATAGTAGCAGGCAATCCATAAACCCAAGCTTTTACAACCATAAAGCCTGGGGTAGCAGGAGTGAGCTAAGAGATGGCTATTATATCTTTACAGTATATCCAAGCTAACAAAAACATTTGCATACACTGTGAAAAGGTTGCGTCCCAATGTTTTCACCTAATATCCGTGGCTATAATATGTTATAAAAATGTTTGCTAAGTTTTAGAAATCAACATTTGGACAGAACATTTATTAGATGTTCAGAAAACTTGTTGCACCAATGTATGTATAATGCAATGTTGCTAAAAAGTTTATCTTCAACTAAATATATAAGCTTAGAAAATTAGAAACTTATGCTGACAAAAACATGTTTGTCTCAATACAGAAAAATTTTCTCACAAATTAAGAACATAATGCCAACTTGTAAATAGGATTGGAGTATGTTTTAAAAGACATCAATATGCCACGAATCAAAGCATCTTTTTGATTATTAGTATCTCACGTAGCAGTAAACATAAAATATAAAATATAAATGGCACAATTTTTCATTTGTGAAGCACACATTTTTTCAATAGATTATTTTCATTTCAGCTCAATTATTATCCAAGTTTCAAAAAAACCTGAGAAAAATATTTTGCCCAGATCTTAAAAACAATTATTTTTCAGTATTTTTTAAGAACATATACAACAATAAATTGTTAGTTCAGAAAAACCAAATCTGGTAGAATGAGATTTTAGCAAAACGCATACACATATACATGTTTACCCACACAAACATTATAATGCACACACGCACACACGCACACACGCACACACGCACACACGCACACACGCACACACGCATAAATACACATATACACATATACACATATACACATATACACATATACACATATACACATATACACATATACATATATACATATATACATATACATAATGAATCTAGTGCATATCAAGCCAATTATACTTTCTAGTTCTACCAAATTTCTATAACTTTCGATGATGTCATGAATTTAGAAACCAAAATAATTTGAACACAAACTATTTTTCCAATTGCTATTACATTTAGTCATTAAACAATAAAACAGCAGGAGTGTGGTTTTCAAATAGTATAACTTTTCTGTGCGGCTATTCATATAGAAAATTATTCAAACAATGAAAACATGCTCCAAGCTATAAGTTAATGTCTAATTTACTGCATTTAACCTGCAACTAAGACAAGGAAGTCAAACTTATAGCTATGCCAAATTACTAGCTTTTTTTACATATTACCACACATTTTTAGTGTTACAAAAACATGACTCAATTCATTTTTGTGCCAAATTATTTCTTTATGTTTGACATGGTTACTGCAGGAACTTATTATGTATTTGCTGTAAGTTTCTATTGACATAGTTTTCCCTAAATGTAATACACATAAAACTAATTATATAATAACTAAATTATAATCAATTTATTGCAAATATACTATATCACAGTAGCTAGAGTATCTACTCAGCCAAAAATGTGTGTTCTGTTTGATCTCGAGTTTTCACAACCATGGATTTTAAATCTTACATCATTCCATTTTATATTATAAAAATTAAAATGCATTGCACTATAATATATTATAATGAATAAATAAATTTAGTCAACAGTAAAATAGTAGAAAAATAATGCTTGAAGTAAAGCATGCAAGAATTATTTAAGGGTATATTAGAACAATTACAAATAAAATCATCGAAACACTGAGGTTTTTTTTTATAAAACTTAAATAATTCGGGTCTTAACTATGATCTATATTCTCAAATTCAGATAAACTTTAAACTTTGATGAATTCTATCATTTTAAAATCTGTGATAATTTTTAGGCTTAGCCTCTGAAATCACTATGATAAAAAATCAATAACAGGAAATGCTATGCTGGTAATAAACATATTATGACAGTTTTACTCGGCTATAAGATTTAACTAAATCCAGCACAGCTCAATGTTGATTATTCCAGCTTTATATTCTCACAGCAGACAATACAAAACAGACTTTTTTAAGTTCATTGACTATAATCCAAGCATGTATTAATGCTTGCCCAAAAAAGTCTACTATTTTCAAACAATTAAATATTGAAGTGAACCGTATTGAAATTATCTTCGAGAGAAATCTCACGATATCAAAATGAACATGAAGAAAGGAAAAAATAGCATCTTTCAACATAAAAATCTATGAATTATCTTGCATGTGTAGACTTACTGACTTGGTTCTTTTTAAACACTTGTATTATATGAATATGGTATGTGCACTTTGCATGCACGTGTATAACTTCTATAATTTTTAGAGGTAGAAACTGGAAACGCAAGCTAATCTCTCAGATAGAGCTTCAACAATAATTTGCAACAAATTTGAGAGAAAAGTTATGGCATCAACTAAAGCTAGGGTATCATGGCTGTTTAGGATGTAAAGCAGACGGCAATCAAAAGTAGTTCTGGTTTACCAGCTCCAAATATACGCCCAAGTTTCATAAGAATATATTCTTCTAAAAATGTTTTGAAATGGCAGCATGACTATAGCCATGCTGCCATTTCAAAACATGTTTAGCAATATTTTAATTCTAAACGTGCAAGATTTAAAAGCTGACTTGCTTAAATATAGGCTAGCTATTAAATAATGATTATAGTGCAGTTGTAAACTACACCATAATATGTAGCTTTGTTTGATGTCTTGTTTACAATACATGAATAAATTAACGAGGTTTGCTTCAGAAATCTAAATGCAATCAATAAACTTATTTCTACAAATTGTCACAGAAAGTAGCCATGTTGCCTGATGGTACATATTAAATATGAATGCAATAAGGTGCGGTAAAACTACAAAGAAATCCCATAAATATTCTATCGTATTATTATAGATAGCTATAAGTGGAGAAAAATATTGCACAGCTATGATAACTTTAAAATAATCTTTTGAGTGCAGATGAGCAAGTTGATCTGGAATTCTCTATACAGTAAATTCAAATAAAATTTTGTGAAAAGCATTATACATACAAATAATGAAAATGTTCCTGGTCAGTGCACTAGAAAAATTGATAAAAATATGTTGTGCAAGTATTTTTATCACACAGCCAGTTCATTTTGATTTCATCATATGACTAATTTACTGAGTTTTAGTGAGATGGCTATCTTATCATCAGTAAGTCTTATGTCAACATAATATGGCCTCATAATGTGGAATTTACTGTCTGGATATTTATAACGATGAAATTACCGGTTGCAGTTCTTGTGAGTGTCAGATATAATGATGCAATCTATAACTGTCACATGTTGAATATTTATTTACAATATAGGGAAGTTGAATTTTTATCAAAATATTATTAATATAAAATATTATCATATACATTGTATCATGGGATTGAATTCCCTGTTGAACATACATTCACTTTATGCCAGGCAGATTTAATGAGCAGCTCAAAACTTTTTAATGGTCAATGAAAATACAAAAATTATATGCCTTATTTATTAATCATACTACTTTAGAAAATAATAATCGATCAATCTGTGCACAGCAGCTGTTTTGAGAATTGTCCCCTCGCCAGCATAGAACATTGCCTACACCTTCACAATAGAAGAAACTTATGCTTCTACTAAAGGATATTCAAACGATGTGTAAATTCAAGCCATGTGTGTGTGTGTGTGTGTGTGTGTGTGTGTGTGTGTGTGTGTGTGTGTGTGTGTGTGTGTGTGTGTGTGTGTGTGTGTGTGTGTGTGTGTGTGTGTGTGTGTGTGTGTGTGTGTGTGTGTGTGTGTGTGTGTGTGTGTGTGTGTGTGTGTGTGTGTGTGTGTGTGTGTGTGTGTGTGTGTGTGTGTGTGTGTGTGTGTGTGTGTGTGTGTGTGTGTGTGTGTGTGTGTGTGTGTGTGTGTGTGTGTGTGTGTGTGTGTGTGTGTGTGTGTGTGTGTGTGTGTGTGTGTGTGTGTGAAAGTAATTTAGTGACAGCTAGAGATCTTATGATGTGAAGCTATATTTTGCAACAAACAGAAGAGTGAGGTAATCTACAGCCAGAGAAAGTACCACGTGACATTCAAACTAGCCATCTACTGCGAGAATGTAATGCAATGATGCAATCATGGAAATAATACCAGCCCTTGTCAGTTGAAGCCCTCTTCAATATAAAAGGAGACACACACTATCAGAATATTCATTATCCAAGGATTCTGCACACTCAACAGTAACCATGTTAGTCAGATCTTTTTGCTTGCTGTTAGCTACTGTGGCAGTCTCAGCTCTAACTGTCCCTGCTACTCACAGTGAGAGAAAGTGTATGCCTTTGGAATGGGAAAGCTCTGTTTATGGTAGCGTTGCTGTGGTGGTGCAGGGAAAGGTAGAGGTTTCTGAGGTAATTGCTACAACATCGGTAGACAATTCCAAAAATCGAATCTCACTCAGACAATCTATTTACACAGATGGAAAGTTTTTTGGAAACTACACGGTCCTGTCTATTAACGTAAGTACATAGCTATAATGAATGCACGCATACCAGTGCTTAAAATGTATAAACATCAATTATAGACATATAAGTAAATGAAAAGTACATTATAAAGTTATAGTGAATTCTTGGTTCTTTTATTGTAATGTATTCTTTCTGTACATTATTATGATACGTCAAGTTATATTCAAAATCAGCTCTCATTTTATATATGTGTTCACAAATTCGAATTGTGCAATTTTAGCATTTCCATTGAATATGCTAGAATACTTAAAATAGAATAAAAATGTAATACTAATTATATTTATTATGCTACATGTAGGATGTTGGATATTTAATCGATACAATAAAGATGGAGTGCACAAAATTTCCGTTACAAGGAATGACTCAGCTCTGCTCAGATTCAAGTAAGTCCTCCCATCTACTCAAAGATATAATAGAACATATCATTAAACATTTTAGTATTGTAATAACCCAGTGGTCACAGTGGTGTAGTGGTTAGTGCCCTTGCTTGCAAGCCTGAGAGGTCTCAGGTTCGAATTCTAGTGGGGGCAATTATTTTTCAAGCCTTTTTGGCCTTCAGTGCAGTTGAGTAGTAGTACTTCAAGAAATTTAAGAGGCCAGGAGAGCCTGAAGACTGAAGGAGTAGTAGATAGGCTAGTGGAGTTCAGAGAACTGGGTGGGATGTAGTGTTGTGATTACGCAGTGGCCTCCGTGGTGTAATGGTAGCACACTTGCTTGCAAGTCAAAGGTCTCGGGTTCAAATCTCAGTGGAGGCAACTATTTTTCAGAAATTGCATATATTATGTGCTTGTTTTAATCCAATACATGAACTTGAGATCATATAATGCTGTGTTGGCAGAGCTTTTAACTCACCTCTTCTCTTGGACTGTCGGCGATCAAATCACAGATACATACAGACTGGCAGTGAAAAACGGATCTACAGCAGTAATAACTTTTCTGAGAGACAGTTTTACTCCTGTATCTGAACTGGTTCAGCTGCAAACAGTTGCTGGAGGTAAGTTTAATATATTTTTTATTTACCAGAGAAACTGTAAGTTGCCTCACACTACATGCATTACCTTCTCTCTCTCTTGTGAAAAAAAAGTTTTGTTACTATTAAACAGTATATGCTGAGAATCCTCCCTGTATAATTGTTTTTAATCCTGATAAAAAATATTATATATATATATATATATATATATATATATATATATATATATATATATATATATATATATATATATATATATATATATATATATATATATATATATATATATATATATATATGTATATATATATATATATATATATACAGTATATATATATATATATATTACAAATATTGATGGAAAAAAATATATAATAGATATAAATCCTATAAGATGCTATACGGAAGCTTTTAAAGGGCTTGTGGTAATCAAACATGTAAGATAATATAATATAACATAGGGTGATATAAAATAATTGCTCTCACCATCTTTGATATTCTATATACTATTTTTTATGTTCAGTATCTCAGATGTACTCCATCCAGTATGGAAATATTACTAATGGTATACAGGATGAGAGTGTGTTTGATGTACCCAGTTACTGCCCGACTACTGTATATGGAGATGCCCTCAACACTTCAACAGTGTTCTACTTTAACAGATGAAATAATGTGTAATATTATTTGGATAATATGATGTTTTTTGTTGCAACACACTGCTAAACTATATCTAAACTACGTAGATAAGTAAATTGTTCCTTTAAACCTGGTGCTTTGAGGCATGCATGTTGTAAACTATATACAATGAAAACAATTATATTAGATGGTTAGATTACCTTATGGTGGTTTCCTTATAATATATTAATCTTCAATTTTATTTTATTCTAGCTTGCTGCACCCTATATTTGAAGGTTTCATTTACTGCAAATATATTATTAAAATTTTTAAAATACTGTGGTTTTTATTTATAAAGCAGTTGCTCCATTAATTTAAAGAAATGAAAGCAATCTATAAAAGATTCTGCATCACAAAATAATAGCATTCTGTGTTATATCAGAATTTCAACTTTGTTATAGTCGTCTTCTCTTGCTATTACATGTATATAGATTATAGAGAGAGCACAACTATAACCAAGTTGAAATTCTGATATAACAACTGTAAACATAACAGCAGACGGCCATGTTTCAACACATGGACTACAGCTTGATCATTGGTGGCTAATTTGTGTCTGGTGCCAGCTAAAAGCTTAATAAAATATCTACAACTGTTGATGACCTGTATAGAAGAAAATTGCAGCCATTGACCATTGTAAATAACAACAAATTAAAATATTGAGACACAGCTTCTAGCATGGCATTCGATCAATTTATCTCTAAAATTGATTTAATTTAATTTAGTTTAACTAAAGGTTACAATTGTGAAGGAAATAAATTGAAAAACACCCGATTAAATTTGGTTGAATGGTAAAATGTATATTATTAATAACAACCCTTCGATTATCTTTTTTGTCAGCACTATAACACTTGTATAGTTCTAGAAATTCAGGACAACAATAATGTGATGAAATAAAAACTTTGCGCCAAGCTTCAACTAGAAAATTACCTTTATAACTTGAATAGCTAATTAGATGATGCGTGTTGAAATTTTTGTGGGCTGCAACTTGGAAGGTGACAAGTAAGTCGCAACTTTTATTTAATAAACAACAACTTCATATACTTGTGGAGAAAACTGTTGGATTGGAAAACAACATGGATTTTTGAATTAAAAACAATAATACTAACCCAACAATTATTATACTATTATTTTTTCTGTCCCTAAATCACTATTATTGTAAAGCTAATCAATTTCTTGACGCAATGTGAGAAATATTAAAAATGATACACTGTGAATACTTTTATGTGAGTTTCAAAACTTTCAAATTATTGCATCACCTTTTTAAAATATAAGTTATAAAAAAACTTGAACAATCTTTTTTGAAAAGTCATGCATCATTTCCATCTATAAACAGAGGTAAGATTTCATTTAAACACTAGGCTTATATTCATAGATCCAAAATAAATTGCAGAGAAGACTAAACATTCTCACACTAGTTTTTCTACATTTTACTTTACAAAATGAGTTTTCACCATAAAAGCTATTCATTATATTTATTAAATGAAAATGAAGCAGTTGGTTTAACTTTTTTATTCATGCTATATATGATTTATATAGAACTTACAGTTCAAAAACTATCACACGTACTAATTTTTAATCAAAATTTAATTAATAAGAATTATGGTATTAGGTTAATTTGTTGAGTGTTGACAACAAACACATATTTTTTGGCTGTTTAAGCAACAAAATATTACTTGTTTTGATATATCTATAATTTGTGTATAAACATAAACATATGCATGAAAATCTGTTTAAAATTTTCCATACTGTTAACTTTTATTATTTTCTTCTCTCAGTCTAAAACTATCATCCACCCTGTTTTCTGTTTATTCAGTCTGAACACCTTTGAGTTGCAAATAATTAAAGAATTTACTTGGCTTTCACAAATTAACTTACAAGTAACATGTAGATTCACAGCTTACACAATATGCCATAAAGTAATGGGAATATTTCCAAGTTAGTAATTAAACTCAATCATGCTATTGTAATTGTTGCATAACATAATAGTACTTCATAGACTTAGTAATTCGTCAAATAGGAAAGCAGCTTGTAAGGTTCTTCCAAACAAAGTGCTTCTTTTACATTATTAGTATTTAGCCTGTGGCCTCCTCTTGGTTAAGAAACTATTGTCGTTATGTTATTATAACTTTCTTATTAAGTAGAACTTGTTATAATTGAAAAGAGTAATGCTTGAATAGGTGTACCATACTAAACAATACACAACAGTAGGTAGATATTGTATAAAGCACATATTCTTAACTGCTAGCTGTTGATACATTTTAATGTACAGCAGAGTATAGGAAGGACTGCCAGTAGAAAGCACTTTAGTAAGAAGTACAGCTGACAAGATGGTAGAGAAAAAGATATTGGTGGTGTTTGACTTTGATCATACGGTGGTTAGTGAAGACTCAATCACTGGGATTATTAAGGAGTTGATTTCACCAGAAGTTCCAAAAGAAGTGATGGACAAATGGGATGTAGAAAAGGACTGGAATGCTTGCTGCTCGGCTCTCTTTTCCTGGATTCATACACTCGGCATCAATGAGTCAGCAATAAAGAACACAATATTATCTCTAGACTTTGCAGAAGGGATGGAGGAGTTGATGAGCTACTTACAGCAAGACTGTTTTGATGTAGTAATACTATCCGATGCCAACGCGCTATTTATTGAGTGGTTTTTTCGTGACAGGAAGTTAAATGTGAAGAAAATCTATTCTAATCCGGCCGAGTTTGAGGAGGGAGGAAAGTTAATTCTGCATCAGTTTCATCACCAAACTACCTGTAGTCTGTGTCCTGCGAACCTCTGTAAAGGTAAGACTACTGAGATTTTATAGTCATAGTGACTCTTAGGCTACTGTTAGACTTAGTGTTAGTATAAACAGATCATTGGTTTTGGTAATTTGGTGTTAGTCTTCACTTATATCAGTTCGATTTATTCCAAATCCATAGAGTATGACCTGGGTGTGCATAGACTGGTTATGATTATACAGCTAGTCACACTAGTGGGTAGTGTGATATGTCTTTGTGCTATTTATAATAATATTATTATCCTCAGTCGACCTTCTTCAAGGTTGAATTTTGAAACAAAAGATGGTGCCATAAAAAGAAACAGCCCAAAAGTCGAGCATAAAAAGTTTACACAAATTCAGCTTCTTAATAATTTCATGGCACTAATTCCTGCTAAAAGATTCAAATTTAAAGTTTGAAGCAGAACAAATTTTAATATGCTTATAAATCTAGTTCCTTCACTAAACTGGGTGAACTTATAACTGTAGCTAAAAGTTGGATTAATATTTACTGCACTCTGAAAACTGAGGAAAATTGAAAACCTCACCAGTGACAACGTTTTTTATTTCATCACATGCCTATATATTTTCTAAGACTACCTATTGTTTCTATACTGTATACAGTGTTAAATCAAATTAATTTTAAAAGTACATAAGGCAAATTAGGAGATGCAATGTTCTAATGGCTGGCGAATTAGCACTGGCCTAGTTATAATAATTTATAAGTTGAACTAAATAAGCATATCGAGTCACTATGAGTAACATGGGGGAAATTCATAGCAAGTTTTCACTGAAAATATTGGCACTAATACACTGTTTTAGAGAATTTCGAAATCTCCTGGTATAATATTGATGATCTGTTGAAAAAATTATAAAATCTTTAAAAAAGAAGGTAGAAATAGCTGTTGCATCATGGCATAGCTGCAGAATCTATTCCAGCGCAATCTTATCTCTTACTTAGTATCTCCTATCACTGCATGACATGTGTGCATGCCTCATTTCTTCTTGTTTCAATATTCTTAAGTCATGTTATCAAATCTTCTAGAAAATATTAGACAATAGCTAAGTCAGAGGTATATTGCATAAGAAAGCTGTGATAAACACTATTCTAACCTACTGGTTTATCTACCCTATATGATAACCAAAGATTATCATGTTTTCAAGTTACTGCAAGCATAAAGATAGGCTCTCTACCCATATCTGATGTTTCAATTATGAATTTGAAACTTTGAGTAACTCCCTCTATGTATACATATCTATAATATACACACAATAAGAACTGCTACTAAACTATGGAGAAAGGGTTTTAACTTTTTTTTTTAGACTGTTCTTTCTCTAAACTATTTTGCAAATTTAATCCCTCATTTGCACCTGCATATGTCAATACCTACAATCACTACTGCGCTATCCAGTTAGTGCTGTTTATCAAGCATAGGCTAATTAGCTAGGTAGTTTGTGGTTTTATACCATTTTGCAAATTATAATATAAACTACGGTCCCATGTTTGCATTATACAAATGGATTTTTCATTCACCCTATGGAAATAGTTGCATCGAAACAAAACCGCAGACGGAATTCATTCGAATTGCTCCTTCTAAGAAAAATTTTCTTCGCATTATGCGAATGATGGAAATGAGTCTTTAGATGAAATCGAATGGCACCTTTTGTGGTGGAGGCAGAGATCGGCGATTATGGTGGCTAGTTACATAGTAATGTGGCTGACAGACTACAGTCGAAACTCAACTGTGAACGCGTTTTCGAGGCTAAGCGTTGAACACTGTGACGTCACAACTGTCTGATTTCTGAACGCAACTGTCACAGTTCAGTTTCGACCGTAGGCTGTCGACCCCATTACATGATTGTAAACAATAATTATAAGTTATAACCTACGCTAAAGTGTCTTTCATCTCATAACAATCTAAATTATTTCATTTATCTTAGCTGCTATTATTTAAAATAATTTAATCATCTTAAATCTATAAAACTTTTCTGTAAGCCAAAGCATTTCCAAGCTATAAAAAGAAATTAACAGCTATTTTCATTTTAAAAATTTAAATTACTCCCAAGCTTTAGTTTACTGATCACCAAATACTTTATGCTTTCATTGGTTTGTGCTTTTTTAATTTAAAATAAATTGACTCAAAGTTTGTGTATTTAATGAATTTAATCTAGCAAAAATAAGGGGCAGAAGCAGTAATTAAATTGTCATTGGGTATGAACACTGACTCAGAGTTGGCCATATTATTTTGCATTTTAATTCATCTGGCACAACTGAAAAGATAAGATAACTTCTTATGGATTGCATAGGAAAGTATGGTTTTTCTTCGATGTAATCCGTACGGAAACACAGTGATAAAGCTATCAGAAAATTTAACAGCAACATGACAGGAATGTTGAACCTCTGAGGTTTATAAATGGCCTATGAGAACATACCAAAAGAGCCACAGGCTGAGCAACTTTTGTGGTTAAGAATACATAAGCTAAGCTCACTACTACCTATATGAAAACTTCATATGACTCCTGAATGTCTTACACTGCCAAATCAAACACTTACAAAATAATTTGTCAGTGCTCTTATAGCTCTTATGTACAGTTCACACTAGAGCGCAAAGTAAGCATTTAGTGCACCTGTTGAAAAGTGTGTTCCCATGTAAAGTATCTCACTATGTTATATAATAGCTGTGACTAGCAAGTAGCAAATTACCAGCTCTCTTGTGTGTGAACAAATTGTTAGCTATAATGAGATTGAGACTATTAGCTATAGTGTGAAGAAAACATGAGGTGTAGAGTGAACAGGGCATTAGCTATAGTGTGGATGGAGCATTTGCTGTAGTGTGAATGGGACTTTATTCCAGTAACATCTATATGCTGCAAACATGAAAATCATAGATAGCCAGTTGCAATGAATGGTTCCAACTGAAACTTATAGGCTTTTAGCAGAAATTATGTTTGTTTAACTGTTGCAATGTCAGTCTTAGCAAAGAATGTTTGTTTACTTTCAGGAGCTGTGATCGAAGACCATATTGAAACAATGAGAAAAGCTGGCACTCCATACTCCACTGTCTGCTATACAGGAGATGGAGAGAACGACTTCTGCCCATCCCTCAGACTAGCTGACAATGACTACGTGTTCCCACGGGCTACATTTCCTCTAGAGCAGATGCTCAAGTCAAGGATGTCTGAAGTAAACGCTCAGGTTGTACCGTGGAAATCCGCAACGGTTATCAAGCAGAAACTTCAAAGCCTTGCTACACAGTGACTTGAAAATGTTGCACATAGCGTCATAGATGGACATAGTGATATTGAATGTAGTAAATCGTGCTTCTGCGCAACATTTGAATGAAGCAAATAACTTGTAATGGAAGATCATTAGTATATGCAATGTATATATAATAGTCGTAAGTACAGCTAAAATTACATTTGTTAATTGACCATACCAAATGTTGCAGCATGTCCCATAGCTAACAACAAAATAAAGTCTTGGATGTGTCTGCAGTTAATTAAATTATATGTATTTTTTAGAAACAACTATTAATAATGAGGTCTGCTAAGAGATGCTTACAGTATTCTGAAATAAAAGTCATAGGAAAATCATAAATTGTTTTGCCTTGAAAATAGTGTTTAACTTAATTTCAACCAATTAATTATGCTAATTTTATTTCCCTCCTGTGACATTACTATCCTCAATATAGTCTACAAGAAACTACAGAACCAGGTTTTGGAAGCTAATTACCAACCACTTATTATTTATCACACAGTACACATAGTTTTCTAAATTATATTATAATGGCAGAGGATTTTGAAGCCATAGCTGCAAAGGAGGCTGAATCTTACTAACTATAATAGTCTGCAGATTCTAAGTACAACATATGAAAGTTTTTAAGCATGAGAAAAAATATGTCAAGTATGTATCTTCACAGAGTTTACCAATATGAGTAAAATATTAGCTGCAAACACTGAAAGTAAACAACTTGGTCATACAACTAAGATAATTAGTAAATCATGCTAAAAACAAATCTTTAATAAAGTCACTTTGAGTCATTCATTGTAAGTGATAAAACCTGCTACAAACATTGCATATGATTCTTATATATACAGTAGACATTAGCTGTTTTAAATGTGTTCTACACAACTCATGGAATTCAAACACATCAACTCTTCATCGTAATCAGACAAGTCAGTCTCATATTCATGCAGACTTCTTCCAGTATTCTTTGCATATTTATAAAGCCCATTTCTTTGCGCTCCTAGATACTGTATATTCCCCATTGTGTGTGCATACTGTATATCCCCAATATTGCCTGTATACTGAATATCATCTATTGTGTTGAGAGTGTTTCTATTAAATGTTGTATCCACATATGGATTACCATCTACTGTATCTACATAACGTCTACCATCCTCGGTTGTGCATATATAGTATGCACCTTCTGCTGTATCTAAATACTGTATATCGTCTGTTGTGCTGACATACTGTATATCTCCTACTCTGTCTATGTATTGTATATCTGTTGCAGTATCTGCATACTGTAAATCCCCAAGTGTATCTGTGTACTGTATATCCCCAACTGTATCCGCATACACATAGTTTGCATTATCAGCCGTATTATGGTACTGTAAATCATGTAATGGATCCATGTACTGGATATTTTCCCCTGTGTCTACATACTGTATATCATCTACATCAACATATTGTATGCTGTCTATTCCTGGGTAGTAACTATGTCTATGGCTGCGCTGAACAGGCTGTCTAGAACGTGGAGGTAAAGTCTGAGGTCTTGAGAGAAGATCCTGGTGTCTGGTAATTATTGGGTCCTGCTGGTGATTAACTTTCACAGTTAGACCAGCTAAATGTGCAGGAAAATGGCTGCTTGTCGGAGGAAGGTTATCACTTCTGTGCTTTTCTTTAATTTGGTATACTTGCTTATCTGAAAAACCAATAAATATTTGCATCATGAAACATGCTGTAAAAGTACATGTAACATTTCTATCCTAATCAATCAAATCTAGAAAAGTTTATGGCAGCTTGAGCATTTTGGTATATAATTATGACAATTTGTCTATAGCATAGTGAAAAGATAAGTTTTATAGCTTTATATATAGCACATCTAATGTTCAGAGCAAGCTTTTTTGTAAATTATTAGTTTTAGCATAATTTTTGCGTTGATAACAAATTTCTAAAAAATTTGCTGCTGGTTGCCAAAATATTGAACTTTGCTTAGTGTGAGCATGTAATTTTTAGTTTAGTATTTGGGTAGTTTGACTCTTAATTAAGTTGCTTTATGAAAGAAAATTAACTTTTCATGATAATGCAACTATCTACTTGGACAAGTGGTAACAAGCAAAATGCACTAATTGTTTCAAGTTAGATAACCATAATATCAAACTATTAGGTAAAATCCTAAGCAAAGTCATATATTTGCGCATAGCACATGAAAATGTACTCGTGCAGTTTAGCTTTTTTTCTTGAACTTTTTTAGGGTTTTGGCTATTCACTCAGTATACTTTGTTAACAGTTGCATATTACTGTTATTACTGATGACCCACATATTAGAAACCTTTTGATGCTCAGAAGTTCCTATGAATGAGGTAACATTAACTACTTTAACTGAGACAGAGTCAACTGTACAATTTCCAAAGTTCACTTTTAGAATACAAACAATTAAAACATCTCGAAAAAACTTCTGCATAAAGCCTTTACATACCTTCTACTGCTTCAAATACTTTCTCTGTAAAAGATCGGTTGTGGTAAACACATATGACTGCAATGGTTATGATAATTGTCACCGCAATAGTGACTGTGATTGAAACAGTTAAGGTTGTCACCAACTCTTTGTCCTCCCAAATGCTTCCAACCTTCTGCTTAGTTATTACATCAGAGTAAAGAGTTGTGTTTTCGCCTAGAAAAATCTGCAAAATAATGAACACTGAAAAAGCAAGCTGTTGAATAATATTCAATAATTTTTTAAGATCTTAGGATTTATTCTCAAGTCTCATCGGGCTGTAAAAGTTTATTGAATTTTCGTTAGTTGCTTGTAGTGTTGCGTTTACCCAGCAGCTCCTCCCCCTTCCTGTGGTGTAATTGGTTAGCCCGTCTGCTTGCAAGCAGGAAGTGGCATTTATTTTACAAGTTTTTCTTGAACAACTATTCTTAAGCAATTACAGGTTTTTGTATTAAAGATAAAATCATTCAGTATGTTCCAGAATTAAAAAAATTAAATGGTTTTTAGTAAATGAGATATAAAAAACGTAACAGTCAAGCTGGTGATGTCAACTACTTACGGTGAGGGAGAAATTGGAGTTGTGTTCAGCAGAGTGAAAACTTTCTGGTAACTTGCAGAATATTCTAGAATTGGTCAACTTCTCAATAACACATTCTTCATTACCAACCGTGACCGAGTAATCGTCAGCCCGGCAGCAATCTATCAGACCGTAACCAAATATTTCCAGCAATATTTCATCTTCAGTCAAACTTCTTTCAGCTTTTGTCAGCATTTTTATTGCTGGGTTTGAAAATATTCTTGTCTTGAATGATGTATTTAAGCGCTGGTAATCTTGTAGCCCATCAAATTGTAGACCCAAGACAGCGTATATCTCACTGTAATCAGTTCGTAGCACAGTGTTGGTTCTTCTTCGCAGACGTTGAGTCCTGACACATTCTATTCTCAGCAACTCCTCAGTGAGTTTTGGGGTAATACAAATAAGAAATGTCTCATTCCCCTGACAGCTCTGTTCAATAAAAAGATAAGTTCAGTGCAAAAATGTCAGTGTGGTGAAAACAATATTTGCACACATTGAGATCTAGCTAATAACACATCAAACTAACTAGTACACTTTGATTTTTTACAGTACTAGATTAAAGAATTGGTGTCTGTAGTGTTGAGTTTCCCCAGTAGCTTCTGGGGTGTAATGGTTATCGCACTTGCTTATATAGGAATTATAGTGGGGGCGGGGTAAAAGTTTTACAGTTTTGTCTTATGGTGGTGCTGTTGGTGCCATTGTTGGTGCTGCACTACAAATCTCATTTGCTATAAAAAAAGTTCTGTACTTAGACAGCTGCAACTGTTTATTTACTTGATAATGATATACTTATACATTGTCTTTTTTGGTTTGCGATGAGCCAAATATATCTCAGCATTGACTGTTGAGTCACTGAGCAGTCTTTAGAAAAATTATAAAATATCAAACTGTAATCTCAGAAAGTGATTCGATATTTCACCCCACCATTTAAACTGATCCCATAAACTAGGCAGCTGTTTAATGATTAACTCTCTCTGATTAGTAAGCAAAGTATAATGTAAAGACTGTATTTTCAATTAAGATTACTCACTGAAGAAACAGTCTTGTAATATTTTCCAGTGGTCAGGCAATGTAGGTGTGTGAGCAGACGGATATGAGCTACTGAGTTGAAGTTGTCTCCCACCACTTTCACTTCTAGTCCACCTCTAGAAAATGCAAGGCAGTCACTGTCAAGTAACAGGCTATTGGTTTGTGGATACTAAAGGTACCTACGTATAATATAATTGTCCTACTTTATCAAAGAAATAACAACCAATTATACATACTACTCTAGAAAGTTGGTAGCAGTAGTTAGGCTACAAGCTGTTATTGAAATCTATTTGTTTGCATTTTATGATAATTTTACCATTTATAGTGCTTCAGGCCTATTCAGATATGTAAAGATATGCCAATAGTCTAAAAGTTGGCACAGTCTTTGCATAACCTACTCAACATTTATATTCCTAGATCTCACAAATGTCACAACTGGATCAGGTCTGTAACTGAACGTCAGGAGAGTTGAAGTCTCTAGCACTCCACCAGCAAGCCGAATGATAAACTTGTCCTCAGTTCCTTGGGAGACTGGAGTTACAAACACTATTTGTTCTAATCCATCTTTATTACTCCTGAAAAGAGTGACAAAATATAGAATTTTGAGAGCTTTGAGATCAAGCAAAACACTCATTTTGGTGGTTTTTTAAGCATGCCAGGCACCACTCGGCTACAACAAAACCCATTGGTGTACTCAAGTTGGTTATAAACTTCCTCAAAGGTAAAAATTATTTTGATGTGAATTATGCTGAAGATTATAAAGTTATTTATTTAAAAATAGCTCACTTCTTTGGAGTTGCTTTCCTTGTATAAACTTTTGCTGAGTGTGTTGTGCTGGTCATCGTTACTGTGCTATGGGCTATGATGTAACTTCCTGTAATAGTTACTTCTGTACCCCCTGATGCTGGCCCATACTCTGGTGTTATGGATCTAAGCACTGCTTTCTAACAAATCGAGCAAACAACTCAGTAAGTTATGTAATATGCTACAGCTGTTTACAGTTAATTAATGTGTATATACAATTTTAAGTTACTTTTGAGATTTTCTAAAACTTGAAGGAAATCTTAAAAAGTGCCTACAATTAAGATTCTATTTTTTAAAGTAGCTAAAATATAGTGTAAATCTTTATGTTTAGTTAAAGAGCTTTGGCGTAAAGCTTCTAAGAGTGTTATCTCCCATTCGAATCATAAATATAACTGAATATATGGAAATACTACTTTTCCTTTCATGCTCTGAGGTACATGTGATACTGGTCTAACTAGGTAGTTACTTGGAGATTCTTTTTTCTAATTTTACTAGAATAGATTTATCAAACTTATAACTTGTCAAAAACAATTCAATTTTTTTAAAAAAGTAAAGTAGGCTGTAAAAGCTGCTTTATTAAATTAGTTTACACATCTCACTATATGACTTGTCCTATAAATAGTCTAAAAACAACAAACTATTTGTGGTTTTTGGATACTCCACATATTTTAAAGCTGATGTTTTAGAATTTTTCAGAATAAAAGAGTTCTAACTAATTATTAAGCAAGCATTTAGTTAACATATAATCTAGTTAAAACTATAAATTATACCATGGTAAAGATATACAATTAAGTAAACTCATAGGCAAGATGTATTAATCATAGGATAATCAGAAAGGATAGTAGATTTCTTACACATTTGTAATTGGAGCTATCTGTTTTGCTGGAATTCCCAAATCGACACAAACACTGGCCTTTACTATTGCACAAGCTCACTGTTTTTGGCCAACAACCATTGGCTGAGATCTGGCAGGTTCCTTTAGAGTTACAAGTGCAAGGTTCACACATATCTAAAATTATAAGTAATTATCATAAGCTGCATTTTCATTGCTTTGAATAAATCCGTACAGGTGGTCATATGAATGCATTTGTAGTTGCTGGTTGTATCAACCTGTGGTTGTGATTTCATTCTATGAAACTGTTAACAAACATCAAACGAAAAATCCATTTGCACAAAATGAAAAAATGGAAACACTGCAGTGACAGTCACAAAGTTATTTTTACTTGGCTACATATTTCACCAGGCAAATAGAATATACTTTGAAAAACCTGATGACTCAACCCAAAGTCTGTTTCATTCTTCTGCTGACAAATTAGTTAGCCGAGGCTGCTTGTATATAAGTCATTTTCTTGCTGGAACTATGTTAAAACATGTATAGTTTTAATTTTAAGTAAATTTATTATCGACAGGTTTTCTATGCTTTGCAAAAACAGAATACCTCAACCTTCATGCTTTGTATTGATCACAGTTAATTCAGATATAGAAGAAAAAAATCGTTGCTATACCCTTCCAGCTCACAAAGCCTCAAAACATATTGCTCATATTTTTGACATAAATTCGAAACACTTTTGAAGAACAATCAACTGGAAATTTTCTATGATGCATACAGGGAAAATAAAGCATATATCATGCAAAATCTTTAAAGCAAGTGTACAAAGCCCAATTTTAGAAAAGCACTTTTATATAGGTCATTTTAAAAAGTGACCTTGAAGTGAGGACAACTCTTACTAGATCTAAGGAGACTTCCAGCAGCTGTGGGAGTAAAATATCCATCTTCACACTCGTTACAGTGAGTACCAGAAAGTCTGTCAGGGCAGATACACTTGTGGTTAGAGAAAGCTGTACTCGCTGTAGCCTGGTGGTTTACTTTACAGGTAGACTCTGGTGAACATGAACATCTGAAAGCAAGTTGAATAAGTTGAATATGTATTACATGGCACAACACATGGATTCATTTCTCACAAAATTCATAAATCACAAGAAGGGCTTGGACCCTGTTTCGTGGCTTAAGTATGTGTGTATAGGGACAAAATGACCAAAGTTAATGGATTCGTGAGTTAAATTTGTTTCTCTATCAACACGAATTAAGGTTTAAGGCCTGGCCACACACTCATGAGAATTACACAAAATCGTCTATTTGACACGAAAACTTAAACATCCGATCAAATTTGAGGGAATTCAAACGAAAACGATGGACGAAAAATCACAACAGTAATTAGCAATTTTCTGCTGTTTGTATCTCATACAAGACTCATTCACGGACTATTTATTATTTGTTTCGTCCGACGAGTGTGTGGCTAGTCATAATGAGAGGATAACTCACGAAAATCGTCACACGAGTTTCGTATGATTCTCACGAGCATGAGGCCAGGCCTTCATGCAGGGACTCGTAGCTGAGTGAGATACAGAGAGAGCACTTATGTTAATGCATTTCGCAACACATCAGAGTAGAATAATTAGAATATTATCAGTTTAGTTATAAAAACTTTTAAAAACAATAATGTACACAACTATTCCCTTTCTGTGAAGCGCTTAAAGGTTTATTTTAACTATTTGATAATTAGAAAGTGTTACTTGTGAAGAATAAAATTCTTACGTAGCAACAACAAAGATTTCATTGATAAGGAACACATTGCTGCTTTGATAGCCCTGGAACTGTAAAACTATTTTGTCAGCTTGAGTGGGTTGGCTCAGCATCCATTCGAATGTTGGGAATTTCGGTCTACAAATCATAGTCTATTTTTGTGGCAACTATTTTCATATAGGCCTACGCTATATCATATACAGATATATAATATGCAAGTAACAACATGCATATATATACATGAATGTAAGACGCACTTTCAAACAACCAGAGTGAAAGATTGTCTTGAAAACGCTCTTGAATATTATAATATATAGTGTAATATTCTAATATAATACTATGAAAAATAGCATTTGGAATCATATCGAAATTGCGTACATCCTTTGGAATACATTATTACAAAATATCGTTCACTTGGCCAAAGAAAATTACAACTAGCAATATAAATATTATTGCTATCAGTATTTTCAATTATAGTATAACATTTTATAAGATAATATTCTCTTATTATATCATGTCATACAATGTATAGATACATTATGTAAAAAGATTTCATTTTTAAGCAACATTAGCTATAATAACCAAGACATTTAAAAAATATCAACAAAGCTTTTATTGGTTTAATTATGTATATAAACAAAACATAAACCTACAAGGATAGCAAGCCAGGTGGAAGGGCCGTAGAAGTTATGTCCCCCCATGTCACACAGTTCATATCCCCAGTTCTACAACTCAGTCTAATCTGACCTAATAACCTGCCATCAGACACTCGCCACACTTTTATAGAACTTGGCAGAGCAGACAAGGCTAGAATCAACCCTTTTATCTATAAGTATTCCACCTGCATTTTAGTTGAGAGCGCATAACTCCAAACATTGAATAGCATAACTAGTACCACCATGCTGTTTAATGTAATTTCACAATATAATGTCGTACATACATGCATATGACATAAAATAGTATTACTTTCTTGCTGATTGCTAATAACTCCAACTATCAAAATAAAATAGCAAAATTACCATCAATATCTTCTAAAGTAATTTTCCATTAAATGATCACACAAATACATTTATTTGACTGGCGAAAATTATTTTTTAATTGCTAGCTAATTGCTATAGATGACAAAAGCACACAGTTCTGTGGAAAGTTAAACTATGAACTCACAACTTACTATGACTTGATGAGGGAATGTAAGAGTAATGTTAATGTTATCTAAGCCTGTCATAGACATCCACATTGTGTAGAGGTCATTGTCTATTACATTGTAGACTCCGTGTTCATGCTCGTTCATTCGAGGTATTCTATTTGTACTGTTGGAGATATCTAAATTATATAACATGCATTTAACAGTATTAATATGATTAGTGCTTTCGTATTATATACTATAACTGTGCATCGCTTATTTAGAGTTATCCTTCCATTATCTGTTGCACTTTTCATGGATAGTTTAGGGTCATCTTCTTATATGTGGGAGAACAATAAAATAGGAACTCAGCAAAACAAGAATATGACAAGTATTATAAATTACACTGAATTTAGAAAAAATTAATTTTCTTTCACACATTTATGTTCAGGCTTCAGCATTTATCGTAAAATCATTGAGCCAAGTTCAGTTTTTAACAGAGTGAAAAAATGTATAGCTATCAATTTTTATCAAGTTTATTTTTACCTAAAAAATGGTTCTCAACTTTTTTTTTATTTTTCTCATTTTCCAAACTTTAAATCTATAATCTAGTCATAATATATAACATATAATACATAATATATAACATATAATACATAATGTAATATATAATACATCATATATAACATATAATACATAATGTAATATATAATACATAATATATAACATATAATACATAATATAACATATAATACATAATATAATATATAATACATAATATATAACATATAATACATAATATATAACATATAATACATAATATAACATATAATACATAATATAACATATAATACATTCTTGCTCAGTAGAACACTAAGGAAATGTGCACCAAAGTTCTCGAAGATAAATATAATAAAATGCAATATCATGAAAACTTAAGTAGTGACTTACTTCTATAGCGATAGAGCAATAGTTATGGTTAGTTAGTGTTACCACTTGATTTTATATAAATGATTATGCCTAGTTAGTGTACAACTGTTCACTTCTATACCAGTATGATTATGGTTTATATAGTTACTGTTACTATACTTACCTCTATAGCAATAGTTAGTATAGGCATTCGAGTGAGCACCAAAGTCCAGCCACTCTGCTCTCTCCATTCTAGGATAATCCACATGCTGGCATAGACAGTCAACATGATTAGAATCACTGAGTGTGGCACCAATACTCCTCAAATATACTGTCTGTATTTCCCTGCACAAATTAATATTTGCAGTATTAAAACTGGCCAGAGTAGATCTTAGAAATTCTTGGACGCAGGTGCATATTAGTAAAATTGTTAATAGCTCAAATCTCTATAGTATAAATTAATTTGAAACCTCAAGGATGCTATGCTAAGAGGAGACATTTAAGGCTATATTGTCAGCGGGCAGTTTTATCTGAAAGAAACACAGGTGCTAGAAACTACCAGCAAGTGCTAGCAAGTGTTAGCTAGTGCTCGAACTATTGTCTCAAATACTGGCAATAGTATAGGAAATAATGTGAAAAAATAGTGTTAAAAGTTTCACTAAAGTTTGTGACAGATTTTGACAGCCAGCTGCTTCTACCACCACTGCAGCAGTAAGTTGTCATACAGTAAACCCATCATCATCATTATTGCTGGCTAATATAGAACTTTTACTTGAATTGATAAAAATGTTTTAACAAAAGTTTTACCTTGTATTAAAAATTAGTTTATATGTTGCATTTTAGTAGGAAAACTAAAACAGTTGGTACTCCTATAGTACCACTCAACTGTAAACTGTATACTCACTTCGTTTCATCACTGCACAACTTACCTTCAAACCAACAGCGTCTCTCCTCCACTACAACAAGCTTTCAAATTACTAACCAACCTTTCTACAATTGCTTTTCCACAAAAGCCTATTTCTAAAAATTCTTACAAATTCCTTTGCAACTTCAAATCAATTTAAACCTGTAAGAGTTTCTTACCTCTCAGATATGATCACTGAGCTGAGTCCCATCTTGTAGAGTTGAATGTCTCTGATACTCCCTGATACAGTTCTCAGACCAAAGTTATTCTTACCGTTCAAACTGACAAAAGCTATAGCTTTATCATAGAGGCTGATGCTAGGCAAACAGGCTGCATGCACTCCATTGACATAGAAACATGTGGAGCCTGGAGCTTTAGTTATATGCTGTAAAATTGAACAATGGTCTAGTCAGGCTTCACCATACACAGGCAAACATGCATTATGTTCAAAACCTAAATATTTTGCTTACAATTTAATTTTACTATAAACACATCAGGAAGAGTGATAGAGTCACTTCAGTTAAAACTCAGCCTTTTATTGGCTTTCAAACTTAAAATACTTGGGTGATCTAATTTAGAAGCCAATTATTACAATAGTTAAAGTGTAATAGTGAGCTGTGAAATGCTTCAAGACTTTTTTTTTCTGTTCCAAGCTAAGTGTAAGCCTTTATTGTAAGAAAGAACAACTCTGCTAAATCACATCTAGTTCATCAGTATGTAAAACATTATGATACTGCTAAAGTTGATTATATTACTCATATAACAGTGGACAAAGAAAATATAAAGCTTGATCGAAATAGTTGCTTCTCATTTGAAAAGATACATTATTTTTTAATACTTCGAGACATTGTGCAGTAGCTTGTTAGGTTTAGCAGCATTCATTGATGACTTTGTAGCAAAATAAGTTTAATGGGTTTCTATTAAATTTGATCCTTGAAATAGGTATTTTACAATAATTGTTTTTGAAGCGCAGAAGTGAAAACTTTATAGTAGATATTTTACTATATAAACATAATTAATATCATATGTACATGAGTAAATCATTTTCAAAGTAGGTTAACCTCTAGCGACTTCCTTTAAACATTCTTTTATTGTTTTCTAGGCATCATTTTAAAAAGCAAATTTTGTTTAAAAATCTGAGTCTTAATTAACTTACTTTTAAGAACAAATGGACTGTCACTGAATCACCAACTAAAGCCTCTTCAGACCTGTATAATGTCTGCGGTGCCGCGTTGAACTGTTTAGACATCAACCACTTTAGAGACAAATGCAGTTGACCGTCCTTCTGGTCTACTGTCCAGAGGAAAGTTTCATCTGTAGACTGAGCACCTTGTTTAGACACTAGCTTGCCTTCCAAGAGTAGCTGTTGTCCAGCACTAAGTTTTCTACATAACTCAAGTATATTATATATATATATATATATATATATATATATATATATATATATATATATATATATGTATATATATATATATATATGTGTGTATGTATATATATATGTATATATATATATATGTATATATATGTATATATATGTATGTATATATATGTATATATATATATATATAGATATATATATTAGTACAGTTACCTCATATGGTTAAGGTCAAGGTCAAATATAAAGTTCCACCCAGCTGCTCTAGAAAATTCACTGATAAAAGTGAACGAGCTACAAGAGTCATTGGTTGAGATTAAGAGGGGGTATTTCATGTCTTTAGTAGCGGTGAAGTATCTGGATCCATCACTGTGACATTGTACTAAAATAAATAATAGTTTATTAAATTCATCCAACATAGAAAATATGTGCTAGTCGGCCACTGTAGCTGTGATATAATGAAATCATATACCCAATACTTTCCTTTCAGGAATGTAGTGAAGTAAGCAAGACTTTATGTTGCGCTATTCCTGTAACAGTTTTTTAAGGCAAAACACTTCGTTTAGATTAAATGCTGATTAACCAAATATCCACTGATTGTTCATATTACCTGTATTAAAAGCTATAGACTGTGGTCTAGGGGTTGAGTATTGTAACGAGGGGCAAGTGTGGTTGCACTTGACTTCCAGTCTACTACATCTAGAGTTGAGTCTATTCCTGGTTGCAAGAGATTCAAACTCCTACAAAAGCAGTTATGACAACCTACATACCTATTTCAATACCTTATAAAAAGTACACACAAATATACTATTATATACTACAATGTATGTATTAGAATGTATTTATGTCAATATTTATACAAATTATTACTGAAATACGGAAATATTGTTTTATAATACGTGAAGCAATTCAACATCTTTTTTGCCTTCTATTTACTTATATTCCATATCCAATGTATCATTTTAACCTATAATATACTAATAAAGCTTTCTCTCACACACCCACACCCACACCCACATGTTTATATTTGTATAAACATGCATGTTTAGCATTTTGATTATTGGTAAAATATCTTTACAATTGTATAATGTTTAATTTATGCATTAAGTTAAGAAGTCACATAATTTTCATTGACGAAAAATAGTACAAGGGTGGAGCATAATTGTATTATAGAACAGGGTTACATTTACATCACTCATTTGTTAGATTATCAAGTTCCTAGAGTTTTATAATAAGTACTGATAGTATTATTTATTTACTAATTGTATACTTAATACTGCTTACTTTGCAATAAATTATTTCAAGTTAAAAACAGCATGCTAGGTTATCTTAATTAGTTAATGCTACACGTCAGAGTTGAATTTTAATTATATCTCATTTTTCATAAAACTACTGTAATAGACTGGCAATCAATCAACATTATAATATTTGAAGACAGGTTAATTATGCAAGTATTTGCATATATAGCTATTTAAACTACAAGTGTATTATTATATACTTCATAAGGGTGGGTTTGCTAAACAATTCTGTAGTAACATATATTTACCTACAAGAAATTACTAATAAATGCAGTGATATTTATTATATGGTCTTTTAGCATAATGCATGGCATTGAGATTGTAGCTACATACAATGTAAAATGATAAACTCTTCAACCATCAGTCAGTGTATAAACACTACTGCAATAGTCACTGCATGTTTTGCTCGATCAGGCTTGGATCCAGTTGTAGGTTAAAGGTTCCCAAAACGATATGTTGCTGAAATTATTTTCGTATGTTATGCACAAAACACAGGTATAACTTAATGTTGAAGATTAATTTTGTAGAAATGAAAATATTATGCAAAATTGCAAGTCTTACACATTAAAAAAACAATTTAAAAGCAGATGGGAGTTAAGATATTAGCAATATAAAACAAGTTTATTTTTTGACTGCTCTTCTATTGAGCGTTTAGGCTCTAAAGAAGTTAATCACACACCTATTATAGTAGTAAAAGACACCGTAAATTTTGAAATAGTGTCATCAGCAAGTGATAACTAACCTCTGTGGAGTTGCTTGAACCACGGACATCATGAAACCACCACGGAGTAACGCAGTGGGTACCTTGTTCACAGGAAGCTGACTCAGCTGGTGTGACCTCTATTCTGCTGCCATAGGCAGCATTAAAGTGGCTGTCTTTATTCAGATCAAAGTTCCTGAGTGAAGTGGTGAACTGAGAGGAATATGTTGTTGTGAGGAGGGTGATTAGCCATAACAGAAGATGAGGCATTCCAATGTTAAATACAATTCTAGCTCTTTGGTTGCTATAGCAGGTAGTAATTATCTGAATATGAAACTATAGCAGAACACAGCATAGAGCAAACCAGGCCATGGCTGTACTGAGAGACTGATCTCTATAGTACTACTACTACACATACCTGATACACTAGCTGTCACTACCACATGTGCAATTGCGTAACCATAGTAACCAGTGATGAATACCTTTAATACATCAACTGTATTAGCCAAAATTTTCTAGTTTTCTATAATATTTAATTTGACATTTCAGCTGCTATCTTTGTTTACAAAAAACTCCTTTTTTGCTAAAATATTTCCTGCACAGGGATTAAAGCAATACGCTTCTAGATGCAATCAATTTCAGAGCAAGGTAAGTAGTAATAGCAAGTAATAGTAAGTGTAATTGTATAATACTGGTAAGGGTAAGTTATATAGTAAGTAGAAAATGTTGGTAGTAAGTGCAAGTAATAATTGGTTGATCTTGGGTAGCCTCTCCGGTATAAAAATTACAACTCCAACTTTACTGTTTACAAACATACAATATATGCTATTTATAGCTAAGAACTGCATGATGTAATTCAAAAGTTGCAATCACTTAGGGAATTATAAACCATTGAAGTACGAAAAAACACATCACAAATTTCAACTCAAATACTATAAGATATTTACATTTGAACTATTTTTAGAATATTAAAAGGAGCATGAACATTTTATTTTAATTTAAATTTTAAAGTAATAAATATTTATTCAGATCATTATAACAGTAAAGATGACAATTGATTATTTCAAGGCATATACAGTACTTTTGATACAAAATACTAATTACCATAAAATATTCATTCAGCACACTTAAATAGCAACACTTCAGTTTGTTTTTAGCAAAAAATAATCAAAGTAATTAAAATTCTCATAAATTATATAGCAGAATGTAAAATACCGTAGCTTGCGAAACACATCTAGATAGCGTTGCATAGAAATATACTAGTTACTGTTATAACAAATTTGTATTAATTAAAGTAAAGCTGCAAATATAAAATGCAATTTTGTATCGTGTATTTATTATTTGTACTATAATTATAAAAAAAACTATACGGTGAAGTCCACCGAGATTCAGTAAAGCCAGAGATGGGAATGTAAAAGCTAGTGCAGCACATGCAAAAATCTAATATAGAAATAGAGCTGTTAAAATATTTTTTGCAATAATTATTACAAAACTAAAAGCTAGTATAATCTAGGAGGCTGGTATATATTGCTATAGAATATTTGAAAAAATTGCAAACGCAATAAATAAGATATAATATAAAATACTTTACAATCTTTTAAATTCATGCAGCAGTAATACAGGGTTGCAGCTGGTTGCAAGTACAAAATACACCAAAAATAATTTTAACCCAGAAATCAAAGAATGCCAGAATTCTTGCTGGATATAAAGTTTGTGTAGTATTGCTATTTCCATGTCTCAAGATTTTGCTAGACGGTAATCAAAGTTGTTACTGAGGTAGTAATTAGACATTTAAGATATTATTCAAGGTTTTTTTGTCAGCAAAATACAATGCATATCTTAACCATGTATAGATAATTCACATGATGTTTGCTGTTTGTGAGCTCAAAATATTTTAAAGCTCAAAAAATTATAGAAAGCTAATAGCATGTTAAATAGAGGTTTAATAGACAGTTATAAAGGCTTATTACACATGTTAATTATTGAGACCTAATAGGAAGCTTATAGACAGTTTATAGACATGCTATAGAGAGTGAATAGACATGTTGTAGAGAGAGTTTATAGACATGCTATAGAGAGTAAATAGACATGTTGTAGGGAGTTTTTAGACATTATGTAGAAACTTAATAGACAGAACTTCGCTCCAGAATGTCATCTCTAAAAGCGCGCTGTCTCTGCTCAACCGGCAGCACCCTGCCACTTGTCACAGGCTTATAAACTAGTCGGGTGTTTCTCGGTAGCGTCCCTGTCAGCACTGCAATGAGATGACAGGAAAATATGCTATAAAAATAAATGAAATACAAGTAAAGCAACCTATAAACACAGAGTAAGTTTTGTCTGCGTATTTTGTGACAGTTGAATTACAAGTATATATGCAATTACATCTAGCCTAAGTTACATAATATAATATAAAAATAATCAAAGGCAGTAAAAAGCTAAATCATTGACAGGTAACTGCTATATTGTAAATATCATTATTATTTTATTAGTAGCCGCTGAGATATATTCTTTAACTATTTTGCAAAAAAGTTTCGACAGCCGTACTTTATTTAAATAAAATATGTGTTATCTTATTGTATTAGAATGTTGGAATAATATAATACAAACTGAATGCTAGAATAAAATAAGGTACGATGTAATATAATATAAATAATGTACTAATAGGATGTAAGACAATATAGCACAATACAAATGATAGAATATTATAATATAACATAATATATATTTTAGAATAATAGGATACCAAAAGTTGGTATTATAAATGTTAGATAATATCATGCATACAATACAATTACATTAGATAAATGTTGGAATATCATGATATATTAATGTAATAAAACAATATAGATGTTAGAATAACTTAAAATTCCATTGATCTGTTAATTTTAGTACAGTTCATACTAATTAAACTAATTTGTTTTAGTGCAACATACTCTGTCTATAAAAAACTATAGCTATTAGAATAATTATATATATTCTAGTGATTTAGCATTGATTGGTCCAGCTAAGTGACTGAACGTCACAGTTGAAAAGAAGTAAATCAACTCACAGTGATCGTGTTGAGACTGTGGAGTCAAGAGTGTAAGACCAGATCCTCGGAAATTATGGTGTGACATTTGGGGGTGGACTGACACCACCCTGTGACTTTCAATGTCTAGAGGCCGAAGAGCTTTGGGCCTGTAACTAAATTCAAACAAGTGCTTATGCAATTTAATATGCAAATAGAAGAAAATGCAACTTCTATGTGAACAGAATACTTGGCACTATTTTGCACTATTTTGCACTATTTTGCACTACTTTGCACTACTTTGCACACCTAAGGTATGGCCGATGCATTTGCCCAAAGCAGCTTCGTATTGTAAACTTACAAGTTTTTTGACAGACTACTAAACTAGTACTCTAAATTGTAATAGCAGTAAATAATTTTTCGTGTCAGTCATTGAGTGTGATATTAGAAATAATATTCATACTTTTGTAACACTGTTGGCTATATACACCTACTATAACAGCATGATAGAGTTTATTTTTTACAAATTATGTTTTATACTTTGTCATTACTACTGTAATAAGGCACACAAGATAATCAGATAGACTAACCTTGGAGCTTCAGACAAACTAGAACCTTTCCTCGGCAGAGTGGACACATCTATGTATCGGACATGCTCAGGCTGGTATTGCACAGCCATTGGCTGAAGTCTGTGAGACTCTGATTGGTGACCCGAATGTGTCCGATGCATTGATAGGTCGTTCAGCGATGAGTTAGATGCACTTCTTCTGAACGCATGATTTGTGTAGCCATTTAAATGCCTTTTAGCCGCCTTTCCTTCATATTTAGGGATGCCAATAACACTAGCAGAGCGGAGGGTGTTGGTGGCGTACCGAGGTGCATACCCTGCTGGGGAGTCCACTCCACTACCCGATGAACTTCCTCCGGTATATCTTGGAGACTCAGCGGATGAACTGCCAGCATATCTATGGTAGCCATTGGCCAGTGTTTGGTGAGTGTGGGGGGATGCAATCACCTCTCTCATATACTGTGGGTCAGGTCTTTGGTGTACGGGTATGAACCTTTTCTCATATCTGTGAAATGAGACACACTAAACTGTGCTAGAGATCAATCTTTGGTTGTTGTGTCCGCACTACACTGTGCCAGGGGGTAAACTTGAGGAATCTATGATACTTGTGATATGAACTAGTATTATTTTACTAATCAATTGCTGACAACTTTAGAGAGCAGCCATGATTTAAGCCCTAGGGGTTAAAGCACTGGCTTAGTAAACACGAAGTCATGGGTTCGATCCCCAGTAAAGGCCATTGGTGATGTTAGGAAGGGCATTCAGCCATAATTACTCCTGTTCCACATAGATGAATGAGTCCTTAGCCAGCTTGAAAACACCCTCTCCATCCAGGGGTTTTCACATGGTTCTCCCATGCGAGCATATTCTGTTGATGACTTTTCAAAAAACACAAATGGATTTGTATTAGATAGAAGTCTAACAATATATTGCAAGGCCACCAGCGTTAATGGGTCAAGAGCCATTTGAGGGTTGCTGTGTTTTTCATATTTGAGCGTATAATTACCTGGGGGCACTTATAGTACTGTGTGAAGTAGGGCGTTTGCCATAGCCGCCAATAGTGTAGTACCGATGTGGTGGTGGGCCATAGTCTGATAAAGGAACTTTGTGGTAAACCTGTGTTGGAAAGTTGCCAGAACCTGAGAAATAGACATGTTCAGGCTGTGTAATTAAGGCCCCACTAGGTTATGATAAGGCAAGGCAGTGTTAATACCTTAGTTCTCCAATTATTGATTACCATGTGCAGGTTATAGCAATATTACGGCTGCAGCATTATATAATATTGGCATAATTAATTTCGCTCATACAACTTAGCTTAATTTACGAGCCAATAAGCATTTAAACTAATTGTTGCAATTAACAATTGTGACAAAACTAAGACTTTTCAGAAATTAAACAATAATTTGTTCAAGGTGCATTTTTAGGACAACTGAAGAATGTATTAAAGAACGTAAGTGCATGCAGTGCTCTCTCCATATATCACAACATTCTATAGGTCACAAGAAGGGCTTGGAACCTCGTTTTGTGGCTTATGTATATGAGTATAGAGTAAAAATGGCCAAATTTAACTGATCCACGAGCTAAATATTCTACTATCTAACAAATTGAGGTTTGCGGATCCAAAGTTATAGTGAGATATGGAGGGGGTACCCATGTAGCAAAGAACTTACTAGGGTCAGAGGTCATATAAACGCTCTCAGGGTCATTCGCTCTATAAACCACACTAGGAGATGGTCCTATAGATGAGATACTGCCATTATGCTCACTCTTTTCTTCCAAGATTACACTACAAATTTCCAATAAGAATATGATTAATAATCCATACACTAGAGTAATTTAATCCTGAGTTTTTACATAAAACTTTATTGTTTATTACTACTCTTTCAAGAGTCATCAAGTTAAGATATGAAATTAAATAATGCATGAAACAAAAGTTGCACAATTAGCTTTTAGAAGCATGCATTTTGCAATTGAACTTGCAGAATTTTATATCAGTTACAATGGTAGAACATTGACCTGGTACACTTTGCTGATTGGCTGAGTTTTACATGGTCTATTGTATGTGGTACTTTTACAGTACTCTGGTGAAGATGATACATGGTAGCGCTGTAACACTTTGTGTTGATAGGAAACAGTGTAACCTTGTCCCAGTTGTTTGTTTTGCAATCTAAAGCTAGGCCTGCTGCTTATTTTTTGGTTTATACATTGTGATTGGGTTTTAATTTAAACTTATAAATTATCAACATAAATCATTATTTTTATTTTTCTGCCTGCCTACTTGGCATCCTGGGAATAATAATTACACCCACTACTGGTATATACTCTACCTGGTGGTATATAATACTCTACCTGGTGGCATATGCTCTACCTGGGTAGTCTTTCTACCTGGGTGGTATATACTTTCTATGGTGGCATATACTCTACTTGCTGGTATATACTTTACCTGGGTGGTATATACTTTCTATGGTGGCATATACTCTACTTGCTGGTATATACTTTACCTGGGTGGTATATACTTTCTATGGTGGCATATACTCTACTTGCTGGTATATACTTTACCTGGTGGTATATAATACACTACCTGGGTGGTCTCTCTACAGTAGTCAGAAGTGTGCCACCATCGTTGATCTCACTGGGTGGGTACACTAGGCTGTCTCCAGGGTGGTAACTTCCATCTGCTGTGACTATAGGATCACCTCTACCATCAACCACCCCTCCAGCAAATCCAACTAGACCTGGCAGCTCATCTTCGTAATACAACTCTACAAAATCCATCAATCTTGTCAAAGCTGAGACAACTGAGTTGACACCAGAAACTGTGCCGTGTAGGCCAATAACAATATAAATTGTCAACATGAGATCTGCAAATATTAATTCCAGCAAAAAAGTTAAGCATGGCTGCTTTCAGACATCCTGTGAACTAATGCATTCTGATTGGCTAAGCATCAGCTAGCTAAAAACCACTTATATTTGAACAAACAAGCATATTTCTCTATAAAAGCTCACTGCAAAACATTTAGGTGCAGTAACAAAGAAATTTTTATAAGCCAAGTTTCTAATGAGCCTTAGGCATGAAAACAGAAATAGCAAAGCTACAAGTAATGATCAAAAACAACCATCAGTTATAAACTTATAGTGGCAGAACTATTAAAACAAAGCTATATAATATGTAAATGATATGTCACTAGAATAAGAGTTTCAGATTTGGCAGTGAAAACACTGTTAGGTGTAAAGACCACACAGCAATTAGGTTATACTTTAGAGTTTAGAGAAATTATAAAGTCTGCAGAATAAGATTTGTCTTTGCGGCTAGAAATGTACTTTTCTGCTGCATATTGTACATAGCTGCTAAACTCTAGGGCAAAACGCTTATTCATGGTGTTATATCAAAGAGTTATACAACATGACTCAGTGCTGTTAGCTAGCCCAAAGTTGATTCTTACAAAGAGATGCTACAGCTTACCTTCTGATTCAAACACTTTATCTGTATGAAAGGAGATAAAATGTGAAATAAAACTTCTCAGTAACAAGTTTTGGCATACTAGCTATATATTATAATATTTGAAATCACAGATACAGTGCTCCTTCCATATCTCACTAAGCTGCAAATCCAGAAACCTCAATTCGTGACATAATAGAATACCAGGTTTAACTCACGGATCCACTAAATTCACCCAGTTTTGTTCCTACACACATACATAAGCCACAAAACAGGGGAGAGGGGGTCCAAGCCCATATCTCGACCTATGGAATTTCGTGAGAAATGGATCCGTGAGATAGGAAGGGAGTACTGTATTAGAATAAATGCTTTTACTAAAATCACAATGAGTCTGCATGTGGAACATACATAGATGTAATAATTGACCATTTCAAGTGACTTATATATGAAAGGTATCTTGACAACAGCTAGAAGATTATGAAGTCACAAATTAATTAGCTACACACAAACACATTCATTATCATGACTCAGTTCTCAAGATCTGCATATTCATGCATGAGTCATGGCTAAATGAGATAGTACTTAGCGTTATACTTGCACAGATTATAACCGGAATTCAATTACTCTCAGGAATTAACAACAGAAATCAGGAAATCATTACAGAGGTTGGTTTTAATTAGCAATGACAAGATTATAAGATTAACTTCAAAGTTAATAGGCCTCAGCACAATCCCAACTTGATCAGTCACACAAAACTCATCAGGATAATTTCTGTTATGAGGAACTTATGAGGCTTAAATTAACTCGCAAAGTTAAACTAATACTAGTCCATTTGTAGAAAACATTTTCTTCCTTGTAAGTATAACTCTCAAAATTTAAATCCTCAGCTCTGTTCATAACTATCAAGTAAAGATAAATAAATTTTACTATCAGTAGAGCATCACAGCTGCTAAAAGTCTAGCGAAGTTATTCATATAAAACTATAGAAGTTGTCTTACCTCCATCCTTGAGAGTAGCCAGCTTATGTAGTTTAGGGACAAACATAATGAGGAGGGTAATAGTGGCCGTTACCCACAATCCAACAGCAAGTGCAGCCACAGCCGATTCTGGGAAAGGAAGTAGAGCGCCAACAGCTATCCAAACTAACCACACTGCAGACGTCACGCATGAAGTTATCAATATCCATTTAGCTTCAGCATTAGGCTTTTCATCTGTTTTTCTCATAGTGGTGTAAGTCTTGACTGTTATAGACACGATGACCAAGCCAACCAGGAATATGTAAGTAAAGGAAGCGATGATGTCATAAAAGAACTTACTGAGATGCACGGGCTGACACCTGCGGGCGTCGTTTGTCAGGCTAGGAGGAGACTGACTGTCTTCTAGAAACAGCCATTCTATGTTAATAATGACTTGTACACATATAATGAGGCCTAGAATGAGAACCTGGTGCCCTAGCTTGAGGAACCCGGCTTGAGTCTTAGGGGAGAGTATGAGTAGCACCTTAACAAGTAGCACCGACTGCATGAGGATGTAACAGAAACCGATACTGAATCTAATGATGTTACACGTCACTCTTGTGGGTTTGAATACAAACGTGATAAGTGAGAGATAGGAGAGGGTAATGGCTACGAGTAGGAGTTGTCCCAACCATATACTCCTACACGGTACACCTCCTAGTCTCACCACTTTGTATACTATGACTATTTCCACCAGGAGTACTGTTAGCAGTCCTATTACTATTAGCACCAGTATTACCACAACCCACGGGTACACCATACTCGACTCCCCTCTCAGTTCTATAGCACTGGCTGACAGTACAAGTGTTGCAAGTATGAAAGCTATCTACAAAAGTTAAAAAGTTTATCATGCTACCGTAAAAGTCAACAGATTATATATTACAAACAATAAAATACAATTTACAATGTTGTCTTCATTCAATTTGTAAGAAAAGAAGGTTTCATGTAATACTTCATGCCCAAAGAAGATAATATTTCAATGTTAGTATCAATGATATGCTTTGTAGTACTTGGAGTATTATTACTACTAATACTACCAGTGCAACATTTATCATTAGTAAGGACGAAAATTGATTCCTATAACTTTCACAAATTAAATGTAAATGCTGTATTTTAATGATTTTAGCAATCAGTTATTGCAGATTAACTACATTTGATAACTGATATCTGATAAACACTGCTACTAAGCTATTTAAAGAAAAACCAAAGTGTTGCTTAGCAAATAAGCATTATAAGAACATATAAAATAATTAAAACTTAGATTAAAACGCATTTAAGCAAAAGTTTAATGATGATCAAGATTATTGCAACTGTTGCTACTGTATCTTAACATTAGAATATCTAATGTATTATAATCATAACCTTTATGTGCTTGTACGTCTAACCAAATAGGAGAAGATCTTCAACTTTAATTATAAAAGCAATTTACACTTAGTTCTGAAATAGCAATAGTTATAGCTCAAGTTGTAAAGATAATCAGCCTATCATTATTATCTATTACTATCAGCTGCTGCTGTTACTATACACACAGCTACATGTTACTATACACACAGCTACATGTTGTGACTACACACAGCTACATGTTGTTACTACACACAGCTACATGTTGTTACTGTTACACAGAGCTACATGTTGCTATTACACACAGCTATAGGCTAAGCTGCAAAATAGATTATTCTTTGGGCAGATTTGAAGGTATTTAAATTTTCTAATGTAAATATGAAGAATGTGAAATATATAAATCAGGCCCTGTGATGTATTGCTTATGCAGTTGAATTGATTAAATTGTTTTTATTTGTTTCTAACTCACAAATGTATATAATCAGTCTGTTCAACAAAATCTATTAAATAACATTTTGTGTTACTGTTAGTATATATCATTATATGACTAGCAGGATATATTGGTTTAGCTAGTAGCAATTCCACATTTCTATAAATAGATAGCCTGAAACGCAGCAATGCTATTTTGTAGCACATATAGCAGGTTTGTTGTAACTGACAATGAAAATGTTAATTCAGATTTGAAAATAATACCGAACACTTTTACATTTGAAAATTATAACAAAACATTGATTCAACATGGCTGATTAGATTTCAACGAAAACTCTTTTAAATTTTTAGGAACTGCAAATATCTTTTTCTCCGTTTTTTTGGTACATAAATCTTAAGTATACAGTAGAAAAGCCAGAAAAGTCTAAGACTTACGTTTGTCATCATTCCAGTAATTCTCTTCATTTTTCAGATATCGATTATATTTATGTTCTTCTTAGTTTCATTGACTCCATTTGAATCAGCTGCTACCTACTAGAAAGGAAACAATGGAATCAGCACTGATACTGGCAGAGTCACTTGCTATCTCTGCACTACCACAACTCCTAGTACTGCTACTACTACTCCTAGTACTACTACTACCACCTGGCACCACCAACTGCTTGTCAACTCCACGCATGTCAATGGTAAAACAACAGTCAGTGTATAACTATTGTGCATAAAGTACCTGCTGAACCGTGAAAAGCTAAGATCCCAAACACCATAGTATATCATAGGATTAGAGTACACCCTCTGATCTTAGAGTGAAATAAATTGAAGAACTGGGGCTAAAATTAATGTAATCGTTGACTTTCGTGATCTCTGAATTACTTCATCTACCTGTGTTGTGCCTTCACATTGCGATCATTCATATTAGACAATACTTAATTTATATTGTAAATGTTATATAGTAACAGTAGTTAATGGTTAGCATAGAGATTGGGAGTCATTTGAATGTAAAACAAACATGCAAGAATCTCTTATACTCGAATGCATAACAGCTAGTAGGTACAGTGTAGACTGGTATATATCAAAGGTACAAAATATTCCGAAAGTTTGTTTCACAAATAAAACTCATTCATGGGACAATAGTATGTATAGAAGGAAATGGAAAACTGGTAATTGAGATATGAATATATTCTGGGCAGCCAGTATATGCACAAGTCAAAAGGTTGACTAATGTTTCTAATATATATATAAGTTATAATATAGTAGCAGTTTTTCTAAACTGCACTTCTACCTCGAATTTTCCTATTTTCAAAATTACAAATTATTGCTGACTTTAGCAATTTCAAAGTAACTGCAGATTCTGATAAATCTTATAAAGTATAGCTTTATATCACATATAAATGTATACCTTAAAACCACCACGTATATAAATATAGATTATACAACCACCACATTTTGGATACTTGATATATAATACAACTTTACAGAGTGCATTATGAGGCAGCATATAATAATATCTAATAATATATAACTATATGTGAAAAAATCATAGCATGTTGCACAATACTAAATGCTATGCTTGTAAAATATATATACTAACATTTATATAAATATTCATTTTAATATCTACCATATGGTAATAATTTCTATACGCCATAACTCATTAATGTAATTTATGTACTAGAATACTCTAACATGGCTTAGAATGAGTATTAATGCATTTTTAAGTTTTAGTACTACAAGTTTTCTACAGTTTTCTGTCCATGTGTAAGTGTACCCATATTAACATAAAAGTGCATGTATGTACTATGTATAGGCTACTATAGAATAGTTTAAAATAACTTACTTATTAGTATCAAGTACACATACATGTAAGTTATAGTGTGACTACTTACCCCTCTGCACATGCGGCATGCTCATAATAACATTCGACTCAGACTGCAAGAGATTAGCACTGAAGAGGCTATGCATTGTCAACTCTCATAATAACATACAAAGAGCATTGTGTTTTGTTGTGTGTATAGGATCATATTTCACACTGTTACAAGTGTGTGCAAAGATTAAACTGTTTATACACTCTTTCTCCATTCAGCATGTCCACTCAGTGTGAAAATCACCTTTTCATGCTCTGAATCCAATGCTATAGGTCACTGCAGCTCCATCAAATGCTATGAAAATTGAGCCAAGATACAGTTATCAATGAATCCATATCTAAAATCTTAGTATGGCGGAGAGTTTAATGCTCATTTAGGTGCAGTAGTTGAGAAATGAAGATAGCTCAAGTCCTTTAAGTTTCTTAATAATATTCTGTTTGGGGCGTGGCTTGAAATTTTCAGGAGAAAATAACTTCTTTTGCTACATTTCTAACTTTGAAGACAGGCTTTTCTCGATTTCTCGTAATACTAGTAGAAGTCACATTAGAAACTACAAGTTGCTGCAACTTGAGACATTCTCTGTACAGTGCTCCTGTATACCTGAGATATAGACTGTGTACCTGAGATATAAACTGTGTACCTGAGATATAGGCTGTGTACCTGAGATATAGACTGTGTACCTGAGATATAGACTGTGTACCTGAGATATAGACTGTGTACCTGAGATATAGACTGTGTACCTGAGATATAGACTGTGTACCTGACATATAGACTGTGCGATCAGCTTGGGAATGTATTAAGTCAAGTGCAGGTATGCTGTTTGAGGCATTAATGAGTTTTAATTAATGTATTAAATGAATAGTTGCAGAAAAGTATGTCAGCTTTAGTACTATGTTCACATCTTTTAATGGAAGTAAACAACAGTCATTAATTCATTATATGATACAGCACACGTATGGTTTGTATCAAGATTAACTGTCTTTTTTCATAAAAATGCCCAAGTGTACAAAATTAATAGAAGGTTTAAGCAAAATTAATAAAGCTGTATATACTAATTTGCAATAAAGTAACAGTATATAGTTTAGGCTTTGTATACATGTGCGCATCATGAGTAGAGCAAAGTTTTCAGGATTTGTCTCCTCATTTATAAAAAGCAAGAAGATGAGCTAAAAGCATATCACTTGAGCTCTCTAGCTGTCTTGAAATTACTTGGCACTGCAATTATTCTTTTGGCAAAGTGTGCCCCTTAAAATACCCACAGATGTATTTCCTTTGGCAGTAAAAGAAGTTCTTGATCAGTGTTGGGACCACTCAAGATGCTCCTGATGAGATCTTCAATTAAAGACACCATATATGGTCATCTCTGACGGATGCGTGCCAATCATCAATAGATCAGAGCTCAATCTAATGTTTTATAGTATTTAGAAAAATAATTATGCATCAAGATTATCTGATCTGTAATACACTAATATATCAATCAAATGTTTTCTTGTAGCTTGCCTATAAATTATATATAACTCTCTTCTTGCTTTTGGAAAACTTAATGTTATAATTTATATGCATGCTTGCAGCTTGCTGGAATGAGTATTTTGTTTTAGAGTAGGGGTGACAGGGCGGGGGGGGGCACAAAGGGTCGATTTTTAAATTTTTTGCTCTCATTCGTCTGTTTTTCAAGTTACTGGTTCAATAATCTCTAGTCTAAATGCTACACCAGTTGTCTATTATAGGTATCAGTTGGTTGTTTCTACCCATTGTGCCCCAGTACCGGGGTACAATGGGCCACTGGGTGGGACACAACAATTATTATATTGAAACTTTGCTGATTTGGTTGCATCTGATCTTTATTTATTTAATATACACAAATAAATAAAAATACTCTTTTAGATCTACAGCAAAAATCATGTTTTAGCTGTACAGTTTGTACCACCACAGATAGCAGGGAGAGGCAAAATTAAACGCACATCACTCATTTCTACTGTACCATTATTATTACTGTTTAGAACTAAAAATGTTTTTCTATTTCCACTTCACAGGAGCTTTCATCTGAAAAAACTTTAGTAACATGTACCACAAAATTCCAGGTGGACTTTTTTCTATGAAAAGCTAAGGTGCATGACTGAGGTTTGTGACTGGAATGCGGAAGGGGATGTAGGGAGGAAATGAGCAAATCAGAATTTATTTTAGTCAAATACATGTATATTCCCTCAATGATGATAATGTATTGTAATGAATATTATATGACTATCCACTAGTAGCAACAGCAAAGTGTTTTGTGTGATGTATATAAAATGGCAAAGCTATAACCACACCAGATGTATATAGGCCTATTAGGAGAGCTTCACCTTGTAGTTTGGTAGTCTTACCATGATGTTTTTGATATTTTACAAAAAGGTCAGAAATGGCTATATCTATAGATTTTATTAACATTTCATTTAACTTTTTGGGCAAACAAACTAATAACAGTGATCAGGGTGCAATGATCAGGTGGCCCATTGTGCCCTGATCAGCGTGGCCCATTGTACCCGTGTGGCCAGGTTGAAAATAAATGTGGCTCAAGAAAAATTTATTTTAGAGTTTGCTATTATACTAGTTAAGCAATGTAGAGACAAGCAATGACAACAGTATTAGTAAAATCTAGGCTTGTTACCTTTGAGTGTAAAAAGTTATAAAGCTTTAATGACATCTTAAAAAATTTACAAAAAGTAGGTAAAAACAGTTAATGACTTGTCTCTTCAATATGTATGCTTCGCAAGTGTTGAAACTACAATGACTGAATAATTATGTCAATACCCTTTTATTAAAAAAAATCCCATGCAACTCTAAGTCAATAAGTTCTTTCACAATTTGACCGACTTTTTGTACCCCTATGACCGTTGTCTCCCCCCCCATTACCCCTATAGTAATTTACTTGTAAATTCTAGTAAATACTATATTAGCATTAATTAATGTTAAAAGTAAAACAACTCTCATGTTATTTTTAAAAAGTTGATGTTTTATGAAATTTAATGATATGTTGTAACAAACAATTGATTGATTTTGTAACAAATGCAAAAATGTGCCATTGTGATCATTGTGTCATTGCATTGTCTGCAGGCTTGAGTTTTCAATCTTTTTTTATAAATTGATCTTAAAGATACAAAATTAATTGTAATGCAAGTGTATCTAGTTATTCATATGTATAAATAAGGATATAATATACATATTGCCATAACTTAAATTTATAATAGCCAAAACTGTTTTGAGAGCTTTAAGAAAAGAAAAGTAGATTGCATCAGGCAAGGAATAATGTCTACAGCCATTGAAATAACATATAACATCTGTTAGGACTGTAGTCTATACTCTGTAATATTATTATTGGTGTCTAAATTCTAAGGATAGCACTCGGTATGGTGTATAGGGCCATGAATATCTGAAGCACAGTTGTTTTCTAAATAAGAAAAACAACTCCAAACTTGCACCGATAGTTTTTTCCAGCTTACGCACTAGGCTCTGATGTTGCAATTATTGCCACAAGTAATGCAATCATGTCAATGATCTCTTCAAAATATTTATACGAAATATTAGAGAATTTTCCCGTGTTTATCATTGTTAACCACGGGTAGTTCGCGCACGCATAGTGATGGGTATCTACCACGTTCAGATTGAGATTAATGATCATAATTATTTCAATTTGTATTACTATTAGTATTACTATTAGTATTACGTTTTTACTATTACTGTTAGAATTAAACTTGACAGAATCTATTGCTATGATTAATAAGTATAACTGTACGCATAGTATATCATTAACCAACACAAAACTACCTTTTGTTTCCATCTTTCAGTGTTACTTAAAGTTAAAGTTAAAACGTTAAAACTAAAAGTTAAACTTGAACTTTAAGTTTATAACTTTCAGTTTATTATTAATTTTGTACAACTACAAGTGTTATACATTTACAAGTATAACATCAGCATTATCATTATGATTATGATAATGGATATGATAGTGACTGTGAATGATTATGATTATAATTATGATTAACGATTAAGTTTAACAATAAGTCAATAACTATAAGTTATTGTTAATACTTAATACTTATAGTTATTAGTATACAATTACATGGCTCAGACTCAGTCAGTAACTTACTCTTAGTCATTACTATTAGTGATGATCACGATTTCTCTTTCAGTCTTTAAGTTTGTATGATGTTTTAGTCTCGCTCTTAATTTTACTTTTAGTCATCTAGTTTTACAGTTTCACTATCGACTTTAGCTTTTCAACACTCTCAGCCTGAGCCTCATTCTGATTTTTAATCTTAATTCAAACTGAAGCTCAAACTGTGGCATAAGCTAAGAAACTTTCAACATCTAACTTGTTTTTTACCCTTGCAATTGCATCTTCTTCTTAAATAAACATTGTGGTTAAACTTGTTCATACTAACTTTCATTGACTGACTCCGTAACATGTGATCATCACTTGTACTGATACTTCATTACTTGCAGTTCTAGTTATAAATAGTGGTCAAAGTCTGGAAAAGGGGGGGGATACCCTTAAAAAGTTACCACTAATTTTGATGCCTAAGATGCTATAGACTCGAGTTTTTTTATAAGTTCTTTAAATTAGGATGCTGGGAAAAAGCAGTGATGTACCCTTTTGCACAAGTGAAGCTTGTTTGAATTTTTTTGGGCTGTAATTTCAATCACTTTTAAGGCAAAATAAGCTTGAAAAAATAAAAACTGTTGGCTTTACAAATAAAACACAAAAATAATCACTTGTGTGTTGTATCTGTACAAGCATAAATTAGTTTATTGTTGAAGTTTTTACAAAAAAATAACTTATGTTGATACTCATTTGTTGAAAATAATTTTTATTAAACTTTACATACTATTACAAATAAAATACGCATAATTAACACACATAAGCATTTAAAAGTAAAACTGCTCATTTTCAAAGCTATTCGGGTGTTTAATGACAATGGCTATAACATGTCTGTTTTGGCTTTTAACATTTAATGGAGCTTTTTCACATGCCTAAAGTCAAACCACTCAAATCACTCCTTTCACACGTGCTATCATATGCAATTGGATGTTGTGGTGGAAGTACTGTGCACCATCTAACTTGAACCACTGATTTATGAAACTTAAGAGCTGAAATTGACAAGACCTTAACAACTTGAAACTAGGAATTGAAAACTAAAACACAGGGCAGGGTTGTTTTACTGCTAAAGGTAAATGTTCATCATTCTTTTTTAGAGTTTTCTAACCTAATACTGTGTCTGCAATAATAATGCCTAAGAAGACTCGAAAAAGAGGTGAGTGTACATCTGTCAAAATGCTTTCGTTTCTGAAAAAAAATATGTGTGCATATGGCTTCAGAACTTGGCTAATTGTTATCATAGTTTAAATTTTGCAGCATACTGCTTTCAACTCAGACACTGAAATAAAAAAATTTGGTTTTTTTATATATGGGACCTGGTAATAGTGTCGATCAATAAGTACATATAGTTTAATATTGTAAAATTTAAAAGTTGGTTCAATGGGAGTTTTATTGCCATATGCACAAACTGTGGCTTTTGTCTATATTTCTCATGCTGCAGAAGGAAAAGCCTTCCCTGGTCATTCTTTTCCACTGGAAGTATTAGCAACATTAGAGTTATAAAAATTGTAGTTTTTGCCACAATAGAAAATAAATTCATATTCATTTCTACAGATATTCTACATTCTACACAGATTTGTAGTAAAGTAGCTGAAAATGTGTATTAAATATATATGCTGTTAGAATGTTTAGCCTAAGTCTAATTTAGTTGTAAATTGTTTTTAATAAAATGAATATCAGATATACCGAGTTCAAAATTCTTTACAATGAATTCAAATTTGTACTTTTAGGTTTTTAGAATATATTATGCAAAAGCTCCCTAATTGGAATTAAGGAGCTTTAATTTCTTAAATTTTCAGGTCATGTCTAAACATTTTTGTTGCTGTTACAAAAACTTTGACTCAAACTATAAGCAATCCATCAATATTAGTATATTTCTAATAAACTGAAAGTTGTCAAGGGTAGTTTATTACATTTTAATGAGCAAATGAGGTTTTCAGCACAAAGTGATTTTTATACAGATGTTGAAAGCTTATGAATCAGATTTCCAATAACATTTTGATGGGGGAAATGTAGATGTAGTTGAAGCTTGTCGTATTTCATGAGCTCCATCTGAAAGCATTTGCCATCAGTTATTGTTTCAATTCTCAATAGAATAAATAGTTTTACTGCAACAGCTTGCAACTTCAATCTTGGTAAAATAGAAGAATCCTCCTTTAGGTTTGCTTCTCTTTCAGTAGCTAACTCAGCTTATGCTAGTTACAGTAGTTGTATGTTGGTGTTGTTCTCACAGGGAAAGTGGAAGCAGAAGGGGCCGGTCCCCCTTTAGCCTCAGATCATATGGATGATGCAATGAGTACAGCTTCTGTGGGCAGTTTATCTAGTGAACAGAGTCTAGACACATTTGCTGGTGAGTATAGACTGATGGAGTGTGCTAATCTATGTTTATTGTTAGATGTAGAGTGTGCTAATCTATGTTTATTGTTAGATGTAGAGTGTGCTAATCTATGTTTATTGTTAGATGTAGAGTGTGGGAGTTATTTAATTCATCATTGTGTTAGATGACCCTAGTATAACATTTTAATTCAACAACTAAATAAGTTACAAGACTGTATATTGGCTGTTGTTGTTGTGGTCCAAGTGCTGTTGCTGCCGTTGCTGCCAATGTTTTTAGCAGCAATTTGTGTCAACTAAATTTAAATCTTCAATGCATGATAATACAACAAAATATTTAAGTGTTAAGCTAAACAATAACTCTCTACCTGTATATGTGAGATGACAATGGTCATAGCCTGGTGTGACTAGACTTATAGCTGCTGTTCCTATCTTTCTGCATGTGTTGGCATTTCCTGTAACGCTGCGACTTGTTTCCTAGAAACTGGCGACGACGCTGTAGACGAGTCGTCTGCGCAGGAAGTGTTTGAAGAGAAGTTGAACGACGCAATCGAAGGACTTTTGGAAAAGAGGTAACCTTTTAGTGAAACATGTATTTTCTGACAGACTAGGGGAGGTGCATATCATAATTCTCTTGGGAATTTTCTTACTTTTTGAAATTTCTCACATCTGCTGAAAAGGAACTTCTTGGATTTAGCAACAGAGGGGCTTGTTAGTCTAATTTATTATTACCTTAGCATGATATAGCAAAGTTTACTTATTATAGCCTTTGGTGATGTCATCTACATACATTCTACATACTACTAAATTGTAGTTTAGCTTCATCTGATTGGCTACTTTCTAGTGTACCTACATCTGATTAGCTATTTGATAGTGTAACTACATCTGATTGGCCGATGTTGTAGTTTGAAAGGCAGAACTAACAGCATTCTCTCAGTGATCAGTGCAATGCGTAAGAGAGTGTTGACCGGATTTCTAATAGACAGACACGTCACTGTGACAGATGCCCTGGAGAGAAGTCTTAAGAGAGGTGGGTGCATGCAACAGGTGGGAGTCTCTAGCTCACCTTGTCTCAGCTTGTGGTGGGCTGATTTCATCTCTCTCACCCAGTTCCTTTGTCAGCAAGGAGCATAACAGTAAGATCATGGAGGGTGGATACTTCAACATTTACCCCCCCCCCTTCTGACAGTGAAAGTATTATCCACCTGTGGTATCCTGTACCTCATTAACATAGTTGCTAATTGCTCTACATTTAAAGCACCATCCAGCATTACTAAGTAATTGATTCCATGTGATATTATACAACGTGTTGATCTTATCTAATATTACTGCATGCGAGTAAAGGGATATATGCAAACTGATTGCCAGTCAATATTAGAGCTGTTAGAGCGAAAATCTTGGTTGGGGTATTGTAATTACCACTCAGTAAGTAGTCATGCTTAGCATGAGCTTTTCTGTTCCAGTAACACAGGCAGTTCTCAACTCAGAATCCTGTAATATATGGTTAATATATTATATGATGGTTGGTATATTATATGATGGTTAATGTATTATATGATGGTTGGTATATTATATGATGGGTAATATGTTATATTTTAGGGAAAGGCGAGGAACAGGCTATCTCAGCCTCAGCTCTCATGTTGCTTAGTGTACAGTTGGGGTTGACTGAAGAAGGCGAGGCACTCTTCAACAGTATAAAACCCCTCTTGCTGTCGCTGTTGTTAGACCCGTCAGCATCTGTAGTGGCTAGAACTCAGGTATTGTAAGCTATATATAGACATGTTCTTACTTGTCAGCACAAGCACCTGCTCCTAGCTGTCACCTTGCTGACATGTGGTGACAGTTTCTCTAGTAGATAACATCTCACCATATCGACTTCCTTGGTAACAGCTGTTTCCTGTCCCAGCTATAATCTATACAATGTTATACTACCTTTAATATAATATATACTATATACCACTACTCTGTACTATACTGTACTATACTGTACTATACTGTACTATACTGTACTATACTCAGATACTGTACTATACTATACTATACTATACTATACTATACTATACTCTACCTTATTATTACTCTGTAATATACTATACCACTACTCTATACTATACTATACTCTGTTCTATACTATACCTTACTATATACACTATACTCCACTATACCAATGTACTACACTACTCTATACTATTATAAAATTGCTCTATGCTATATCACTACACTGTTAATTATTTATTTTGCTATATTTCAGTGTGCTGAAGCTGTTGGGCTCTGTGGTTTCATATGTGCCAATGATATACATGTAAGTACTTTAGTAACTATACATGTAAATAACTTAGTAACATATATGCAAGCATGCGTAAGTTTAAGCAGTGTTAGTACTTGGTCTAAGTACATGTAGCTTTCTGTAATATACTTGGCAACTATTAAAGTATTCTAGTGAAGAGAAAGTACATGCAGACACCTGCAAGCACCTGTCAACACGCTGTACTGTCTCAATGCAGGTGGTCTCAGAGCTCATGTCCACACTGGAGTCTATCTTTGTCAAGTCGTACCTGAAAGGAGACAAGACTTCGCCTGTCTTCTCCCCCCAGACCTGCGCCCTCCACAGGGCAGCCCTGGACTCCTGGTCTCTCCTTCTCTCGATAGCCACCACGTCTTCTGTCAAATCTCTAGTAGATATGTACGTCCCTCTGTCTCTCATATCTCCTCAGTCTAATAAACTAGTGTACATACGGTCTATACAGTAACTCGGATAGTATGATCGATACTTTTAGTTTAAAAGTTTTCAATTAATCAAATCTATTTTAGTGCTAAACTGGTTTGTAAATACTAAAAATACAGAAATTAAATGGCCGCACAACTGCCTGTGTTTTAGCATTTTGGTGCTGTTTCACTGTTACTGTTAATCCTTTCTTTTAAAACTAGAAAAAACTTAGTCTGGTTTTAGGCTACGTGGTATAGTACTGAAAATACCAATAATTTTCCTAACAGTACCGCAAAACCAGAAAACATTAGCTTTTCTCTCAAAGCTTCCCATTGCTTTTTTCTCAAAGCTTTCGCAGTAATATTATTGTTAAGATACAAAAGCTGTTTGAGCTGGCAGTCAATTGGTTTGTGTTTGTAATGCAGGCATTTGCACAGACTTCCCGAGTTATTAGAGAATTCAGATCTAGAAGTTAGAATAGCTGGTGGTGAGGCCATATCTCTGTTGTATGAGCTGGCTAGAGAACAGGATGAGGTGTGTAGACTGTACAAGTATACCACATTTCATATCATAGACAACTCCTTAGTGATAGATTATTAATAGATAATAGATAATTAATCAATATTTTGTTGAATCATGTAAAAAAACTCTTCCCAGTTTATATTCACTACCCCTGTGAGAACCCCTGATGGAAATGGTCTTTTAAAGCCAGCTAAGGACTTATTCAGATGGGGCACAAGAGCAATTTTGATTGGTTACTCTTAACATTACGGCTGGTGTTTGGACTGGAACTACTCTAAAGTTGCGTTTATACCTCTGCTGAAAAAAGTACCGAGTTTAAGTTAATAATGCTTGTCCGGGTACCCCTTTATAGTCAAACTGAAACTCGTTGAAATCATATTGATGCAGTTGCTCATTTTCTGAAATTGAAATTTGACTCGCATAATAGCTATTTGATGCCCTTTGTAAACGTCGTGAATTAGTGAAGCAGGCAGCATAAAAGCGTTAATTGAGAAGGCGTAGGCTATATAATTATAACCGTATAAGTACGTTGTCTAATCGCCAAAGTAATAACTAAATAAAGATGTTTACAAGGGGTTATTACTCCTATTCTGAAATTGGCCAATTAAGTTATCACAGTACAAAAGTTTTTACGAGTGGCTTTTACAATGCAATGCAACTCGGAGAAATTTCAACCCGGCCAAATTGAATTTCTGACCGAAAATCGTGAAGGTATAAAGGCAACTTAACTACTACACCACAACTGCTCCCTCTTTTGTTGAATCTAATAATATTAAATTTGAACAAATACCATCAAGTCTTATCAAACTGTTGGTTAACCTATAATAAATTTATATAATTTGTTTTTGATGAATCACAAACCCTATTGAATTGAGATTTGTTTGCTAATTATATAATGCATCCTATAGCAGCCTGCTATGGATAATCTAAGAGACAATCTACTCGAATATTTCTAATGTAATAGCAAGTATCAACATAGATGCTCATCACATACTAATGGCATAAATTACTTTAAATTTAACACCCAACTAGGCAACTTATCCACATGTAATACACTCTATATTTGTCCTTTAAGTTTGCTGTTAGATTTATTGTACCATGTTTGGTATAGGATTTACTAATAGCTGGTAACTTACTACTCCTACACAAATCTCCAACATCTAAATATTAATAGCGCTCCATGTTCTTTTCAAAGTGATACTCACTTCATGGTATTTCAACAGACTTACGTGTTAGTTTCTTGTTTCTTTAATAGCTCAATTTTTTGAGCCTAATTGACTTCAAATTATTTTGGATGGTTGCCAATTAGCCGTCCACTTTTTATTCTACCCTCCTGTTGTAGGATTTCGAAGGGCCTGCAATGGACTCGCTGTGTGAGAAGTTGAGACAGATGTCCACTGATAACAGTAAACACCAGAATAAGAAAGACAGGAAGCAGCAAAGAAGCAGCTTTAGGGATATATTACACTACATTGAGGTGGCAACTCCAAGATGTTGCATGACTAGTAGTTGTGATTTGATTCAATACTCAGTTAAATTTACTCTACTAACTGTTTCTCACAAGATGGGCGGATAGTTACAAAGAAATAGTACTTCTTATATAGTTTGATTTATTTTAGTTTGCATTTCAACTAGATTATACATTTGTTACTTATTATTGTGATGTCACGCTGTTGAACTGGCATATTACTAATGGAAACACTTATGTTTGCGTTTCACGTTTTAGGATGCCAGTTTTAGAGATTTCGAGTGTAAGTTTGGCAATGAGAGTGTATACATAGATTCTTGGGCCCGTAAAAGGCAATACGATAGCCTGTGTTCCAGTCTTGGTTCTGGCATGAACTCTCATTTAAAGGTAAGCTTCCTTTTGCAGTTGGAAAATAGTCATTAGTTTGAAAATTTCTTGAAGTGCAGCTTAATTGGCTCCTAAATGTTCTGAATGGTGATATATTTTGTTTGTTATGAGCTGTTGCAAATACAAACTCCATTGTGTCTACTGAAGAGGTTAGTGTGCAAATTTCTTATTTAAATATAATAAAAAATGACCAAATAGTGAGTTGTCTTCTCACATAATTGTATTCTAATAGGGGAATGTTCTGCTGCGAGATATCTTCGGGTTGGGAGCTCCGATACCAGCAGGTGCAGTTAGCGATAAACTCAGCAAAAATGACAGAGTAAGTTGCAGGTTGCACTTTGCTTTAACCCTACAGCTGTCTATGCTAACATTAGATTACTGCTGCTATGGGAAATACCTGCTTTTGATTAGACTAGAATTTGCATAAACATGGTCCGCAAATCCAAATTAAGTAAATAATTAGGAAAAAACATTGGAAATCATGCAAAATTAAAAAGAACCCTAATCATTTAGTTGTAATTGTTAATATTTCATTAGTTTAGACTTTAGGGCAAAAACCCATATACATTGAATTGTAAAAATGGCTAAAAACTGGGGATTTTGAGTGTTTACTAATCAAGTAAAATGACCCATAATTAAATTAAGTGTTTTAGAGACTGTATAATCAGACTATGTGTTTTAGAGACTGCATAATCAGGCTATGTGTTTTAGAGACTGTATAATCAGACTATGTGGTTTAGAGACTGCATAATCAGACTATGTGGTTTAGAGACTGCATAATCAGACTATGTGTTTTAGAGACTGTATGATCAGACTATGTGTTTTAAAGACTGTATGATCAGACTATGTGTTTTAGAGACTGCATAATCAGACTATGTGTTTTAGAGACTGTATAATCAGGCTGTATTTAAAGCAAGAACTCAAATAAGACAAAAACTCCGAGACAAAAGAATGGCCAAACTCTCTGGTTGATGGCATCTCACCCTCCTCTAGGCAATTCTGCTTGTTATTCATTAGTTTACCATGTTTTGTGTTCTGTCAACTGTACTACAGATCTTTTGGAAGTTGTCACTTTGTAACTCACAATGATCTCTTCTCTAATTTTTTTGCGTTTACTGCCGCTAATGGCTGGTGAAACAGACCGATGCCATAGCATGATAGAGCCTGATCATTTTGAGCCATGTTTTTGTATCAGTCATTTTATGAGGTTCTTCCGAAGTTATGACTTCTAAATTTTTGATATCAAAATAGCAATTGAAGTGTTTGGACTGACAAAATTATTCCCTCAATTCACAAGCCACTGTTAGTTAACAACTAAGTGTTTTCATATAAACTGCGAATATTTCTCAATAAATTCACTCAAGTTTCTTGAGAAAGCTTTCTGTACCAAGAACTTAAGCGTGGAGTTTTTCAAGCAAAATCACACCCCATTCAAACCAACCCAGCTCAGTTATCTAACTTTAAAATAATTTTTTGACTTTGTATTTCAAAAGAGGGAAGTGGCTCAAAAATATGATCAATAGTTAATATTAGTTTTTTTCCAATTATGGTGACTATGAGTGACATTAATTCTTAAAATCCAACATATATTTGTTCTATATAGACGAGGCGATTTGAGCAAGCTGGCAGTTTCCAGGTCATCCTTTTGACAAGAAAATGATTAATTTATTAAGTTTTTCTAACATAAGCTTTTTTTGAATTCTTTGTATTACTAGCCAGCATACACCTTAATGCCAATATCATGAAATTTTATATTATGTGAAAATTTTCTTCTTAATCAATAAATGAACTGTAGTAGCACTTCTTTAAACTCATTTATTTTGTAGAGCATTTTAGTGTTCTCTTGATAGTACATTATACTGAGACGAGTCAGTGATTATCAGATAATACATGAGATCAACTCTTCGTTGGTTCATTAGGTAACACTTGAGTTTTCTCCTCCTAACAAAAATAATTTCAGTTCTGAACTATGTGCTTCTTTTAATGGCCAGCTGCAAACTTATGATCTACAAAATATTTTTCAGCTCAAAGTGATTTATTGTATCGCAATATCTTTACAAAAATAATACAACTGCCACCAAACCAATTAACTCATAAAAATACTACTTCTAACAGCAACTCTACAATTGAATTTTGATGGAAAAATGATTTTATAGTTAAAATATGAGCAAAAAAGCATTTAGCATAATAACATATTACAATTCTACAAATATAAAGATCTACAAATAAGTGGACATAGAATAAATTATACAGTAAACAGAAGAGTAACAGGAGAAAGCATAGAATATCACAGTAATCTGTACCAAAACAAAAAAAGACATGGTGCAGGGAAGAGGCAGAATATTATTGGACAATAGAAATATTCAAATCTAAAAATATAAATACACCTACAGGTACTTACAATATCAAAATAATACATTCATTAAAATAAAAGAGTATGATTATTAAAGTTGTGTTTAGTGAAACAAATGATTTTATAAGCAGCTCCGAGTTGTGGGTGAATGAGTGCAGTAGTTTGGGTTTTCGAGTTTGGAATTGGGGATTCTACAAAACCCCCAACTCTAAACTTGAGAACCGCAAACTACTGCACTCATTCACCCCTTACTTGGAGCTGCTTATAGAACCATTCGACTGAAACAGTTACTGGCAAGATGTATAATGTGTGCAGTTTTGTACGCTGATATGCACTGCGACAGCTGAACAAGCTATAAACATGTAAGACAAACACATGTAACAACATAGTTAAGGTTTGTATTATTTGGTGGCATAGTTACAAGGTAGCATAGATATCTGTTTGGCAGAATCATACTAAACCAGGAAATTCTATTGCAGTAAAGCTATGAGTACTGAAGGTTGGAGAAGCACCAGATATCTTTAATAAAGGTTTTCATACACGTGAGAACCACAAGTCTATTTTAACTTATCTATGTCGCCCATACTAGATGCGAATTCCTTAGCACTTCCTGTATCTTTGTTTGCATTAAAATAATTGTCTTCTATACTGCCGAAACTAGTTCGTTCTTGTTCTACAGCCTAAAATATATTATAATAAAAGTTTATTAATGAATAATACAATTGCAATTTGTACTTGGCCCAAATAACTGCATTTAATTTTCATTCCAAGTTGATGGAAAAATTTAACAATAAAATCTAGAGCTAAAAGTAAATAATATAGATGGGCTTTTATGCAATGATTATTTTTCACATGAAATGCTGGCACCTCGCAATCTATAAAACTTACAGTATTCAGAGAATTTTCTTCCTGCTCAGTTGGAGGTAAATTAGAAATCTTTACACTCTGTTGACGTGTTGGCTTCGAGTCTGAGAAAGCTGCAAGGACATTAGCAGACACCAGAGGGCCTTTCTTTCTTTTTATACTGGCACGGTCAAGGTCATTTGCAGCTGTAATTTCATTGTAGAGCGTTTCAGATTATGTCACGTGAAATTCAGACAGCTTGAGTACACAGATATTAAGAACCGAAGCTAAAACCATTGAATGTCTTAGAAAAGTTACAATGTCAAAATATTGGATAATTGCAAATTAAATTAAATAGCAAACTTAGTAAATGCAAGCCAAGCTAATGTGAGCCCAGCTAATGTAAGCCCAGCTAATGTAAACCCAGCCAATGTCAGCCCAGCAAATGTGAGCCCAGCTAATGTAAGCCCAGCCAATGTCAGCCCAGCTAACACGAACCCAGCTAACGCAAACCCAGCTAATGTAAACCCAGCTAACACGAACCCAGCTAGTGTCAGCCCAGCGAGTCTTACCAACAGCCACTGGACGCCTCAAACGTTCAGGAGGAGGGATCATTGGCTCAGACGATTGCGGCTCATCATACCCACTTCCTGTCTCCATCACTCTTAGCTCCACAACATGTCTTCCTCCTTGTTTGCGACGGACCAGGTCTCTACAAACCACGACAAAACTCTAAACTCTTTTAACTTACACTTGAAAAGAATTGAGTAAAAAAAACAGCTAGATAAGTGATGAGGAAACTTGTCCACAGTATGCCGGGTCCTTTACAAGTGGGAATAAGGTCATGCCAACTTCGGTCTTATAAATTCAATTATTTTTTCTTACAAAAAATACTCTTTTAATAAACAAAAACATCTTCTCATGACTTCACTGTTGAACTTCTTGAAAAAATTGAGCACAAGTTGAATTCTTTAGTTCATTGTAAAAAATTCCCCACGTGGTCCCAGTACATGGTCAGGGCACTTGATGAGCTAAACATGTAGAAAGCAGGTAAATTTGTTCGACAAAGTTTAATAAAATTATTACCTGCAGCAGTTGATCATTAGGAATATTATAGCACAGGCACATATTAGTCCGAGCACTCCACCAACCACAATCCCTATAACTAAAAACACAGAGCGCGTTACGAGATGTCTGTCAACACTACTTTACGTCTCCAAGCATAAAATATCTAATAATTATGATGTATATATAACTATATATTCTTACTTTCGTTGGTAGTCAAGCTGGTCTGACTCTGGACGCCCTGTTGCTGACAGGACAAGTCTAAAAGTTGACAAAAAGACGCATATTACTTCACAAGTTCTGCTCATTCAACATTATAGCGCCAAGAGTACGAAACTGCATACACACATACACTAGCGTACTCTTGTAATGTTTTGAGTGTTTACTGCATGCAATAGAGTTGTTTATTATTACTGCATGAATCAGATGGCGTTTGGCAACTGTATGATGTCATATTCTGTATATATATAAGATGAAGATTTAAAAATAAAGAGAAAGTTTTTAGCCCTCAACCAAGCACAGTTTCTTCAGCATACAAATATAACACCTAAAACTTGCAACTAACACAACATAAAAACGCTATCTCACCGTATTGACATATTCGACTGTATACTATCGTGTCGCACACATAGTCTTTCCAATGCCACGCCTTCTTATTCTTTCTATGCATGAGGACACAATCCTGATTCGGTAAAATGGGGTTGGGTTCCCCCACATCCCATGAGCTCTTTTCATCGTCTAATACTGTGCCTGACACAGGAATTCAAAAGATGAACCGTAAAAAATGTCACACATAGATAGTTCAAATGCTACCAAAATATTTGTATTTTCTGTGCATAGTTGTGTATACAAAATGAGATCAACTGGAGTTGTCTCTTCTTTATCTGTGGTGTGTGTAGGTGTGGAAACAACATGTAGAGCAATGCAAACTTCAAACTTTACTGTTTATTTCGTTATTAAACTTTACTTATTCATTGACTGCTGAAAATTCAGTTTAGACAATTAATCTTATTATGACAAGGAGTGTTGAAAGCACAATATATTAGTATTGAATGTCATTTTTGATGAACTTTATTATTTGTGATAATTCAGTAAAAGACCCATTAACCCTAAAAACAAGCTTCAGTAAAATGTTCACCTTAAAAGATAGCATACGTTTAGCTGTGTAACTCCACCTACTAGATATACAACATATCCCACGGTCACTCTATCAGTTAGCTAAGTTTAAAGGGACGTTCAGCGATACATGACTGATTAAACCAACGTGTGACACAGTTTTGCATACGACTGCACAAACTTACCATCAACCCACTTGTAGAGATTCTCTGAAACTCTTCTCAATCCAATCCACACTCCATTCTTGGTTGCGATCTTGTCTAGTATGTCAGCTATGAACTCCTGCTTATTGCTGTCTCTACAAATTATCAGTTTTATAGTCAGCGAGAATAAGGTGAAGTGAATAATAATAAGGTGAAGTGTATGATAATAAGATGAAAAGAATGAGAATAGGGTAAAATGAATGAGAATATTGTGAAGTGAATGAGAATAAGGTGAAGTGACTAAGAATAAGGTGAAGTGACTGAGAATTAGGTAAAGTGAGTAAGAATAAGGTAGGAAAGTAAGAAGTAGATGGAGATAATGAGGCAGTGTCAAATCAAAAGACAAACTGTAATTATTGCATTCAAAATATTGCATATCCGGGTGTAATTGGCTGGTCCTGTATAGATGAGTGACCATCAAACACCTTACAAGCATTGTCTTCATGTAGATGCAGTGTAAAGTTACGCTTTTTATTTCATAGTAAATTAGTAACTTGTGTTATGTTCAACTAAACAGCTGTTACCTCCTAAAATAGCTGTGAGTCACGCTAAAAAGATTTCCATGTATTAGAATTTCCTACCTACAAAGTATAAGTCCTTTACTTACTGTAATGTTACATTACAAGCCAACAACTACTTTATAAGCAATACAATAGTTACCACCATCAATTCTTTTATATTTGCAAGTTGTAAGATTTGTCTAACTTTAAAAATTAGCGTACATTATAACAGATGAGTTGCCGCCACATGAGATGAGTCATGATATTACTAATGAATTTAGAAATGAGACGTTGGTGCATTTTCATGATATTATGACGTTACATGGTTATATTCATAGAAACAGTGGAGTTATTCACAAGCGCATTATTCACAACTAAACAACTCAAAATTTCATAATCAAACTTGTTTATAGTTTCTTTGGAGAATGATTACAACAAAATACATGCAAGAAACAGATTCTGGCAACAGCGTGATAGTATGAGGAAGAGATAATGTTGAAAGATATACCCTTTCTCATAGCATCATGTAAATAGGTTGAGTCATACAAGGCAACAGTACAATCAGATGGACTCAGCATCACAAGGCAAGGAGTGTTTAGGAGGAGTGTTGTACCTGAGTAACAGTGTATAATATACACACACTACAGATACTACACACACTACATATACTACACACACTACATATACTACACACACTACAGATACTACACACACTACATATACTACACACACTACATATACTATACACGCTACAGATACTACACACACTACATTTACTACACACACTACATATACTACACACACTACAGATACTACACACACTACATATACTACACAGTACACACACTACATATACTACATATTATACTACTGCTGGTATTTGTATACAATATAATATTCAGTGTATATTATTGTAATGGTATTCTGCATTCATATAGTAAGAATATTCCTTCCCTGACAACATAAGTATATCTAAATGTACACATCACCATATAAAGATGTAAGTCAGGTGTACAGACTACAGAGCTCAGTTATAGAGGAAGAGATATGCATGCAGACAGCCTCGCCATATTCAACCTGTCCACTTAGACAACCATTACTTAAAGTATTACTGGAATGTTTACTTTGAAATAGTTAGGAATGAATGGAGAAATTGGTTAAACCCCACACAGCATATACAATGACTAATCTGTTCTATTACATTACTGAATAAAACTAGATTAAATATATAATACGCAATCTGGCTACAAATACTGTGATGATAGGCGCTGCTTCTACTAGATGAAATATTAATTCTCGCTGACTGTAACTGAGTGAAGACAGGAACAAGTGTTTGGATGCCAAGAAGCTAGAAACTACGTAGAATAATACACAACTATTCTCAGTATATCACTCGTGTTATACGATATATATCTTGTATTATAACATATCATTTGTATTATAAGGGAGTACTTATGGCCTAGAGGTTAGAGCTTTTGCCTACTAAGCACAAAGTCATGGGTTCGAACCTGACAAAAGCTATTGGTGATGTTAGGAAGAGCATCCAGTCATAATTGCTCCTGTGCCTCATCTGAATAAGTCCATGACGCGGTTTAACAAAAATCCCTTCCATCAGGGATTTTCTCACAGGGATGGTGACTATATACTATATTATATTTGTATTATACCATATATCTTGTCTTATACCATACTACTTGTACTATACGGTATATCTTGGCTGACCAGCTGAACACTACTCACTCTATGATGACCAGCTGCCCGCCGTCGGCATCACATTTATCTGCTGCCGTCTGCCAGAAGGTCTGAGGTTCCATGACAAACTTCAGACACTCACAGTTATTGTATTTGTACTCATTGGGGCCATCACATGTTACCTTCGTAGAGATCACTGTGGGTAGAGAAGTATATGATGTTAGTTGTTTACCCACTTATTAATATCTTAGTTATATAATAATGCATTATACAGGTCCAGTGCTCCCTCCTATAATGAGATACTGGGTCCTGAAACCTCAATTCATGACATGGTAAAATACCAGATTTAACTAAGGATCTGTTAAACTCAGCCATTTGTCCCTATACACACACACATAGCCATAAAATGGGGGTCCAAGCCTTTCTCGTGACCTATGCCACTTCAGGATACAAAGGGAGCAATTGTTGATCTTTTACAATGTCACAAAACACTTGTTCAAAAACTGAGTTTAACAAATGTTAAAAGACTCACAACTTGGTGTACGAATATAAATTTAGAATAATCTTAGAGTTTGAATAAATAAATATCAGCATAATTATATAATTTCCTCAAAATAAATTGAAATACTGTAGGTACCTACATAGGCAGGTAAAATATTAGAGACTAGTATCTTCGAGATAGAAGCATAGAAAATTGGATACAGTTTTGGCTTGAGCGAATCTACTCTGCTACAACTGCTATGAGAACTGTGTAATATAAACAGTACAGACTATCCTATTCTTGTGTAGCAGTGATTATTGTGAAAGTAAACAATTGCCAGTTAACTGTATTGATTGTGTTGGAATAAAAATACAGTAAACATTCCTAGACTTGCACTCAAATTCTCCAAAGCCGAATATTTTTGCGACTTACCAGATTCAATTGCAACACACAGTAGAAGAGCGGTGAATATCCGGGAGCTGCTGTGAGACATGTTTCGGAAAGATCTGATGACAGCGGCTACTCTGGTGAAGGTCAGCGGTCACTCAGCTAACTGAAAAAGGGCAGCAAAATGAGGAAATCATAAGCTTTAAAAGCCTATGAAATAAACTGAAGTATGGAATAGGGTAGGTAGGTAGGTAGTGATGAAAAACTTTCGTGTTTCCTTGGCTAAAAACTTGAAACATTTACCTCTATTAACTTTAGTAAAGTGGTAAGCACCATAATGTTAGAGTCTAAAGGAGGGGAGATTCAAGTAGAAAAAGGCATAATTTAGGCCTCATTTAAAATGCTGTCCCTAAGCATGTTTAACCCCCCCCCCATCAACTATATCCACTACTTGTGTGCTGAGCTATATTTGCTACTTTATTAGCCACTATAACCATACAAATACACCTAATCAAAGCCAGTCTCAACCACAACCACATAGATGCTATGCATTGCAACTCCCATTCTAAAAGTATTGGAATGTACTACACAAGGCACTGGTGCACCAGCTATTAGCACAATACGACTTGATAAATGCTGCATTTTGACTAAAGCTGCATTTTATATGTATATGCATATAGAATCAGTGCCTTCCACATATAATACGAGTATATAAGTGATGACATGAACTGCATAACTTGACAGGTTGTGACAGGTGACCCGAAGACTTGAAAGGTGATATGGGTGTGTCAAACTTTGAACCAGTCAAAATCCCTACTGCAAAGGTTTGGAAGATACTGACCAAAATTATTAGCAAATTTACGTTGTCTACAAGAGACACCTAAAAGTTTTGTCTAATAGTATAAAAAGTCATCCAACTAATAACATGGTGGTGAATGTGAGAGAAGTTGACAGTAAATGACAAAACATGGGTAGCATGACGCGTTGTTTATGTTTATCACAACAACTATTCCACGAATTTATCTTTTATGCAATTGTTTTAGTTATTTGATATAATCGACCAATAGAAAAAAAATAGCAGTTAACAAAGAAATATACGCAATATCAACTGAGTATGAACAGTATGAAATTCACCACAGTGTACAGGGTACGCCAGCAGCCATACTGGCTCAAAATAGCTGTGAAAAGCACAAACTGCCCACATAAATATAGTTGAGCATAGTTTATGAAGAGCTGGTGTGCCATAACCCTCTCTATAGTTTATAATTGACTAGAACTTGCTATAACACATACTGTGAGCATTTAGCGGTAAATTATGAAAAGTGAGAGTAAAACTTCTTAAACTTAATCGAAGCTAATTTCTAGTAATTGTAGTAAAACAGTTTTGTCTTCCTTTTTCCAGTTTATACTAAATTGTTAAACTGACCTTAATTTTTTTACATTTGAGTTAAAATTGGCACTATAGAAAAACATACTATGCTTTAGTAACAAAAGTTCGAATAAATGTGGTATCAGCTCAAAATAAGAAATATTCAGAGAAATATATCACCAATAGACTTGCTACAAGTAGATTGAATAAAACCAAAACAAACTCAATAAATTCTAAACCAACCGAAATCCAAACACTACTATTTATCACCAACAGCACCCCCATCTTCAGCCACTGATAATACTCACATTTGTCAGCTAATTATGATTTAGCAACCAACTTCACACCCATTCCACTGCTTTTCAACATATAATTATTAAGCTTCACAAATATTCGCGAATTGTAACATTGAATATGTCTAATGATTGAAAATTGAAATATTTAGATAGCTATAGAAACTTGACATCAACACCGCAGCATTTACCAAATGATTATAATTTACTTTCAACGCACCAGGGTGCTGCATTGAAGCAACCATAGAGCGTAGAGGAATCTTGGTGAATAGCACAAACTCAAAACCTACTCATACCATGAATAGCAAAAATCAAAAAATTACGTTTGGTCAATTAAAGTATATCAACCTTCTTTGGAATTCAAAAGTGCTTCTACCTAAGAGAGCTAAGTAGGTTTTACTGGATTGAATATTACAAGTTGTACATCACAGCACTAAACTCTCTTTGTCACAACACATGTGAAATTGACTTTGACCAGTGTTACTGCAGGAGGATCAATGATATTTCAATCAAACACTGTATCATCACTCAGCAACTAGTAAATGATTGTAAACAAGTTTATTTTTCATAACAAGTTTCGAAAAGCTTGATCTCTCTAAAAAAATAAATTGTATTAATCAGATCTAACTCAGATCACATGACTAAAATTAGATTTGCACCTTTGAAGGGCTTCATTCAGCAAATGTTTCAATGACTATTTTAAATTCAAAATTTAACACTTTATTCAGTCCTCTCACTGAAGGAAATTTTTCCGTGAAAATAAAGCAATGAAATTGTTTTTATCTGCATGACAAAACTTATAATGCTGCTTTACTAATTTTAAGAATTTTCTGTAGCAACTTAACAGTGTTCATAATTATTTCAAGTCAAGAATTATTTCAGCATGGTTCGCTGTTAATTTGTCTGAAAAGCACCGAATCATACAACTTAAGATAACTTAGAAAAGCATTTTGTATATTGTTTACCTCGGCACTTAAAACAACTTTGTTCATTTTAATGGTTTTTTCAACTGTCTATTATACGATAGTAAAACCTGTTCATAAAACTAGCCTAAGGAGATATACTACTTTTCACAGCTTCATACAAACAGCATGCAATGAAAACTGACAATGAAAAAAATATAATTGTTTCAACTTGGTCTGATAAAAACTGGCAAAATGCTAAAGCTTAAAATTTACCAAGTAAAACTAGTGAGATCAAAAGAAAAAACTGCCATCAAAGAGTGAATTAGAAGCAAACTTTAATTATAACAATTTACTCTCAATAATTAAGTAGAAGGCCCGCAAAAATTAAAACATAATTAATAGTTTCAAGATTTTTTGGCAGAGTGCCAGCATTTGAAATTGAGCTAAAGCCTAGTTGTTGGTAGCAGAGATGTAGATTTTGTTTTAGGATGGTATATTCATGTGACAAAAAACGTCCTAAATCTAGCACAATCTCTGGTGCCGAGAGATGGAGAGTGAACACGTTACTGCACAGAGATCGTACTTGTAGGTTTTTAAATGGTGCAGAGTTTTATACAAAGTTGCCTGACTATGAAATAAAGTAATCATGTTCCAAACCCATATGCACAACTGCAAATATTAAATCTAAGCTGGTCAAAAATCTACATTCTTGCAAGAACAATTACTTTAGAGCTTAGACCAAGGCCCTTAAGTCTCACCTACACCATTACCATTAGGTATTAGGCTGTACCATCATGCTTTGAGTCCGTTGTCATCAATAGTGATTAACATGATAACCATTTATCACCACCCATTTTTTCACAATAAAATTATTATAATTATCATGCAGTTGCAATTTTGGAAGCACATCAAATTTAATACCAATATCATGATGATTATCCAAAATATCATGATGACAGCTTATCGCTAAGAGTTTGTTTTATTAAGTTCAACAAAAAACCAATTCTAAAAATACTAAATAGTATAGACTAGGAGACATCACCACTACACTTTGCATGAAGTTGAATTAGGGCAGTTCGGGTCCTAGGTAAACTAATCACTTCTTTCTATCTAATCTATTCATAATGATACAGATAATTCTAGGGCTAATGATCAAGTGACAACAGCATACCATTAAACTTAGTCTTACAGTTACTTAGACCTAGCAATATGAAGTCTGATAGAGTAATGGTATTACCATTACTATTACTGCTACTGTATTACTATTAGTATTAGTAGGCCTATTACTATTAATAATATTATTTTAGTATAAATATTGAGTATAAAATTATGTTACTATGAAAGTCAAAGTGGTTTATTACTAATTAGTTATAAGTATTACTACTACTACTAGACACTAGTAGTAGTACTAGTAGTACTGGCACTACAAGTACAAGTACAACTAGAACTAATAGTATTATATTTATTACTATTGCAGCAATACTATTGTCATTGAACTTGGTATTACACTTACAGTAGTTACCATAATGATAATATTAATACTAATAGCCACTATCAGTATCACTATGACTACGACTACGAGTATTACTATTAGTACAACTACAAGTATTATTATTACTATTATTATTACTATTACTGTATTAGTAATAATATATTAACATTACTATTAGTAATAGTATCAGAATGAGTATCACCATTACAGACGCATTACTATTACTATTACTATTAGTATTAGTTAATAAATTACTATTACTATTAGTATTACTATTAGTACAACTACAAGTATTATTATTACTATTACTGTATTAGTAATAATACATTAACATTACTATTAGTATTAGTAATAGTATCAGAATGAGTATCACCATTACAGACGCATTACTATTACTATTAGTATTAGTATTAGTTAATAAATTACTATTACTATTAGTATTACTATTAGTATTAGTGTTACTAATAGTAATAATGTTAGACTTACTCTTACTCTTAGTATTACATTTACTATTAATACTAATAGTAATAGTAATACTATTAGTATTACTATTACTAGTAGTATTATGACTTATGAGTAAATTATATTTATAATTATTGCTATAACTACAAGTATAAGTTAACCATTACTATTAGTATTAGGCATTATCATTAGACATTATGATTATTACATGATGACAGACTTTACAATTACATGTAATCATCATCATCATATATCAGTATTAATATTATAATAGTATTGTAGTGATTATATTTCTTATCCAAGAAATATAATATTAAATTTAACATTAATTTTAAAGTCTGATCATAATGATAATCATCATGATCATACTCATGCTGACTGGTGAGCTACAACAAAAACATGATAGCATCACGTCTTTGTGCTACTAGTACTACTTTCGAGAAACCAGGATGATTGCAATTTGCATTTGCTGCGTGCAGGCTGCACCTTTATGGTTATTCTGCACGCAATTCGCTTTCATCAATAATCATGTGTTATGGATACTCAGAACTATTGAGTAATATTAGTGACTATGATTATACTCGTAGTTGAGGTCATTCCCCCGACTTGCTGCACAACTATTCGGCTCGGGACTCGTCTCGACCTCTCCCCAAATTATTGTCACCGAAACACAGACTATTGTTTACAAAATTGCCAAATTATACACTTTGTAATATTAATTACTATTGGTGATAGAGCAACAGAATGTGCGATATTGCGAACCATTGAACTGGAAATTTGAGTCCAGTGTTGCTAACTGTACAAGTAATAGAGTTATCTCCCCGTAATAAAACCTTTCCCTTATTACTTGGAGGAAGCTTTTCCAACCAACATTTAAGAAACACAAGTCGCTGTAAAATTTATTTCATTTACATTATATTACACGACTGCAGCAATCACATGTAATTTAACATGCAAAAAAGACATTGCTAATGTAAGTTGGCTGATAATTATTTAGTTTTTTTTCATGTGAAAAAACTAGGCTTTGAATCATAAAACTTACTGCAAGGAGAACTAGAATATGAGAATGACAAGAAATATTATTTTGTACCATGAGTTAGATTTTAAAAAAGCTGCAGAATTGCTACAGTAAACTACATAAATTACAAAAGGAAAAGTATGATGTACGAATATGTTATGAAAGGTTATTTACATTGCTATGCTAATATAAAGTTTATCTAAAACTTAAACTTATAAAATGACTGTACAGCGAAGAAAATACGAGTAAGAAACTTGTTCATGCTTTACAAAAGAAAAACCTTTCCGATAAAAGTGACAAGAGTAGGATATAAATGATTACGAGGAGAATGTATAAGTTACTGTGCAAGAAGTAGACCAAATCTCAGTGGCTTACTGAGTAGAGAACAGGGAGTGAGAAAGAACTAAATACCAAATTGAACAGTCCCGGTGTGCAGAGTTAAAATAAAATATACAATATATGCGAGACAAGTTCATCCTGAGCGAGCGAAGCTGCTGCCTCTGCTGATAATGATGTCTTCAAACGGCTCAGACTGCTCCAAGCTCACCATGTGGTGTTTCTGCAGAACCAGGCAGGTATAAAACTTAGCAGCCGCTTGTTTACGGTTGTGGTTCTTGTGTAGCATTTCCTGTAGACTGACCGTCTGGCCCTTATCAAACTGGCGGCCGAGTACAGTGAGCATCGTGTGAGTTCTACGATTGAGTCGCTTGTCTTCAACCTCATCTCCCGTGCTCTCCTCGGCTACAATGTTACTCTCCTACAACAGAGAGCTCTCGAGCTTACAATATACACAGAGGCAGCCTGGAGGCAGTAAGAACAGTCAAGTATGATGAGGTAATCTAAGAAGGTGGCAGTAGTCAAGATAGTTACGGGTTTAGCCTATGATAGAGCTGATGATCTGTGATGGGAGGGCGTAGGACAGTAGGCGATACACAAACCTGCTGAAGACAGAGAACCTAGGATATAGATGCCAAGCTAACTCCCACATATGTTATACATAGTATATTAGAGGCGTGGCTAACTGTCACATATGTTATACATAGTATATTAGAGGTGTGGCTAACCTGTTCCTCCAGAGTTGGAGCCTCTGCCTCGTCAGCACTGTCCACCTCCTCCGGTTGGCCTCTCACACTTCTGTCCAACTTCTGTCTCTTTCTGGGAGTCTCGTCTTCCACCGCAGGTTCCGGCTGAGGGAGGGAGTCGTCTGCGGGTGGAGGGGGTTCCTCCGCCACTAGAGTTGTGTTCTCAACATCTGGTATGTCACTTACTTCTGGCACTGGCGGCATGGCTACACAGAGCATGATGGAATGTCACAACCCGTAATAAAAAAGGAGGACTATTTAAATACACAGAGAAATTATATAAACCTATTGAGTGCATCACCCACACTAATTACATTCAAACTTGGATCAATATAGTTGGTCATAGTCATAGTCTTTGCAGTTTACACAACCAAGATTGACAGAAACAAAAACTTATATAAATAAATAAATAAGAAAACTGACTTAAACAGTAAAGATAACAGTTATAAATACAAATGAATAAATATAATAAAGTGAAAGAGTAGAAAATTAACACATTTCAAATTCATGACTTCAAAGAAAAACATAGAGCATTCATTCATAGAATACAAATAAAGACTACAAAACATGCAATAGAACATTATAAACTGCTTAATTATATAATCATATGAAATGGGGGCAGATAATTCCACATGTTGCAAAGTAACCAAGCTACACAACTCTAATACAGATCCCATGGACACCACACGAGGCCGGGAACATACAAGAAAGACTTCTCTCAACTCACCGAACGTGTCCCCGCTGGGCTCTCTCTCTTGTTCTGCAGCCTCAGGGCTCCTCCCCCTCTTTGACCTCCTGTCTTCCTCTTCAGTGTGAGCCGCAACAACAGCCAAGTTACGAGTAAACATCTGCATATACAGTATGTGTATTATATTACTAGTCAACACGTGTGTTATATTACTAGTCAACACGTGCATTATATTACTAGTCAATACGTGTATTATATTACTAGTCAACAGGTGTATTATATTACTAGTCAACACGTATATTATATTACTAGTCAACACATGTATTATATTACTAGTCAACACATGTATTATATTACTAGTCAACACGTGTATTATATTACTAGTCAACACGTGTATTATATTACTAGTCAACACGTGTATTATATTACTAGTCAACACGTGTATTATATTACTAGTCAACACGTGTATTATATTACTAGTCAACACGTGTATTATATTACTAGTCAACACGTGTATTATATTACTAGTCAACACGTGTATTATATTACTAGTCAACACATGTATTATATTACTAGTCAACACGTGTATTATATTACTAGTCAACATGTGTATTATATTACTAGTCAACACGTGTATTATGTATGTGTATTATATTACTAGTCAACACATGTATTATATTACTAGTCAACACGTGTATTATATTACTATATACTAACCTTTTGAAGAGATTTGTTGGGCAAGACACGCCCAGGAAGAGCAAAAAGTTTATCAACCGATCCACTTTCTTTCCATGACATTAGTTTTAGAGTAGGCGGGGCTAAATCTAAAGTCGTCACAATGTCGTTGGTTTGTATGAGTTGTTCCTTCATCGACTGAGAGTCAATACCTTTCTGATCGTCTACCATCAGCTTCCTCCGTCTCTTGGGCCGTCTCTCCACCGTCACACCACTCACACCTAAACCAATGCATATATTTATAATAAAAGAGAATGCAACTCTAAATGCTGAAAAATTTATTATTATCGGGTAAGACTAACGGCATCGGATATTCCCGACAAAGAAAAAAAAATAGAGTAAACATGACCGGGCTTCAATATCGCACAAGTATAAATTAGAAGCATCACATTTAATTTGGCAAAGAGAGTCTGTTTTGAGGTTTAGAATTCTACAGCCACTATTTGAGTTCATGATCTAAAAACGCTCACAGCCAATCAAAAAGACCTGGCAGCTTTAGGATAATGTAGGTAGTTACCTGTGATCACGCTGCTGGTGTCGAGGGGCTCCAGGGCGAACGCCTCTTCCTCGTTGGTAATTAGCGTAGTTTCTGACATGGTGGGCTGGACAGAGGTTGAGGGGGCTATTGTACTGGCCTCATCAATACTATCCAGTGCTGAATAAATACAACCTTTGCATAATATATATAGTATAAACTATTGTACAATATACAGTATAAGATTTTGTATAATATATACAGTCAAATAGAGCTTTCATAAGCACGTTAGTTTGATGTGAAAGGACAACTCCTTAAAAAGTAAAATCTGAAGGCAGAATATATCCATAATTACTTCGCTAATTTCAATTTGAAAGACACTCGAATCAGAGGTGAATATGAGTTTGCATTTCACAGCATCACATACCTGGAGGGGGCATCTCCGCTACCGAGTCGCTCTCCATTGGCTGAGCTTCAATGTTAGAAACATCTGGTGGATCAATCGGCATTTCCTCAAAGAGTCCCGGGCCGAAAGGATCTTCATCTACATAAGAACAGAGTTACTACATTGGGCCCTGGCTACTGATTACTACAACCAACACTTCGCAGGAAATGCATTGAAATGCTGGTCAATGCAGTGTCTGCCATTATAGGAAATGTAATATGTATTAGTTTAAAAATATATATTACAGTGCAGAATGATTAGAATAAGACTAAGGGCTCCTAACGATACAAACATGTGGTGGAAAACTTTTGACATACTTACAAAGTTCAGGAAAAAAGACGCAAAAACCTAATTAAACATTTCATAGTGTTTATGTATCGTGTTTGTTTAAAGAAAAAAATTAGAACTTTAGGCAAGCTTGAGATAAAAAGAAAAGGAAATATAAAAGCTGAGGTATCAGCTAGGTCTTGTGACTTCAAACTAAAAAGAACATCCAGTCACATATCTTAGGAAACTCCGTGAATGAGTGGATAACGTACCCAGACCAGCTCCTTCTTCTTCCCCAAATCCGTCATTTTGTGGGAAGGCATCTTCGGTAGTGAAGTCTCCTTTATTACTTTCGTCTATGAGTTGCAAAGAGTTAGCATCGCCAATAGGTATAGAATTGGGGAAATAAGAGTTTTCTATCCTGGAATCCTCTCTTTCTATTCCACTTTCATCAATATCCAAATCACCTGTATTGATTGATTAATTTATTATATATTATTATAGACATGAAACACGTGACAAAATTCAGTGTAAACACTGGCTATGATAAGTAGGCATGAACAAAATTGGGAAAAAGTCAGATCTCTGTTGGATTACTTAAAATAAAAGATCATTTGAAGTATTTACAAGGTGCCGTAAAAAGCTGTCTCTGCCCCATGCTCCTCTATATTTGATGGTTCTATTTCTTCCAGAGGGCATTGACTGAGTGATAAAATGGTAATCATCTACTATATATTTGATGGCAAGTGCTTTAATTAGTATTACCAGGAGAGAGTGAGTACTAAGCAGAATATTAGAGTTCATTAAACTAAAAAATCAACGTTTGCTTACCAAAGCCTTGCTCAGTGATGAAGTTGATCTGAACGACATCTTCTTTGATTGTAATCTCTTCAGGACGACTCTGGTTAACAGCAAACGTAGGGGCAATATCCATTGTGCTGTAAAACATTCAACCTACCATGAGTGATATTCTACAATGCTTGGTGTAGCTAATTACATTGCTCCCTCCGTATCTCACTAAGTTTCGGTCCCGAAATCTCAATTGGTGACACAGTAGAATACCAGATTTAACTCATAGACCTGTTTAATTCGGCCATTTTGTCTCTATACACAAATACTTAAGCCACAAAACGGGGGGCAAGTACTTCTCATGACTTATGAAATTTCGTGAGAAATAAAACCGTGAGATATGGAGGGATGACTGTACTTGCTCATCTAAACACATTCAGAGACATTAGACTGGGGAGACAACTCTATTAGAAATACAGATCACCATTGGCATATTTAATACACAGTTTTCTGGCAGTAATACTGGTTGATAGAATAGTGAGAGAGCAATAATAAAACCAGCAAATAGCTGCTGAAGGTAGTGATAGCTGAAACAACAAGGCCGCTTACTCCATTTCAAAATCATTGAAGTTGGCGTTGAAGTCATCAAAGTTCTCCTGTAGAGTGATGGTGCTGGGTGCTGCCTCCCGGTGATCGTCTGGCAGATCGACAACGCCAGGTCGGAAGGCCATTTTAATCTTAACAAACGCCTCATTGCAGTCAGCTAGCAGGTACTTGGTCTTGCGTGAGTATATTCTCACGACACCAAGGAGCAGGTGCCCCGAGGTTCTCAATGCAAGCTTTACCTGCAATTAGTCACAACATGTCTCTTTAGACTAGATCATAAATGTAACTCAACTTTAAAAACCGTAGCAAAATACAGATAATTTAATTAGCAATTAGCTGGTTATGCACACTTGACATATAATCAAATTGACAAAAATCTAAATTAACATATATATGCAAGTTTAACAACTAATTTAAAGTTGCCTCAGTTGAAGTTTGTAATCATTGGCGTAAGGTAAAACTAGAGCCCTGCATAGTGTACCTTGTGCAAGCACACATGGTACAAAACTTAGAGCACCAAATGTTGAAAATCATGCAGCAAGCAAGTTATCTATGCTCACGGAAAAGCCTAGACAGATTTAAACATTTCTGTAGGCACAATGATAAGCAATAGGAATTATTATATTAACAGAGCACCAGTTTTACGACGCCATCAAACCTTTTACATTACCATCATAGGCAACCATTAGTGTTAACTCTAAAGGTAATCCTATGTGAACAGCTACCTTAGGCTCTAGAATGGCATCAACTGTGCTATCGATATCCGTCTCATAGACTTGAGCTTTCGTCAACTTTTTCTCCCAATGGGCAGCCAGCCATATTTTAGCCAATGGCCCTCTCTTACTCAACACAAAGTGAGCGTAAAACATGATGACAAATTCTGTTCACCTGCAAATGAATTTGGCAATATTACAAAACTTCATCAAATATGAAACTGTAACTCTCACGTAGAGAAAACTTCTCTACTTCTCAAAACGTATTATCAGTGATGTGCTTCCAACTTATTACTTATTAGGCAGTATAGAAGGCTTGTTCATGAAGGCCATTGACCCAACAACAATTTAAGAGTTATCCTACCAATAATTGGTTTCAACAGCCTGCATGTATATAGGTGGAAACACATTTGCCAAGTCACTGGCAGAATAGTATTATTCTAGTGCTTCGAACTCACCAGTGTTTGCAATTCAACATTACATATAGTCAGGGCATTTGTTGAGTACTAATAATCTAACAGCATGAAATACTTAATAGAGAATAAACATTTTACTATATCCACATGTTACTAACATTAAAAACCAGAAACTAAATTCTGCTTATTCGACCAACGCAGACTCAACACATCCTTGTGTTGAATGGGGTTGCATTTGCTTTTCTCGAAGAGGGCTAATTAGCCACCAACATGCTTTGTGAAAAAAAACAAAATATATGTCTTGTGTATAGCACTTTTATTCCTTTACTTCTTATTTAATACATCTTTTGTTCATGCACTCTTTTATGCTTTTTTCCTAATTAGTTAATGTGTATACCCTACTTCCAATTTATTTTTGGTAACGAAGTTTTGAGAAAAGTTAGGCAATCCAATACATCGGAGAAATTGAAACAAATTCAGTTTAGTATCAAGAGCCAGACAGATTACAAATAAAGCCATTACTAAAAAATTGTAACCCACTTGGATATTGAAGTAATTTTTACATTTGCTGTAACTTAATTTGATGACAACTCCTACTTTCTCGCAGCTATATTTATTAGAAACATTTTTTTCATTTACCAAGTCCAATGGCTAATTAATACGAAGACTGAAAGAGTAATACTATTACTATTAGTACCAGTATTACTTCTACTATTAGAGTATTTCAGTATTAACAGTAACTCTACAGTATACGTCTAATAGTAATACTTACAGTAATTCATTGTGAGACTAATACTAATAGAGTAATACTGCAAGACTAAGTGTAATACTAATAGTAATACTAACAGTAACACTAACTAATACTATTACTACTAGCAATACTAAAAGTGTAATACTTAATGAATTAATATTAGTTATACTGGACCCTGTTACTAAAAGTAAAAGTAATATCAATAGTGACAGTGATAATCATTTTCAAACCGAATACGAATAGACGGAATAGTCAATAGTGATAACATTAACATTAACTGATATTCATATTCAATATTCTGATATTGATACTTGAAGTTGATAATAATTCAATATTTTAAATTTAAGAACTAAATCTTAATATCATCATTTATTTTTAATTTTATTAGAATTATTTAAAATTGATGTTAATTAACTTTGTGATTGTAATTGTTAATGTTTTTCATTTTGATTTTCAATTTCATTTTGATATCACAATTAATATTAATATCATAATTTAAGGAGCGTTTTGAGATATTTATTACCAATAGTAATACTTACCTATAACCAAATTTTTTCAAAGATTGTGTGCTATGAAATTGAGCCAGTCGAAATATGTTATAATAATTTGATCCATCAAAATTACATTTTACAGGACTGGCCCTGGGCGCGCCATTGATGAATTGATTGGGAAAATAAACCGCTTTGAGTTTTGAGTAAAAATTAGCGTCAATGCGCGAGATTTTTAATAGATTAGCCAACTCCAAAATAGTATAAATGCTCATTTACAAAGTAATAACTATTTTTAAAGGATCTGACATTGTAAGTTGCAATTATTGATATATTTTAGAATATTTACACAAAAATTAGGAACAAATTAATAAAATTATTGATTAAAAACAGGTAAAAATTTAGCGAGGATATTTAAAACAAGAGAAGGCAATTCCTGCTAATGCTATGTGCACGCTGCAAGTATAGCTAAAGAGCTCACCTTCTTACAATATGCTACAGGATAAAAGTGAAAGCATGGCTTTAATATTTTATATTTCTAAAATCGTCAAGCAATTTACACTCAGCATAAAGCACTTTTTGATACATCACTATTAAATGTGAACACATAGAATAATCACTTCATTTTAAATGTAAAAACCAAGTTCAAGTTATTGAGTGGAAGTCATGCAATAAAATCTGATACTAACTTTTTCTTAAAAGGATTGCCTCTAAAAACTGGTGAGCTTAAATGTTTAGTACCAGTTTTAATGTATAGGTTGAGCCTCTATTTTTGTTTTGTTATTTTTACTTGTATGTGATCAGGAATTATAGCTTGTACTTTAGATAATCTGCATATAATATTATTACCAATGCATATAATTTAGTAGTTGTTAAACAAAAAAAGTATGAAATTCAGCAAATTACAAAATAAAAAATTTATTTGCTTTTTCTTAGTAAGAAGATGAAAAAGCTTTACAAAAGATAACATTGCAATATAATAGAATGTGTATTCTGCGCTAAGACCATACTATTTCAACTGATCACCAAACTTATTTGCCCAAAAATAACTAGTTTCTTATATCAAACACATAAATGCCAACTTTGCACAAAACCAGCTTTTATGCAGAAACAGACAAATTCAGTTCAATAACAAGGTCTACTTTTATTCCTAATTTGAACTAACTTTTGAAAAGACAACTCCGTTGAATACTAAATTCAATTTATTTGTTAGCTTTGGCTTCAGCTGCTGCCTTAGCATCAATCTCTCCCAGCTCATTATATCTATTACTTGCAGCAACAACAGCATGAATAAGGGAAGACCTGAAACCCAGTCTGTCTAGTTCAGCTATGGCAGCTATAGTCGTCCCCCCTGGTGACGTAACGTTATCTTTCAGCTGCCCTGGATGCTCGCCAGTTTCTAAAACCATCTTGGCAGCACCCTGCAGCATACATAACTTGACAGAATGAATAGATATAATGTGAATAAGTTATATTATGATACAATTTTTACTAGAGGTAGGAGCTGGCCTTTATAACTCCTACATCACCTAGTATTGTGGAATGAGCTTTTACTCACTCACGCAAGTTGATAGTCGCTATCCCTGTGAGAAACCCTGATGGAAGGGTTTTTTGTTAAAACCGGCTAAAGACTTTTTTAAATGAGGCACAGGAGCAATTATGACTGAATGCTCTTTCTAAACATCACCAATGGCCTTTGTCGGGGTTCGAACCCATGACTTTATGTTCACTAAGCAAACGCTCTAACCCCTAGACTACGGTTGCTTCTATTATTCCATCATAAATCTTTGAAAAGCTGTAGTTGGTAGCAGTTTACAGTAGAAGGCATAGCAATATATTTATAACTATATATTAATATATATTTTATATATAAGACATGTATAAGATATGTGCCAAGTGGAGGCAACCCTTAAAAATCTCAACTGACAGCCTTTTTATAGCAGAGATGGGAAATCAGATGCTTTCACTCTCAATGCAGAATGACTACTTATTGTTAGAGAATAGAATAACAGATACCAAAACACTTTTAAACTGAAAACCTAAAAACAAAGAGCAGCTCAACTACAGGCCTACTACAATACGCTAAAACTAGCTCTCACCATCATCATCTGGGCAGCAAGCTTCTTTGACAACTCTCTCGGGAGACCCATTTTCACTCCACCATCAGCAAGGGCATCAATGGCCGTATACATCTACCAAAGAATACTGACTCATATAATATGGAATCACCAAGTAGTTGACAATGAAGCCACTCTACAGTAACAGCCCTCTGACCACTTTTGCTATATGTAGAGTAACACCTCACACATACATACAATAACTTTGAATGTTAATTTTAGTAAAATTCAACTAGCTAGATTTAGCTTACATAGGCGGGGCTAGACTTATCTTACATAGACAGGGCTAAACTTAGCTTACGTAGGCGGGGCTAGACTTAGCTTACGTAGGCGGGGCTAGAGTTAGTTTACATAGGCGGGGCTAAAGTTAGCTTACATAGGCGAGGCTAGAGTTAGCTTACATAGGCGGGGCTAGACTTAGCTTACATAGGCGGGGCTAGACTTAGCTTACGTAGGCGGGGCTAGACTTAGCTTACGTAGGCGGGGCTAGACTTAGCTTACGTAGGCGGGGCTAGACTTAGCTTACATAGGCGGGGCTAGACTTAGCTTACGTAGGCGGGGCCACATCCACCGACGGCTGATGCCGGAGCCATCAGTCTATCTGGTATCTCTTCTACCATACCGAGGGATGAGAGTAAAGATTTAACCAGATCTCCATCTTCTTTGGTAGCATGTGTACCTAACGAATACACAGCCAGCCCGCACTGGACTAGACAAGGAGTGTTGGGCATAACTTTTATTACATGTGTGCCAAGAGGGCATTCCTACAAAACAGACATTAACATCATGATTAAATTTACCTCTATACTAGGGTCTAAACTCTAAACTCTATGTAAACAAAACTTCAAACAATTGTTATTCCAGCAATATCTTCCAATTTATCAAGTTTTATAACCTAAACAGTAAATTATGGAAAACAAATGGGTCCTAATAATAAACACATGTTATATATACACGTTGCATACCCTGCTACGAGGGTGTGTTAGGGATATTTTTAATTTGCTTAGAAATATCATGGATCCCGACTAAAACATTACGAGGTCATAGATACCTCCTCGAGACCCTCCAGAGAGACTCCTGCTGCTATAGAGACAATCAAATGCTTCTTAGTAATGTGTTGACACACCTCCTTCAGCACCATCCGGACAAAATGAGGCTTCACTGCCACAAACACTATAGTGCTCTCTTGAACTACTGTGACGTTAGACTGTGTTTTGACAACTCCCATTTCCTGCCAATAAAATCACATGACTTACTGTACAATAGTGAGAGGTAAAAGGAGTAAAACACTAGCATCAACCCAAATAAATTTATTATAAACATATATTTGCTTACATACACACACAACACTTGCAACTATGACTCCACATGCATCACAAATTATACAGTTGACACATGTATAAAGTATAAGCAAAGCAGCAAGTAAAATCTAACCAAACACTACAGCATAGACCAACTGGTTGCTCCTTTTAGCTCTCCTCATGACATAGAGTATAGACTGTTAAACGTGTCTTAAAGTAAACAACACTTATGCAGTTGGTAACGCTTTCTTAAACTTGCCAAGAATTTCTAGTAGACGTAACTAAATAATTATAAGTAGAGACAAAAATATTTAAGCTTTGTACAGCTTAGTGAATGCATACCTCTAATATGTGATATTGGTTTTTGCGCGGATCACTCATAGTAAGTTGACTTGGCTTCAACATTCCTAAACACATAAATTATTGATTCAAACCAAAAAAATGTAGAAGTATAGTTTAAGTTACATATAACTCAAGATTTGTCTAAGAAATCTCAATATATGTTGATTTAATTATCTACAAAGAACCAAATAATGATATTTTTAAAGTTAATTTTTACTAATAAAATTACACTGCTACTCACATTAGCTCATGTGTTAGAAACGACTAATAACCAAGTAAGTGGCTGAAAAGCTATAGGACTATTTGAAGAGCTAGTTTAAAATATGTATAATGAAACAGACAAAATCGTTAACAAGTTTTACAAAATTGATAGAAACACGACAGTCACTGTCAGATATGACATAATACTAATAGCAACAGCAGTAAATGTAATTGATTAAATAAATAATTTAAAGCATTTACCATACCAATTGAGTATTTTCAAAACAGTCAAGAAAATAAATTAAAAATAGTAAATAAAAGCAATTATTAATAATTATAAGTATGGCTAACAGAAATTGAAAATAAAGCATTTACTTTTGCATTTAGTTCAACACAAAACCAAATGGTGGAATTGTAGTGTTGAGTTTACCCAATGGCGCCTGTGGTGTAATTGATTAGCCCACCTGCTTGCAAGACAGAGGTCTGTGGTTCGAATCCCAGTGGGGGCAAAAGTATATCACTAGCATTGTGGTAATTAAATAGTCCTAGGGGTTGAGTATACTGATACTAGTACTAGCAGTACTACCAGTATGAGTATTGCTGTAACACTAACTCATAATCATAATGATAATCATAATGAATTAATATTATGAAATCAATATGAATATGAATATCAATATGAGCCTGAGGCCCAGACTAAGAGTAAGATACCTGACGAGATGAACCCTTTAGCCATTGCTTGTGCCATTTTTCCAGACGCAATAAATCCAACCTTTGTCTTATCGTCTACAGTAATATTTGCCATTTCTACGTCTTGTGGCAACTTTTGCAAAACAAGAATTAAATTAATGTTTTTCTTTTACACACGAGCTTGCAGCTTTCACCTTAGCTTGTGAACCCGACAAAATATTTATAGGTCAAGAGTAGTAACTTGAAACGTTAGAACATTTGTAATAGTTGCTGGTTATTCTAGCGAGTGCATTGTAGGTCAGTTTTAAAAAAGACAACTTCAGTGATATTAGTTTTCAATTGTTCAAGCTCGTTTTTAAAGGTGGTTCTGTGAATTCATTTATTTCTACACTAGAAATTAGGATGTCACTTGTCAGTATTATTGTGATATATGAAAACAGTCGTGATAAAACTGCTGCAGATTAGTCCTGGTAAATTATTATCAAACTATATTGTATTAAAGAGTTAGGCAAATGAAGAAAAATAAAAGGTAAAAATTTGTCATAAAAATTTAACAGAAAATATTTATGCCAAATAGACTTCACAACTAAAAAAACTAGGTATAAAATATATTGAAAGGAAAAATTATGGAAGTTAAAAACTAGGAATGCTAATAAATTGAGTATTTTGCTGAAAAAGTAAAGAAGTTGAGTTTACAGTAGAAAAAGGTTATATCTGATTGTTAGCGGCTGCATCAACTGGACGTCGTGGGGGAGGGTTTTTTGGTGCATCACTCAGGTATTTCACGTTACTGGCACCCTGTGTAGCCTTAGGTTTTGCGTCTGTAGTAGGGGAGCGCCATTCTTCTCCCTTGATGGCTGACACAAGATATATGAGACTCCCCACAACTAGTCCCATTCCTGCAGCATAGGAAGAAATACAGAAATATTAAAATGTAGTCATTATGTGACATAAGTGAAAATAAAACCTTACTTTGTCAGCAAAGAATTTATAAATAAACAAAAATGGCAAATAGTTGTGCAGAACTTTCTGGATTTATGCTTCAAGATCAAAATCATCTAAAAAATGTGTTTTTGGCTATTCTTAGTTACCTTAAGTGTATCATAACTTACTAATTAAAAGCTGCAAGAACTAATAGCTAGTTAAATTAAATCCTCAAAACATAATGTTAATTTTAGACAGAGTAGAAGTTTGGTGTGAAATGAACATAAAATAGTGTAAGTTCTAGGACTCGGTGTGCTCTATGCGAGGGTGGGGCAGGTAACCAACTCACCCCCAAGAAATGTGGTGATGAGAGTACAACTAGGTATTCCAGCAATAAAGTAGAATATAAACCTGGAGTAGTAATTCCTCGTGAGAGGGCCCAGAGCACTAACAAACTTAGCAAGGGGTTGCTGAAACCTGCAAGCAGAAAAGGTACAGAATTATGGAACTCAATTATGAAGTTCCACTTCAATTACAATGCTCCATCCGTGTCTCACTAAGCTACGGGTCGAAAACCCCCCTTAGTGACGTATTAGAATACCAGGTATAACTCATGGATTCGATAAATTCAGCCATTTTGTCTCTATACACACATACATAAGCCACAAAACGAGGGTCCAAGCCTTTCTCATGACCTATAGAATTCCGTGAAAACTGGTACTGTGAGGTATGGAGTGAGCATTGTAATCAGCAAGTAAATAAGTTCTAAAACTACTAAGATGGAGGTCACAGCAAACCTACCTGCGCTCCATAACGGAACCCTTCATTCTTCTGCCTCTGGGATACTCAATAATCATGATAAGTAACCCTACTGCCATCGAGTAAATACCAGCCCACATGTAGTTGTAGAATGTTACCTTCCCATCGAAATTGTGATATGGGACAGTTCCAATTAGTCCACCCAGAAACAGCACTAAAAAGAGAGAGATTGGTGTGAACATGGATAATATATATTCAAATATTATTGCAATTTTATATATTTTGCTAGCAAGTGCCAGCAGGTGATGTAGAGTCCTTGCTTTGGTACAACATCTTGAATCACCATAATATACGACAGGCAGCCTGACGGGAATGACTAAATAAGATTCATGGGGGTTTTCTAGTTGCTACTCTTGTGAGAACCCCTGATAAAGGGCTTTTTAAAGGACATGTTTTCTATTGTGGAAAAGAAGCAATTTTGATTGGATGCTCTTCCTAACATCACCAATTGATGGCTTTTACTGGGTTCCAAACTCCTGACCTTGTGTTTACTAAGCCAGTGCTCTAACCCCTAGACCACGACTGCTGGCAGGGATGAGTCAACAGAATGATTAAACTTAGAACAGTAATGAAACCGGCCTGCTGGTTCATCAATAGTGACTCACACAGGCCAGTGTTATGTGTATTAACTTAGCAATGGAGGCGAACTGAAACATGTTAAATAGATCACATAAGGTGGTTTTGTAATTTGATATGCTATATAATAAATGACAATGCAGATTCCTTAAACTATGAATTCACTATTTGGCATTCAGTTGTCAAATATTGTATTGTAACTTCAGTAGTTATTCACTCTAACCTAGATTATCTTGTTCCTATCTTTCACAACAATTAATACGAAGCTCACAACTTAACTTTCACTAGTTTATTACATGATTGTAATGAATAAATGCTGGCCATTACATAATATAATACTACCATCATCACAAAAGAACCACTAACAACAATTTTATATTAGTTGGAAGTAAAACAAGAATTATGATGAAATTTAAATAACCACATTTTTTCCAGTGATAACTTATTGCTTTTCAACAATTTGTCTGTTGATATGGAATCAACTGCCAAATTCAAGTCTTGCTGTGAAGGAGGAGTCTGGTGAGGAGCAACTTAATGACTAATCTACATTGATGAAATGAAATACGACTCTAGAACTGTTGAAACTACACTACACTGTTACAACAGATGTTACTACCATCTGACAACCAACTATGGCTAGCAGCAGTGCTATTACAACACTTTTCTGCTTCAATTGTGTATTTTTCCTTCATTTTATGCTGAATATAACAAACGAATAATTATACAAAGTCATGGACAGTAATATGTCTCCCTGTTTAATTGGTAAAATTAGTTGCATTGGGTTTGCAGACTTGTGAATTGTATGAAAGCAAGCATATGCAAGCATAAGAAAACAATCCAAAGAGACACAAAGACAATTCAACAACATGATTCTACAGCTGTTTTACTGACTATGCTTTACATCACTGTGACAATTGCCACAAATATGAATGGTTGAATGGTTGAATGGTTCAATGGCAAAGTTATCACTAAAAACAAATGTTGTTAAAGTAATATAAATAAAAAATTTAAACTACAATAGGTAGCTGTATAACACACATTCAATTAGAAGAGCCAAAATATATTTATACTCACAAACTGCACTGCCGAAAGATTGTTCGTTTGCCCAAAATGCATATTCCAAATTTCGGTGCCCACCCATCTCAATCACTACTGTTGAAAAATTCTAAAACATGAAATTGAAAAATAAAAAATAATATTAACACAGCTCCTATGCCAAGATCTATGAAACTTTTGGCAAATATTTCGTGTTAAACGAATATATGGTAAGTCTACCAAGTAACGTAAACCATTAACCATTATATATCAATGAGTTGTTTTTTCATAATAAGTATTACGAGATTCGGGCATTCTGTGGAATCAAATAGTCATGATTGAGTTTGACTTGGCTTAACTTGACTAACTAATCAATTTAACAGCATCTATATTGTATTTGTTGCCCAGGTTTTTGACACTTTCACTGAGTCAAAAGTTAGACATTACTAAATTTGTGTTAAAACCAGCATCACGCATTACATGATGCTGATCAGGTCAAATTGTTAGCCATGTTCCAAATCTTTTATGCAGCATCTCGCTGCACATGAACCGGCCTCGAACAATTAACAAAATGTAAAACCCCTTTCTCGCATCTAACTAAAAGCATGGACACAATGCTAGTAAGTCATCGCCATGGTTTTTATTGTAGCCACACATCAACAGCATCAACAGTACTCATTGAGGAAACCAGGCGGCAGAAAACTAACAAGCATTTGATATTGAATAAAAAACTAACAAGATAGTTTTTAGGTATCCGGAACTATTTTGTTAACTCATAAACTAAGCTTATTTGTCATAAGCTAGGTCGCCAACTACCTATAAGTTTCAACAAAGATGAGCCTTATAAAATGAAAGGGGCAAGCCAAAGGAGTGACTAAGCCATGATGTGCATAGTGAAAAGTTTTTAAATTATTGCACAAGATAAAAAATCATAAAACTGATTTCTAAAAAAATATAAGCACCTAATATTGATGCCTTTGTGTAAAAAAAAACCATGTTTAACTTAAATAAATACATATTAGTTTTAGACACAATAAAAACATAGAGTATAAATTAAATATTACTATCATTTTAGACTGAGTCAGTAAGTATAATGTTTGGTACAATATTAATCATCGAATATAGATATTAGCTATCATTATTATAATCAATTTGGGATTATTGTAATTATACATATAGTGGAAATGACTATAAATGTGACTATTATTATATGCAGTAAAAGACAACAAGTAATTATAAATGAATAAATATAATTATAATATAATTATTACAATAGTGAAACTGAACAGACATGCTGATTTTTATTTATCAACTCAGTAACTATCAGTATCATACAATTAGTGAGTTACACACAGTCATACTGATAGTGATACTTACACTCTGTATCATTACATAGTGACAGTAATATTCCTGGTCATACTGATGACCTGATACTCTTACTGATATCGAAATTCACACTGATACTGATAGTGATACTTACAGGTGATACTCATAGTCATAATGAAAGTCATAGACATGCTAATAGAGTATGATAGTGGTAGTCAATCAGCATAAAGTTAAACATAGTGATACTGAGAGAGTTAAACTTTAAGTTTAACTTTTACCATGAGTCTATGACTAAGCGGTGATTGTAATGCCTAAACTAAAAGTAAATACTCATACTCATACTGATAGCCATAGTGATGCTCTGATGTTGTCACTATCAGACTCAGAGTCAGTGCGAGTGTCAGTGTAAAACTTAAACTGAAAGTGAATATGAATATCATTGTGATTATCATTATGAGCGACAATCACTTACTATTAGTATTAGTATTACTCTTAGAGTTAGTTTTACTCTTAAGGTTAGTAACACTTACAGTTACACTAACAGCTTGAGCTACATTTAGTTTTACTTTTAGTAATTTACTATGACCTACACTATGAGTATAACTAATACTAATTACTAATTAGTAATAGTAATACTATAAGTGTAAGATTAAGTATAACTATAAGTATTAACTATTACTATTAGTATTACTATTAGTATTAACTATTAGTATTACTATTACTATTAGTATTAGTATTAAGTATAAGATAAAGATTATCATTAAATATAACAGTAAGTGTAACTAAAAGTAAAAGTAAAAGCCTAACGGTAAAACTGTACGATTAGGTATACAGTATATACTATACAGTCAGGCTAAGAAAAAGAGCCTCCACATTAACAAGTAATAATACGCAATATTTATAATCATATTGAATTTGATAGAGACTTCCATTGGGCTTGGCTGGTCACTGGACGACAAGTGAAGGGGTTGTATGTAGAATATTTGGTTGCCCTTTAACCTTTCAGAAAAGAGTAGTCACTTTCCTAAAACTAAAAGGATCGTTAGATGCAGCACATAGTTTTCTGTTATCAAGTGCAGCATTTTAAAAACAAATTATCAACCAGGACCAGGATTTCCAATCCCTTGATCTACCACCCTCAGCGACTCCATACTTTGTGCTGCTTATCACGTAATTTTCTACAGCCTCCTTGGCCCAACATTATATTATTAACAACGTTTGCAACATCGAAGTTGCCTCCGCATTGCACAAACTATTAATCAAACATCAAAAATACTTCATCAAAATGAGAACTATAAAATCTAAACAAACCAAGTTGAAATGTAATTGACAGCTCCATGTCTGGCTGTAAAACTAAATATACTTTTATACAGTAAAGCAATTCTGAAGTGTTTTTTGGATGCAGCCTTCTAGATATAGAATATTGAGCATTTCTCTAGCATTATTTTTAGTAATAAAATACTTGCTGTTTTTTTTTCAGAAAATTCCATAGCTACTCTAGGAAATTTACACATAAAAGTGCTTGATTTCCATGTGATGCTGGTACTATATAATACTATATAATATAATACTTATTTCTATTTACATAAGAAATAAAGGATAGCTGTAGCATGACATAATGTTGAACTAATGGTTATTCTAAGAACCCATATGTAAATGAGAGGTACTAATGAAAAGTTCTTGTGATAATTATTTTCTCTTGAACTTCTTATTTACAGTCAAGTGCCTGGTGTGAGTGGGAGTTGTATTTCCTTCAAACCATTATATTAGATACAGGGGTTAATTTGTCAACCACTACATAGATTATTGTTCAAACCACACAGTAATATCACATATTTTTCATAAAAATAGTTACAACAGAATATTACTATAACTAGAGAGAATAAAATCATTCCATACAAAAATAACATACTGATTTGTGAAAAATAAAAGAGAAAATAAAATTTACCAACAAACGAAGTGTTTATTTTCATGAGAAGTATACTTGAATTTGTAAATACGAAGAGAGTTAGTCAATGTGAGTGGAAACGCCACCATCGGACCCAGCCGAGAAGAAGCCTGCTTTGTTCTGAGACATGGTGATGGTCCCACCGTGGGCAGCAGCATACTGAGCAGCATTGGGCATGCAGCCAGGGGGTGGCGGCTACAACGTGACATAATAAACAGCTACAACCGAGGAAATGACATCAACATTGTAACACTGAGAACTACAGTCTTTGATAACACTGAGAACTACAGTCTTTGGTAACACTGAGAACTACAGTCTTTGGTAACACTGAGAATTACTAAAAATTTAGATTTTGTGTTCTTTAAAACTCTGTATATGTTTAATTTCAATACAGAATGAAAGAATATTTTCACAGAAGAAAACTTGTCATCTTGATCGTTGAAATCTCACAGACAAAATAACATTTTCTACTTGTTCTAGAACTTTCCATCAGACATAATTATCCTAAAAGGCAATATTTACAATATTACTATTCAGTGATTTGTTCATCTTACAAAATAGGCTGAGGCTGATAACTGTCACTACTGGAGAGGTTTTATGTAGATGTACCAGTAGAGGTAATGTAGAGTATACTGTATACTCATCACATAGAAAGTGTAGAGGTAATGTAGAGTATACTGTATACTCATCTCATAGAAAGTATAGAGGTAATGTAGAGTATACTATATACTCATCACATAGAAAGTGTAGAGGTAATGTAGAGTATACTGTATACTCATCACATAGAAAGTGTAGAGGTAATGTAGAGTATACTGTATACTCATCTCATAGAAAGTGTAGAGGTAATGTAGAGTATACTGTATACTCATCTCATAGAAAGTATAGAGGTAATGTAGAGTATACTGTATACTCATCTCATAGAAAGTATAGAGGTAATGTAGAGTATACTGTATACTCATCTCATAGAAAGTGTAGAGGTAATGTAGAGTATACTATATACTCATCACATAGAAAGTGTAGAGGTAATGTAGAGTATACTGTATACTCATCTCATAGAAAGTGTAGAGGGAACGTAGAGCATACTATATACTCATCACATAGAAAGTATAGAGGTAATGTAGAGTATACTGTATACTCATCACATAGAAAGTATAGAGGTAATGTAGAGGTACAATAAACCAGCTACATGACACTAGAACAGTTTAAATACTCACTGGAACGTTCACACCAGCTCCACTATTGAACCTGGCACCTGCGTCAAACACACCGTGACCCACAACGTGAGATCCAGGAGCTATTTGCGGGTGTAGAGGGTAGGCCCCGGCATAACCGTACTGTGGTTGTTGAGGGTAGTAGGCTGGCTGGCCTATAAACATATAAAGTATAATAGCAATATTTTAAAATATTACCTTCGACCAAGGAGCATGATAAATGGTCATGTGAAAAAAATCCATATTTCATATGTAGATTGATTGCCAACTAATAACACAGGTTGATACACAAATGTTAAGCAGTAGGCTTGTTGCGAAATGATTAGAGTTTATTAAAGATAAGTTACTGATAACTGACAAGTGTGTGCAGAGCAAATAATGATGCAATAACTTACTTAATCCAACTATGGAAAACATGGTGCTAGTCAGTCATTGTCCCAATACACAACTAGTAACACAATATTCATTTAATATCAATACTGGGTGAAAAACAGAATTGTGAAGGAAAGTGCTAAAACCCACATTGCAGTGAAGTAAGATAAAATTAGTACACTAGCAAACTGTACAACATCTGGAAACATCAAAACTTTAACAAATTTCTCTAGTAATCCAGGAAGAGGTGGCAAGTATATGCTGTATACAATAGCTTATGAACCTACCGTACTGTGCCGGAGGGGCGGCGTACTGAGGAGGTGGTGGTGCTCCGTACTGGGGAGTAGCCTGTGGGGTGTAAGGCGGAGGAGCGGCACCAGCTTGTAGTGCTGAAGGCTGGGTGGGGTAGGCTGAAGGCTGCGTGGGGTATGGGGACTGCTTTGGATATCCACCACCTACCAACATACTGTACCGTGTATTTGGCTATAAGTGCCAACACAAAAGTCTTCAGCGAATTCTATTGGCTTTAATAAATGAAATATAAATTTAGAAAATCAAGCTTAAATTTCTTAGTTGGCATATATAGTTCAGAGCTTTAGCCACAGTGGTTTCACTACGCTTCGAAGAAGCTGTGCTGTCATTAAAGGAATCTCTAAACTCTATAGCATGGATATTAGAAAAGAAGACAACTTTCTATAAACAGTGCACATAAATACCTGACACAAGTTTTACACATAGGAGCAGGGAAATGAGATATTTAGCAAGTTTGGTACTTGCTACAGTTCAGGAAATTAATTTTAGCACAGAGCTTAGAATTTCTGATAAAAGACATGAAAAGCTCATTTAATTAAAATATACATGAATAGCACATAACTTCCAAGAATAGGTCATGTAGAAACATTGTTGTCATGTAAAAACAAAGCTGGGCTTATGTTCAGTGAGTCAATGACTTCAGGGGGTCATTGAACTTAGACATAGCTCACTATATGTCATATATCACTATACCAAGCCATATATTATATCACACTACTACTAGTCATGTTACCCTACTACTAGTTATATTACTCTACTACTAGTCATATTACTCTACTACTAGTCATATTACTCTACTACTAGTCATATTACTCTACTACTAGTCATATTACTCTACTACTAGTCATATTATTCTACTACTAGTCATATTACTCTACTACTAGTCATATTACTCTACTACTAGTCATATTACTCTACTACTAGTCATATTACTCTACTACTAGTCATATTACTCTACTACTAGTCATATTACTCTACTACTAGTCATATTACTCTACTACTAGTCATATCACTCTACTACTAGTCATATCACTCTACTACTAGTCATATCACTCTACTACTGGTCATATCACTCTACTACTAGTCATATCACTCTACTACTAGTTATATTACTCTACTACTAGTCATATCACTCTACCGCTAATCATATTATTCTACTACTAGTCATATCATTCTACTACTAGTCATATTACTCTACAACTAGTCATATTATTCTACTACTAGTCATATCACTCTACCGCTAATCATATTATTCTACTACTAGTCATATTATTCTACTACTAGTCATATCATTCTACTACTAGTCATATTACTCTACAACTAGTCATATCACTCTACTACTAGTCATATTACTCTACTACTAGTTATATTACTCTACTACTAGTTATATTACTCTACTACTAGTTATATTACTCTACTACTAGTCATATTACTCTACTACTAGTTATATTACTCTACAACTAGTCATATTACTCTACTACTAGTCATATCACTCTACTACTAGTCATATCACTCTACTACTAGTCATATTACTCTACTACTAGTCATATCACTCTACTACTAGTCATATCACTCTACTACTAGTCATATTACTCTACTACTAGTCATATCACTCTACTACTAGTCATATTACTCTACTACTAGTTATATTACTCTACTACTAGTCATATTACTCTACTACTAGTCATATCACTCTACTACTAGTCATATCACTCTACTACTAGTCATATCACTCTACCGCTAATCATATTATTCTACTACTAGTCATATCATTCTACTACTAGTCATATTACTCTACAACTAGTCATATCACTCTACTACTAGTCATATTACTCTACTACTAGTTATATTACTCTACTACTAGTTATATTACTCTACTACTAGTCATATTACTCTACTACTAGTCATATCACTCTACTACTAGTCATATCACTCTACTACTAGTCATATTACTCTACTACTAGTCATATCACTCTACTACTAGTCATATCACTCTACTACTAGTCATATTACTCTACTACTAGTCATATCACTCTACTACTAGTCATATTACTCTACTACTAGTTATATTACTCTACTACTAGTCATATTACTCTACTACTAGTCATATCACTCTACTACTAGTCACATCACTCTACTACTAGTCATATCACTCTACCGCTAATCATATTATTCTACTACTAGTCATATCATTCTACTACTAGTCATATTACTCTACAACTAGTCATATCACTCTACTACTAGTCATATTACTCTACTACTAGTTATATTACTCTACTACTAGTTATATTACTCTACTACTAGTCATATTACTCTACTACTAATCATATCACTCTACTACTAGTTATATTACTCTACTATTAGTCATATTACTCTACTACTAGTCATATCACTCTACTACTAGTCATGTTATTCTAAAACTAGTAATATATTATTCCAAAAGAATGGCTAAAGATAAATGAAGTATTTTACCCATAATTTCTGGAAGCTTCTACTTACTCATTTTTGGCTGCTTTTCCTTTTTTGAACCAAAGAAAGGCATGCTAGGTGTCCGAAACTATTCAAACTTGATTTTGTTGTCTAAATTATAAACAACACACACTAAATCTTAGAAAACATTTCCACATACAATATACAGAGGCAGATAAAATAAAATACGATAAGTAAGATGCAAGCTAGAAATTTAGCTAAATTTGAGCTGCCAGGTGATATTATGGAGATACATTGAGAATCATTTGAGTAAAATGAAAGCAATGAAAGTAAAATAAAACCATAAATTACCTAGCAAGCTAAATGTGAGTCATCATCCACTAACAGATGGATATATAATACGGTAAACTCTAGTACAACTCAACAAATAACTAATAAAAGTGCATTGATTTATACAAACATCGAGGATAAAATATGGGGAAAGACTAAACAAGGTAGCCAAAGAAAAAATAGAAGCTGGGAATAAGTGATAAAACAATAGCACTAGACTCAGTAGTCATTTAGTTTTACTGATTAGTGTCTAACAATAAATGTATCTTGCAAAGCCTAATAAAAATTAAAAGTATCAAGATTATTTTTGGGATGATGACAAACAGATTAAAATGATTGTAGGTTACTACATGTTATAGCACTTGCTATTAACTAAATACTAGGAGAAGAGTCGGGATGGGGAGGGGACAGCACCCCCATAATAAGATGGCATTTTATGTATTTAGCTGTGAAAAATAGTATCCATTGGTATGATAGCCATATTAACATTTCACTTTATGGAAAACACAACATTAAAATAAGTCTGGGACAAAATAGGTGATAGTGATTGGTGATGGGATTGAAGTTATCACCGATTAGGTCAAATGACTACTAATTACTCGCTAACTTCTACTAACTAATAGAATAAACATATGCAACCTTTTAGATACTCATACCAAATTTAACAAACACCATGTAATTGTATATTGACTTGATCAAGTACTAGCAAATTAATTTAAATTTAATTAAATCAGCTCAATTAATTGTCTTGTCTGAACCGGTGAACCTGTGTATTAGTAATACCCAAGGCCAATTTCATACTGATAGTTATAGTAATACTTAATTGATTAGTAAAAGTATAGTAGTAGTAAAGTAGCCTGTAATAGTAGTGCCCTACTACTAGTGCTACTACTACTACTACTACTACTACTACTACTAGTATTACTAGTACAACTAGTAGTAGCAATACTAATACTAATAGTAATACTATTAGTAGGCCTATTAATACTACTAATAATATTACTAATAAGTTATTTAGTAAATATAACTTATAACTAGACTTACAAGTATAACTAATACAGTAAATGTAATACTAATACTAATACGCCAATAGAGTAATACTAATAGTAATACTAATACTAGTAATAGTAATAGACATAGTGATAGTCATACTGATAGTGATAGTCATAGTAATACTCTCATACTCATAGTGAATAATCAACAAGTGATACTCATAGTCATAGTGATAGTCATAGTGACCAACTCATACTGTAACACTGGTACTCATACTCATAGTGATAGTAATAGTGATACTGATAGTACTAATCTGAGACTAAGTCTAATGAGTAATGACTATGAGTATGAGTAATGACTATTACTATTACTATTAGTATTACTAATGATTGAAATTATTCTTAACAATAATATCACAAACTTGAAACTATTACTATTAGTATAAGTATTAGTATTAGTATTACTATTAGTATTAGAGCTAAATTATTGTAGCTCAAAGTGAAAATAATAATCACGGTGGTTATCATTGTGATTAGGAAGTCTTAGGCTTCTGAAAAGTTGAGACTGGTGTAGCAATGCTTATAGTTTAAGTTATAAGTTATACTTATAGTTTAGGTTATAGTATATAATTACGTCATGTGACATTTCGCAACGCCAATATTACCAGGTGACGATGACAATGACAAGGAAAAGCAACCCCATTGGATATTACTATAGCGATCAAAGGGTTAAAGGTGACTATTACATCACGTTGATTCAAAGCTAATCCTCGTGTGGCGGGCGTGCGTATCTCACGCAAGTATGTATTATCATTGAACGACTCTACAATCGCAGTAGCTTTTTTGAAAATCGCTAGATGCAGTACAAAGTATGGGGTCATTAGATGCATCGTTTGTATTACTGAACTGAAATAACTCGTATAATATTATTTCATTTCAGTGGCTTTTATACTGATCGGTGTCCCAACCACTGCACTAGTGACCCAAAATAAAAAACAACTGGAGTTATTATTAAAAAATTAGTAAAAACTTGATAAAGTTGAACCTCATTACAAATTACTATATTACTTACCAATTATGTAAACACACATCAGTATTGCAGTTCATTCTATGCAGTGGTTTACCAAAACTGAGCTGATTTTTGCATGGTGTGCATGCATTGAGTGTTATAATTAAATTTTCTAACATTGTTTACATTTGCTGAAAACCTGCACAATATTTCCTTTGAATTTTATATCACTAGCTTTTGATCAGAGTTGAAATTTAGTTTATAAGTCACGAAATTTATAGTGTTTTATTTAAAACTATTTCAGGGTGCTGGGTTGTAGCCTGCTGGTTCTGAATCGATCTGGCTGGTATAAACCTGGGGCTATTAATGTTTAAAAAGTAAGCTGCACTGCAAAATGCGCAAGGAGAAACAACTCCTTGCTACCCACACTTAGCACTTGATCTACGTGAATATAACTATAGATCACACAAGTTTACTGGTCAAAGTTCTTAGGCAATGAACTTAATGGGTTTTTTCAGTACCACCCAGTTATCCCCAAGCTGCTTATACATGGGTTCTTACTGCGTGCCACCGCAGTATTTGGGTATCAGAGAAGGGGGGCAGGTATTTGAGTAGCTACTGTAAATTCACCTCAATAATACTCATGGTGACAGATTATATGCTGATCAGTCAACAACTGATGCTGCAAATGGTGTGACAACTTCCAAACAACAGCCAGGTGCTGTTTTAATGCTTTACGGCTCTCATGTGGCATCTTGCTAAGTCTTATGTATATATTAAAAAGCATACAGGCTTGTTTATTTAGCCATTAACATTTCTTTTATTCTCTCATGATAATCTCATTCAAGTAGACAGCTGAGTATTTCCTACTCTATCATCTTTGTTTCTCAGCAAAGTTCCAGGAACCACTATCATTAAAAATTATCTATAGTTTTATGTAATTGTTTTCGTGTTAAAAGTTTTCTATGTATGGTGTTAATTATACTGCCTCACAAGAATTGATTACAACAAAGTTATTTTGTTTATTAATTTATATGTATTTTCATGTAAATAGTTTTATAAAATAGAAACTTTAGAATGAAATAAAACATCTTAGTGGTATAACAATGTAATAATATGTTTCAGTAAATAAATAAATGAACTGATTCGGTAAATAAATAAATAAATCACTATCTTTGACCACCGGATAGAGAACCTTCAGAGTTGTCTTATCAGATAATGCACTTCTAAACAATTTTACCATTTTCAATGTATGCTCTCTTCAGCTTCTATTCAAGCTGCATGAAAGTAACTTGAGGAAAATGCTAACAACCATTCCCACAATTATACTTATGACAAAAAAAGGAAGTTTCTTGCTCATGTAAGACTCGCATGTTGACCAAACAAAGGGTGGTGATTCCAGAAGGCTATAGTTTCAAATATTTCAGGAGTTGCAGAACAAACTATAACTTGATGAGTAAAAGGATTCAGGCTTCTGAAAAAGTCAAAGTCCCACTAGCATTATTTAAAATAGGTTCATCTCAAACAGAGTGGTTGTGGGGTTTACAGTAGCAATATCATTGCGTGCATGCATGTGTTAAAAAGTTGCTCTACCTGTGAAAACTTTATACTATGATCTTATCATTTAACACAGTGATGAGATGTTGCTGCAGCCCAAGAGTTTGTAAAAGCAAGTGGTTATGAAATAGTAAATTTGCAGCACATTTTGCAGTACATCCAGCAAAACCCATGATCGCATCTAGTTTTTCACGAGTCTTTATTTGTCTCGGTTAATTTGCCCATTGCATACCTCATAACTGAACTGTCCAAATTCTTTCCATTGTCCACCATATTTTTCTTAAAATTCTCAAAAAGTTCTTTCACTTTTGACTCGTCTATACAAACAGGAAGTGATGCGCTTTTAGTTAGTCTGCCGGTCATTGATCGAGTTGCGTACTTTGGTGACTCCAACTCGTCGTAAGACTTCCTTAGACTCGTGCTGAACTGGTCTGCTAGGGATAGCTTCTCCGCAAAGGAGTAGCTCCTCTTGATTTGCCTCAAACCTGCAGAACATATATTATTATTATTGGTATTATTATTATATCATATATGTATTATATATATATTATTATATATTATTATTATTATTATTATTATATCAATCTTATTATATATATGTGTGTGTGTGTGTGTGCTCGCGTGAGTGCTCTGAAATATGAAAATAATTTAATGTAAATGTACTGGTCTTGAATCTAAAAAGCTTACCTAAAAACCTGTACTATCAGATTCCATAGAAAGTGTATTTTAGAGCTAAAATGTTAAATTTGATTTACCTTAAAGAAGTTGACAGTTTATAATTCAGTTCTAGAATTTCGAAGTTTAAATTTGCTTATTCACCTGTTCCTGTGTGCATCTTCATTTTTATAAACACCTCACAGAGGGGGTAATTCCAAATTATAAGATTTTTGGAGCTCAGGAAATTTCTGCTCATCTATAACTACATCACTAGTAGCATTTTATAAGGGAAAATTTATTGCCGGAGTTTCTAGTTCCATACAAATGAATTTTTACCATTTTTGTTCATAGGAAACAAGTTCTCCAATGGCCACTGTTGATAAGAATAATGTGCAACATTAGTTGGTTTATGATTACATAGATGCTATTGGATATATGAGTGCAGAGATATAAGGCTGGTTTCCAGTACTGGTCATAGTTCACCAGTGATGTCACATGGGGAACCTGGTTGAAATCGACTAATTTGCAGGTCATCCTACCTAGTACCCAGTTTGGCAAAGTGCATCTGCCATCTGTTTTCTTTTAACATTCAAAGACTAAAGTCAGCTGTAGTATATTACTTTGGTTTGCCCAAACAAAGTTTGTCTTCATTATATAACATAGTATGATGCAACAACAATATCATCAGCTTTATTGAATCATTTTATTTTTGCTTGTTGATCACATGACTAGTTGTTTTTTACTTGAATATTTGATCTTGCATTTATATGTATAGCAAAACGTGATGATCTTATAATTTTCCACTCATATAATAGCAAACAAATTGATATCTTTACTAAAGAGAACATTTAAAGTTTAATTAGTGAGTAAGAACAAATATCTAAGAAATAATATATGTATGCAGATATTACATTGTATATGTGTATTTGCCTAACTTATTAAAATCAACAACCTTTTATATTAATTGCATGTCACAACAATTAACTATAATGCAAACCTGGCTGTATTAGCAACAGCAATACTGTACAAAGTACACTGGACTTGATATAGTTGTATAAGGTGGCATTGTTACTACTCTTTTAATAAATCCATATATTATGTATATCTCAGCAATGCAACTGGTAAACTTTGATATAGGATTATGTATCAAACACACAGCACAAACTATACTACAGTTGGTTATATGCAGCTATTTCCCTGCCAATGCATGCTGCCACACACTGCCAATGCATGCTGCCACACACTGCCAATGCATGCTGCCACACACTGCCAATGCATGCTGCCACACACTGCCACATACAAATATTCAGATGGACTGTAGTTCCGTATTCTGAAACTATTCTTCCTTTATAGCAAAATGAACGAAGACTCTGGACTATTCATATAGCAAATTCTATATCTAAGAAATCGCCATGAAGTGTAAAAGCAGCCCTGTGAAAGAGCTTCTCACTCAAACTTTTCAATCATAGTCTCCATGTTTGGCATTATGTGAATAGATTTTTCATTCAATGCATGGGGCCAATGCATGGGCACTGAGTGAATGAGACACAAAAGTCAGTAGGGAGAGGTCAACACGTTAACTCTTTAATTTTAGATAAGTGGATTTGCACCCATTACTTGTTTTTTTTTACAAATTTGTGACCAGTTGTGCTAAGTAATTTATATTGTGTAGCATATCTATTACTTTTAGCTACTATATAATTATGAGCGGGTCAACTTCATGATCTATACATATTATATGTTCAACACTCTACTTACTCCGAAACCCATAAATCACACTTCTATCACCATTTATTTGATGGAAAAACTGCTTTGATAAGCAGGTAGTGGTTTTAGTAAAATATTGGAATAGCAGAACTTTATACACCAATTATACAAATATGTATATGTATATATATATAATATATATATATATATATATATATATATATATATATATATATATATATATATATATATATAAAATAAAATGATTCAGTGACAAAATATCGACTTCTAGTTCTTATAGTGTATATAATTTTGTACTAGTCACGATACATATTAAATCGTCACAAACAAACACATTTTCTAATCACTAAAGTAGAATGGGCACTCTTGCCATGCAACGTGTAGACACACCATTATTTCAAGGATTTCACTAGGTTAGTTGAGGTTCTATGCTGATCTATCTTGACGCAACACTCCATGGCAGTCCCTTACCAACAGGCTTCTTAGTAGTCTTGCATGTTAGATAATAGCCCAACATCTTGAGATAGTACACGTATGCCTTGCGGAAGTTGGCATTGAACACCCCGTAGAGAATAGGGTTGATACAGGCATTGGCAAACACTAGCTTCATAGATATATCAGTGACTAGAGGTGGAACTCGTCTTCTGTTTGAATGTTCATAATAGATGGTTACCTAGGGAAGATACAGACACATGTTGTATAAAATACGTAGCCTATGGACCCAAGTCTGCAGAGCCCAATTTTCTAGAATAATTGAAACAATATTGGTAGATCAAAATCGCCTCACTCCTCCACTCGAATGGCTCACCAAGTTGGGGGTGATTGAGTGCAGCAGTTTGGGGTTCTCAAATTTGAAGTTGGGAGTTTCAATGAGTCCCAACTTCAAATTTGAGAACCTCAAACTGCTGCACTCAATCACCCCCAACTGGAAGCTGCTTATAGGACCATTCCTTCCTCTAAGGCAACAGATTTGATCTAAATCCGGCTATAATAAAAGATATAAGGTGTACCACCACTACGTCTCACTCAGCAAGCCAACGGTGATATGAACTCTTGCTATATAAGGACGAATAAAAGTGGACTTGGAACTAAATCTTGACTTTTGTATAGGATTCAGAATGTTTTTTTAATGGACTGGTTTTTAGACGTAGTTTATTGTTAAGAAGAATTTAGACACAAATGAGCCATACCTTTGAACATATTGATATCGTTACTCTATAGAAATGATCAATTAACTTTTAGGCGGAGAGTGGTTAGTCATTGTATTTATTGTTTTTGTTCCCTTACTCAATTTCTTACAAGGTAGAAATAATGGAATGTCATTGTACTATTGTGAATGAAAATAACCCATGTTCACTAGTCCCGGAAACATTACAAATGGTGTAACTAAGTCAAACATGCTCATGTATATGCATGTGCTTGTTGTATGTTTTTGTATATTACATAGTTTAGTGTATATAATATGCAGTAGTATTACATGGCAAGTATTATACAATATCCCATATGGTATAAGTATTATATAGTAAGTGCTATAATATAGTTAGTATTATATATATATATATGTTGTAAGTATCATATAGATATGCAAGGAATTGTCCACATACGTCTATATGGACGTTGTTGCATATTATAATGGAAGCTTATTTTAGAAAACTATTTTTAGAACTTGGATTTTTAGTTTGGTGTAGTGTTGAGTTTACCCAGTGGCTCCTGTGGTGTAATGGTAGCACACTTGCTTGCAGGCCAGAAGATTCGGGTTCGATTCCCAGTGGGGGCAATTATTTTACATTTGGCAACCAACAGCAGTAGCTTCAAGTGACTATATCATTGTAATATAGCTGACCTTTAGCTTTCAAGGTCAATTAGTACTGGCTGCTCACCTCTGATGACTAAGAGTGAAGTTTGAGTCTATTTGGTTCTTCATAATCACTTCGCTATCACTAACATTACGCTATCACTAACACTACGCTATCACTAACATTACGCTATCACTAACATTACGCCATAGTTTCAACAAACATGTTTTTATTATAAAGAAATTGTTGCACTATTAAGGCTGTACAGCGATATAATTATAGGCACAGGTATTATACATGACTTGGTATAATAATGAAGTCACCATGGATGTGTTAGTAGTTAGTACACAGTGAGTCAATTTGTATTTGCCTTTTGTACTACTATTTCCTGCTGCTTTGTATTTATTACTCAGCATGCTCAAGTCCAAATATCCTGCGCTTATTGCAGGTGTTACCACGACAACCAGCTCACAACAGAAGCACATGCCGGACTACTGCAGATTCATCTGGAACTTAATACCTCACTCTTTGTACAGTACTTTGTTGTTGAAAGTGTTAAAACAATATATCTACAGTCAGGTAAAGATGGACAAAAGCTCCCCCCAATGTTTGCATTCAAAACACATACTCATGTATACAATATTGAGTCATGTATTTATGACTCTTTGCTTGAAATTGGAGTCAAGATTTATAAAACTGTTCTAATGTTTTCTAAATTATCCTACAAGCAGATATGTATTGCTATTATCTTCTTTTAATCGTAATTTGCATCTATAAATCATGTTAGTTTCTTGAACCAACCAAATCTATTTCTATTATTAAAGCTTATAAAAGCGTGCAATGTTTACGTTTATGCAAAACTTCAAAATATAATTTAGCAGGACAGTTTCACAATGTGGATTGCATAAACATGTCAATATTATATAGTGACCAAGTATGCGCCTTGTTGCATATACGATATCACACATATACCATGTGATGTATAAGTAAGACATTGTATTATAGCTATTGCTGAGTTTATTGGTCTAAAATCTAAATAATCTTATATAACAATTGTCATGTGTTGTAAACGAGTGATGTAATAGTCTTTTAAATTTGGCGAAAGCCAATTTTGTATTGCTGATCAATTTATCTCAACTAAATAGTAATCAATAAATGGCCATATCTTTTGAAGGTGCCATTGAACTTCGGCCTCAATTGAACAGTGACATGAAGAGTTTTACCAATTACTTTCATAATAGCTTCATTAGGCAGATGTAGAAAATAACTGACTAAACACATGTATGATAGCATTAATTTCCAGGATAAAGCCACTTGAGAGCTTTTATTATAACCTTTGATTTCTGTAGCCGTAGCATGAACATCAAAAGTTTATTATATTATGCTGTGCATGTAATTTCAAGTGTTTCCAACTTTAATTTGTTTCATAATTTTGCAGTCGTGCCAAGTTATAGTAAATGACTACAATTAATATTTATAAATATTTAAAAGCTACCTTGTTTTACAAAAGAACGTTTTAGATCCATGTAAAAACAACAAAAATTCATCCAATATTAACCAAAGTGTGTTATCAAAAAAAGTTTTTAAAATCTATCGGTTTCCTATGTTTAAGCTGTTTTCATATGGCCGGTGTGTCTTGCAAAAAGCGGAATTTATTCTGCGAGTTTTAGACTCTGTGTTCCAGGTAAATATACCTGAATACGTACAAATATTGCTGCTCTCCAGCTGACTACCTGATCAATATACGCTGTCATCAGTAGAATTATTTATGCAATTCTATACTCAGCAGCTTGTCAGCTGATTAGAAAACGCCTCAAGTTTCTCAATCTAGTTCTACCTCAAACACGCTGTTGTCTAAATAAAAATGTCTTATCATGAAAAACTATATGCAGTTCAATAGTTATTAGCAAACAATACAACTCCTTTCAGGTAAACAAGCAAACGCTTGGCATGAAACCTGAGTAGATCATATACTTTCAGTCAATTTTTGATCTCATCAAGTTTTCTTTTTAGTAGTTTTTGAATAATCAGAGTTACCTTCTGCTAGTTCGAAATTGAATAAATTATTTTGATGAGAAAGATGATTAGCGCTTTTGACTGTGAGAGAAAGAATATATTAATACTAACAAACTATGGTATCAGGATTGCTGCTTGTTGATACTACTGCACTTCGTTTCAGGGCAAAATGACAAATATCTGAATAAAATTACTCAGTAATTGCCTGCTTTAGTTTCCCAATAACATACATTGTAACTGAGTCTAATAGAAAGCTTATGTCAGGTTAACTAACACAGTTTTCAGTGTACTAAGGTAATTGTGAGTAAGGATTAAATAGAATATAAATTCAACCTACCATGTATGGGATCCATAGTATAACAAACACTGTTACTATGACCAGAACGAGTTTAGCAAACTGCAGCTCCTTCTTTTGCCTGTGCTGTTTACTACTGGATAGTGCTCGAGACGATTTCTCCACAACTTTCTTAAATATAGATTTCTTCTTGTCTTTTTTGTCTTTGGCATGATTAGTTGGCAAGCCATTAGTATTTTCTACCGCCAGTTGATTAGAGCTTTTATGTTCCGGTAAAGATAAATGGTTGGTGTAGGATGTAGTTGAGGGAGTCATTGTTTGAGATTCTGAGTCAGAGTTGGTAGATTGATTCGAGTTGAGCTTTTTCAAAGCTCGTTTAGAGAGAGGAGTGGCAAGAGCGTGTTCTAAATGATTTTCTTCACCAGAGTCATTGTTATTCTTTTTATCTTCAGCTATTTCGCTGATAACTGATATATTGTGAAATCCAACTGGGGCAGTACTGACCACTGAGAGAGGGGCCATCTTTAGCTTGTTAAGTACACCATTGTTGGCTTTTAAAGATTTTATCCGCCGACTGACTTTTAACATTACTTTCACTACAGTAATGTTACCGACGAGAAAGATTACTACTCCTATTAGAAAGACCGTTCCTTCGCTAATAACTACGGCCAGTTTGTAGTGGGTGTATATGTGAAACTCATTAGTACACATGTACCAAGTCTCTAACTTACTTATATACTCTCCATCTATTATCCAGGTCAAAGCAGAGGAGCCTATACTAAATATTACGTTGAATATAATAATGGCTAACACCCTCTTTGTTGTGACTAGTGAACGATATTTAAGTGGAAATTTCAAAGCAATTAATCTATCAATTGAAATGCATGTTTTGCTGAAAAACCCAAGCTTAAAGTAGCTGAACATCATTACAGACTGAAACCTGCAGACACCTGTTCCACCAACCAGCTTTCCCTGAGACATGCTAATAATAGATATGAGATGACAAGTCAAAATGGAAGTGAGATCACCAAAAGCCAGAACTCCAATTAGCATGTTGGGTATGCTCTTCTTGATTCGGAGCACCATAAAGACAGCGCTTAGTGTGAAGATGTTTCCGCAGAGAGCCACAGGAAGCAGGAAGCTGTAATACACGATGTTGTTTATTCTAGCAAACTGCATTTCACTATCCGTCAGGTTCCACTCCTCACTGAGACCCTCCATGCTGTGACCGAATCCTTTTAGCAGCCAGAGTACATACCTTTTTACTTTGAAATGCCGGAAGATGTGTTGTTAGCAGTTGGCTAAATCCTCTCCCTCCTACAACAAATCAATTTATCTTTTCTCACTGACCTGTCTAAAGCTATTAATTCTCTCAACACCAACAGAGATGCTGCTGACATACAGTTTAACCTTTGACTAGTGCGGCAGCTTTCCACTTTGTTTATACATGCGCTGCCTGTTTATTTCAATGCTAAGTTCCTGTTATCCTTAAGATGTGTAAGTGTATTACATAGCACTCACTCAAGATAGATGCACCTTCTTCACTACTAAATGTAAAAACTAATAACTATCCCACATGCTTTGTGTTTGCAAATTATTTCTTTCATCTTGCATAAAGGATCAAGCTTTCTCTGTAAACAATGCTATAGATTACATTCTAGAACTTTCTTATTCCTACACTGGCGGTTTATTGGCGATTAATTTGTTATGTATCTCGGCCACATTCTAATATTTTTAATATCAACCAATTTAGGTGAAGCAAAAAATTTAAAGTCTATTGAAATAATAGTGTTGTTATTATGATTTGACACTTGTCACCAAGGTCACACAATATATTGCTCCTGGAGAAACAGCAGTAGGCCCTATACTATAGGCATGTATTGCTACTATATATGCTGTTATAATATCTATGTATAAAAATTCCTTTAATTTCAAATTTAAATACATCACCTAATTATACTAGGTTTCAGTTAACCAATTTCAGAAATTAAATACACACGCAGCTCTTACATTTTTAGTTCAACTTGAATTTATATAAGTTAACAAATATTATTACGATTACCTTTACAAGAGTGATGGCTAGTGAAAAGATTTGTCCTGTTATTAACATAAACCAGCAGTTTTCCAGCTTGATAAAAATAGACCAAGTCTATGAATGAAATATAGTATATTGAAAACGATCCTAGCTAATAGCTATACAAGAAGCATCCAATCAGATTGCAGATTACATGAAAGAAGTTGAAGTTTCTATAGATGTCACAATGCTTTCTGTGTGTTTATAGGTAACTGCCTATATATATATGAGAGCACAGGTTTCCTTGACAAGCTTGGATAACTCTTATATTTTGTTTAAAGCTTCCTTTTCCCATTGAAACACAAATTATAATGGGTTATAAATTCATTATCTGTTCTTGTGAGGTCATCACTCTCTGGCGGAAATGGTTTTTAAATGAGCCATTGACTATTTCTCTCAACACTTTGTTCTAGAGACATTCAAAGTAGCAATTATGACGGAATGCCTTTCCTGATGTTACTAATGGTTTTGAAGTCAGCACAGTGTTTATATACTAGATCAGTGATTTGACTACTAGACTGTGGCTGCTCCCTTTGATAAACTTTCATACTTGATGCCATAATGGTTATTTTGAATGCATTTTGGAGAATATGTTTTACCTGCTAGAGAAGAGGTTCCCAACATTTTTTCTTTCCCAAAAAAGAAAAGTCCTATCTGGTTTGGAACTCCTGTGTTGAAGAAAGGACTCAGCGCAAATAAATGGTGCTAATAGCAACTTAAGTAGTATATATACTAGACATATAGCTGTAAAAGTTAAGTCTATACATTAAAACAAACTAACTATAATCTATGTCTGCTCTCTTTTATGTCCACACTCTAGAGTCTAGGTTAACAATTGCTAAAAGCAGCACCGAGTTGGTGATCACTGGGTGCATTGATTTGGGGGGTCTCGAGTTTGTCCCACTCTTACCTAAAATTATAATATATGCAACTATGCAGGTGGTGCAATGCCCATGCTTGGTGCAATAGTTGTGTATTGTGTAACACATTAGCACTCGGGGCTACAAAGGTACCCCCCAAACTTTGAAAGAAGCTAGAGGTGCTGAAGTCTCATGTCACCAGAAAACTGAAGGTGTATGCTCACTAATATTTGTGTGTATAATATATTCCTGTATACTAACATGATTTTACTATTTCCTGTTGATGATTTGTAGTATTGCAAATCATTTTGAAATTGTAAAAAATTTATGTTGGATATTTTCACTTTTATGTAGTTTATAGGTATTCTCCTAGTTGGAGTGAAATTTTGATCAATCTGAATTATTAATACCCTCGTCTCAAAAACTGCTTATTGCTAAACACATGCAGTTTTAGGAGCATTTTTGACACAATGTATTCAAACTACCATGTAAATTTATTCCGTGAGAAAACAGAAGTGAGAGTGCAGACGACTGCAATAGTGCAACTCAATTAATTACTTTTAGCTCCGAATGTAGAGTCATGTGAGTAGAGAGATGTTGGCTAGATTTCATAGGACAATATATTATTTAATAAAAATAATTTGAAATCTTATAGAATCTACAAAATCACGAATTGAAAATATATAAGAAGTAAAAGCTATGGGGGACAAGTTTCTTCTCACTAAACTGTTTGCATACCCTACAGACCCAGGCTGGTATGTGTAGGTATAGAAATGCTACCTAGAAAAGCTGGATTCAGCCTACCAGCCTGAGCGTAGGGTATGCAGCTTATTATATCAATAACAACAGTAAGGTTTAGTCACGATCAGAAAGGCTTCATCATTTAACAGGCAGCAACTGCCTGAATGTATTTGTCACAGTCAGCGCCGGCGCACAAGTCGTTGCTGTTGGACATCCAGTGCTGCCTCTGCAGCGTCTTGTTGCAGGTTGTGCAGTGCGGCTGCTTCAACTCCAGCCCATTCTTCTTCCACAGAGCGACTAGGGAGTCCACAAAGTATTCCATCATATGTACTGTGTGGTGCGGAGTGGGGGCAACTCTCAACATCTCCATACCCCTCTGCACAGTAGGGTAGTTAATGGGCTGCACATAGACTCCAAACTCATCCAGCAGCTGTTGAGACAACCTAAACACCAGCTCTGGGTCTCCAACCTGCATATTATTGGTAAAATATTATATAATATATTACATATACTACATAATATATAACATATACTATATAATATATAACATATACTATATAATATATAACATATACTATATAATATACAATATATACTATATTATAATATACAATATCTACCATATAATATACAGTATATACTATGCAATATACAACATATACTATATAATATACAATATAGACTATATAATATATAATATACAATAACATACTATATAAAATACACTATACAATAACATACTATATAATATACAATGTGTAATATACAATATACAATAACATACTATATAATATACCATATATACTATATAATATACAATATAGACTATATAATATACAATAACATACTATATAATATACAATGTATAATATACACAACACATACCTTTATAGGAAGGATATGACTGGGGCATCTCATCACAGGTATTCCAGCTTCATACAGCATCTCTCTCAGTGTACTTACATTCATCTGGTGTCTCTTTCTCAACATAACTCCTTCTTCACTCGATAATATCTACACATTATTCCAATAATGCTTTATCTTAATCATTCAAATTATTTTCTAGTGCATGAAAATGTATGTTCTATCCCACAAAATATTTTAAAACATCCCATAAAAAGTAATGAGAAAAGCTTGCACCTTGTAAGTAAGTTAAACATCTATTCTAACTAAGAATAAGATCAGTTCACTCATCAAAGCTATTTGTGCTGCTTCAAGGTCAAAGGTCATTCACTTCTACTGCCTTGCAAGTACTTATCAGTAGTGTCACACACAGCCATTACTCACCTCTATTGCTTTTCGGGCACCTGCCAGCACTGTCGGAGGCAGAGACGTGGTGAATATGAAACCAGAACAGTAACTTCTTAGCATGTCGATAAGCTTAGACGAAGAGGCGATATACCCTCCGATATTACCAAACGCTTTGCCTAAAAAATCACACGGGCTGTCAATATTCGCAAAGACATCGCTCGATGTCTTCCCTTAAATTGCTTCCAGACAGATGATGTTGAATATAAACGGAAGTTACCCAGTGTGCCGGTGATGATGTCCATTCTGCGGAGTTCCCCTTCCCGCTCTCCTATGCCTGCACCGTGATCTCCGTACAATCCCACCGCGTGCACTTCGTCAATGAAGGACAGGGCACCAAACTCCTCGCACACGTCGAGCAGCTCAGACAACGGCCCAATATTACCTGACATAACAACGCAAGCCTTGGAGCACAGCCTAATTGTAGCATATTATACAGCATATATATGTACTGAAGATATAGTACAGGTCTGTCAGCTATAATATATATTCACTGACTTTCATAACCGGGTATACCTGTTTCAGTATGCAGTATTTTACAGATAATTTTTATAAACAACATTACATAATATTTGTATTCTTTATCAGTAATTTAAATTGAAAGGGAAGACAACCCTTTAAAGCAGATCTGCAATTAAGAGTTCAGAGGGTGGAAACCAAATGAATAGTCAATAATGCAGGTAAATGCAGGTAAATGCAGGTAAATACAGGTAGAGAAGTTCAAAAGTTTAAACAAGACACTTTACAAATAAAGCAATCACGTGTATTGCTCAGTATAGAGGTTAAAAACCAACACACTGTGGGAGAAATGCCAAGCTTTACAGACACTAAAGAGCCGTTTAGACCTTAGCCTAGTAACATTGATAATCTAATACTGGGGTAAGGGGGGGGGGCTCACCAGACATGGAGTAGACAGTTTCAAACGCCACTATCTTAGGTGTACTCTTAGGCTGCTGCTGTAGGAGGGTGCGCAGGTGCTGGGGGTCATTGTGTCTGAACACGTGCTTTGGGACTCCACTAGTCCGAATACCTTGTATCATGGAGGCGTGGTTCCCGGCGTCAGAGTATATGTGACAACCTGGTGATATGTAGGTCAGAGTATATGTGACAACCTGGTGATAGGTAAGTCAGAGAGTAAGTATTGAATCTCGTAATAAGGTAGGTCAAAGTATAGGTGTTGAATATACTCTGCCTAGCTTCCAGTTGTTTAAAATATACCAAGAAATTGATTTAAAATTGATAAGAGCTAAACCAATGTTTACTCAACTATGCCCAGGCCTTACATACCTGATTCAGAAAAGAAATACACAACAATTGTTTAGACAAGCTAAGATTTCAGGCTGCTAGTTAAGACCTTTTGTACAGTGAATATATGCAATACAAATGCTTGCATTACTCTTTACATTACGCTAATACTTGCAGAGACATGATTGAGAAAGAGGCTGCCTGAATAGTGGAAATTGCATCACCAAACAGCAGGAGCTTTCGTTACATCATCAAAGATAAAACATGAAACGTTGGGTATTAAAAATGAGAAATAAATTTAATCGGACCTAAAGATCACATGACAAAATCTGAGGGAAAGATCTACCATGTATTGGGATGGTGACTATTAACTTGTGTGAGGTTTTATATCAACTACTTTGTGTAACTGACATAAACATGGAGGGAGACACAAACACTATTTGTTTACACAGAGCTGTAGGTCTGTTATCTAGTGGGAAGTGCCATCTGCACACGTCAGCTTACCGGGGAGCATTCTGGCCATCGTGTACAGTGACGTATCGTTGGCGACGTAACAGGATGTAAACAGTAATGCAGCCTCTTTCTGGTGGAGTTTAGCGAGATCGGCTTCCAGTAGGTTATGTAGCGGAGAGGTGCCGGAGATATTTCTAGTACCACCAGCTCCAACCCCGTGCTTGTCCACAGTCTCCCTGTGAATATCCAATATTCTTATAAAATATATATATAGATTTTCATTAAATATATGTAAAAGTACTTATAACACGTAGAGATTGATTATCATATAGCATTATATAGTATACAGTGGTTCTTATAAATACATAAAATTAATCTTATAGTGTGTAAACAATGGTTGCTATAAAATAAGAGCAATTAGATACAAGGCTCTTTTAGTGAAAAAGTTAATAATGTGCGAATCACTCACTTGACGACATTTTGAACTTTTGGATGCCAACTCATTCCCATGTAGTCGTTGCTGCACCACACCTGGATGTCCTGCTTAGCCCTGGCACCCTCCTTCACCACCTGAACATACATATACTTGAACATACATACACTTTAACATACATACACTTCAACATACAGTAGAATAAACACACCTGGATACCCTTGTAGCATGCAAACACTTGAAGATACCTGAACAGACACACAATAGGATGCAAGTGAAAAGAAAAACTCCTTCTGTCAATAATTAACAAAGCATGAATTAGAAATGCATCATCATCCCCTGCAATTACGAGCTGCATATTCTATATAATGCTGAGTCATATGTCAGCATATAAAATATTATTTTGCAAACATGCAGAGTATGTACAAGAACACACTTTCAGTACACTTGACAAAACACATGATCATATAATATTATAGCTGTGACTACATGCAAGTATCCATAGCTTATGTGTAGACATGATATAATGGTAAGCCAGACTAGTCTATATACTATGACCATAAGAAAGATACCAGCAATTTCATCAGCAGATTGACAAGTTCCTGTCAACTGCAGCGAGTCATCAGCTACTTCCTGTAACACTGTCGTCATGGCAACATCAAAATCACAACCTAACCATTACCAACCTTGGCCAAAGGAAACGTCTGAGCATTTCGTTCAACATTCCTGAAGACTCGGTAGGTGTGATCCTTCTTTTTAGCCTCTATCCTGTCACTCCAGAACTGCTCGTACGGGAAAGGGGTCTCCCTGCCTTCCCCATCTCTAGATGACCCTTTCTTATCTTTAGACGAATCAGGCTTTTTTGAGTCAGCAGGACAGCCGGCAGCTAAAGCACCATACCACGGGTTATTCAGGTAATTCAACCAGCTTAATGTGTTTAGGGAAGGGAATTGAAACACTGATATACTAGACACTGAGAATACTGTATCCTAGTACAACTGACTGGCTCATGTGATAGCCACATGGGAGATAAGGGACTCTCAACAACAAAACAGGCATGCAGTACAGATTAGACCTGGGACAGCTTCAGTGTACACACTACAGTCTACACTATATACATGGTGATAAATGGCCAAGAAACAAGATTTCAAGTAAATAAACCTACAACTCAAAGTTTCTATTCATATATCATAAATAAAATAAAATTCTTCGTAAATAGAGAAGAATATAACTATTATGTCGCCTATACTTATATGAGATCAAATACAAGCTACTAAAACATGAACAAAGCGGAATAAACTGAATACTCCACATTCATCATCTACTGCAAGAAAGAGCTATAGAGCAGTATTACCAGCCACTAGGTGGCGTACTGGTAGGAGATTTACCTGGAGATTGGGTGGGACTGCTAGAGGCAGCGTGACCGCCCACCAGGCTAGAGATGCCGGCAACAGTTGACCCGCCCATTTTATGATGAGGAAATGGGCACTTCTTCATCATAGCTACAACAATACAACAACATAGAATAGCAAAATGTCAGAGTAAATTACTATACATAGTTAAGTGGTCCTGCATTATACATCATAATTTATGCATTGCATATGCCACATGCCACTGAATGGGTGAATAACCTAATCTGTACATCACTGTATGGTATACAGCAGACCATGCAACCTACATGACTGGAACATTAGCGCAATTGTTGCTAAAATGCATTTCAACATTTATTTTGAAATTTGATGATGTGGTAAAAGGATGTACAAGGAAACGAATGGGTATCAAAACATTCAACTTCACTGTATAAAATGTAACACTTTAACATAGATGATAATAAACTATGACTATGACACTTGTGTAGCAGGTAGAGGGCACTCACTGGGCATGTCAGTGCCAGTAGTAGTAGCTAACTTAGTGTACTTCATAGCATGTCTCATGACAGGGCACTGACTGGCCATGCCAATGACAGATGGAGCTTGCTTCGTCAGGCTGTTGGAAGGCATGCGAGACAGAAATGGGCACTGTAAGGCCTTCATTATTCGATCTATCAACATAAAATTGTGTGTAACATGTAGACATGAAAAAATGGTTGATAAAAATGAGGGCGAATGATCAGGACAAAATAGACTTTATTTTAGTCCCAAACCAACAAGCACAGGTGTGACAGGCTAATCAAGCCAGACACAAAAGTTCAGTCTTCATCAATAAATTACAAATAGAGAAAACAACAGAAGTTGTTCCGCTGAATCCTCAGATAACACTAAGGCAAGGATGTCAAGAGGTTTTGTGGTTTGGCCATCATCATAACAAATGAGCATTTAATCTTAACCAATATATACCCATCTGACACAGGGAAATGCAGACCAGAGAAGAGGAAGGACTAGATTTACTGTAGATGGAGTTGTGAAACTCCCAGCTAAATTAACCGTCAGTGTCTATAACCATGGCAGGTAGCCTTAGATTTATTAGTTGCCTAAGAATTTATAGTTCGAAAAGCTCAACCATTCAATTGCTAGAGTAGCCTATCATATGTATATTATATTCTGGAGTATAATGATGTAGTAAAATCATAGCAAAGTGCTCCTTCCATATCTCACAGAGCCATTTCTTACGAAATTCCATAAGTCACAAGAAGGACCTGGATCCCTGTTTTGTGGCTTATGTATGTGTGTATAGGGACAAAATGGCCGAATTTAACAGATCCGAGAGCTAAATGTGGTATTCTACTATGTCACGAATTGAGATTTTGGGACCCGCAATGTAGTGAGATACGGAGGGAGCACTGTATCTGTGATTTTCATAATACATAGTACAGATTAGATATGCTATGGTACAGTAGATGAGGCACTTCCACTAATAACTGTACCATAACATAAATGTTTAGTAAATTCAGTATAAATATAGTCCAATATAACTACACAATAGTAAGTAGTAACTTGCTACATATTAGTATAATATAATGACAACTATTGCTGATAATAAGAGCATTCAAATGTTGTCTACTCCCTAGCACTTTTTATTAAAAAAAACTTAGCATTTACTAAAGTTACTTTACATACAGATATGTGAACCAGCAAAATAAAATCTATATTGTCAGAAGTTAAATGTGTCATTTTATCAAATTTTTTAAAAAAATACCTGAATTTTTGTGAGAATTTTTTGTTTTACTGTGTAGCAAAATATATTTTTACAATATTCAAAACATTGTTGTGGTCAAAACCAGCAAATTTGAAGCTTTCTACTGATACAAAAGGCATTAGGTGGCAGGAGATCTCCAAGAAAAATCAATAACTAAACAAAAATATGACATTTCCTAGCTTAGAGATCTGAGACCATATGTTGAGCTAGTACTTATACACAGTACAAAAAGAATGGCTTGTCGAACGAAACCACACAAGCTGTGTATATTGGTATAAAACGAACACTAATATATTTAGTAGAATATCACTATGCAGTAGCTAATGTTTATGTCATACTCACAAGATGTGTTGTTAAACATAGCACCGTTCAATTGTGACCAGCAACCAAAGGAATAGAAACACAAATGAAAACTAGACGGAGAGAGGAAGATTGTCATTTACTACGCTTCATTAATTAGCGTGTTCATTCAACCAAGTATTATTTAAATAAAAATATTGTTCCAGTGCCATTTGCATATTTGTAGGTTTTCTCAAGCAGGCTTTCAAAATTGGCATCGATAACCAATGGTGCTAGTAAAAATTAATAATTTTATATTGTATGAAAAAAAACCCAGAATCGAAAAATACAGCCCTCACAAAATTAAAAAGTATTAGTAAAAAGAGTCATAAATATTCTTTTTAGATAATTACTGTAGAAATTGTTAACTTCACTACAAAGTTTAAATACAATATAGATCACAATTATAGTTAGATGCAATACTACTGCAATAGATGGTGTACAAAGGTTTAAAATATGCTTATGCTTGGTTTGATGCACTGGAATATATCAGGCTCAAGATTTTGTTGTTAATGATATACACCTGTGGGCGTTGGTTTAAAACTTAGAGAGCAGTAATCTATTTGTCTTTTTACAATGACTATGTGCAACTCTAATTAATTATACAACCTACATATGAAGACTGAAAAAAAATCCGTAATTGAATTCTCATTACTGATAACTAAACACACAATATAGTTGTTAACAACATTAAAACTAATTATAATTATTGATAACTCAAAGCATAAAAATTCTAAGTTTAATGTAATCACCAAAGCGACCTTTTATAAATTGCCTAATTTTGAAATGATCATTTTAAATAGTTGGAGTTTTACCTACACGCTGATACATGATAGTTGCTTAAACACTGTAAATGTTTGAAAAGTGTTTCTATATAATTTGCCAAAATTTATGTTCACAAATATCTTGACCAAGTTATCTTCTTATGCGAGCGGGTAGTACAATAACAGTAGCAGCAGCAGCAGCAGCAGCAGCAGCAGCAGTAGAAGCAGTAGACATAAAAAATTGTATTAGTATTAGTGATAGCAACATTACTAGCTAAAAATACTATATGGGAATTTCAAATAGGAACTCTACTAATACTAGTAGTATGAATTGAGTAATGAATAATATTATATTAGAATACTATAAGATTTAGTGCAACTAGTAACTAAAATCCAAGTCTGAATACTAGCATTGACTTTATTAATTATTATATTTGTAATAACTATTATCAATATTATTCATGGACTGTGTCTGGGTAGACACTCCTTTTTGAACTGTGACTATTGATAATTGAGTATTAGTTTTACTATAGCTACTAAACTTCAACTTTGTGATTACTGATGGAACTAACAGTAAGTGTAACTCTTAGTCTAAGTCTAAGCCTTATGGCTAATAGTAATACTAATACTAATAGTAATAATTATAACCTATAAGTATTAATATTACTAATAGTAATACTAGTAATACTATAATATTAAGTTTAAGCTACAATAAGTATAACTAAAGAGTAAATGTAAGTCTAACTCTAAGTTTTAGTCTAACCCTCTAAACACTAATGGTAAGATCAACATTTTAACTTTACCAACAGTGAATAAATATAAAAAAACTTGCTCAATTTCAAGAATAGAAACAAAATCATACTCATATTGTAATTGATACCGATACTGTAAGCTTAGTGCAAGACCAAGTCAAAGTGTAGCACCAACTGCATGACGATGAGTATCAGTATGTAGGAGTATCATTGCGATTATGAATGTGAATATCAATATGAGTATCACAATCACAATGGTGAAATTGAATGATTGAATTTGAAAATGAAATAATAATATGAATATCAATATGAATATAACAATACTCATACTGAGTCTGATGCAATTTTAAAATAAAATTGCAAAGTGAAAGTGTAACTTTAGGTTAAATTGAATTTATTATTATATAAATATAATACTAACAATAATTATAATTTATATAAATTATAACTTATATTAATATATATTATAATTTAAATCATACAATTAAACAATAAATATTATATAAAATAATAAATATAATAATATTAAATTAATTATAATATATTTTTATTAATAGTATACCAATACTTTTTTATTATTAGTATTAGCATCAGTATGACATTGGCTAATACTAATAGTATTACTATTATAGCTAGTAAGACTTTGAGTTTATCATTATGATTATATAATTAATTAATAATTACATAAGACTAAGGTAAAAGTAATCAATAGCGCTATAAATACACGTGTGCGATTTAGTCAGAATTGAGGCTATTTTTGACTATAAACTAAGGAATGCACTGAGCTGGAATTATTGAGTTCATTGAAGGAATGTATCACGATTATTAATTAATATTATTAGTATGGGACTCGTTGATGGCCATTGGACAAGAGTCAACTATTGACTTTGGATATAAATTTGAGCACGGGGTTACTAGGTCACCAATTTACTTTCGCGGATTATTATTCTTATAAGAAAGATAACTCTTAAACTAAGGCATCAGAAATCATTTTGTTCCCAAGAAAAGAAATAATATTAGTAAAAGAAGACAACTATTCTGATTATCGTTATATAAGACACTAATAGTTGTTGAAAATCTACACTGTTGTCTGCACTGGTTGATTAATGACACTTATAACTTTATAGACTACAAGTTCCTACTAAATTTTACATTATAACTAATGTGTTAGTCATTAATTTGTCATAATGGCCAATATAGATATTTTGCTTCAAATGAGTTTAGCATGAATGTATTTTATAGAAGTATACTGTCCTTCAAACACTCACAGATTTTTTCAACAAGGGCTTGCCTTGTCAGCTGTAGCCTGCTATTGTAATAAATAGCAAACACAATATAGATTTTAATATAAAAAATGAATTCATTGTTTTGATAACCAAATTATTGAGGGACTAATTGACCCCAATTTTTTTGGTGAACATACCAATATGAGATTGTATATTTTTTGCCATTTTTTACACTATAGCTATTCCATAGCCCATAGTAAATAGAAATATGGCAATAAAAATTTTCCAACTAGCCACACCTGGGTTTTTTAAAAAGTTTTCAACAAAATAGTCACTTTGTTTAACTTTGCAAGCCTAATTGATGCTAGTAACCAGATACTTAAAGCATGTGTCCAACATCTAATTGATCCCATTTTTGAAGCCTAACATGAAGAAAGAGGAAGTTGAAGCTGGCTAAAAAACTTTTCAGTTACTCTACTTATAAGGTAATAGATAATACTTTCACCATAAAATATTTTTAATAACTTGCTTATATTTCTTGAATAGTCATATGAAGCTATAGTGCTTTAGGCTTTTTATCAGAAGCTTGCACTGTAGTGCACACATAGCCTTAATATAGCCTGCTCTTTACCATACAGCCTGCTAAGCTTTTTTATTAATAATTACAACTCAAAGCGAGACTAATCATTATCTATGTGTTTCTCTTCATCTGCATTCAAACAAGAAACTGCTGGTAGGTGTTTTAGTAGAAATTTCTAGTAAAATTTTGTTTTAAACCTATACCAGTTATAAGTTAATGAATTCTTCTATTGTTCATACATTGCATTATTATAATAAACATACACAGCAAAGTTCAAACAATTGAGTCATATTATTGATCTAATATTTGTTGAAATTAATGTTTTTTTTTACAAAGCAGTGATTTTACAGAGTTACGGTGTAAAGTTTGCAACTTCCACTTACCTTGAGTTCTATCAAATACCTGCCACTTTAATTGCCTCATATTGCTAGTTTCACACCATACTATTGCTGTAACATTTGTGTGGTAGCCTTTAAATTCTTACATCCTACACCTAATTCAACATGTTTTATATCAATTGCACTACATGATATAGTTGTTACTTCATTATACATTATCTAGTCTTTTGTGGTGTGTAATAAAGTCAACTAAATTACTTTTTGTTGACTTTAGCATCGAAGTAAAAATACTCACATGGTGTTATAGTCCTTATAGTTGCCATCCTGTGAGAGCCCCTAGTGGAAAGGGTTTTAATGAAGGCTAAGAACTTGTTTTTTGTTATTGTAGTCATGAAATAAGCTTGACATTTATTGCAAAGGTCATATTTTACCACAATAAGTTATTCTGTGGACATAAAACTAGAATATAATCTAAATGTTCTACAGGTTAACAGCAAAACTCATCTTGGTAAACTACCAGCCAGTCAAAATAGTTGTTCTCAAACATGTGTTGCCCTAAACAATGTTCAAACACTTGGCCTTCATTTTGACACCTAAACTGCAATCAATTTCATGAATTTATAATAATTTGACCTTTGACCCTACAGAGTTTACAGTGAATGAATAGTTCAATGTATTAGTCTCAAAGGTTACATTTGCTTGATTATTTTAGATTTAAAACTTTCGGATTGAAGAATTGTTTGAAGAGTTTCTTACAAATTCATACTTTGACAATAACTAGAATAAGTAGTATGGAAAAATGGATCGCATGTGGCGCAGCAAGAGCAATGGTAAAAGAGGTGAGACACTTGGCTGAGAATCAGGTGGTTTGTAAAACACCCAAATCAGATATGTACGCGTGTTGCTTACAGGCTATTCACTCTGATGCTACAAACGAGTTGCAGAAACAAGGCCTGGAAGCAGAGTGGGAGTTTCAAGGAAGCGAACTCATTGTGATTAGCAGTGATTTACAGTCTGTGTACAAAGCAGTGACAGTCTTGGAGGATTTTGTTGCTGAGTTTAGTTTTACAGTCACTTGTTGCCAGTCAAAAGGCCATAGTGTGGATTGGTTGATGCAAGCTCACCAAACGTTTCCATCCCTACAGTGCAGCGTGACTGAAGATGAGACGCACATTGCTGTCAAGTCGGCAGACGTTGAAGATCTTTTAACTCAAATTGAACTTCTCTGCAGGAAAACTGCAATGTGTCCGATGTTTTCGGCAACGGTTATCATGCAGGACTACCAGAGGAGATTGCTTGCTAACAACTTGATATATTTACAAAAGACTTTCTCTAACCTGTCCAACAGCACAAAGGTTACTAGGACTAGTTTTGACGCATCCTTCAAAAGCAATTCTTGTCACCTGAGTTCTGTCTCCCTTCAATCTCTCTACGCCGCTGTCAGGAGTGTAGTCGGTTATATCGAACAGAAAAAATTTACAAGTTGCATCGAGCCTCAGGAAGTTTGCCAAAGTAAATGGTGCTTGTCTATCTCGTGCCTCAACAAGCTTCTAAATATTGATAGGAACACTGGCACAGTATCTAATATTCAGCTGCATTCTCAGTCTGAGGTGATGAATCTTCCTGTCAGAGAGGAAGACTTGGAGTCCGATTCTGATTGGTTGTTTAATCACGCTCAGTTGCTATGCCTCTTCAGATCTGCCATCAATAAAATATTTTTCCACATGGACGATAAGACTGTTGAGTATCTAAAGGTGAGCTAAAGCTTTATATTTCTATACCAAAGTGAGACATACAATATGCTTACCCTTTGAACACTTACAACTAATTCACAGACCAAAGTCATATCATTTTAACTGTGCACAATTGAGTGTGTTGTTTATATAATTTGTATCATGTAAATCATATACTTTACCTGTTCATTTATGCTTATATAGTATATATACACTATATACTATGTATTACTACAAGCTATTACTATAAGACACTTATACATAGCAGCATGCACTATTTTATTAGAAAATATTATATATTACTGTATAGTATTTCTTAGCACCATATGATGCTTTATTTTACTACATTACTTTTTGTTATATTATAATATCTTGTTATTCAGCCCTATAGATTCGAAAATATTACCAATATTTTATATAGCATTATATAATTTTATATAGCATAATGTAGCATTTTATAGTATTATAAATTTAAAATTATGTCATATGATATAGTACTATAGGCTGACATACATATACAGTAACATCATATAGTATATACTATATAGTATTATATACTATATGATATTACTGTATATGTATGTCATATGATATTATATAATACTATATATACATATACAGTAATATCATATAGTATTATATACTATTATAAAGTAGCACTAGCATATTATTATAATCCACTAACGTATGGACATCCAAGGTGTCAAGTCATTTTAACTGCTGTCATGACATCATAGCTATTAGAACTCAAGCTAACATACATGGGGTGGTATCTGTATAAGTACCATTATTACTCATGCATGTTGTTAGGTAGACAGACTATACAAATCTTCCTATTACCAACCATCCTATTATTCAGAGAAGTCACCTCAGGTGAAGTCCGAGCAGCACTGTCTCCAACCACGTGACGACTGGCAAAGCACAAGTTTCACATCAGTGAGTCATTTGGTATCAAACTGCGTGTCTAAGTCGGTATGATGCAGTGATGAGTACTGCTGGTATGTCGAGTTGATTATACTAGGAGTTGTTCTCTCTCGCTCAAGTACCACAATATACAAATTCCCCTTGTTCTGTTTTCATAGAGAAAGTAACTTAACTTCTAAACAGCAATTTGCTAAAACTAAAGTCTGCAGTCTGAATATGACCTTATTATAATGTATGTATATATATATATATATATATATATATATATATATATATATATATATATATATATATATATATATATATATATATATATATATATATATATATATATATATATATATATATATATATATATATATATATATATATATATATATATATATATATATATATATATATATATATATATATATATATATATATATATATATATATATATATATATATATATATATATATATATATATATATATATATATATATATATATATATATATATATATATATATATATATATATATATATATATATATATATATATATATATATATATATATATATATGGAGCTGAATATATGTAATATATTATTATTAGTTTAGCATCTTGTATTTTTTTGTATGTATAGCCTTGTTTACTTTCATTAGCATACATACACACACATGTTTATGCACCATTTCCTCACACTTGCATCAACAACAAGCTCCATGAATATTTACTGTTAATACTTACCTATACTGTTGACAGAGCATAAAGACCCACATAACTGGTTTCCTGACTAAAGTGCAGAGTAGCAGAAGAGTGGCTATCATGGTGCCTATGCTGGGTGAACTGTGGACCTCTAGTGTAGAGGTCGCTGAGGCAGCAATAGGTGCTGCCCTCTCGTTTCTAAGTGGTACGGCTAGCCATCAAATACAGCAACTGATTTTCATCATACCTTCTATTACTATCGAATTTTACCAGGTAAGGTTAATCAATTTTCATAAAACGCCTATAATCACAAATATGGCTAGAAGCAGCGCGGAGTTGAGGGTTGCTGAGTATTGCATTTGTATAGACATTTTTTCCGAACTCTACAGCTCTAACCCTAAACTCGAGACCCAAACCCCTGCACTCAGTGATCACAAAATTGGTGCTGCATCAAGCCATTTTCTATAATTTATGAAAACACATAAACAGGAATGTCCTACGTTCAAAAAAATATTAGGGATGTTGCAGCTACGCCCCCAACCTTCTTATTGTATAGTCTATTGAATCTACTATAGCAGTTTCCTATCTGTTTGATTGCAGTCTGGTACATCTGTTTGTATTAAGTTATAACCAGGAGATGATAACTCTCTATATTGATTTAATGTACCATGTAAAGTGGTGAATGTTTAGGCCTGTATAGGAATATCAAAAAAGGTAAAGGCGGGAAGTGACAATTTCTCACAAGAAGTGAGAATTGAGATCAATGGTTTATCGCAAGAAGCTGTTGAAGAGGCAAAGCAGAGTTTCTTAAAAGAAATGGATAAAGTTATGATGGTTGCTGATTGGTCGAGCTCTTCTCTGAGAGGAGCTATTAGGAACCTTGACCTTTGCAAAGTAAGTCAGGATTCACCCAAACACCTTTTACCAATTTATCTATATATTTTTATAACTTATCATAAAAAGTTCTAGTGCAAATGTGTTTAATTTATATTACCAGTCAACAGAAGCCTTTACACACGCACTCAAACCCACATTCAAACGCGGCCACATACACATTCACACACACGCCCACGCACATGCCCGCACACCACATTTGTTCTAGTTTTGGTCTAAGTTCTACAATGACCTACAGTAGCTGAAACTATATTATTGCCATGCACAATGGCAGTTGGTAACTAAAATATTTGTAGCTTTGAAAATTTTGCTCTCGATTTATCATTATTTTTAATAATGATTATGATATTAGAAAGGGGCAGCCATGGTCTAGACTCTAGACTCTAGAGGTTAGAGCATTGTCTTTGTAAGCACGGAGTCATGGGTTTGAACCTCGACAAAGGTCATTAATGATGTTAAGAAGAGCATTCAGTCAATGGCTGTAATCTAGTCTGGCATTCAGTAATGGCTTAGCTGTGCCCTATCTGAATAATTGTTCTTAGCATAATTTCTCGAAAACCTTGTTCATAAGGGGTTTCTCACAAGGATGGCGACTATAAACCTGCGTGAGTTTTTATGGTATAAGAAGTCATGACACAATCAGTAATATTTCACTGCATCGGATGTTCTGCTTTTAGGCAAGACCACTGTAGCTGCACCAATAAATTGTTGTGTATAGTTGCTATGACCTGGCAAGTGATATTATACTGTGTGGTTATACTAATTCATACGTGACTCTCTGTTTACAGGTTGCTGAGCTGAACGAACTGGCCCAGCGCCACAGCGTAGTGTGTCGCCACAGCGTAGTGTGTGACATCAACGTACAAGAGACAAATATAATGTTGAAAGGTCTGAGATCAGACGTGGAGTGTTTGAGAGACAAAATCGACTGCTTTCTAATTTCTCGTCTACCAGGTAATTCAATATATAAATATTTAAGTGATGAGTTTTCGTAAAACTTGAAGCCGTAAACTTACAGATAAAAATTGCCTTTATATGTTTGAATTTGCTTAAAAAGATGGAGTTGTGTGCACGTCATTGGGTTATAACCATGCAGCTTTTTGAAAACTGCTGTTGGCAAATAAAGTTGCATAATAGCTGTTGCTTTACAGAATAAACAAGTGAGTTAGCAATATATTTAAACTACATTATTTCTTAATTAACAAAAATGTAAGATTTGCTTTTTCTTTGTACTACAGTGGTGTTTGAAATTCAGTTTGTCATAAGGATAAAAAATAATACAGACACTCTTTTATTAGTGTGCTTAGCACACTTTAAAATAGAACACAGGCTATCATAGCCTTTGATACAGTTGTATCTGTTGCTATGGGTGACATGTTAGCTCCAGCTCCTATCTTGATCTGTAAGGGAACGTAAAGTTTCTTCCCGTCTTGTGGTGTATGCTCTACAGTCCTGAATTTTGAGTTGAGAGTTTACTCTTAAACTTTACAAGATTTTTAAATCTTGTGTTCGCAATCTCAACTCTGCTTTACTGCATTGCTCATCTACGCTCTATTCATGCACCCTCTGTCCGCATTTCCCTTATGCATACTCTCTTAAATATTCTTCATATTATTAATAACAAGCCTTGTCCACTCTATTGCATTTGTAAAATTGATCTAATTTATAGTTGTGTCCTTTTTGCAAGGCTAACGGAATAATTTCAAATTGTCAAAAGCTGGAGGGCATAGTTAAAAACAGTTTCAGACAGTTTATTTAACAAATTTTATTCCAAAGGTTGCATTTCATAGCATAGTAACAAATCTGTACAGCGTATATAGTAGGTACATTATATATAATAGGTACATTATAATATATAGTAAGTACATTATATATATAGCGGGTACATTATACATTATACATATATATACATATATATATGTATATATATGTATAATGTATAATGTACCCGCTATATATATAATGTACTTACTATATATTATAATGTACCTATTATATATAATGTACCTCATTATTATACACATAATAATTTGAGCACTTTTTCATCTGCTGTTTTTTAAAAAACTCATGCTACGAATATTATATATATATATATATATATATATATATATATATATATATATATATATATATATATATTATATATATATATATATATATATATATATATATATATATAATATTCGTAGCATGAGTTTTTTAAAAAACAGCAGATGAAAAAGTGCTCAAATTATTATGTGTATAATAATGAGCAATTATATTATTGAAGAAAAGAGCAATTTAATTAGATGTTTTATTGCGCTACTAATAGTTTCATGCCTCTTCGGCATTCCTCAGGCGCAATATTGGTGGATTTAAATTTTTACATTAAGAAAATCAACATGCTAAACATAACGTAGAACGTAACGCAAACATAGCAGTGGGTTTGTAAGTGTAATTAAATATATAAAATAAACACATAATGTAAAAACACAATTTATAGCAGATGCATGAAGTTGTTGTTGGGTGATTATACTTTATAGGTATTTGGATATTATTTACTATAATACATAAAATATAAATAGGCTACAGAGTTTCTAGGTTTTGTGGTTGCACAGTAAGAATTTTTTTGAGTATATATATATATATATATATATATATATATATATATATATATATATATATCTAATATTTTGCAGTATTTACATCTCATTGATTTTAAGAGTCAATAACATTTAGATGAAATTAGCTATCTCTACTACTTTAACCATTTCAAATAATTGTTTATAATCAATAAACTTATTTAGTAATAAGATAATTTATTTCCATAATTGTATTTAAATGAGTTATTGATTTGCTAGCATCTAGTGACCAGAACTTTCAGCTTTATATTAGAAAGCAACTTTCAATTTTTAAATAAATCTGCACACTATGCATTTGCAATGTGCATGAATCTAAAAAATATTTAGTAATGTTTTTCTTTTAATTCTAGTTTCACTTTTTATATGCTCACAACGTCTAAACATTGCGTGTCATATGCAGGAAATTAATAAATATAATTTACTGATGAAAGGCTTTTCAGAATCTGGAGGTACCACAACTAAGCTCAGTACAATCATTTAGGTAGATGGTTGTAAAATATGAATACCGATCCTGTATTTAAAAGCAGTTTCCAAAATGCCCGGACTTCAAGACACTTTATGGTATGTGCTGCCTAAACAGCATAAACCAGTTATTGGTATTCGAATTTTTAGTATTTAGTATACTAAAAAACTGAATTTGTTTACCAACGGCAGCTTTGGTTACATAATCTATGTATTTTTTACAAGTATATCACTTGAACAAGTTAAAGTCACTTATACAGTTTTACAAAACATTTATTACAAACAGGTAAACATGTATTGCTACATAGTGTAAACTCTGAAAAGAAAACAGTTGTATTTTATTATAATTACTTGAGAAATGAAATCATAAACACATTGGTTGTTTCATTTTACGTTGTTACGTAATCAACAACCAACCAACCATTATTGAAATGCCTACATATATAAAGTAAGTATTTCCATATTATAGCTAGAACTCAGTTTATATATGTGTAGATATTATACTAAGAATATAAAACAGAAACTAGGAAATAGTTGTAAAAAGACTTGTGCTTAGTTTATGCCCGTGATTAGCAGGTTACTATAAATAAAGGAAGATTAAATGACTGATACAGTGTAAGCTATTGCAGGTAGGCTTTGACAATTGACTTGTCTCGTGCAGTCAGCTGGAGTGCGTTGAAACTACACGCACAGAGAAAGTACAATAACAAGAAGTAATAGCACAATAAACATAAAAAACCACTAAAATGTTATTTCTTTGCTTGCAATTTTATAAAAATCCATGGACCTCTATTTCATATAGAGTTAGATGAGTTGAAGTATTGAACAGAACCTGAACAAATCGACCTCTGATTAGTTGTTTACAAGTAGCCAGAGTGTAGTATTGGTTAAGAACTCCATCATGGTAGTAACACAGGACTTCAGGGTTTGTTCCAGTAAATTCTATCTTCTCTTCTGTCATAGCAACTGTAACCTCTGCATTCAAATATCTTTTTCTCCAATCTTCTACAGGCGCTGATAAACACATTTAGATGCAACGAAAACATTCACTATTTTGGTATATGCAAACAACAACTTAGTTTTTTTTCGTTGAAATTCTGAATCTGAGCTGCAAGCATATCCCTTCGTGATTACCTTTTCCGGTTTTAATTTAAATGATGGAAAAAGCAATTTTATTAATTATTTATCAAAGTCTTTGAATATACTTTTGCAAAGGGTGTATGCAAGGATTATTAAATTAGAATAGTTTAATAACATGACATAACTTTTATATAGTGAGGAATTAAAAGTGATCAGTTTTGTAAATACATCAGTTTGTTGCTGCATGAATGTAGGCAAGCTTAACATGATGTGTATATTCCTTATAAGTCATAGCTTCAAACAACAAAAAACAATGTGTACTTATTTGTTAAATGATCTCAATTTTTAATAATTTTTTCACATCATTAAATTAATTTTTTTGCTAGAAAATGTTTTTGATAGGTAAAAAATTTCTGTTGACTTTCCCAAGTCAAATTTTAGCGCATGAGCAGTGTTTTGCACTAGCGTGACATATTTTATATAATCTACTACACATACCGTCTCCTCTGTTAAGAATGTTGACAGCCCAGACACAATAAATATCCACCAGATCCACTCTCCACCAGGGTCTGTATTCCAGGAGACTGTGGGCTATTGATGCTGTCCCATTAGGTACATCACGTCCATGGTAAATGCCATCCACTACTTTCTGTGCAGAGTACCTGTCTTTGGCATGACTACTTGATATTTTGGCAGGTTTCCCTAAAAAGGTCGTGAAATAGGCAGTTGAAAAACAGTTTGATGAATTCATTTTCAATTCAGGATGATATTTTTATTAGTTTAAAGATGAGTTTGATTAAGAAACAAGCAAGATTTTTAAGAGTTGCTATTCTTACTACAATGAGCTTGCTTTGTTACCTCTTGCAAGAAGTTTGTTTAGAATCATGTTCGCTTTATGTGAAATAAAGATGTAGTAGTCTTCATCTTTTCCATTCCACTCTGTGAAGAGATGAGGATTCACACATTGCTTCATGAAACATCTTTTATTCTGAATATCATAAACCATTCCCAGACATTTCTGGTCTTCCTTACATCTCAGCAGACAGATTCCAACAACTTCAGTGAACATTGATTCATTTGTCATATGATCTGTGACTGACATGTTCTCTGGTACACTGTATCTTCTGAATCTGTCAGTATTAGTGTGACACTGACTTTTGGCAGGTGTCACAAGGTGCAGCAAAACTAAAAAAAAATTAATTTCAATTCCGACATTACAAAACAACATATAAAAATAGAATTATTATTATTATCATCTGCTTGAAAATTTGAAATGAAATGCTTGCGAGGAATTTTTTCTTTGTAGTATATATGAAAAGAACCCGAAATTTACTTTTATGCAGAATGTATGCTATCATTTTTCACTGACAGACAATGAATTGTATTTTTATATAGATGCTAATTGATAGCCTTTAAATATCAAAATCATCATCTTTTTTGTTTTCAATGTCACAATAAACAATTTTTAACCATTAAATACTTTACATATTTGATTAATATAAAGATTTGGCGACTCAATTATACAATTGCATAGTGTGTACTCTATAAATTATAATTTATATATTATATCAATTAAAAACACATTGAAAAAACAATTTTTTGTCAAACTATTTGCATATATACATTAAAATAGAACATTTATATTACATTTAAAAATATTATGATTTTACAACTCATTTCTTGAATTACCTGCAACAAACAACCAAATTTTTCCCAATGTCATCTTTTACCTGCGGTGATGTGTTACTAAATGGAAACAACATGAATTGAGACGACAAACTTATGATGTACATATAATATAGTAATAAATTTTTCATCTAATCGATTTTTTAACTAATATAATATAACTGAATGCAGCTCTCTGTACTACTTTAAGCATTCACCTAACTGTTTCTGCTCAATAACCTCATTAAATAATTAAATTATTATTTAAGTAATATATAAATATATATATACCGTATATAGATATATATAAATATACAGTATATACAGTATATATATATATATATATATATATATATATATATATATATATATATATATATATATATATATATAAATATGTAAAATATATATTGTAATACTAGTTATCGAATAGCTCAATTTTCCTAGACGAGTGGCAGAAATTTCATGCTACGAAACAAATTTGTAGGTGATATGATTGATTTTAAAATAAAAGATTTTAGTCAATTGTAACCTATATAATTATAGTATATATATATATATATATATTTATATATATATATAAAGTTCTGATTCAGTTTCACCAGAGTTGCCCCACATATGGGGTCCGAATGAACACTTCCACGAGATTGTACTCTCACCAACCACTTCTGAACACCAAGAACTGATCCAAAAGACTGGCTTGTCTGAGCAGGATGGCTTTCTAAAGTGCAGCACCGTAGAGCTGAAACTGGTTGAGGTAAGCAAAGTCATACCTGATCTTTCTAGAAACTTGTTACAGCCTTATTTTTTTTAATTTAATCTCAGTTTACATTTATCTGTCCTAAAAGAAGGGAGGGAGAATTATGTTATTTACAAACTAACATTAAAATATAGAAATGTAATTGAAATTAGTTACACTCTAGAATTTCGCTGTCACAGTTTCAATTATAAATGTAGTGAAGTTATCACATGGATGGTCTGCAATTCAGGGGTGGGCAACTCTCTCATGCAAAAGGAGTTGCCCACTCCTGAACTCTATAATATATGAATCATTTATAAATATATAATTTTTTCACTATTGCATTAGTAACTAGTCAACTTTTATCTTGCAAATGCTTCTCATTAGGCTCGCTTATAGAAGATTTATATATAAAATCGCCCTTGATTTAAAATGAATAACATGAACTATAATGTTAGTACAATCATCTATCTCATATGTGTGTAGGTGGTGCGTATTCAGAACAGACATCTCTATATCCAGTTCAAGGCTTACCGCAACCGTGTCAGCCGAGAATGTAACGAGATGTCGTTTGATGAGAGCGTGATTGAGTCGGAACTGTGGCATGGCACTACCGCTACCGCAGGCGCTGCTATATGTGGCACGGAGTTCAACAGAACGTTTGCTGGTAGAGTCTTTTACTGTCACTATATGCTCTACTGTATTCACACACACGCATGCGCCCACACACGCGCACACACAAATACACACACATTTGCAGACACACACAGACGCACACACAGACACACACACAGACACACACTTGCGCACACATAAATACACACACATACACACGCACACGCCTGCACACGCGCACACACAAATACACACACACACACAGTAAATTTTCATACATGTACATGTCTGTATATGATGTATGTGTATATATACAATTACATTTTCTTCTATTGAATACAGATGGTGATAAGGAAGGAACTCACTTTGCGCCGGATTTCACAGGAGCTTACCATTACCTCCAAAGTAAGGCGACGAGACGTAAAGACAAGCTTGTCTACATGATACTAGCGAAGGTGGTGATTGGTCGACAATGCGTGTCCAAACAGGATGACATAAGATGGCCGGATGTCTCCAGACTCCAATGCCATTCTAGTCGGGACTCGCTGGTCAACCCAACAAGACACACCGTGTTTCACGATGCCGCCGCCTACCCCACTTACGTCATTAAAGGCTACATGAAGACTGTAACTGATCCCGATAGATTACAATAAATTCTTTTCTCATTCAGCTCAATTATGCAGTTTAAGTGTCTATTATATGTAGTATAATGTCTATTATGTCATTTATTTTTGATAAAATCTATTTGATGCACGGATGTTTAAGTAATGAATGCTTATAGCTTTGTTGTATTTTGTTTGGTTAATGGTAAATTTTCATCACCACAAATATACATAATATTTAAAATAAATAACAGATTTATTGCTTGCTAATCTACAATTCGGCCAACGCTGTTGAAATAGGGAGTTGTGGTATCATTTTACAAAAGGAAGCTTAGTAGTATTTCTAGTGCAGTAAAAAAGCTTTAGGAGTTATTTTGTGTGCAGTGTGTAAATGTAGTCTGCTTTATAGACTGCAGGTTAAGTTTTGACAGAATAAACCTGTACCAACATAATGTTGGTAGGTAACTTTCAAGGATCTTAAAAAATCTGAATAACTTACAAAACCATAGCAGTGCAAGTCACCCCTGCGGTACATATAATATAGTGATGCAACTCAACATTATATTAATATATGCACATTTTCATTACTTACAAATTCATAATAATGCTGTTCAAAGTTAGAGTTACATCAATAATCACCAGATCTGAAGGAACACAAAGGGCCTGCGCATCTGCACCTACTCTATTGATAGATATAAAGACCAATGTCATAGCCTGCTTTTATATTACATTGTTAGACCATTTAGCACTCCTTAGTTCAACAATGCTCAAACATATTGTAACACAAAACACATTAATTTGTATTGACAAATGTTACTAGAATATTGTATTGTCTTGTTTAACTAGATATGTGTCAATATTTTCCTTACTAATGAAGCTATCAGATAATGATTCTGTTATCAGTCCTTTGTTGTGAGAACACGGGCTTTTTTTAGCTGAGATACGGTACCCTGGTTGCCCCAACCTAGCTTTTCTCGGAGAGAGTTAGGATATGTGGTTATTTTTGCAGTTGGTAAAACAGATGGTGGGTGTTGACTTTACATGAAACATAACTGTAACAACAATTAATATATTTTAATACTGCTTGAAAGAGTGGCAGCTCCACTTTCAGCAGCTGCATGTAAAGGAGGGGAAAGTGTTCAGTATTTACTAGTAGAGAGCAGCGCAGACAAAGTAAGTAGAATTCTGAGCTAATTGCCATTAGTAATTCAAGTTTCCAAAACTCTTAACAGTTCAGGACTAAAATTTCTTGCTTTTTAACTTTATCTATTGTCAATTTTTTAGTAAGGGTATTTACAATATTTATAATAGACGCATAGTCTCTAATAATAGTGTTGAATAAAGGATAGTTTAAATACAGTATATTTTAGATAAACTAGATAATATAGGTTATTTTCCTAATTGATACCTGATTTTTAAACTAATTCTTGCTTTGCTTAGTTTACATATAATATTACTGTAAAAGCGTATTATTATGCAGCAAATCAAGCATGTGCTATGAAAGTCTAAAGATGCTTATATGTAAAAGTATAGCAGGATTTAGATGTACCAGAGAATTATTTCAGTTTGAGAATATTGTCATTCTCAAGATTTACCCCCATGTCTCTGGTCATAATATAGTGGCTTAATTGGGTTTTTCCATACAACACAATTGTTTCATAATGTCATTAAAAGTTGTAGAACTACTTAGATAGTCTCAAGAAATTGTAGCAGATGAGATACAATACGTTGTAGTTAATACGCATGTCTACTTTATTAATATGTGCTTAACATATTATACTAGTACTTAGTGTGGATTATCTATGTTACTAGAGTTATCCTCTCTTAAAAGTTAGAGACGTATGTTTTTAATAACATTACCTCACATGGGCGAGTAAGTGCAGAGGTCATCACTGAATAGATGCATCAAACAGAGGGGCGTTGAGATAGCTCTTGTATGTATTCTCAATTAGTTTGTGAACAACTTAGGCTTGAAATCTGGGAAACACAGCTGCAGATTCACTTTGGCGCCAGCCTGTCTCTATAAAATCTGTAACTTGATTTATGACAGATTGAGCATCTGCGTTCAATGAGCAGTATTGTGTACTATATAATAGACAGCTATGAGTAAACCCTTAGCGGCCAGTCATGGTATAATTATTACCAGATAAGTTTGTGTAATTATATTATGGAGAACTAATGTGCATTACATATTTTTGACATTGGTCTTGAATTTAATATCCAGGGAGAGAAGTGTGTTTTAATTCGCTTTAACCAGTTAGAGCTTTAGCAGCGTTGCTTGTAGCCTAATTAGGCATAGCAAAAAGTCATAGTGGAAAATGTCCTCTTTATTAATTAGAAATTAGGACAAAAAATTATATATCTATTATATACACATGTAGCGATGGCAGAAGTGTTGGTATAGTTACTACTTGATGAGTTTGTTACCACTACGTAGCAGCTGTATGTTGATCTGACCTTTGTAGTTTGTATAATAATATACTGGTTGCTGAGGGTTCCCTCTAGCCTTTACCAGTTTCTCTTCCCCAACCAAACTATTAGCCGGGTGTGTTGCCTTCCCAAGCCGTAGTGTAGTATGCTGTCTATTTTTGCTGACAACTACAGAGAAAGATCATAAAGTGATATGTTCAAAATGATCAGTTCACTACTGCTGGTGGAATAAAGCATCACCATCTGCATTCACTATCCATAATGTATGCAGAGGTTTTTCTGGGGGTACCATGATGAATTCTCACCAACATAGGATGATGCCACGCCAGCATGCCAAACTACATATCACCAAGCATCATTCTTCTACAGAACATACTCTCCAGTACATGTAGTTGCTCAGCATTAACCTACTCTACGTAATACACTCTATAAAACCTACAGCAAACGCAACTTCAAGACTTTAGCGCTTAGACAGTTGAGGTGAGTCCGAAACTCTGCTCAAATCTTACAAAGCTGGTTTTTCTCTTGTCTGTAAGATAAAAGATATCTTTATAGCAGTATGCTTTAGTAGATGGCTACTGGTGAGAGTTTCTGCGTGATAGAAGTTTATATTGAGCAGTGCATCTTTCACTACATCTGCATAGACTGATAAACTAGTTGAAGGTTAGCGTTGACCTCTGTAGAAACTATAACGATTCTCATTTTAACATAGTATAGTATTACAATAAATTGGTGCATATAGGCTATTTAATTACTCGTTCGTTGGAGAAGAAGGGTGGGGTGATACAGTGCCCATCCTCGTAATAGCAGAGTTGTTGCGACGCAGCTGGCTTGTGCACTGCTCACAAATCTTTGTCATTGTTCAACAAAAACACAGCTAATGTTCACACCCAGCATACTGTGGCACATATCTAAATTTATCAGCATCCTTATAGTTCTAGCATATTATACTCTTGTTACCCTCCTTGTTACAGTTGTTACTAGCACATTTTATCTCCTGTAGCAGAATGTAATGCTCATACTATGTTAGCAAGTCATCTATTATGAGTTATATACAACCAGCATATACATTCTAGAATATGCTATACAGCTATCAGAAGTATTCTGTAACCATGTAACCATGTGATGCTGGTGTTGGGACAAAGAAGTACTATGTTTAGTGTAATTTTAGTTAATATTTCATCTTTTATTGCTGCACATTACAATTTCTAGCGATTTCCAATATTTAACTACTTAACTCTCTTTATAATGATTTTCCTTATCATCAGCTAATCAAAAATTTATCTTAACATGTGACTGGTTATTCATTTGAAGCAGCTTTAACTACCAGTAGAATTTGACTTTAGCAAAGGGGCTTCTCTCCTCCCTTTTTAACAGAAACCCAAGTGCTAGATTGTGTGTGAGGGGCTATTCAATCTCTATACAAAACAAAACCGTCAGAGTGACTCATTCGCCATCTAATAGGCTTCTTATAAAATTCATTTTGAACTTTAGCTATTTGTTGTAGCCTTATAGGTGAATATTTTATTTGTTTGTAGTTTGTAGTAGAGTGTTAACTTTATAAGATGATTATCTTATAGTGTGCTAAAGCAATTGATATATATATATATATATATATATATATATATATATATATATATATATATATATATATATGTATATATATATATATGTATATATAATGTAGTGTGTTCAGATTGTTAATGATACATATATATTTTATTTAAAAAATCTTACACGACTATATAGTTTCGTGCAGTAAACTGCACTCCTCAGACTTACGTGGGAACATCAGAAACAGAATTCAAAACCAGATTTTATAACCACAAATCAACTTTTAACAACAAAACAAAAAAGAACCATACTGAATTGAGCAAATATATCTGGAAACTAAAAGACAAGAACACCCATTTTGACATAACATGGAAAATTATGAAAAAGACCAACTCATACAACAAAGTCACTAAAAGATGCAACCTCTGCCTATGGGAAAAATATTTCATAATATACCAGCCCAGCAAATCTTCCCTTAATAACAGAAATGAAATTCTATCCACATGCAGACATGCACGTAAGCACTACCTGGGCAACATCACATAACAATACTAACAACTCTCAACCATAGTACTACCTATTATAAATTAGCCTTTCCATCAAACATCTAGCTTTTATAGTTTAATCCTTTAGAAAAAGAGCAATTTAATTAATTTAATTAATTAATAGATAACACCAAATCCACTACTATGTTTGCATTCCGTTTTACGTTGTGTTTAGCATGATAATTTTCTTTATGTAAAAATTTGAATAATCGGTATGCTTCATAGATTTTATTTATTTTTAGTCTAACACCTGAGGAGTGCAGTTTACTGCACGAAACTATATAGTCGTGTAAGATTTTTTAAATAAAATATATATGTATCATTAACAATCTGAACACACTACATTATATTAGCTCTGTCACCCGTGATATCGAGCACTTTACTTTGCTGGAACTCCAACTAGATTGACAATCAGCATACATTATATGTATATATATATATATATATATATATGTATATATATATATATGTATATATATATATATATATATATATGTAATGTGTACGTAACATATTCATAACATGCTCATATTAGCCAACACAGCGGCAGCCCTGCATCCAGTTAATATACTTTATATAATCAAGCTGACTCCAATTACTGGCAACCTGACACTTATTAATTTTGCAACACACAATTTCTACAACCAGCTTTGAAGTAGCCAATCAATTTCTTAATTCTAACAAATCAGGCGGCTGATTGGACGGTGTTCACAGGAGGTTTACATTTAACTGGAGACTGAAAGTCTAGGGAAAAGCTGCTTTCATTTTACTGGCACCTTCTGCAAAACTTGTATTCAAAGCTAAATACTGTAAACGAAAATAACACATTTAGCAGAAAGTTGGCATTTCGACCACATGTTCATCTCAGACTGTGGGTACACAGAGTTTTAGTGCATCAAAGCCTCCTTGCATGGCAACAGTTTAACAAGCATCTGCAAATTCACTACTTTCTCAACTATTTAGGGAAAGTTTGCAGCCTGTGCTGCTTTTCAATGTAAAGTAGATGCATGAACTGGCAGAGTTTAAACTGTACTCTCTATGCTCCACTCTTATTGCAGCTGCTGATATTATAGAAAGATTGTCTTAGAAATTTAAATTTGATAACTTTTTTCATAGCTTCCACCTTAAAAAGATAATTTCAGATTGTTTCGCTACGTTTTAGAAGGTTGTTTTTTAACTATATTTGCAATTTCTACTAACACTAAGTATGCTGAAATTGGTTAGTGCGCTTTCTTATTTGAGCTTATCGTAGTTTAAAACCAAACATGCCTTCCTAAGTGTAGACACTAAATTAAATTTGCTCTTAAAGTGTTAATACTCTGCATTTTCTCATGAATAGATTAGTTATAAACCAAAACCATTTGAAATTAAGTTTGTTATTTGCAAGCCCAGATTTTGTGTTTGAAAGATTAAAACTTTTGTGATACAATAACACATTTTGTTTGTATTAGTCTGGTCCAACAATTTAATATAGCCTGCAATACCACTGTATTGTAGGCCACAGCGTTCTCTAACATACATAGAAAGAGCATCACACCCAAACTATGATATTTTATGTAAGTTTATAACCAGCTTGTTCAAAAGAATTGTGTAAAATTTCTGAAGTTTTAATCAAACGTTTGATATACATATTACAACAAATTGTTAATCAATTATTACAATGTCAAATGAATCATTTAGTTTTCACTGACTAATAATCATGGCTTTTTCAGAACAACATAAGCTAAACTAATAACAGTTTAGATAAGGTTGGCTGTTTATGTAGGCTAATATTACAAACAAATTTTGGTAACCCTTGGCCAATTTTTAAAGAAACTACAAGCATTACCTAAAGAATTCTCATGCATGCAAGTTCATAGTCGCTACCCCTGTGAGAACCCCTGATAGAAAGGTTTTTTTAAACAGGCTAAGGACTTATTTATATGTGGCACAGGGGGCAATTATGACTGGATGCTCTTCCTAACATCACCAATGGCCCTTACTGGGGTTTGAACCCATGACTATGCTCTAACCCCTAGACCACGGGCTGTTCCTTCATTAGCAAAGAAATATGAGTGATAAACTCCCCCCCCCCTCATGTTTTGAAGCTTTGAATAAGTTATGAATGTAATCTCTAATTTGAGTATGCATGAGTTTCCTGTCTATTAATGTTAATTATAACTTTTGGCATTTGTCTGATTATACCCACCCCTATGTTAAGTGAAAATAGCATAAACATTGTTTCAGTGCCAATTGCTGGGGATTCGAGTAAATAATCAGCGACAAGTCACTGAAGTGTGTAATAGTTGACCTAATGCTGACAAATAATCTCCTTCCTATAGCAATTAAGCAGCGACCAAGTTTGCAGCAAAATGTACATTAATTATAAATTACAGGTAACATTGAAGATATGCAGACTTATAGCAGTGTATATGCACATAGCCACATATTAGATAGGTTATCTGGCAGTACCAACAGCTGCGTAACACATGCTACATCACATATGCAATATGCTACACGTGTTACTAGTTACAACTCATTCGGACTGCATGCTGTCTTCGCATTAATCCATGTATACAAAGATAGTGCACAATAGTATCTCGCAGTCTAAAAGCATTTGTTTATAGTACGTACGGATAATGACTGGAATAAAACACAGATGTTACAAAGACGCCTGTTTGCCTGTTCAACTGCACATCGGCACTTCTATTAAATGGGTGTAAATATCCAGACCTGCTGACAGTTCTCATAGCTACTGCAACTGATCCAACAGCTTTTTATACTTCCTACAGTGTATTGTGTAGACTGTGTTTGAATTACTTGACTTTACCGAGCTGCCATTTTCACAGTATTCAATGACAACTGCATCGGCAGATGTAAATTCATTGTATAAGATGGTAAAATCAACTCATCTCTTCCATCCACTAGCGTACGGTAGGCAACTAACCTAGTAAATCTTAATGGTGTAAATTCTGCGATCAACTTGCTGCGTGAAAAAAGACCATATAAATTTTTAGAGTAATTTTGTTTTTTTATTATTCTTAAATGTTGGTAGAATTCAGTTTTTTTTAATTTAAATAATGCAAAACTTGTTAACTAGTTTAAAGTACATAAGGCAGTGATAAAAAGGTATATAAGATAAGTTGTAATATGTTTAGTAAATGCAGCTTGTTTTAATATTTACCATGCTAGAAATATCTTTGTATCTTTGCATTCACCTCATTGCGTTTTGGTATTTTGCATTATTTTTGAAATCAATCTATTATCTTTCTTTGTAATTAAACTTTCTACTTCAAGCAAGATCTGTTCGTACAATTTAGTCTTAAGGTATTGATAAATTTTTAAAATAATTAGCTTATTCTTAGCAAATTCAGTTCAAGTTTTATCAAAAAAGAAAATGGGTGATATCTGCTTAAAATCCAACTATTGAAATGAAAATTAGAGGCTTGGTACAAGCAAAAATAGCCTTTTCACATGTAAACATATAAAATATAATATACAGCACAAGCATATCTCTAATATAAGATACACCAACACCCTCAAGCCATTTATTTTATTTTAAATTGCAGAATTTTATACTGTTTATGTATGTTCAACTTTTTATAGAATATTTGTCAGTTGGCAGATTTCTCCTTTTGCTATTTATAAATACCAGACAGAAATACGTGTATTCAAGCCTGTCACTATGCATTATATATATAGTGTTATACAGTATATATATAATATAGTATAGAATGAGTGTAAACATTTAGACGGTTTTTCATATCCTTTCTTAGTACATTATAACCACCCTGCCAAGTTTAACCATGATTTACTATAATAATATTATATTAGTTAAGTTTATAATTACAGTTGAACACCTGAAACTTATGCCCACACTTTCACCCACTCCCCCAACCAACAGTATGATAGACACAGACTCTCAGTCTAAGCAGTCATCCGGATCAATGAATAGCCCGAGCTCCAATATTAAAAGAGAAGCCACATTGGCTAATAACAAGACAACAGCATCTTCCACACAGTTATCCTATAAGAGTTCAGACTCCCCGATGCCAAGATCTGTGTCAGCAAGGAGCAATTCCTCACCACCCGTATTCGTTGGTTCAGGTACAAGTTTGTATATGCATTTAAGAGCAGTAGTGGAAAAATTGAGAGAGCCCAAGTTCTTTAATTATTTTATTAAATTTTGGTTTGGGGCACGAGTTGAAATTCCTGCGAGAACAATTTCTTTTGTTACATTTCTAATCTAGAACACAGGCTTTTCTCAATTTTTCCATTACTGCACCTACCTCTGTATAGACTTTTTACGAGTCTCTCTTCACATATTAATTGCATCCAATTTTTAAATTGACACGCATGTTTCGTTGGCTAGTGTAATGATAATTCTTACTAATTATAACAGATGCTGGCTCATAAATGTTTTTTGATAAGTCACAAGTGAACACACGATGGTAGCAGCATACCAGTAGATTGTTTGTCATGTTATGTGGAGTATAACTGCAAACTCTAATTCTACAGTCCTCTGCTGCTTTGTTTCCATGAAATCCATTGACTTATATTTAACTCAATAGTTTATATTTATGTTTAAGTCAGAGCAAACAGTCTAGATTTTAGTCTATATTATGCTTCTTGAAACTGAATATTTCAACTATATTAGTTTCCTTATTGTGTCTGCTATTATTGTTTTTATCTCAAACGCTGATAGAAATATCAAGTTAAGTTGAATAACAAATGACAAATGCTGAATAAGTAGAATAACAGTGATCAACTCAGTTCCATCTGGCTAAAACATCTCAAAATCATCACTATTGCAGACACATTCCTACAGGCAGTAAGTCATAATTTGCATGTGACTTTGGTCTGAGTGAATATTTGTGACATTAGAAATTGCTTTCTCTTTAAACTTGTAATATTTTAAACTCAATCTCCAAGCAAAAAGTTTGAAATTTAAATTTTGATTTCAAGTCTTATTAAAACAATTGCACTTACAATTGCCATGTAGAGTTTTGCCTAAAAATGTCTCTGAAATTTTTTTCAAAGTTTTCTGAAGGAAGAATAATTCAACTTGGTAACTGCATTGGTCACTTAGGTATTACTTAGGTGTCAACTAGGGCATCAACATAGTGTCAGTTAGGTGTCAACTAAGTACCAGTTAGGTGTCAGCTAAGTATCAGTTAGGTATCAACTAAGTACCAGTTAGGTGTCAGCTAAGTGTCAGTTAGGTATCAGCGAAGTACCAGTTAGGTGTCAGCTAAGTATCAGCTAGGTATTACTTAGGTGTCAAGTAGAGTATCAACAAAGTGTCAGTTAGGTATCAGTGCCATACTCTATTCTCTCAAGTCTATATTAACCAATCTGTTCTCCAGGCCGAGTTTCACCGAGTTCAATTCTCAGGCCACTTGAAGTTCAATCCCCAAACAATATCAACATGCAGCTTCCACCAACTTGTGGAGCCAAGCAACTCGCTAAACTCAAAAGGTTTCTCACAACTTTGCAGCAGTTTGGCTCGGATATTTCTACTGAGATCGGCGAGAGAGTTCGAGCTCTTGTGCTTGCCCTCGTTGTAAGTACAAAACCTGTCATCAACAAATAAAAGATTGTTGTCATGTTGGCTTGCCTTCAAGTAAAATGCAATTTGAAACCTAAATTTAAAACAAAGACATACATGTTTAACCATACTCCATTGTTTAGACTCTGTTAGATATCTGCTAAGGGCAAAAACTAACTTGACATATTACTTAAATATTATTTCGAAACTGTGATGCGTATTTTATGAAGCAATACAGTAGTTATCCTCTCCGGTTAGATAATAGAACTATATAGACACCTGGAAGTTCACAGAGGTCCAGCTTCCTTTAAAGTATACAACTAAGACTTGATAAATAAACACACACCTTGTGGCTAAATATACAGTGTCTGATCATATTTGTATAGTTGAACGGCACAGTTGGTTTTTTAAAAAAATGAGTACATTGCCCACACATTTCCATTACAAAGCTGAGTTATTTGAATTAAATGACTGCATTCATAAATTGTTGTAAGTGTATATCAACAGTAGAAATTTTTAGCAAATTTTGTGTAAGTTTTTTTTAATTGTTTTGTTTTATTTCACTTGACAGAATTCTCAACTTTCTATTGAGGAGTTCCACTCCAAGCTTCAGGAGACAACAAACTTTCCTCTGAAGCCATTTGTTATTCCATTTCTAAAGGTAGCCACCTACACTTTTTCTATCTCTTCATGTTTATATTATTATTGTTGCTTCATGCATTTTTAGTCTTAATTTTTACAGCACCAGGTCAACATAAAAATATGGTTTCGGAAATTAATAATGAAAGCACAACTTCAGTTTGTTAGTGCTTTAAGAAGACAACTCAAACTAGTTTACTCTTGATTATGACTCATTGCATAAATTGTAGTGACCTGCCAATATATGACTATGATTTCATCATCTTTCAGCGTTATAATATGTAGTTATCTCATTTCCTTTTTCGTTCTTGACTTCATCTGCTAATATTTATACCCTTCCTCCTTCTATTGGCACACATAATCTTCCTAATCATTTCTATTAGTATGTTTCCTTATCATTCACTTCTATTAGCATACATACACATCTCCCCCTTCAAGTCTATATTATATACATTTCTATTGAAATGCTCTCATTGGCTCTCAATGACTCTCATTGGCTCTCAGTAACTCTCAATGACTCTCATTGGCTCTCACTGACTCTCAATGACTCTCATTGGCTCTCCCTGACTCTCATTGGCTCTACTTGACTCTCCCTGACTCTCATTGACTCTCACTAACTCTCAATGACTCTCAATGACTCTCATTGGCTCTCACTGACTCTCAATAATTCTCATTGGCTCTCACTGACTCTCAATAATTCTCATTGGCTCCCTTGACTCTTGCAGGCGACACTGCCATCCCTGCAGAGGGAGCTTCTCCAATGTGCTCAGATATCAAGACAGTCTCCACAGCAATACTTAGCCAACAATGAAAGAGTCATATTCGACACAAATACCATCACTGAAAGCAAGACATCATCAAGCAGTATTTCTCCCGAGTTTAGAGATGACACAAAGTCAAGTAAACGAAAGATGTCACCAAATTCTTCATCGTAAGCTCCCAAAAATACTTCATATATTCATCTTTCAATTATATATGTAATTCTGTATTTACCAAAAGTTTAAATGTACCAACTGTTGTTTCTGCTGTAATAGTTACAGAGCTATTATTAGGATGATTAAAACAACAAGAGGCAATGCTGGTAGATTATGCTGTTTAATTCCTCTCTCCAGTTAAACAGACAATCATGGGTTATCAATTGTCATGAGATATAATGACATTGCGATAAGGACAGGCTAATTAGTATGTCTTACTAAGTATTTTCAACTCTTGCTTTTGCAGTGAATTACCGCCTCCCAAAATGTTGCTGAGAGACACATCCCCGACTGAGAGGGTCAGCAGTAAGAGCCCTTCCCACTCAAGTCTAATTGATAAGGAACCTGGGCTATTAGTAGCTCGTTCAGAAAAACGTCTCCTGTCTGAGAAAGGTACGCTATGCTTGTGTGAAATTCTTGAGTTTCAAATTTGTGAACATGAACAGTGTAAAAACCCAAAAAATATTTAAACATACTATTTTCATTTTTACTCATATTTTACTATTTTGTAGATTTACTGCCCTCTGCCCAGCAGATTAAACTGGAAGAGATTAGTAGACTATTTCGAGCTCGTTTGGAAAATGTTGACTTTACTTTTGGAAATGCTGCTCGCCCAGGCAGCAGCTCTAGCCACAAAGAGACTTCAGCCAAAGTAACCATTCCTATCTCTGACACAAAAGAAGATGACAAATGGAAACGTGTCAGACTGGTAAGAGTGATTTTATAGAAACTTTTATATTTACAAAAAACTGAGCAAGCGGATAAAAAAGTAAATTTAAACATAAACAATGCTCCATTATCAGTTACTTTACAACATATCTTTTAACATTCAAAATATCTTTTATTTTACAGCATCTTCTAACTGTGGTATTGTCACATATTTTTATAGTTTGGCTATTTTGAAATGTGTGAGCAAGTTGTTTGGCATTGCAATCAAACCTGCTCTCAGTATATGAACAATATTTTATCCACTGTATGTGTGCATAATATTATATGTAAAATATTTGCTCCCCCCACTGGGATTCAAACTACAGACCCTAACTTGCAAACTGGTGCACTAATCATTACACCACAGGGGCTACTGAGTAATCTCAACACTACATTATAGTCTTCTTTTATTTGAATAAGTAAAGCACTTTTCTGCAGATGTTAGGAGACATGTGTACTCTGATGGAGCAGACCAAGTCCGCTATGGCCTCCCTACAGGAGAGTAGAGTCAAGGAGACTCAAGAGTTCTCCATGTGGATGAGAAGACATGCTGAAGGTATTGATCAAGACTTTAAAAAGAGGACAGAGGAAATGATGTCACATACCATACGCCAATCAGAAGAAAAAATAGCTGAAGTCAAGCGTAGAGCAGGTTGGCCAATACTAACTTTGTGAAATGCATTACAGCTCTATACCTGCAAACTTTTGGCTGGACTGTGAGATGAATTTCAGTTTTCTTGCATTGGCTTAAGATTCATGCTTTTTAAATGCTGATTTTTGCTGCAGCAAATAGTCATATAAAGAGCAAGTGTTTTTTAAAATACCAAACATATTTAAACATAACAATTCTCTCTCTCATACACAATTTATATGGCTTACTTTTAGCAAGCTATAATTTAAATATATTTTTTTCAAAGATGAAGTGGTGAATGAAATAAAAAGACAAGCAATTTTAGAAATACACCAAGCAGTAACTGCAGCTGAACTGAAAGCAAATGAGTTAGTGAGTCAGGAGAGGCTCAGGATGGAGAACGTGTTGGCCCATATTAAGAAGACGTCAAAAGATGAGGCCACACGACTAGTAAATAAACAAGCGGATACTCCAGAAGTAAGTTCTATGAAGTAATTGGAAAATCACTAGTAGTAAATTAGTGAAACTATAATAGGTCGTAGTCTAACTATAGAAGCATATATAACTTTTTAAACGCAATGCTTTACAAAAACGTAACTTTCATTTTGAATATTTGCCTATTTTCTATTTCGAACATGGCCCACTCTAAAAAAATATTCCTCAGCGAAACTGCAATTTTGTAAACTAACATTTTTGCAGTATCTACTTTTGATTTTAAAGTTTAAAATATTTCTTGATTTTGTTTTTCCCGCACAAACACTTTCTTTACAGGTATATGTAAATCGGTAATATAAGGAATAAACGGAAATACAAAAGCCTATAGGCCAAAATCTACTTTATTTTATTTAATATCCTGGGCTATTTTATTTTGTAGAATTGTTGGAATTGCGGAAGAAAAGCGAGTGAGACGTGTAGTGGTTGCAACAAAGCAAGGTACTGTGGACAGTTCTGTCAGCACAAAGACTGGGACAGACATCATACTTCCTGTGGCTCATCCTCGGAGAAATCTAAATCTGACGATGAAGCAGTGCTGCCCACTAAAGTGGTTGAAACGAAGAAAGAGAAAGACTAAATATATTTTGCAATTTTTTCAAACTGATATATTAAAGCGCATTTGACATTTGAACACTTATTTTAGATGTATTAACAGCAGAATGAATAATATATAGGGATAACAACAAAAACTTATATAAGAAATTGCAAAAGAAATAGTATTTTCATTCAGTTTTTAGTTCAATTTTTTGCTGATGAGTTCAACCACATTCCAAGTTGTCTATACCCTACACAGCTATAGATTTCACACTAGAGTATTTAACAATTTGTAATTAAAGTAATTTATTTTTTTAATCTGGTTTCTTTCACATTTAGTTTAGATTACATGTAGGTTTTGAAACTATTAGCTAGAATTTCTGTTTTTAAATCGGTTTAAATGAGTTTCTAGTTTACAGAGTCATACAAGGAGCAAGGCTGTATGTTCGGGATTTAATAGATATGCTTATAACTTAGATTTACTATATACTGTCAATATTATATAGCCATTAGCTAGTATGCATATAATGCGCATGGTGTACATAATATTGTTGTCATAAGGGCATGTGCACACATTAATATTTTTCTAACTTTACTGTTATAATTTTACTCATTAATACAATGTATAGTTTTTCCTATTTATTATGTATATAAATATGTAGAACTATTATACAATGCATTTCATTACTGTTCTTACCATATTTATATGTATCAAAGTATATTCGTATGTTGCACCATATCAAACAACATAGTTATAAAATAAACATTGAAGACTTTCTATAGGTAGATAAAAGTTCTTTTTTCACACAGTTTTGAAACAAAACAATGAAACTTGTATACATCTGTGTGCTTATCCACTAATTAACAATAATCTTCACAATTTTCCTACTATGTTTTAATAGTTGATTTTATTTAAAAAATAGTCATCCAGCATTCAAGATAATTATGTATTGTCGGAGTCGTTTGCTCTTGTTTTACCATGACTAGTTGATAAACATGAACTGTATTGTTAGGCAAGGTACAGCAACTCCATCTCAGCAGTCTGATGGAAGAATGCACTGTTTTACACACGCCCACGCAAATTAGCTTATGTGTAGGAATTGACCTTCTATCCATGGCCACGAATATTATGCAAAGTTCATAACTCCTACAGTTACTTGAGTTTTCTGGCGCTTAAACTCATACATCTTTTAATTATAACACACAGTTTTAAATATTAGTTTTGTCCATTACGAAGCTGTACATAGGCTATGATACTCTGCTCTGTGCTGATGAGGGAGAAAACCCAGGAAAAAATTTTAGTAAAAGGTATTTTGAAGAATATAAGCCTATAGTATTATGTGTTATGACGAGAGGCGTGACTGTATTTGAAATCGCTCGTAGTTTTCTAGCTAGGTTTATAAAATGAATTTGTATTCATATACAAGAGGAATAACTTCCTAGACGAACATGTTTTACTAATGCCCTGCCACAGACCACTTCCTGACACTTGTTATAACTTGTATCATGATGTTCTCCAAGTAAGTTTCTATGCTGTGGCTGGTGGAATAAACAGTATTGTGAAGACAATCTAAGCACACAAATAGCAATCAATTTCTGCAGAGTTGAAAAACACAGAACAGTTTCTGGAGGCAAAGCACACAATTGGGCTAAACATGCAAGTATGTAATGCATTCAAACAGCTTGCTCAAACTACAGACCAGAAGATATTTTAATAATGAAGTTGTTTATTGTTAATGTTGTATATAATTTATAAATACAGCATGTATAGCATAGTAGTTTGAAGAAAGCGAATTAAGTTTTATTGGAACACTAAATGCTGTCTTCTGCATCTATCTCACATTGTGTGGTAAACCCATAGGAAAATATATTAGTGATGATTGATGTATAACAAAATACCACCATATCTTAAGCAATTGCAGAATGTGTGTATAACATAACAATTCTTAACACTTGGTGTTGACAGTGAAGTTAGACTATGCAGAGCAGACAACTTTGAGTACCACATGTTGACTTGCAGTGCATCAGAGTATTGGGAGATGAGATTACAGAATTGCTGTATACAAGAGTACCTAAAACACTTGGTGCTTGTATTTTGGGAACAGCCTTGATGTAAGGGTTAGAGTGCTGGCTTAGTAAACACGAAGTCATGGGTTCGATCCCCAGTAAAGGACATTGGTGATGTTAGGAAGAGCATCCAGTCATAATTTCTCCTGTGCCGTATCTGAATAAGTCTTCAGCCCACTATAAAAAACTTTTCCATCAGGGGCTCTCATAGGGATAGTGATTATAAACATCTGTAAGCTTTTTGGTGCTTGTATTTTGTATAATTATATTAATACTATAATATATTCACAGAAATAATTTTGACCAGATATAATATTAATGACTAATTTGGACAATTGAATTAAAATATTCCAAAACAAAATTGAGATACAAACTTTATATGTAAGAAAACTATTGACCACAAATGCATATACATAAAATAGTAGTCGTTACTATTAATAGGACTAGCAAAAACCCACCAGGTATCACACTGTATACAATTTAAAGAATGTACGAAAATTAAGAGAAGACAACTAAGAAACCACAGCCCAGGGAGAGAAAAGTGTAAATGTATAGATATTTACATAAAAGGTAAGTCTATGATACTAATATGTACATGGATACTGAGGTGTTACAAACTAAAGGATGCAGAAAAAGTTACAACCGAAATCATGCAGTATTCGCTGACAGCAGATTATGGCAGCAGGTTACAAGATGGCCATCAGAGACAAGAAATACTTCTGCAGTTGAATCTGTATTCTCAAACTGCTATACAATGCTGGAGTAAATTGAGTTCAATAGACAGGTATGTTGTTTCTCCTTCACCTGTATACGTTTATATCTTATGCTGGAAGTTCAACATAGGTGAAACTCGTAGAGAAACTTTTATGGTTTACAGATACCTTTATGCACCGAGTATCTAAAATATAACAGTTATGAGGGTAATGATAGATCAGTAATATAACAAATTAAATCACAAGCATCTTCAGTAACTCTCTTGTCTGGAAGGTACAACTACTCTCTTGCGTGGGAGGTACAGCTACTCCTTTGTGTGGGAGGTACAGCTACTCTCTTGTGTGGGAGGTACAGATACTCCTTTGTGTGGGAGGTCTTACAGAACTAAATGCACTAGAAATTCACAATTACCTCTTTAACGGTAGTCTTGATGAAGTCTCTCTTATCGGAGAGGTCATATTCAGGGTACATATCAATGAGTTGCTGCCGCACTATCTTCATCGTGACCTTCTCTAAGTCAGCGGTCTTCAGGAGTTCCTTGATCTTCTTAGTGAGGACAGCGTCCTTAAAAGGAAGTAATATAAAAAGGAATCCAGAATAAATAATGCATAGAATAAAGCGACTGCATACCCTTGCAGTACATTGAGAGACTATATATCAAATGCATTGGACTGAAATAATATACCACATTACTCATAACATCCCTGCTACATATTATGGAGAAGGTGACTTGCTATACTCACATTAGGGGGTATTCAACTACACCCCTGATACTCACAGTAGGGGGTATTTCACTACACCCCTGATACTCACATTAGGGGGTATTTCACTACACCCCTGATACTCACAGCAGGGGGTATTTCACTACACCCCTGATACTCACAGTAGGGGGTATTTCACTTTACCCCTGATACTCACAGTAGGGGGTATTTCACTACACCCCTGATACTCACAGTAGGGGGTATTTCACTACACCCCTGATACCCACAGTAGGGGGTATTTCACTACACCCCTGATACTCACATTAGGGGGTATTCAACTACACCCCTGATACTCACAGTAGGGGGTATTTCATTACACCCCTGATACTCACAGTAGGGGGACCAGCTATATCTTCATCCTGGATAAGTTCCTTAGACTTATGCTGACTCTTACGCCCTCTCCTCCCGGGCTTCTTAGCACTGTCAGCAGAGTTCTTTGATTTTCCGGAGGAAGGGGTGGTGGAGGGGTTGACAGCAGGCTTCCTCCCTCTCTTTTGTTTCTTAGCAGCAGGCTATAAGAGCAGAAGAATATCTAATAACTCTAATAGTTGAAAACACTTTTTATGTACAAATACAATACGGCTAAAAACTGTAATTCACTTCAGTGCTGCTTAGAAATGATTATGTATGCAACGATACTTTAAATCTATGTGGGTAAAAGAGGTTGGATTGGATTACTATAAAATAATAGTAAAATTGATCCAGTCTTTCCTTCGAATATTGATACTGCTGAGGAGAAGATTTAGCTAATTATATTAGCTAGTATCACTGTCTATTAAAGACTAACTTAGCACTGTGTCTAAACCCAACCAGCACGTGACTAAATCAGACTGTACAAAGATATGGCACAAATACTGAAAGTTTAATTTATAGCTGTTGAGAATTTAAACAGTTTGAATCTTCTATAAAGTTTTCAGACATTAGATATATTATGCTATCACTAGCATTTTGCATTATGAGTATATCTTTTAACCTGATCAAGAAAATCTTTTGAGTTAGGCTCCTGTACATAACAATTTTATTTGTTGGAAATAAATATTGTAAAAAAAAGCTTGTTCATGATTACTTTTGAAAATGTTGTGGTTATTTGTTTATTGAGTGGCTGCAGATACTAACTGACACAATAAACTATTTGTCACAACTTAGATTAATGAGAATTATTTAGAAAGACATTTTATTAGCATTCGGCCCATATCTCCACCATCTACTTTATAGCAAGTCTAATAGTTAAAAGAATTGTTATCATAGCTATTATTTGTATTCTTGACTTGGCCGCGAATTGTATATAATTTTATAATTTTTATTTTAGGTTTTTATGCCTTATCAGACACTCAGACTCTCAGATACCAGAGCGAAACCAGAATACGTGAAAACCAAATCAAGACTTGAAGTCAAACAAAGAAATGCGTGCAGTGACTTTGCAGAACAAGATGGTAAACCAAATCTATACTTACCTCTTCTAAACTATCATCTGATTGGTCAGGAACCTCATCTACTGACCTATCAGCATTATCCTCATCTTCACCCTGTAGATTCTTTGTAGCCTTAGAAGCTCGTTTACGCTTCCCTGTATGAAACATGAAACCCAAAACATCTTAATAACAGTGATACATAGTCAGTACCTAGATTAGTAATACCAGCACCTACAGTAGCTACAGTACAGTAAATACCTACAGTACAACAAATACCTACAGTACAGTCAGTAGCTATAGTACAGCCATTACCTATAGTACAGTAAATACCTAGAGTACAGTCAGTAGCTATAGTACAGTCAGCACCTACAGTACAATCAGTAGCTACAGTACAGTCATTACCTATAGTACAGCCATTACCTACAGTACAGTAAATACCAACAGTACAGTCATTACCTATAGTACAGCCATTGCCTATAGTACAGTAAATACCTACAGTACAATTAGTACCTACAGATTACCTAAACACCAGCTACCAACCCCTACTATAACATGCTTCACTCACTCATTAAAGACAATAAACACAGAACGTAACACAAAGAGCACCTGCATCTTGCTTCGTCTCCTTGGAAATAGACACTGGCTTTAATAGAAATTCCAGCAGTCTTTCTGTTAGTGTCTCCTTACTGCCAGCAGGTGACAGTTGCAGCATGGTGCACCAAGTCTTTAGTACCACCAGGTTGATTCTGTTGTATACAATATACAGGTGTATAGCTAGATATATACTGTATAGCTAGATATGTACTGTATAGCTAGATATGTACTGTATAACTAGGTATATACTGTATAACTAGATATGTACTGTATAGCTAGATATGTACTGTATAGCTAGATATATACTGTATAACTAGGTATGTACTGTATAACTAGATATATACTGTATAACTAGATATATACTGTATAGCTAGATATGTACTGTATAGCTAGGTATGTACTGTATAGCTAGGTATGTACTGTATAGATACGTATGTACTGTATACCTAGATATGTACTGTATAGCTAGGTATGTACTGTATAACTAGGTATGTACTATATACACACAGTGCTATACATGTACTAATAACTATATACACACAGTGCTATACATGTACTAATAACTATATACACAGAGTGCTATACATGTACTAATAACTATATACACACAGTGCTATACATGTACTAATAACTATATACACAGAGTGCTATACATGTACTAATAACTATATACACACAGTGCTATACATGTACTAATAACTATATACACACAGTGCTATACATGTACTAATAACTATATACACACAGTGCTATACATGTACTAATAACTATATACACACAGTGCTATACATGTACTAATAACTATATACACACAGTGCTATACATGTACTAATAACTATATACACACAGTGCTATACATGTACTAATAACTATATATATAGAGTGCTATACATGTACTAATAACTATATACACACAGTGCTATACATGTACTAATAACTATATACACACAGTGCTATACATGTACTAATAACTATATACACAGAGTGCTATACATGTACTAATAACTATATACACACAGTGCTATACATGTACTAATAACTATATACACAGAGTGCTATACATGTACTAATAACTATATACACACAGTGCTATACATGTACTAATAACTATATACACAGAGTGCTATACATGTACTAATAACTATATACACACAGTGCTATACATGTACTAATAACTATATACACACAGTGCTATACATGTACCAATAACTATATACACACAGTGCTATACATGTACTAATAACTATATACACACAGTGCTATACATGTACTAATAACTATATATATAGAGTGCTATACATGTACTAATAACTATATACACACAGTGCTATACATGTACTAATAACTATATACACACAGTGCTATACATGTACTAATAACTATATACACACAGTGCTATACATGTACTAATAACTATATACACACAGTGCTATACATGTACTAATAACTATATACACACAGTGCTATACATGTACTAATAATTATATATAAAGTGCTATACACATGCTAATAAATATATATATACACACTACACAGTGCTAATAACTATACATACACATGTGCTAGTAACTGGATATACAGATTGCTATACATGTGCCATTAACGATATATACAAAGTGCTAGTAACTACACATACGCAGCGCTATACACATGCTAATAAATATATATATATATATATATAAAGTGCTATACACATGCTAATAACTATATATATAAAGTGCTATACACATGCTAATAACTATATATATAAAGTGCTATACACATGCTAATAACTATATATATAAAGTGCTATACACATGCTAATAACTATATATATAAAGTGCTATACACATGCTAATAACTATATATATATATAAAGTGTTATATACACACTAATAACTATATATATAAAGCGCTATACATGTACTAACCTTGCGACCGACAACTGCTTTCTCTTGTACTCTGCATCTTCTCGAGAAAAACTCCAGCCACAAAAATTTCTAATATTCTTCTTGACCTCCGAGGATGTCTACACCACAAAAGTAAATATCATTATAACTATTAGCACCATTACATTAGACATCGTTGTGAATTAACAAGCTGAAAGTACATGTCAGAATGTCAAGACTGAAAATGCCTGCAATGCAATCCAATTCATATGGGTTAGAGTGTAGAGCATTACTAAATACTTTTTATAACAGTTAGCAGGTGATTGGCAGGTGCTCGGAGCATTTCCCAGCATGCCCTAGCATTTCATAAGATACATTTGAAGTTGATAGTCCAAGTTTACATACCGACAGGTAGAGTTAGTATACACAACAGCTCTACCTATGGCTATCTTAGTGCATGAGCTGTATAATAATTTACTCGACATTTAAATAGAAATGAATATAGTTTAAGATTACTAACTCCAGTTTGATCAGCTACTTAGTAAAACAGATTGAGTCAACCAAACAAATTCACTAGAATTCCAAAACACTCATTACTTTGTGCTAATCGCTCACATAACATATTATAAATTCAAACTCAACTTTCACTGTTCAGATTGAGTGACAGTATTTATTAAAACTAGTTGAAATCTCAACTAAATAGCATTATTAATTAATCTGTCACAGTTTGAATGTATGACAATACCTTTCCCACAGACCCATACAGTAGTCTGTGAAATATCTTCAACTCTTCGGCTTTTGTCTTGTTGATGACCTCCTCAACTACAGAAGTTTAAATGTTTCATTACAGCAGCAGCAGCAGCAGTAGTAGCAGCAGCAGTAATTGAGTCAAAGAAGAACTAGAGGGCTTATATAGCATGGAAATAAAAACACAAGATCAAACAACTTCTGACAAACATAACCATGATCCTAAAGCGATGGAGCTTTTTGAGAATAACATAATTTTTCATGAAGTTGGAATATAATTCCAAGTTTCTGTGCTTAAATCAACTTTATGAAACTTCTCCCCAAGATAATGAGCTTCTCACAACATGCAACAATGATCAACACAGCAGAAAAAAGATCGGGCACCAAATTGTTCAAATTGAAGTAAGTTTAAAGACATAATCAATGATAAGACAACTCTAAATAGCACACTTCTTGGTTTGTATTATACTAAGCTATATCAAATCTATATTGTAGGTTTTGAATCATGGTTCTTAAATAGTAAATTTTTACTAAAAGCCATAAATTCACTAAAACAATCCTAGTCCAGGGACATAATTGAGACATTACTCAGCCAATGTTCTGGCAGGAAGATAAATTTCTGGTTCCAAAGCTAAACTAAACCTTACTGGCTTGAACATCTCTAAGTTTCACACCAGTGCCCTCCGGAATTGTGAGCTTTTTCTTCTCTGATGTGCTTGAAAGAGCCACTGTGATGTTCTCAGCTAGTCGATCGACTTTTCGTCTATTACGTTTCCCTGTTTGTATAGGTACAGGGCCTTCTAGAGAACCCACTGTAAATACAACAGTGAGTACAGAGTTGACTATAGAGTGATTAGAGAGTTAACTATAGAGTGATTAGAGAGTTAACTATATAGTGAGTAGAGAGTTAACTATAGAGTGAGTAAATAGTCAACTATACAGTGAGTAGATAGTCAACTATATAATGAGTAGAGAGTCAACTATACAGTGAGTAGATAGTCAACTATATAGTGAGTAGATAGTCAACTATATAATGAGTATAAACTTACACACTGGAGTACCATCATCATTAGACTCCTCAGTGTTATCATCGCCCATATTATCAGCCTTTTTGTCATTCACAGTTGGTTTAACATAACTTTGTACAGACCCTGGAATATTCAACACAAAGCATGATATAAACATAAGTTTTGCATAGCTCTTGCAGTAGAAGTTTCTTATACATAGTCAGTGGTCACCACACATGCTACACTTGTGCTGCTTCTAGCAATCCACGAGCTACTTCCAAGTGAAAGACACTACCATTTCCTAAGGAGTCATAGCTCCACAACAGCACCAATGCATGGAATGCCACAACAATATATATATTAGAGCATGAGTAATCCATCGCCAATAACATGGCCTGTTATAGCCTGACATTGCATAAAGCTAAAAGATGTAATGGCTTTTTCATGTTAGCTTCAGCGCTTGTTTTGTTTATTTATATACAGCTATATCAGCTTTTCTGTGCAAGTTAATATATAAGGTGGTAACACTTCTACAGTTTTCATTGTAAATTATTTTATGATCAATACACCTGTTTGAAACACAACAGATTTTGGCGACGAGGATAGGATCAGCTTCAAGGATTTTCAACTGATCATCTACTTTTACTTTACGCGGTTATCATCAGAATCTTCAAATCTTCAAAGACTCTTCATTTAGACATACTTCAAAAATTATGTCTACACCTACAGATCAACTGATAGCTTTGCTAACCCAGCAGTTGGCACAGCAAAAGGAACAGATGGATTTGCAGAAGCAACAGATGGAACAGCAAGAAGCAAGGATGGAACAGCAAGAAGCAAGGATGAAACAGCAGCAAACAGAAAATCGGGAGCTGATTCAACTACTCACCCAGTCAGCAGAGAAGAAAACCCCAGCATCAACCCCGAATTTTGCAGCATTTGATCCAAGTACAGAACTATGGACTCAATATTCAGCAAGATTCACCACCTTCATTGGAGCCAACTCAATCGCAGAGGATAAAATACCACAAGTATTTTTGACAAACCAATCAACAGCCATCTACAAGCAGTTGAGTGATTGGGCGGAGCAGCAGACACCAAAGAAGGAGATCAACAAACTGACGATGGATGAAGTTAACAACTACATGATGACACAATATAACCCAAGGACATTCATCATCAGAGAACGATACAGATTTTGGCACGACATGAAAAGGAAGCCAGGGGAGACTATTCCAGAACTAGCAGCTAGGATTCGACATGACGCAACAACTTGTGACTTTTCTTTAATTACTGACCCACAAGATGAAGCACTTCGTACCAGATTTATATGCTCAGTAGGAAATGAAGCTATACTGAAGGCAATCTTTAAACTCAAGGACGAAGATCTCACTTTCAACAGAGCTACTGAAATCGCTGTGGAAACTGAAGAAGCAGCTAAAGTAGCTAAAGAAACTGTTCACGGAGAGGTCAACGCTCTCCATAAAGTCAGCAAGAAGAAGACGACTCCAAGCTCTACACCAACGACCCAGCCAACACAGATCAACAAACCCTGTTATCGCTGTGGAAAGACAAATCACCAGCCAGCAGAATGCAGATACAAAAGTTCTACATGCAACTACTGCAAACTCACTGGACATCTTGAAATTGTATGTCGAAAGAAGAAGATGAATGACAGCAAACCACTCAAAGTTATCAGGACCTTAAAGACTATGAACACAGTTCCTCAACTACAAGTAGATGTAACTCTTCAACGTCAACCTTTTCAATTAGAAGTCGACACTGGAGCAGGAGACAACTTCTTGTCTTTAGAGAACTGGAAAAGACTAGGATCACCTAATCTTCAATCACAACAGATACATTATGAATTAGCTACGCATCATCCAATTGACATCATGGGAACCTGTGAACTCTTCACCAAATTCAGAGACCAGCAGGAGAAGAAACTTCAATTCGTCATCAGCAGAATACCCAACCTAAACCTACTCGGCAGAGATGGAATTCAACAATTGGGAGTTTCTGTGGATTCCTTGATGCAGCCTACAGATGGAGAAGACATCAGCAAAGATGTTCATAATGTCAACCTCAATCTCAAGGAATCCTTTAAAAAACTAACAATGGAGTTCAGCAGCCTCTTCAAACCAGAACTGGGATGCCTCAAAGATTTTGAATTAGAAGTCAAATTCAAGAAAGATGCTAAGCCAGTATTCTGCAAACCCCGACCTGTACCTTACGCCATTCAAGAAGACTTAACTCAAGCCTATGATGTTGGAATTGCTAAAGGAGTATGGGAGCCAGTGCAGTTCAATTCCTATGGCACACCAGTAGTTCCTATACGCAAAGCACAACTACCTGGACAGCCAAAGCCAAAGCTACGTGTATGTGGAGACTACTCTGTTTCAGTCAACTCTCAACTAGAGGATCATCGTCAACCAATTCCTTTGCCAGAAGACCTGATGAGGAAACTTGGAGGAGGACATGGTTTCTCGAAGATTGACTTGGCAGACGCATACAATCAGATTCCTCTAGCTCCAGAAAGCCAAAGAAGGTTGGCTCTCAGCACTCATCGTGGTGTTCTACTACAGAAGCGCTTACCTTTTGGTATCAGCTCAGCACCCGGTTATTTCCAGGAGATTATGGAGCAGCTCACATGTGATCTACCTGGAGTAGCAGTCTATTTGGATGACACTCTAGTCAGTGGAGCCACAGCCACATATCACATCACAAATCTACGAAGATTATTGCAACGGCTGCAAGACCAAGGATTAAGATGCAAACTGGAGAAATGTGTATTCACAGAACAGTCAGTAGAATACCTGGGACACAAGCTTTCTGACAAAGGTATAGAAAAAGGATCTGGTGTAGAAGCTTTGAAGAAGATGCCAGCCCCGACTGATGTTAGAAGCTTGAAATCCTTCCTAGGATCTGTACAGTTTTACCACAAGTTCTTGCCGGATCTTTCCACGGTCACATCACCACTTCAAAAGTTATTGCAGAAAGGAGAGCAATGGCAGTGGGGTACTACGCAGCAAACATCATTTTTACAACTGAAGAAGATGTTAAGCAGTGATCTGGTATTAGCACACTATGACCCCTCTCTACAAATTGGCATATCCTGTGATGCATCAGAAGTTGGAATTGGAGTTGTGTTGTTTCATCGTTACCAAGACGGGACAGAGCGACCAATTGCCCATGCCAGCAAAACTCTGACAAAAACTCAGCAAAGATACAGTCAAGTACAGAAGGAAGCACTCTCAATCACATTTGGAATCACCAAGTTTCATCAGTTTCTGTATGGAAGAAGCTTTGTATTGGTTACAGATCACCGACCACTACTGGCAATCTTTGGACCCAACAAAGCAACACCAGCTATGGCAGCCAACAGACTTGCTAGATGGGCACTCACTCTCAGCCAATACAAGTACACCATTGAACACAGAAAAACCTCGGACCACGGCAATGCAGACGTACTGAGTCGCCTACCAATGGAATCAGATGATGGCTTTGATAAGGAGGAAGAAGGTGTGGATATCGACACAGTTTGCACAATAAAGACTATTGGAAAGCAGCTGAAACCTACAGATCCTGGAGTTCTAAAGAAAGAGACGGCCAAAGATCCAGTACTCAGCACCGTGATGCGATACACTATGGAAGAATGGATGGATGGTGAAGAAAGCAAAGAATCGTCAGAAACAATCGCTGATGGCTACACCATTAAAGACTTCAAGAAGATCGCAACCTCACTGACAGTTGAAAGCGGATGCCTACTGTATGGAGCAAGGATTGTCATACCTTTATCCCTGCAGAAACAAGTGTTAGAAATACTACATATGGGACACTTTGGCAGACAACGTATGAAGCAACTTGCCCGCACAGCAGTCTATTGGCCAAGATTAGACAACGACATTACAGAATTGTCACAGCAATGCTCAACCTGCAGAGAGCACCATAACCAGGAAAAGAAGTCACCAGTTCACCTTTGGATGATGCCTGAAAAGCCATGGAGCAGACTACACGTAGACCATGCAATCAACTTTATGGGAACAAATTGGCTAGTGCTTGTGGATGCATTCACCAAGTATCCTTGCATTCATCCTACGAGCTCTATATCAACCAAGATGACAACTAACTTATTGGAGACAGACTTCACTCACTTTGGTTACCCTCATACCATAGTGACAGATAATGGACCCAGTTTCACGTCAGAAGAATTCCAACAGTGGTGTAAAGATCGAGGAATTGTCAACCTAAGAGGAGCACCTTATCATCCCGCTACCAATGGAGCAGCAGAACGACTAGTAGAATCCTTCAAGCAGTCGCTGAGAAAGTCTACACTTCCACCCAGGGAGGCCCTCCAAGAGTTCCTAATGCAATACAGAAGAACACCATTGCCTTATGGATTTTCTCCAAGTGAGCTACTGAATGGGCGACAGATCAGAACCAAAATAGATGTTCTACTTCCCTCTCCAGCACACCTATCTCAAAGACATCAGATGCAACAGAACAAGACTACCAACAAACTACACTGCTACACAGTTGAAACGCCTTGCTATGCTCTATACTATGGGCCTAGAAGAGACAGACAACCCAAGTGGATCAAGGCAGTTGTGATCAAAGTTTTGGGGAGCCGCTCTGTGAATGTGAAAGTCATACCTAAAGGACCAGTTTGGAAACGACACATTGACCAACTCTGTCCACGACATTCCAGTACAGAAGATACAGAGCCACCTGATGATTTGATGGTTACCACTGAAAATACTGCACAACAAGAGAAAACACCAGAGCCAGATCCTGTACCCTCACAACCTAGACGCAATCCTAGACAACCAGATGGTGATGAATATACCCGGGACCATCCAAGACGTTCAACCAGAACCCGATGGCAAACTAGACGCTAAAAGAGACATAGTACTTTAAGCTAGTAGGGAGATGTTATAGCCTGACATTGCATAAAGCCAAAAGATGTAATGGCTTTTTCATGTTAGCTTCAGCGCTTGTTTTGTTTATTTATATACAGCTATATCAGCTTTTCTGTGCAAGTTAATATATAAGGTGGTAACACTTCTACAGTTTTCATTGTAAATTATTTTATGATCAATACACCTGTTTGAAACACAACATGGCCTATCTTCACTCATTTCCACCTTTGTTTTACAAATAAAATGCTGCTTTTCTACTGGTCTCACTTACTTAAAACTGTGAGAAAAGTGGGAACTTAATTTGAGATTTCACAGGCTATAGCCCTAGCTCTAAGTTTACAACATAGCTACACTACTAATATTGTTGCGAACAGCCCGCCCTCATGTTCTGTGATTTCCTAAAACAAGCAACTTACGTCTGCTAGCCTCTCTTTCAACAGGAGTGGAAGCAGTGGCGGATTTAGGAGGTCGACCCCGTCCTCTCTTTTTAACTGTTGAACCTTCAACAGTCTTTTGAGTTTGTGTAGAAGCACCAGCGCTTTCTTCGGATGAATCCTTTGTTTCCATTGGTTCTGCAGCTTCTTCTGCTTTACAATCAACTTTAGTATCCGGCAATGTTACAGAGCTGTTGATCTCAGTGGTGGGTGCCGAAGACGTTAGACTTACTGTAGTAACAGGTGTGTTTGTTGTAGAAACAGAACTGTTCATTGAAGCAACCAATGTAGCTGTGGGTGTACTTTCTGTAGTAGTATGTGTAACTACAGATGAATTCACGGGTGTTTCAGACAAGCTTACAGCCGTATCAGGTGAAGTTACAGGTGTGACTACTTCAGTAGCAGGTGCAGCTACAGGTTCGCTAGGTGTACTCATAGGTGTTTCAGCTGTATTCACAGGTGTTTCAGCTGTATTCACAGGTTTATCAGCTGCATTCACAGGTTTATCAGATGTAACTACAGAAGTATCAGATGTAGCTTTGCCATTTGAATCTTTATGGTCACCTGCTGGTGTGTTGGACACCGAAACTGTAGGTTCTACAGTCTTTGCTTCTCCCTCTTCGCCACTTTTACCAGTGGGTACGGCACCCCCCTCCGCAATGTTAGACTGAGGTGGTTCAACACCGAGTTTAGTTGGCTCTGAAGGAGTAACACTGTCAGTCTGCCCTTGCAGTTTGTTCTGGAGATCTGGATTAGCATGAACACTATCAGTTGAGACACTTTCCTTCTTGTCAGCAGATTGTCCATTTATCTTACTGTCAACAGATGACTCCATCTTGCTGTCACCAGATGACGCATTTTTGCTGTCAACAGATGACTCATTCTTATTGTCAACAGATGACTCATTCTTGCTGTCAACAGATGACTCATTCTTACTGTCAACAGATGACTTATTCTTATTGTCAACAGATGACTCATTCTTATTGTCAACAGGTGACTCATTCTTGCTGTCAACAGATGACTCATTCTTGCTGTCAACAGATGACTCATTCTTGCTGTCAACAGATGACTCATTCTTGCTGTCAACAGATGACTCCATCTTGTCATTCACCTAAAAATAATAGCTAGGATGTATATGAATATTTCAATACTGCGTACATGACGTGTGTAAAAGAATCTTTAAAAAATACAGTGACAAAAATTAAGATATAGTTAATGATGACATAGTTATCCAAGTTATAACTCATAACTGGCTAATATTTGTAAAGTTATAAACAGTAAACCAAAACCTGCTCAATTAAATTAAAGAGCATGAGGTTTACCTGTTCAAATGTAGTAGAGTGAGCTTCAGGCTGGTGAGTATTCAACACAGGAGTTGCATCCTCAATTTTACCTGAAGAGAACAAATACACCTACTTATAGCAACACTTATGCACTTACAGTATTCTTGCATTGCTGAATAGATAGTCTTTGCAAAGCAACTGTGGTATGTTAACTTACATTATACTTCAGGTATGAATTATTGCCATAAAATCTAATGCCGTTGGGTTCTACTAATTTCGTTTAAATTTGAATGTTTACAATAAGTCTGTCATAGGCTGCATGTACATACCACTCGTTGAGTTGTCCATAAAGGTATTGTTTTTGTTCTACAAAATAACCACAAACAAATTTTAACAAAAATAAGATTTGGTGTGTGAAGTTTATAACTGCGCTATTTATGGCTGTTGTATATAATGAAAAATGTAGCCGGCGCTATATTGTGCATCATCTACTAGTTTGAGTACTGCTGAGTGAAAATGGCCAGGTTTCATGTAGTCCTATGCTGGCATTGTAGAAAAAAGCTAAAACTATAAATAACATAGTTCCGCTATGCTGAGAATAATGGAACTTTTCTGTTCACAGTTTTACAATCTTACATAAATCCAATCAACTGGCATGATAGCTCTTTAAAAAAATAAATACCCCGGTTTAGGAAATGAAAATTTAATTAGAATCATGACATTTACATAAATAATCCAGTGTACCATTCACTTAAAAAATTAGCGATAAATGTACTGCAATAGGTAAAGCCTGCAATGTGTGTAAAAAACGTTGGTAATTTTCTGAAATCCAAAACATTATTCTACAAGGAAAAATACAATGAAACTTCCATCTTAAATGAATTTTTGAAATATTAATTGTAAACAAGCCCTGAAAATCATTGGTTAGTTGCTCATAGATTTTCAATATTCAAAAAATGATACAGTAAATGCTTAAATGTAATTGCAATACTATAATAGAAGGTAAGAAAGCAACATTCCTCAGAGAGGAGATATCAGGGGCAGCAAGCAATCTAAGAGATAGAGAGATAACAAGCTGAGCCTAAAGCATCAATTTAATTGAAAACTTACAGCTAAACAGCTGCAAGTGTATGTATTTATTCAAGGTCAGCTTCTGAATTTGTTCAGTCACTTTTCAAGTTTTGAAACTTCAGTTGTAAAGTTTATGCACTGTAATTTTTATTTTATAGGTTGCCTAACCGTGAACATTTAAAATCAATATATTTTATTCACAACTTAGTCTTATGTATGAGCTATAAGTATAACTATAACTATAAGATTAAGTATATACTTAGAGCTTAATAATGTCAAACTTGTTAGAATTAAATTACCATATTTTTTATAAGTATCAGTACTAGTATGCCTTATAAATATAACTATAAGTATTAGTACTTAGTACAGTTAGTAGGCTTTGCCTTTAGGGAGAAGCTGTTCAAAGATACATCAACATTCTGATTTAGTTTTACTAATACTAATAGTAATTGGTTATTAATGTTAGTAATTTATATTTTAAATTGACTATCACTATAACTATAAGTATAAGTATAAGTATAAAAATAAGTTTTAGTTGATAATCAATATCATAATCATAATGATAATGATATTTCATTTTATAACAAAAATTGTTATAATTTATAAATATAAGCTATAGCTATTATTATAAAATTAAATGTACTACTAGTAGTAGTACTATCAGTATAAGTGAGTAAATTAGTATAACTATAAAATTAAATATTATTCTATCTATTTCATATCTTAAACTTAAAGTTAATCGCAATCTGTCATTCTGTGTTGATTAATCTTATTTTTATTTTAAAAATAATTAATCATTATGATTATGATTATGATTTTGATTATTTATAATAATCATGATCACGGTGTTGTGAAGATCATTAGCAAATTGGAATATTCATAATGAGCATATTGATATTACTATTAGTATTACTATTAGATGAGTGACTTTGCAGCCTGCGAGAAGCAAGTGTGCGCTATAGAATTTATGAATTAGAAGATTTGAGAGGTTGAAAAAAGCGAGTCCGCTACTGGCATTAAAACCGCAATTCCGGTAGTGTTATGTGGGTTGCTCACATGTGGCTAAGCATGGCTCAATTGAAGTTTGGTAACTCCAACAGTGATTGCATTTGTAAATCTAGGCTTAGTGTTTAGACCAACTTCAAAAAGCCGCTCGTGGATGTTGGGTTTTTAAATTAAAATGATAGGTTATATGTCTAATGACGGCAAATGAGACCAAAAATCACGACTACCTACTCCTACTCCTAGGGCTACTGCTAGTCCACAGTCACACAGTATCAGTATGATAGTCATAGTGATACTGATACTCGTAGTCATTCCCATTCAATGAGTCATTCTCAATGACAAATACAATCTTACAATCATAATGATAACCATGTGATAATAAATCAGGTTTTCAATTTATTGATTGCCATAGGGCATAGCACATAATGATAATGATAAGACATAAGCTGAAGCAATAACTGTACGATTTCAATAACTATGAAATTTACTGTAACACTAACTATAAGTGTATTCATATTAGTATTGTTTTAAGTATAAGTGTAAATTAACTAAAAGTTTTTCTAAGACTTAGTGCAAATGTGTTACTGCAAGTGTACCACTAACTTAGTAACTGACTAACGTAACGTGATTATACTTATTAACCTTATGAAATATCAAGCTAAAGAGTAAGGAAACAGAGTAAATTTAAAACTAAAATCATAGTGGTGGCACTAAATTAATGAATTAAAATATTTGTCCTTTCATAAGTTCTCACTTTTAGTAATCACCCACCAATTTCCAAGAAATGTGATCAAAATTAAACTTTACTTTGAAGTACAGCAGTACTACTACTTCTACTTTTTAGACTAGTATTGGTAATTTTGGTATATTTCATTCAACTTCAAATTTAATCTTTCCTTTACTTTTTTGCTTGAGATTGAAATAAGGATTATATTTATAATTCTATTGTTAGACAAAATTTGATATCATATTATTTATTATTATATTCATATTGATATTCTGTCAATTTTGTTGATTATAAACTGATTATAAAGGAGTATAAATGATAAAATGATTATAAATGGTTAGTAATGTCGATCTAACAATAAAATACTAAAACTGGAAAATTTATGAACTCGAATTAATATCATAATCATGTCACTGTTAAATTATTTATTATATTTATAAATTAAAATAATGATGCATAACACATATTTAGTTGTTACTATATTTACAAATATTTCATTATTATATCCACTATTGCTCTTATATCGATTATTATGAATCATGCGACTGTCAATTACAATTATCTTAGGGTGGATGGGAACCACATTTAATTGGTAACATTTAGTTTTACATTTGATTGTTTCTTTCATTTCTTATATTTTTATGTTAGAGGTATTTTATGTGTATTACTTTTAATTCTGACCCAATAACCTTCTATCAAATATTTAGTTTTTTATTTAATTCTCTTGTTACTTGACAATTATAATCTTTTTTAATTACTTGACTTTTATTGCAAAAAATCTTTAAGAGCTGTCTAAATGTTGGTGTTTATTTTCATTAAATCTGGTTATTTTTGTCGCAGTTTATTTCCAATATATGAGATCTCGTTCAAGCATGCTTCATCAATCAACTAAGAAGATTCCAAAGGAGAGGTAAGCTGTATTCTTAGCTGATTAACATATTTTTTCTAAAAGTTCAATAGAGATGTAGTCTAGTAAAACAATTTTAAATAACTTTGTCTTTATCTATTTAAACAACTTTTACCTAAAAGATTCGTATTTAATAATTGCTTTGAATGTAGAGTGTGAGTTCATACATTTGCTATTCATTTTGGAGGCTTCAACTTTCAATTTTTGCAGTTTGAGTTTGTTTAGTTTGAAGATACATGATTTGGTCTGCACTTTTATTGCCATGGAGGTAGCGTGCTTACTGCTAGCTTCTCTAGTGGTTTATTTTTTATCAGTTGGGCCATCTTGCACACTAAAATGCAGTAAATGGGATTTCAAACTTTTCACTAACCGTCTAATTGGTTTCTATTTGAAGTAGATAAAAGTATTTTGTCTAACTGTGAATGAAAAGTATTTTCAAGTTAGTTCACTTATTTGTTTCTCTCTGTTTACGTGATATCAACATAGTTGATGACTGGTACTGATTATGATGGGCAGTGAAGGTATTGGAAATGATTATTGTGGTAATTAAACTCGTTATTCTGTAATTTCAGTTATGAAGTTGAGTTTAAACAGACAGCTTTCTACACTGGAGGCAAGATTCACGTCACATCTGATGGGAGTTATCTCCTCACAACATGTAGAAACGCTGTCAAGGTCATTGACATGGATACTGGACTGGTTGTGTCCACAATAGAGGAGGTCAGCTCTGTGTAATGCTGTCTTTCCTCTACAAATTCCTATTCACCAGTTCTTGTTCTCTAAAATATGGTTACAATAGTACATAATTTGAGACAGTTTTGTCAATATATGGGAAGTGTGAACCGTGTTATATTCTTCACCCCGAATTACCATAGAATGATGATGCTTTAAAATAAACTTGTAATTTATTTCTCTTGTAAGCTATCCGTACATGTCCAGAGGTATATCTGTGGTATTGAGAGATTGCAAGAAGCATCTTCAATTATTTTACTTTGGGTACACATCCATCTAGGTCATGATTTCTATAATTAACAAAGATTATTTGTCATAAACAATTGTTTGTACAGAGTATATTTGTATTTGCTACCATCTTGTGCTTTAGGACGATGACCCTGCGGTCACTTGTTTCTGTGTCACTCCCGATGATGAGAGTCTCGTGGTAGCCTCGGAAAATAGATTACTCAAACTCTGGGACTGGAAGAATAACACTGTCACTAGGTCTTGGAAGGTTGGTTGATTTATTTCTGTCTTGCTTTCTCTAGAACGATTTAAATGGAATAGCTAAATATTTTTTTAATGTGCTTTTGAATTTTTTTTTCTAAATTGAAATATTCCATGAACTTTTGACAAATTTACTTCCACTGTGTAATTATTCATTAAGATTAAGCGCTGACTGTGCATTCTGTAACTTGAACTATCATTCCTTATCTTTTGCAACAGTTAACTTGTGATAATAAGTTGTTACTTCAGTCAAACTCTCTCATCCTTTTTTTAAAAAAGTATCATCCCAAAAGTATCAACGCTCAAAGGCGATGATATAATAAATTCTAAGCTTGTTGTTTCCTTGAAGTCCATCATCTTCCGTGTACTATGCTGTATATACTGTGGCTGTGTACTGTGACTATGTGTACTGTGACTGTATATACTGTGACTGTGTATACTGTGACTGTGTATACTGTGACTGTGTGTACTGTGACTGTGTGTACTATGACTGTGTATACTGTGACTGTGTATACTGTGTACTGTGACTGTATACTGTGACTGTGTGTACTGTGACTGTATACTGTGTATACTGTGTACTGTGACTGTGTATACTGTGACTGTGTATACTGTGACTGTGTGTACTGTGACTGTGTATACTGTGACTGTATACTGTGTGCTGTGACTGTGTATACTGTGACTGTATATACTGTGTGTACTGTGACTGTATATACTGTGTATACTGTGTATAGTGTGACTGTATACTGTGTGTACTGTGACTGTGTATTGTGACTGTATACTGTGTATACTGTGATTGTATACTGTGACTGTATACTGTGACTGTGTATACTGTGACTGTGTATACTGTGACTGTATACTGTGTGTACTGTGACTGTGTATTGTGACTGTATACTGTGTATACTGTGATTGTATACTGTGACTGTGTATACTGTGACTGTATACTGTGACTGTGTATACTGTGACTGTATACTGTGTGTACTGTGACTGTGTGTACTGTGACTGTATACTGTGTGTACTGTGACTGTATACTGTACTGTGACTGTGTGTACTGTGACTGTGTGTACTGTTTGTTTGTTTTTATTTTGTCATAGTAGGGAAAAAATTAATTGAGAAAAAAATAAACAAAATGACAGGGCCTATGGCGCAATAGCACTGTAGCTAGTCGAGGCACCGAGCCATGAATCGTTGACAGTTATATAAGATTTTTGTTTAGGTTTTTTTGAAGTTTTAGCAACTTAAAAAGTATTATTTTTTTATCTGGAAATTTGCCATTAGATGGTCTCTCAGGGCAAGTTTGAAACCAGCCTCCCTCCCCACAGCACGAATAGAACTAGGCAATTTATTCCATAGCGTCGAACATTGGAATTCCACTCTTCGTTGACCTGCAGCAGTTGATGATGGAGGAGTTTGTAGGCTGAACTCTGAAAATCTTGTGGGATAGTTATGTGTGAGATGTGTTAGTTGAGAATAGTAAAGTTTATGTGAGAGCAGTATTAGTTTGAATTTGTGTAGGGTGTGAATAGGCATGATTGAAGAACTAAGAAACAGTGGTTTAGATGGGGAAAGGTGATGCTTTTTATATATAATTCTCAGTATTTTCTTTTGCAGTAAATGTAGTGGTTCAAGATAAATGTTTGCTGCATTACCCCACGATTCTAGGCAATATGTTAGTTTAGAATTTACAAAAGAGTTATATATTTGTATTAGAATTTTTCTAGGTAGGTGATTGGAACATTTACTTATCAAGCCTACTAAGGGCCTTAGGTTTTGACAAAGTTTGCTGCAATGTTGTTGCCAAGAAAGATGTGAATCTATTATAATACCTAAGAAGGTGACTGTATACTGTGTGTACTGTGACTGTGTGTACTGTGACTATGCGTACTGTGACTGTATACTGTGTGTACTGTGATATTCAGAGTATTCATGATGGACCGATACTGGAGATGACCATTGAGCAGACGTCCACCTTGCTTGCTTCTGGCTCTAGTGATAAATCTATCAAAATATGGGATATTGATCGAAAATACTGGACTCACAACCTCAAAGGTCACACCGGTGTCATCACGTAGGTATTTGATTGGTTATTACTTCTATATGTAACAAATCAGATTTAGTGGTATATGATAATATACCAGTCTGGAGCTTTAATATTGTCTAAGTAACTTTGCTAAAGTTGTTTTTCAATTTAGCTAATTAAAGTGATAAAGCTTCTACCATTCTAGTAGCTAAAAGTTGTCAGTGGTGACAGCAGCTAAAGGAAGTGGCTTGTGGTTGCTTATTTAATTTCTGGACTAAACTGCTGTGGCAAAAACTGCATAGATTTGAGATGGAGAAATTTTCAACCTGAATTAATATTATATGCAATGTGAACTTTAAAGAAATGTTTTCTATTTTGTGCAATAGGTGGAGAATGCAAATTGGCAAGATTAAAGGAACGTCTTTAATCTTAAATACTCATAATTGTTCTGCACTTTAAAACTCTCAAATTTGTGTCAATAAAATTTTCTATTCGACACTGAACTTACCTGAATGTCAGGTCTTTCCTTTACTTTACTTTGAATAGAGCCGTGAAGTTCCACCCAGAAGGAGTCCGGTTGCTGTCGGCTGCTTTGGATCTTCACATCAGAGTGTGGAACCTGCCGAATAGCGAGTGCCTTGCTTGTTTGGAGGGTCACTTCTCCGCCATCACTGATATCTTGATAGATCCACTACATACAGACGTCGTCATCAGGTGAATAACTCTCTGTACTCTGGAGGTAAACCTCTGACAGTTAGTGTTACTCAGGTAACCCAGTACTACCTGCCACATAGATGGTGGATGGTTAACCAAGAACTATAATATCAAGGAGTGTATGAACAGAGCAGTTGAGCACAACATGAAAACTTAGATCAAGTCACTAATACTTTCTATTAGTACAGTGTAATCCACTACTGCCTATGCCCACTATCAATCAGGTTATTGATATGGGAAACAGTTAGCTAAGGTATACGTCTGCCAATCTCGTATTGCTAAACTTATATATGCTCTCAATTTAAATCTTAATGTTACTTATATATGTGACAATATAAGCTAAAGAATCTAATACACAGTTTAGCCCTTGATTCTGTTGGAGAGAAGAAGGAAAGACTCTATCTATGTTCCAAGGCTATTATCTCTCTCTCCTCTCTTTGTACGCAGTAACCTTTATATATGTTCTTGGTTGCCCTGCACTATCCATATACGTGTATGTTCTGTTTTCTGTTCATACTTTTTTAAATTCCTTCGGTTCATCTGTAATTCTTCCACCATTATATATGAATCATTTCACAGTTCACGTGTTTACTGCCTTCATTAATTGTCTAAATTCACTTTTGATTTTAGTATTTGTCCTATATGCATTTGTCCATGTCTTTGTGATTGATGTCTACTTCTAGTATGTATATCTCTCAGGCCAATTTCCATTACATAGCTGATATATACAGTACATATTGGTATGTGGTTGGGGTATCAATACACAAATATTTGTCTCTTACACTGGTTACTCAACTGTTAGATATCAAAAAGGCTTTTAAGGAAGTTTGTTATTATATGTTTCAGTTCAGGAAGGGATAAAGTGCTGCTTGTATGGGATATAAAACAAAAAGAGAAATTAAATACTATCCCAGTGTATGAGGTTTGTTCATATCAACTCAGATAAATAGTATAAATTATATACTCTGTTTGAGATAGATTGTAAAATTACAGTTTCCATGAATAGCACTAGTTCTAGTGGAATCTATTAGCATGAAAGGCTATTTGTCTATTAAGTAAAACCCAAATGCTAAATCAAAAGTTAGAAAACTAAGCTAAGCAAAAATTTAAATCGCTGTACCTAACAGCAGTGTTTGATGGCCAAATATTATTAACAAAAACCTAATGCCTTTAATTGCATTTGTTTATTAGTTTTGTAATTTGTAAAAGTATCAAGCTTTATAAATCTGTGTTGAGCGTTGCCTTTGCAAAACTGAGCAGTTGAATCTTAACAAATTGGGTGTGGTTTAGAGTGTGAATGTTAGTGGTATACGGTCTTGTTGAATAACTCAATCGTCAACCATTGATATGCTATGTGGGTAACATTTCATTAACAAGTAGTTTGGAGCTGATAGTGTATCAATGCACACTATATACAATACAATACTCTGTACACTCAACACACTAGCTTTCCTTCTAGGCAGTGGAGTCCATTATACCACTAGAGAGGTGTGTCAACAGTGAGATTGGTGTCAAAAGCAGGGATGACCTCCACGTGGTGACGGCTGGTAGCAAAGGTATGTTTCCATGTGACTAGATTACCAGTGTGTTCTCTCATGACTGTGTAACAGATATTTTCTCACTGGTCTGAATAACTGGTCTGCTTGATTCATGCAGCTATTTTATGTAATTTTTCTATTTTTTCGGTAATGCAACGATTTAGTTCAATTCTTGGCTTTTTACTCCTTGCATTCTTACCTGATTCGATTTCATCATCTCACCTCTAAGATGCCGACACACTGGTATATATTCACATGTTTGGGAGTTGACTTCAACATAGGAAATGTTACTTTTTTTACTCTATTCAGCATTCCGTCTATTTTAAGTTCGTTCAAATTTTAAAAACTGTTCTTTGGAAAAGATGTTAGCTTTGTTGCTGCCCTCTCAGAGCTGTGTAAGTTTGGTTTGTATGTTCAGGTGCTCTGCGAGTGTGGAACTGTGCGACCAGACTCTGTGTTCACACACAGAAGCTTCCGGAATCTCTCACAGACGCTGCAGCCGACGACTCTGAGACTGCACTTCACTCCGTCACTCAGGCGTTTGCCGTGGCATCACACAACCAGATATGCACCAGCAACCACGAGCACAACATTCAGTTCTACTCATCCGAGACTCTTCATCTGGAGAAACAAGTTCGTTTATTACTTTCTAAATTTTGTTTTTGATAAACATCTGTGCTGCTTGCATATGCATGTATAAAGCTATTGTGTTGTATTGCAGTTGATATCACTAACTCACAGTTTACTGAATATTCAGGCATTGTCCTCTATCCAGATGCTTGCTATTATATTTATAGAGATGTCATTGTTATGTTGTATGTTACAGTATATTGGAAATAACGAAGAGATCATGGATGTGCAGTTATTTGGCTCAAATGAGGAATATCTTGCTCTGGCCACTAACAGTGTCACTGTTAAGGTTTACAGTCTGGCAGACTTTGACAGGTATGACAAGGTGCTATAATTGTGTGTCTTTAGTCTTCACTCTCCATGAGTAGCACCTTTGTTAGAGCTCTTCTCATTGGTTTGTTGAATGACATGTGACATGTATGACTGCCAGGCCACTCTACAAGTTCTAATGTAATGTAATGACTCAATGTAGCTTGTAAACTTGAGCTCTAACAAAGTTTTAGGTAGCTTTTTAATAAAAAGGTTTGGTAATGGTTTCAAAGCTGGAACATGGTGAAGAATAGGCTACTGAACTGAAAATGACTCATTTTGACTTCTGCTACTGTCAACTTCACCTCAGATTTTCTTTAGCACCAAATTTTTATGAGTTGAAAGTACAGCATTTTTGTGTTGTTTTATTAATTTTAAGACTTCAGGTATATTTGTGATTTTTCCGGCTTTTGATTTTTTAATGCAAATGAATTTTGAAAAGATCTTCAACATTCTCAATTATATGAAAACTACTACCAACTTTTGTACACACCCTTTCAGTTCCAGCCTGAGTTATATCTTGATATTTAGCCCAATTTCCTTACAGCGATTGCCTCTACGGCCACACGGACCTGGTAACCACCCTCTCTGTAAGTACTGATGGCCACCTCCTACTCTCTGGCTCCAAAGATAACACAGCCATCCTGTGGAGTCTGGGTGAAAACATACACGATATGCATAAGATATACAGAGCTACTGGGCATGCTCAATCCGTATCCAGTGTGTGTTTAACTAGGTCAGTCAAGTTACTATTCAGTTAACTAGGTCAGTCAAGTTACTATTCAGTCAACTAGGCCAGTTACTTTACTATTCAGTCAATTAGGTCAGTTAAATACTAATTCTGTAATTGACTCAGTGAACCTCATTTACCAGTCTGTTTACGAAATAGTGCTTTACAGTTTACATACTGCAATAACTGCATCTACTACTTACGTGTATGTTGCAGTGCATATCTGCAGATAGAATGTATAACATATCTGCAGATAAGATTCGTAACATATCTGCAGGTTGAGTTGCAGCGCTATGCTGACAGGAAGTGTTGACAACACGCTGAAGCTGTGGAAGGGGCCAACAGAAGATCTGACAGACTCTCCTGAACAGATCTACTGCACGCAGATGGTTCTGGCTCATGACAGAGACATCAACTCTGTTGACATGTCGCCAAACGACCGTCTCGTTCTCACGGGATCTCGCGATAAAACAGCTAAGGTAGTTGTCTCTCACTGCATGCTAGTGTCTGTATCTGTATCTTATCTCTCACATAGTATACTGCATAGTTCTACCTCCACATAGTATACTGTATAGTTCTACCTCCACATAGTATACTGTTTAGTTCTACCTCCACACAGTATACCGTATAGTTCTACCTCCACACAGTATACTGTATAGTTCTACCTCCACATAGTATACTGTATAGTTCTACCTCCACATAGTATACTGTTTAGTTCTACCTCCACACAGTATACCGTATAGTTCTACCTCCACACAGTATACTGTATAGTTCTACCTCCACATAGTATACTGTATAGTTCTACCTCCACATAGTATACTGTATAGTTCCACCTCCACACAGTATACTGTATAGTTCTACCTCCGCACAGTATACTGTATAGTTCCACCTCCACACAGTATACTGTATAGTTCCACCTCCACATAGTATACTGTATAGTTCTACCTCCACACAGTATACTGTATAGTTCTACCTCCACACAGTATACTGTATAGTTCTACCTCCACACAGTATACTGTATAGTTCCACCTCCACACAGTATACTGTATAGTTCCACCTCCACATAGTATACTGTATAGTTCTACCTCCACACAGTATACTGTATAGTTCCACCTCCACACAGTATACTGTATAGTTCCACCTCCACACAGTATACTGTATAGTTCTACCTCCACATAGTATACTGTGTAGTTCTACCTTCACACAGTATACTGTATAGTTCTACCTCTACATAGTATACTGTATGGTTCTACTTCCACATAGTATACTGTATAGTTCTACCTTCACACAGTATACTGTATAGTTCTACCTTCACATAGTATACCGTATAGTTCTACCTCCACACAGTATACCGTATAGTTTTACCTCCACACAGTATACCGTATAGTTCTACCTCCACACAGTATACCGTATAGTTCTACCTCCACACAGTATACCGTATAGTTCTACCTCCACACAGTATACTGTATAGTTCTACCTCCACACAGTATACTGTATAGTTCGACCTCCACACAGTATACTGTATAGTTCTGCCTCCACACAGTATACTGTATAGTTCTACCTCCACACAGTATACTGTATAGTTCGACCTCCACATAGTATACTGTATAGTTCCACCTTCACACAGTATACTGTATAGTTCTACCTCCACACAGTATACTGTATAGTTCTACCATTGTACGTCTGCTTCAGATCTGGAGGGCTGATGATCTCTCACTGGTTGGAATATTGAAAGGACACACACGGGGCATATGGAAGGCTAAGTTCTCTCCTGTAGACCAGGTAATTCTTTTGGGTAGTCTACCTCTCCATCCCAACCTACTCGTGTTTATTTTGTTTGGCCAGAGAATATCTTAGTCTAAATAGACATCTGAACTGTGGCACATTGCATACAACAAACTACTGTTTCATTCGTACTCTGAGTAGTTGTTGACCAATTCAAAGGATTCTTTGCTATTTGTAGTGTGCCATCACCGCTTCTGCAGACGGAACTCTGAAGATGTTTGATATATCAAGCTTCACCTGCATCAAGGTAAATGTGTCATCTCACTGGTAAATGTGTCATCTCAATAGTAAATGTTTTATCTTACTAGTAAATGTGTCATCTCACTGGTAAATGTGTCATCTCAATAGTAAATGTTTTATCTTACTATTAAATGAGTCATCTCATTGGTAAATGTGTCACCTCAATAGTAAATGTTTTATCTTACTAGTAAATGTGTCATCTCAATAGTAAATGTGTCATCTCAATGGTAAATAAGTCACCTCACTGGTAAATGTGTCATCTCAATGGTAAATGTGTCACCTTAATTTATATATTCTATACTTGCAGACGTTTGAAGGTCATGAGTCTCCTGTTTTGAACGTCTGCTTTGTGACTCGAGGAATGCAATTTGTATCCAGGTACGCATCATTTCCTTTTCTGAAAAAGTCATATGAGGCTGCGAAAAAACCACATTTTAGACACATACTGGTATAAACTGCACACATTCAACAACCTGCCGCTATTTGTTCTTAAGTAGTTACATTACTATCCGATAGCTTTCTGCCTGATATATATGTCTTGGGAGACATCTTAGTATACAGGATATATTACTACCACATAGTATGGTATCTATACTACACATTGTATGATATATACTACACATTGTATGGTATATATACTACACATTGTATGGTATATATACTACGCATTGTATGGTATATATACTACGCATTGTATGGTATATATACTACACACAGTAGTGTATATATATACTACACATTGTATTATATATACTACACACAGTATGGTTTATATACTACACATTATATGGTATATATACTACACATTGTATAGTATAGTATACACTGTATGGGATGTGCTACATTATATATTATATAATGTAGTGATGATGACGGACTGGTTAGATTATGGAATATAAAGGATACAGAGTTGGTGAAGACCTTTGAAGGACATTCAGAAAGGTGTTGGGCTTTAACGGTGTGTAAACACACACAGAACCGCATGGTGTCTGGCTGTGCTAATGCAACTATTGTTGTGTGGAAGGTGAGTTGTGTCTCTAGTCAATGTATATATACACAGTGATGTACATGCACCACAGTGATGTACACGTGCCACAGTGATGTACATGTACCTCAGTGATGTACACGTACCACAGTGATGTACATGCTAGCATATATTATAAGTTTAAAAATAGGTAGTTGGACTTAAATTTTGAAAATACATTTTTCCATATGAAGCATATATATTGAAATATCTGGTGAAACACTTAGCTTATGTTATAGAATAATGAAATGTTTTGAAATAAAGTGACTATTGTGTGTATAAAACCTAATAAAATAGTTTTATTTGTGCTCTTTTTTTATGGCTGAAACTAGGTCTTTTTAACAAAAAATTCAATATGCTTTGTATAGTAAATGTCAAAATGATAGACAATAGTAATAATGTTATTTGCTGTGTTTTCCAAGGACGTCACTGAAACGAATATAATCAAGAATAGAGAAATACAGGAGAAGTCATTGTTGAAGTAAGTTGAATATTTACTACAGACTGACTGCTGAACTCATTATAATATTGCACCTTGATAAATGCAAAGCATCAAATGTACTTTTTCTAGCTCTGTGTTTTATGTTGAAATATTGGTCTATAAGTTTGTTCTGAACCATCAATTTGGCATAAAAGGTTTATGAAGTTTCAATTCTGATCGATTCTTGTTATATGCATTGATTTGTAGTATGTCAGTGTAACATGACCATATATGTTCAATGTAGTGGTAGTCATCTGTCACCTTGCATGTGTAGATGGTTTCATTAGACAAACATAAGTCATGTATGGTGGGATTTTACTGGTTTTTTGCCTCATGGTATTCTCATATCAGACTAGCATTAAATGCTTACCATAGTAACTATTTCTAATTTTCTACAGTCAACAGGAGTTGTCTAACCTAATGCATGAGAAAAGATTCCATGAAGCTCTTAGTTTAGCACTTACAATGGAGAAACCTTTCCACACTCTTACTATAGTAAAAGGTACAGTGAATATATGTCATATGTTTCATAGATCAGCATATATCTGCTACCAACTTCTAGTATAATAAAGAGGAAGCTGCCTTAATCATGTGCTACTCTGTTGCTAGTCCCAAGTCAATTCATGTTTTACATGTAACAGAGAAATTTCAACAACTCTAGTTTGTTCAATAATTTTATAACAGCTTTTTGCCAAAAGTCTGGTGGCAGATACAAGTATTTTTTGTTACAGTTTGTACTGGTGCAACTGCAAAAAATGTTGATTAGATACATATTGTAGCTACATTCTGGTATATAGTGTATACTGTATAGTATATAGTGTATGTGTGACTGTGCAACCCACCACTTATAGTTTTAGACTGGTGTACTCTCTGCAGTGTAGCCAATGTATATTTCTTTATTTGTACGCTGTATAGCAAAATCTTAGTTGAAAAAGAAGTAATAAATCAACTTATGCGCAAAAAAAGAAGAAATATGTGAGGGGATAACACTGAGATGAAGTGGATATTACTGGAAATATGTGGGGGTAGATAACATTGGAAATGATTTGTGGGGGAAAGTTGTCTGCACGTTATTATATGGTTGCAGAGATACTTAGTGAAGAGACAGAAGATGTGTTACTGGAGACTATATCCAAACTAGACCTTACACAGATTGGTGAGTTCATACTTTGTTTAAATACTCTGCTGCTAGTCCTTGTTAACAACAACCCTATTGTAACTGGATTGATGTTTCATATATTCAGCTTGTTGATTTTTACAATAATATCTAGCGGCGGCGGTGGTAAAAGTAGTGTTAGTAATATTAGTGTTTGTAGTAATAGTGGTAGTAGTAGTAGTAGCAGTAGCAGTAGCAGCAGCAGCAGCAGCAGCAGTAGTAGTGGTGATGGTAGTAGCAGTAGTAGCTAGAATTGTAGTTAACAAATACTCTAGTACTGTAACTTAAAACCTAAGCCCAGAGTGTATCACAACCTCCATTAGTCATACTTGACATCTCCCAGGAGCTCAACTTACTATAATTGTAACATACATACTGCTGACAAACACACTGACCTCTCTCTGCATATTCTCATATTCTGGTTACTTATTGCTAGACGTGCTGCTCAGATTCTGTGTTGAATGGAATACCAACAGCAAGACATGTCATGAGGCACAACTCCTACTCAGCCAGGTTCTCCAAATTCACTCCTTAGAAGAGCTCCTACAGCTGGCTAATATCAGTTCTACGGTTGAGGGCCTTCTACCATATACAGGTATATGTTACACTGTGCAGGTATATATTACACTATGCAGGTGTATATATTTCACTACACAGGTATATAATACACTACGCAGGTATATATTATACTATACAGATATATGTCATTATATTACCTCTACACACTTTCTCTGTCATACTGTATTCCACTCTTGCTTCTGTTTTCAGAGCGTCACTATCAGAGGATGAGCAAATTAGTACAGCAGACGCAGTTCATTGACTATACATTTCAGTGCATGAGGCTGGGAGAGCAGACCTCCCCAAATAGTACTGTGTAAATGCTATGGAACTAACCCTAGGTTACAATATTCTTTAGCTGTGAACAACTTTGCTAGGCTATTTATATAGTTCAAACATAAGTGTATAAATTGGAAATAAACATTTTATAAAAAATTAATGAATTGTCCATATGGTACTCACTTGGATTAGTATATCCAAAACAAACTGATGGGTTTTTTGTGCTACGAATGTATTAACATACATGTATGTTTCACGACTTTTCTGCAGCTACCACATTTCAGCATTGCTTATATAGAAGGTAGTGAAAACTTACTGAAAACAATAATTAACCAACAACTCTCAATAAAGTATGTGAATAGCAAAACTTCACTTTACCAATGTATAATATATAACCAGTGTACTACAGTCAACAATCCTTCTTAGGCTGACGAGTAGAAACAAGACATTTTATCACATATTCTAACTGCATAAAAGTGTTGGAACATTTTTTTCAACATGCTAGACTTATCTCTGGCTTCCGATGATCCTCAAACACCTTTAGAGGAAAAGTGCATCAGTCTTATCCAATCTCCATTCGCCTCGCTATGTTTTGATATTATTTTGGGCTTGGATATGAAACATACTAATTTATTGTCTGTCAAAGAATCCATCTGTATTGTCTTTCATAATGAGTTGGTGAAGTAATCTGGTTAGAAGATACTCTAGACACACAAGAAAGTTTTCAGTGAAAAGATTAAATGTATATGACATTTTATACCAGCTAATTTTGCACATAAAATCAGTAGCAAATCACAATAAATTAATGAATTAGCAACTAACTAAAAAACTTAAAAGAAAATGTTTGATTTGGAAATTCTATTATTTTTACCCAAATTGTTGGTGAATGCTCTGCCACACATATATGCAATGTTAAAGCTTCATGGGTATCATCTACATCACTGAGTTTTTGTGCACTCAGCTATGGATAATACTTAATTATTAAAGCAATAGTTAATACATGTTTATTATGCAAACAAATCAGTATTTTGAAATTTCAAATATAGGCCAGATTAAAATTGAACAATAAAAATATCATTCAACTATATCAACTTTCTGTTCTCCTTTTTTTTATTTTATTTCAAGTTATAATAGTTGAGTGGCAGTAGTATGACAGCATTGATAAAAAAACCCTAATAAATTGACTTCTGTAATGTCAAGTTTACCCAGTGATCCCGTGGTGTAATGGTTAGCACACTTGCTTGCAAGCCGGAGGTCTAGGGTTCGAGTCCCAGTGGGGGCAAAATTATTTTACAGCTTCCACTGAAAAGCAGTATTTATAGTTGGTGCTTTGAACAAGTTTAAGCATTATAATAAATTATATACAATAATTCAAACAAAATACAAAAATAGGATGTGTGCCAATTAGTTATTTCAATAAATCAGGTCAAACCCAACCAATCAGAGGTGTATACTAACCCCAACATACCTCCTCTATATACATGAGTAACTTACTCAAATTTCTCCACTACTGCACCTAAAATTCTGTATACATATACCAATATAAACCTGGAATGTGCGCGCGTTCGTGTGCGTGTGTGTGTAATAACTAATATATGCTACCACTATATATAGTTATTATACTATTAAATTTCTGGAACTCTGACATTTTTCCCTATGAATATTAAATGTTGACTAAAACAATTTCTTTCTGTAGCTGTACTATAAATATGAAGGACAAAATATAAGGATTTCAATGGATAGAGAGGTGGATGAATTCAAACACATATTATAAATGTAAGCAGAACCCTAAACCTTTCAGCATATAAAATTACTGCTACTACCATTCAGATCACATGAGAACATCTATACAACCACATTTTAACATCTCAAATTTTCATATTTATATCTCAATATCTCATCTATCATGCATACATAGATATTGCTGCGAAGTCTATATTAAATTACTCAGTAACTAGGTTTGTAAATTAATATTCCCTGATAAAGATTCTCTTCAACGTAGTAGGCTACTTGCATAATAGTATTAGAAACTTTGTCTACTTGTGCATTGTAAATACATTTTCGTATATACTATAAGCATGGATTATGTACCCGATATATCATTCACCTGTATATAATATATTAGCATGTTTAATAGTCAATAATTTTCTTGCAAATAAAGGTCATGGTCATATAGTGTAGATGTACCATTTCCATTTATAAGTGAGCAGCAAAACAGGTATTAACAATATAATTATTTGGCTTTAATTGACTGAAATAGTACAGAATAGCGTTATATTTTTTATTGATGAAATTTCAATAATGCGATATAAGCATAATATTAAGAGTGGCTCAGATTCAACATTTTATCAATTAAGAAACCAAATTTAAACAAAAAACCTAACAAGAAGTTTAAAAAAAGGTTGATATTAATAGCATATTGAGAATTAGCTTACTTAGAGGATTGAGGTTAAGAAATAGGTGTTATTAAGTACTTTATTTTTTCAAATCACTTTGGTAGGTACTGCAGAATTTATTTAAATGCTATTTAAATTCTATTTGTTTCTTTTACTAAATTTGTTATGGAATGCTATTTTCATCATGCCTTGTTTTACTAGTTTCTGTGTATAAAGTTGTATGTAACAAAGGTATTGACTTTATATAACAGTGGACACCTTTGCTACTAGTGATTTCAGTTTTCGCATGCGAAAATATGCACCGTGTGGCCCTAGGCATAGTGAAATCTCACATTAACTTTGTACTTTAGGGCTTTGGCATCTTTTCACTATGCTGGCAGCTGTGGTTGGTTAAGTTCAGATGTCTTCTGAATATAAGGCATATTGAGTACATAGCCTTGGATTAGTGCAAACAAAATGGGCAGTCATTAAATAACAGAGTATTTGTTATAATCTTGTTTATATTAGAAACTATGGCTATAAGTGTGGCTACAACAGATCTGTTATTGTAATTCACTGGGGTTTTGGTGTTGGCTGGTGTCATTTCAGTGTGGGAAATATACAGAACTTTTTCAGGATGTGACCATTTGATGGTTTTAACACTCCTAATGTATAGCTGATTTTCTATAGTTGGTTTTATTTGGATATAACTCAGTTTTTGCTATTTTTAGCGCAGTCCACTCAACTGGATTTTTGGCATCAAGAATGTCACTTGGCAATAACACTCCTATAACTCATTGCAATGCAATTTTTATTGATAGCCTATAATAAATATAAATAATTAATGACATTGCATTTTGTGATAAAAATTAGCAAATAAGTCAAGAGCCAAAAAGTTAGCTCTGTTATTGCCACTAAACATTATTACTTTTATATCCTTTAGTCTTATGAGCATAATAATTTTTTATACATTTTAATATTTTTGCTACATTGTAAGTAAATATGAATTTCTGTTTTAAAAAAATGTATGTCTTTTTTAAATTCCAAAAGTGAAGGTAAATGGATCAAAATAAAGTAAACCATAAACACTTTGCATCATCTGCCCAGCATTCACCAACACTTTCCCTTTTTCCTAGACTGAAGACTTTTCATTCTCCAAATATTCCTGCAAAGGGAAAGGCTTCTGAATGACACACTGCAGGCATAATAAAGCACCGCATGTAGAGTTTCATTGGCTATCTTTACTGATAGTCTAGTGCAGGGGTGTCCAACCTTTTCAGAGCAACAGCCCCTAAAATGGAATATTCCATGGCGAGAGCCACTTGGTAAAAACTTAGCTAATTGGGCTGGGGGCCACAGTGTCAGTATTGTTCAAATTACTTTATTCCAAATTCCTAATAATCATTAAACAATCAAGTTCAAATAATGACAGCAGACTGATTGGTTTAGAGCAGGTATATAAATAAGACATTTAAAAGGTGGTTTTTCCACACTAGTTAACATATGTGAAGAAAATAATTTTATGTTTATGCCTTTGAGAGTCACATGAATGTAAGCTGGGGGCTGCATTTGGCTCTGCTGGTCAGCCCTGCTTCAGAGAGATGCTGGAGGCAATATTTTACAAGTTATATCAATATTGCTGCAATATGTACAGTTATGTCAACCACAAGTAGTGGTTGGGTGGTATCCTGTCGTATGTAATAAATACAATGTATAGTATAGCCGCTGAAAAGCTACTGCTGCTAAACCAATCATATACTGGCTTTCATAGTTGAATGACACCACAATTCTGATACAAAAGAGTGACTGGTAAATCAGTCTAGATATATCATTCATGATATCCTACATGGAGAAAAACACGGTTATGAAACACTTTGTTTATGCAGTGAATTACAAAATGTTTAGTTTATATATTCTTGTGTAACATAGACCAAGAACTTCACAAATAATATCAAAAAGACATTGCACAGCTCTTTTACTGCACGTAAGTTGAACACCCTTATTATTTTACAATGTATTATTATTATATTGAATAGCCACTAGGCTAATTACACTAATTGTGTATATGTGCAGTGCACTTTGACTTGCTTTGTGTCTGTCTATATTAGTCACGTGCTGTTGGCTGTTCGGTATTTATTTATTAGCCGAGATACTACAATAGAACTAAACTACTATGCTGTTATCTAGTTTAAGGCTAGTATTAGTATTAAGATCTCAAACTCTAGCTGAATGTTTACAATGTTCAGGCATTATTTACACAACTTCACACAGTAACTGTTAAGTTAAAAGACACTTTTACTGTCAGGATGAACTGCTGCCCAAGGATATCCACAAATAAAGATCGAGGTTATGCTTGGTGGATACTGTTCATGTCTTTTCTATCACATGTGTGTAACAGAGGATTCAGTTTTGGTATACTCGGTAATATGACCATAGCCCATCAGAAATTCTTCAACATTGGACTCCAGGAAAGCGGTATTATCGGTTCATTACATATAGCAACCATCTTCTTGTTTGGTAAGTTTCCCAATTCAGTTGTTGTAAAGGTTTGCCATTTTAGGAACCCATTTCTTCTGTTGTTTCTATAAAAATTTTTACTCCTAAGTTCTAGCAAAGCTGAGTGACTCAGAATTCTTAATATTAAATGTTCATCATGTTCCAATATACAACAAAAAAACTAACGCAAGTTTATAGTGGCCATCCCTGTGAGAAGCCCCTGGTGGAAAAAGTTTTTGCTAAAGCAGGCTAAAGTCTTATCTAAATGAGACACAAGAGCAATTATGACTGGATGCTTTTCCTAACATCACCAATGGCCATGACCTCTTGTTTACTAGGCAAACACTCTAACCCCTAGACCACCGCTGCTTCCTTCCAATATGCAACACGCTTATCAAAATAGTGTATTATTTCTCAAGGAATATTCTATTGTCGTACAGTGCATATGCAAAATCTACATTTAGTAAGTGAGTTAACTATTCATGGTTTATAACTAACACTGTCACCCTCTTTTCATGCCTCAAAGCAACTGCAAAGCTTTTGTGTTGTGCCTTTCATCGTCAAAAGTTGATTCACAGCCATTAATTTGATGTATGCATAAAAAATTATCGAAAGATGACAACTAATCTACTGCTATTACTTTCTTGTCATAAAGTTGCTCCCATATAGTTGGTTTATATTAATTACAGCTCCTCTAGCATCAATTATGGTAAAGAAGCTGGGATGTAGAACAGTGGAGATATTGGGAGGATGCTGCCTCATTCTGGGTTTCGGCTTATCGAGTCTATCAACTCAGTCATGGCATGCTTTTCTGCTGTTCTCACTCCTCGCAGGTAAAGAAACCTTGTAGGTAGAATCTGTCATCGTAATTGTAATAAGACAGCCAACCGGAAGCCTTGTAATGCACCTCACATGTAAACATGTTTATGATTGGTCTAGAAAAGCACCTAGTAATATATCATCAACATGTCTAACTGACTTAACAAAAGAATACTTTTTACTGTGGAAATATTAAGATGAGAGTTGATGCTGTAGAGCCTCTATAAAAAACCTCTAATTGGCTGCTTTAACTATAGCTTAGTACAAGTTATATCACAGCTACATTACAGTTACACTACATGCTGTATTACATGTAGATTATAGGTTATATCACAGCTACATGACTCGTATTACAGCTATATTATAGATTATATTACAGGTTATGTTACAGTTATATGACAGTTGTATTACAAGCTATATTACAGGCTATATTACAAGCTATATTACGAGCTATATTACAGGCTATATTACAGGCTATATTACAGGCTATATTACAAGCTATATTACAAGCTATATTACAGGCTATATTACGAGCTATATTACGGGCTATATTACGAGCTATATTACAGGCTATATTACAAGCTATATTACAGGCTATATTACGAGCTATATTACAGGCTATATTACAGGCTATATTACAGGCTATATTACAGGCTATATTACAGGCTATATTACAGGCTATATTACAGGCTATATTACAGGCTATATTACAGGTATTGGTGTGTCTAGTAGCTACATGGCCAGCTCTACTATTCTCACAGCTTACTTTCAACGATTCAGTTACTTTGCTTTTTCTCTGGTGATTCTTGGGACGTTTATTGGCGCTACAGTCTGGCCAATAGGATCACAGTTTTTATTGGACACATTCGGCTACTCCAAAGCTATGGGCTTTATTGCAATATCTCATTTGATTCACTTCATAGCGGGTGCTTCCTTCATCCCCCCAAACAATACACAGCAATCCTCTGAGGGTACTAGACTTCTTAAGTAATATTATCCACATGTATTATATTGTTGCACAGAGGTTAGTTCTTTTACACATTGCAATACTTGCTTAGCAAAACTTTAATTTTGAAGCGGATTTGAAACAAATTTATTCCAAGTTTTGTTAACCCAGGATCAAAAAATGCCAGTTTTCTGTGCATTGTTTTTCTAATTCTTGGCAATAACCTAAATATTAACCCTGTTCCCCATTCACCTATAAACTATGTAACTTATAAAAGTAAGCATATTGTCAGTTTAATAGGTGTCATGAATATATTAATAGGAAAATAGCCAATTTATCATTATAACTTTCACTATATATTATAATGCTATTTGATACAGAGCTGAGCTAATAATATGTGTGCTTAAAAACTTGCTATAACAAAGCTATTTGAAACGGAATTTTTTTCTACATTTAAAGGCATATTAATGGGTTTTATTATTCTTCATTATTTATTGAATTTTAATTTATCTGCTACAAAAAATAATAAAAGGGATAGCATGAATGAATCAAAAATTTTGTCTCTTATTTCCTTTTATTATTTTCAGCAAGCATCGAATTTGGACAATGTACAGGACTATTATGCTATTTTGGTTTTTCGTCTAGATGGAAAAATTTCTGAATTGAGTTCTGATGAGAAAAATTCAACCAATGAAATGCAAGCTACTCCAACCAATGAGATTTTAAGTGAGACATCCACCAATGAGCTACAGGAAGAGGCTGAGACCAGTATAGTCCAAGAAGCTACAGGTGCTTGTGAGACTCGAAGTTGTATATTATATACTTGCTAGTTAATATATCACATACTCTGTAACAATCAACTATAACTATAGCTATAACTTTAGCTACAGTTGATATATCACATACTTTATAGCTAGTTATTATATAACATACTAGCGAGTTAATATATAATATATACCCTATAGCGAGTTAATATATCACTGATTAGCATATATGTTTATCTGCAGGTGGAAGTTCCAGTCAGGCATCTATAAGCACCTGTGCTGAACAAGAATCTGCTATTGAGAAATGTGACGTGACATTCACTAATTCTGCTTTCACAAACTCTAGTGAGGACAAGTTGAGTGAAGGTGATGAGAAGCTGACGGTTAGTAGATCATATATGATGCAATGTATGCTATAATACATGCTGTAATATAATATGCCGTAAATATATGCTGCAATATATGCTGTAATATATTATGTAATGTATGCTGTAATATATGCTGTAAAAGTGCTGTAATATAATATGCTGTAATGTAATATGCTGTAATATATGCTTTAATATATGATGTACTATATATGCTGTAATATATGATGTAATATATGCTGTAATATATGATGTAATATATGCTGTAATATATGATGTAATATATGTTGTAATATAATGTCTATTCTGTAGACTAATGGTGAACCAATCAGCTCTGATTCCACTGATAATTGTGCTGAAGAAAATCCATCATTGAAGAAAGATTTATTGTCACTCATTAAATCTTCACATGTAAGTTATAGTTTCATAATGTTCATGAAGTTACATTATACCAGTAAATACAAGCCACTACCATACATGCATGCAATGATATCATATTTATATAATGACAAGACCGCTAAACAATGCATCATTTTGAATAATATTGGTACATGTCATGTGAGTGTTGAAACCGAATTTCTAATACATATGTTATAGTTTTTAGCTTTTTAAAACTTGAAAAACAACAATTTAGTAATCTGTGTAAGCAAACATAGTTCAAGTATAAATATTGTACAACTAATATTTACTTTGAGTCTACCCAGCAGTTGATCCACTAGCTTGGGTAACTTTGTGTCATTCATCAGAGTATTTTGGTTGTGTTAGGGAGAAATTATGAGAGTTGTGTTTATACCTCTTCTCAAAAGAGAACTTAGCTTCAGTCACTCGATGTGACTTCTTAGTTTTACTGAAACTTGTTGAAGTCACTTTGATGCAGAAAATCTCTTTAATAGCAATAGATGACTCACTTGAAAGTTACCTACTCATTGAGGCCAAGAGCTAAATTTACTATAGTGCTGCACCTAATTTTCCTGAGATCAGCTTATAGCATTATTACTGTGCAAGTACCTATAATGATTATAATTAATATAAATAAAACTTACTTAATAATAATTAATGTTAAAGATATAGTCATGCCAACATTAGTTGTAGTAAAAATTAAATCACCAAAGAGTCTAGCCTACATTTTATCACTATTATATAAGAAGATTGGGAGATGGTAGTGTACAAACAGCTTTCTTCCTTGAGAGTCAGGTGCAAAGTGATCTTTTAATTTATTTTGATTGTTAAACTGATTGTTAGACACTAAGTTATAACAAAATTACAATTCCAGCATTGTTGTGATTGAGTTTCAGCAATGTTACAATTCAGTTTTAGTTTAGCATTGCTATAATTTAATTTTAACTTTGTTATAATGTAATATGTTAATATAAATGTCTCGTTGGTTTGCAACATAAATTTGTTGTACAGCAATAACTGAAAATTATTGCTGTACAAAAATTCTAGAATAAATTCCTTCTACTAGTATTATAACTGGTTATAACTCGTATTTCAGATTATAAAATTCAACTGATAACTAGGCGCGTTTTGTAAAATGTACTCGATATACTAGTAGCAGTAAAAACTATGTCACTAAAAAGCTAGAAACGTTTGTGTTACAAATATTTTCTATATTATGTGAAAAACGATAAAAAGCAGGCCGGCTTATAATGTTGATGCAAACCTAATACTATTCACTGATTTCTAAAATAATAGATTTTTTTGCATTCATTGCCATTTTTAGCATTGGATATGTTTGATTATTTATTGTATAAATAATTTATAAGCAAATGAACCTGGTATTCCAGATTGTTCATAACTATCTAGTATAAGAGAAATGTGTTTTTCCTGAGATATTCACACTTGAATGCAAAAGCTAGCATTTTGCTTAACTTAAAATACTTCGGTGCAAAGAGTTTAGTGAGGTAATCAAATTGTATAAATTTAAAAGACAAATTTAGTCTGCACGTATCTCTCAATTTTCTTCTGCACAGGTTTGGATGCTCATGGTGAATGCATTTTTTTGGAATGCAACCAACACGACCTTTCATGTGCTAATCAACAACTACATTGTCCATAGACTGAGCCTGATAGAAAGGGAAGCCGCCCTCTCTATTACCATATTTGGTATGTTACCTTTGTCTGCTAACAAGTTGTACAACTTGAAAATATTTAATAGTTGTCTTCTCTTTTTAATAACTTGATGTGTAGAGTTATCTCCCTTATTGCATGTATAACTATTCGTTTCTTCAGGAGGAGCAAAGCTGGTTGGAAGTGTAACTGCGGTGTTAATCAGTCCACTGAAGTTTGATAGACTAATGATGAGATTTATCACAATAATGGTGTATAGTATATGTACCATAATAATTGCCTTTTCTACCAGCAAGGTACTGTGGTCTACTATATCTGTAAATGCATGATATTAAGAGTACATAATGATTAGAAGCTATTGTGGTTGAATGATATTATTATGTTGAAACTAATGAAACTTTTACACTAATAATATTTTAACCATCACCATGAGGACTTCTAAAATTAAGCTGTGATGAAACATTCAAGTATATACACCATCACTTTAAACATAAATATATTTCAAACAAAGGTGCACATTTAGTGAAATACAGTATATTCAAGTTATTTGAATAATCTTGTGTTTCTCGTTCAAAATTCAACACCTACTGCCAACCAAATATAAATTTAGATTTTAGACCTATTTGACTTACAACATATTTATAATTTACACACAGCCTTAGCTGTGCTATAGTATATCACCAACTTTGATTATGTTATATACACATAGTTATTGTTATATGTTATAGTATGTATTATAAAGTGTATCTATATTTGAAGGAGATGTACTACATTCTGTTATCCATTTGGGGAGTGAACTTTGCCCTGTCTCTAGGGAACCTATTAGCTGTGTTGTTAGATGTTATAGGGACGAGACTACTCCCACTCCTCTTTGGTATAGAACTCCTAGCCTCAGGACTAGGCTCTCTTCTTGGTACAGCACTCTACAGTAAGTTTATTACTCGAAGTTGTCTTCCCACTATGCATACCAGTATTTGTAAACAACTACTTGTATGATGTGTTTTATCAACATCTGAGAGTTAAAGTATAAAAGCTTATTTTAAGAACAAAAATGTGGATTTATAAAAAAATTGGCAGATGTTAAGTACTTTGCAAAAAATAAAAAGTTATTAATTTGTTGCCAGCTAAAACATTAAAATAGTGACTGCCAATGCCATTCAATCAGAAACTTCTCTATCATGTAATTTATAAATTATGAATTTGGTGACTGTTTGCTATCTTGCAAATATTTTTTTAGCATTTATTGGAGAAAATACAGAAGAGTTATATAGTCTGGTATCAGCAGGATGTGGAAGTATAATTGGCAGCATAATTCTCCTTCCTGTCATTATAAGTCGGCAGCGTCTTGTCAGCAAACAGCCTTGACCTCAAACGGTGCCCATGCATGCTCTGCAGATACATATATTTCCAAATCTCCCGAACTATAAATAGTATTTTATACAAACGAGATCAAAATATTATATAAACATTTTTATCTAACAACTCATCAGTATAATACCAACTAATAAATTGTAGTTGCCAATAATAATAATTGGTACACTACCATCTGCAGTACTGTATTTTGTCAGGTAATAGATAATCAGCCCAAGAAATGTTCTTTTGTTGATAAATAAAAAATCTAAGATTTTCAAATTTGAAGAGTTGAAATGTATTTTTAGTTGCCAATAATACTCTGACCATTTATTTAATACATCTCTCATTGTCCTTCCTGTGTCAGGCATACTGTCAGATTTCTCTTTTAGCTTCTGTCTTATATGTATGTATGACTGCTCTGTCCAGATATAAAAGTCTCCATTTATGCATTCTCTGGCACTTTCACTGATATATCTTCTAAGATATCTTAGTTTTTCTGCTCCATTATAGTTGCACATTGCGACTTTAAGTATTCATAAATGTCGTATTCCCAGTCAACAAATAAAAGTGTATCACTGATATCAATTCTCCTATGTAGTTTAGTTGACTGCTAAATACAGTCTGCTAGCTGTTGTATAAATGAGGAAGGTCCACAAATAGTGGTTGAGTGGTAGACTGTTGCATGTAGTAAATACAATGTATAGTATAGCCACTAGAGAGCTTTGGCTGCTAAACCAATCACATACCGGCTTTCATAGTTGAATGAAACCACAATTCTGATACAATAAAGTGACTGGAAAACCAGTCTAAATACATCATTCGTAGAAGACTACATGCAGAAAAATACAATTATAAAAAAGTTTGTTTATGCAGTGAAATACAGAATGTTTAGTTATTATATTCTTGTCTAATATAAACTAAGAACTTTACAAATAATATCAAAGAGGCATTTCGCACCTCTTTTACTGTAGGTAAGTTAAACACCCTTATTATTTGACAATCACAATGCATTATTATTATATTGAATAATCAAACTAAATTTGTAATTGTTAATTATTAATAGGCTTTGAGATCAACTGTGTGAGATTGTACCTTACATGTAATTTACTTCCTAAATAAAACGTGTAGGCACTTATGAATTTGATTTCAAACCACTTGTAGTCTACGTTGAAGCCTACTAGGCTAATACAGTAAGTGTATTTGCACTGTGCACTTTGACTTACCTTGTGTCTGTCTGTATTTGCTACGTGCAGTTGGCTGTTATAGGTATTAATTTATTAGTGCAATAGAACTGCTATTCACTGCAACTAAACTACTGTGCTGTTATCTAGTTTAAGTTGCATGTACACAAGCCGATTATTTTGGTCGATTTTGTACTAGATGATTTCTCTATGGCCGATTTTGCAATCGGCCGAAAAATCTAGAAGATTTTTATGTCTCGAGTTAGTGTAGGGCCACACGACGCGTTTTACACGAGCGTGACGTGCGAGAAATCTCATTTAGCCCACAAAATTGGACATTGCGTGCGGATTTTCAAGCATCTAACATGCTGAGCGAGAAGTGCGACACGCTTGTGCGACACAGTTTGATCTAATTGGCTTATTACCATGTAATATTTAGCGAGCACATTATTTTATTTTAATTTACGATTTAACTTCTAGCGAGCTGAATTAAAACAGTTTTATATAGTTTGCATTTCCACTTTTATAATATCCAAATCTGATGACGTAGTTTAAAAACAAAAGTCTGTAGGCGAGCAGTAAAGTTTAACGCTATTATCATTGGCTAATAAAATTTTGTACTCGCAACACACGCACTGTCTGTGGCAGGTCACTAGCGAGTATTCTAATAAGATTTCTCGCACGTCACGCTCGAAAAAAAGGGGTTGTGTGACCCTACACTTATTTTTCTGTTTGCGTTTTATTGGCAGATGGCTCTCAGTCTATATATAAACTGCGCAAAAGTCAAGATCAGCTGTATGCATGTGCGTTGGCATAGTAAACATAATTTCAACAACGGTGTTAATCGCGCTCGCTGTCATGATTTTTGCCGCCATTTGATTAGGTGGTTCAACTAAATATCAGCAAGAAATTTACCATCCTCAAGTGAGAAAATAAAGCAAAAAAACTCGGCCAAAAGCAAAATTGGCCGATAAATTTTATGACTTAACAAAAATAAGCTAAATCCAAATACTAATACTTATAAGTATTAGTATTAAGATTTAGCTGAATGTTTACAATTTTCAGACTTTATTTACAGAACTTCACACAGTAACTGTTAAGTTGAAAGACACTTTTACTGTCAGGATGAACTGCTGCTCAAGGATATCCACAAATAAAGACCGAGGTTATGCTTGGTGGATACTGTTCATGTCTTTTCTATCACATGTGTGTAACAGAGGATTCAGTTTTGGTATACTTGGTAATATGACCATAGCCCATCAGAAATTCTTCAACATTGGGCTCCAGGAAAGTGGTATTATTGGTTCACTACATGTAGCAGCCATTTTCTTGTTTGGTAAGTTTCAAAATTGATTTTTTTAAAGGTTCGTCGTAAACATAAACTTCAAACGAATTGCTACTCTTAAATTCTAGCAAAGCTGAGTGACCTAGAATTTCAAAATTTAGTTGATCACAAATTTGAATGTATAGTATATTATTTTTCAAGAATGCTATAGATTGTCATACAGGTTACATAAAATTTGCATATAAGTGAATAATTTCAGTCTTTATTCATATCACTGACTTTCCCTGAGTCAAAGCAACTGCACAGCTATTGTGCTGTGTCTTTTATTATTAAAAGTGCATTTGTTTCACAGCCATTAATTTGATGCATGCATGAAAAATCATCGAAAAATAACAGCTGTCTACTAATCTACTGTTATTATTTTTTTGTCATAAAGTTGCTCCCAGAGTTGGTTTATATTAATTACAGCTCCTCTAGCATCAATTATGGTAAAGAAGCTGGGATGTAGAACAGTGGAGATATTGGGAGGATGCTGTCTCATTCTGGGTTTCGGCTTATTGAGTTTATCAACTCAGTCATGGCATGCTTTCCTGCTGTTCTCACTCCTCGCAGGTAATGACACCTTGTAGGCAGATCTGCTTGTGTGATAAGACAGCCAATCAGAAGCCTTGTAATGCACCTCACATGTAAACATGTTCATGATTGGTCTAAAAATGCACCCATTAATACATCACCAACATATCTGACTGACTTAACAAAAAATACTTTTTACTGTGGAAATATTATGATGTGAGGTGGTGCTGTGGAGCTTTCATGGAATAAATTTAAAGGCCTGTTTTCAATGACTAAATTTATATTATATAACTTTATATTACGTGTTGTATTACACTTATACTACAGTTATACTACAGGTATCGGTGTGTCCAGCACTTACATGGCCAGCTCTACTATCCTTACAGCTTACTTTCAACGATTCAGTTACCTTGCTTTTTCTCTGGTGATTCTTGGGTCGTTTATTGGCTCTACAGTCTGGCCAATAGGATCGCAGTATTTATTGGACACATTCGGCTACTCCAAAGCTATGGGCTTTATTGCAACATTTCATTTGGTTCACTTCATCGCGGGTGCTTCCTTCATCCCCCCAAACAATACACGGCAATCCTCTGAGGGTACTAGACTTCTTAAGTAATATTATCCTCATGTATTGTATTGTAGCACAGAGGTTAATTCTTTTACACATTGCAATACTTGCTTAGCAAAACTTTTTTTGAAGCGGATTTGACATAAATTTATTCCAAATTTTGTCAACTGAGGGTAGAAAAATGCCAGTTTTCTGTGTATTGTTTTTCTAATTCTTGGCAACAACCTAAATATTACCCCTGTTCACTATTCAGCTATAAACTATGTAACTTAGAAAACTAAGCATGTTGTCAGTTTAAAAGGTGTCATGAATATATTAATAAAAAAATAGCCAACTGATTGATATAAATTTCACTATATCTTACAATGCATGTTTGACACAAAACTGAGCTTAAAATTATAAATTGTACTGCAAAAAAGCTATTTGAGATGAATTATTTATAAGTTCAGGAAATAAATTGATTGGTTTTACAGTATTATTCTCTTTTATTCATAACACTTTTATTTATTTGCTACGGAAGGAAATAAAATATAGAGCGTGGGCTGTCACAATTTTGTATCAATTTTTTCATTTTTATTATTTTCAGCAACATGAACTTTTGGACAATGTACTTGATTATTATGCTATTTTGGTTTTCCGTCTAGATAAAAAGGTTTCTGAATTGAGTGCAGATGAAAAGAAACCGCCCAATGAAATGCAAGCTACTCCAACCAATGAGATTTTAAGTGAGACGTCCACCAATGAGCGACAGGAAGAGGCTAGGACCAATATAGTCAAAGAAGCTACAGATGCTTGTGAGATTCGAAGTTGTATATTATTACATACTCTGTAACAATTAACTATAACTATAGCTATAACTCTAGCTACAGTTAATATATAATATATACTCTATAGCGAGTTGATATATAACATACTAGCGAGTTAATATATACTATATACTCTATAGCAAGTTAATATATAACATACTAGCGAGTTAATATGTAATGTATACTCTATAGCGAGTTTATATATAACATACTAGTGAGTTAATGTATAATATATACTCTATAGCGAGTTAATATATGGGTCATTCCACGCCAACTCAACAAGGCCAAAACCGACCCATCTCAGATTTTTTTGAAATTTTAGTATGGTATTCCAAAACGTGTCAAATGAAGAAATATGAAATATTAGCTCTTAATTTGAATAAAATCATGTAGAACTATCATCCATAAAAATATGAAAGATTTGTATTGAATCGTCTCCGAGATATAAATCCATGAAGTTGACCTTCGGTACCGAAACCCATGAAAAAATTACCGATTTTTTACCAACCTTTGCTCACATAAAGTGCCATAACTACAAAACTATTAGGAATTAAGGGCTAATATTTGATGTTTTTTCAATTGACATACTTTGGAATACCATACTGAAGTCTCGAAAAAATCTGAGACGGGTCAGTAAAAATCCTCAAAAACCTTGTTGAGTTGGTGTGGAATGACTCATATCACTGATTAACATATATTAGTCTGGCAGAAAAACACCAATTTTTGACTTAGGTTCGCAACCCCGGATAAAGTTTTTTTCTTTTCTGATTATTCAAATATAGGGTCTAGGTAAGTGTTTCCAGGTGGGTGTGGACTTCTTACCCTTGAGCATTTCGAGAAATTCAAGATGGCCGCCAGGCACCAGACGATTCTTTATAATTCAAATGTATCTACCCACTGAGGCTAAATTTAAGGCTTCAATGCTTTGAAATCTTTAGAAATTGATATAATAAAGATGCATGTACCTTTATCATGTGTTTTATTGAGTAATAGGCAAATGATACCCAAGGGTAACTAAGCTAAGCCTTAATCATTCACTTTTTTTTAAGTTTAACTTAGCCTTAATGCCGTGTTTATAATTTCCTTGCATATCTGCATATCAGTTTGTTCTAAATTCATGATAATTTACTATATGGGGTGATACTATATGCTGATTACAAATATGTCCAACAAATAAAGCTGAAAGGGGTTCTGCAAAATTGAAATGCAACGTCTTTGCCATATGAGCTAAATAGCAATTTATTTCAAACTAGCATGCCTATCAAAAAAGTTTGTTGAGCTGCCAACTTAATAGTTATTTTCTGTTTTAAAGTTTTAGCTATGTTTTTTAAAGTTAGAAAAAAAGGTGAACAACTTTGATAACACAACACCATGGCTTCTTAAAATAGTTTAATTGCTTTATTATGGACACATCGTTTATCTAAATATTGACTTTTTGCTTTCGAAAACTACTTTTACAATCGGCACATTTGAATTTTTCTTTAAAAACATTTGTAAACAGTTTTTTTTTATGAATGAGAATCTATTTCATGCTGGGGGAAGTAATACATTCATTGGAACAGTGGCTCCCTACCTTTTTCATACCAATCTCCTTTCATAAATGTTTACTATTAATTTCTCCCTTTTAATGACCTATGTTGGGTGCACTGGAACATTAATGATTGAAACTGATTTGGTAAAAGTAGTTAATTCTACTTTTTGTTGGTTTCCTCAAAATGCTAAATGAAAAAAGTTTTCCAGAATGTACGAGGCCTGAGAATATTGGTGGGAGAGCTGTTGAAGTCAGTCTTTGATAAGAGTGTAATCACTAGCATGGAGGACCTTGACAAGATGTTGACTAAAATTTCAGAGAGCTGAAGAACAGCAAAAACCGTGGGTCATGTGCTTTATTAGACCAATTTTTTCCATCAACACCCACATCATGGCTGATAGAGAAGGAGACTGGGCCTTACAACTAGCAATGGAAAAGGAAATGTACTTATATCTGTGTAGCATGAAGGTCATACCACAAGATGTAAGGATTGAATTCGTGGCTGGTAACCACACAATGCATCATAAACGCAGCCAGATCGACGGCATCTGGTCAGACATTATGATTGAGGTGATTTCCGTGAGATTTGGTCACCGCAAGGGAAAATCATTGGCATCACCATTAAAACTGAAATTTTCAAGGTGTGGGTGTACAGCAATTCTGCATGCAACAAAATACAGTAAGGCTTCAATGACATCAGAGATGAGTCTGAAATAAATGCTTCCACTACTCATAAGGATGAGATGCAATCAAGAGTCCAATGTGATTCAAAGGACAGGGAGTCTGTTGAAAGGAAGATTGAACTCTGCAATGACCCACTCAAAAAAGGGTGCACAAGAAGTTAAGAAAATGTCCACCAAGCTGGAGGTTCTGTTATACAAGATGGCAATAAAAACTACACTGATGTATGGATATCAGACATGGCCACTGACTCAAAGACAAGAAGACAAGATAAGTGCAACTAAGATGAGGATGCTTTGTCACATTTACAATATAGAGTAGGAAGACTAATTAACAAATGATAATATAAGGAGGAAGCCAAAATAAAAGCCATCACAATAGGCATGAGGAGGAGACCTCTTCAATGGTATGGACATGTGCGCCGAAGAGATAGGGATGAAGATATTATAATGGTGGCTGAGATGAAGATACAGAGAAAGAGAGGGAGGCCCAAGAAAAGGTTAATGAATACAGTGAAGGATGTCATACTGAAATGTGGCCTCTCAGATGAAGACGACAGAATCAGATGACACTCTCTGATAGCACTTGGTGCCCTGCAAAACCGCCACCCATCTTAGACCACAGCGTACTAGGTGAGAAAGTCCAAGACAAATTCCTATAATAGACAATTTGCTGCTGTCCCATGGCCTCTCAGGGTGTGATGTAGTGGCAACAATGTAAAATATTGGAAAGGGAGTCATACTAATTGTCTTGGTAGAAAGAAAGTGTGATTTGGTGACACTAGGACTTTTTTCAGGATGACTATTCATACAAGCTACCAGGTTTATGCTATGTTTCTACGCTTATGCAAAGTGTTCCTCCATGACATCTACAAAACAAAAGGCTTAGAAAACCAAGGTCAGCAATGCTATTTGCGATGTGCCTTTAGCTTATGTACTTTGCCTGCTACAGATGAAGCTATTGGACAATGTCACCAGAGCACACCTCCAGGTAGCCATATGAAACTGCGGCATTAAGCCCACTAAAACATTGACGATTTTTTACAATTTAGCTACTCGTGTATATAGATTTTAGCCTCAAACTATTGAAATTTTAGCAAATAAAACTGAATATTTAAGGCTTTTTCAATTATGCATGATTTTCTATGCTTTTTCCTAATTTATTAGTACATTGAGATATATTATATGAACCATGATGGTTCACAAATATATATTTAGCTCCTATGACATGACGTTGCGCTTAAATGTTGTAGGACCTCTTCCCAGTGTTTTTGCTATGCATAGTTAGAATCAGCAAATTCTATTACTCTATAATAGTAAGTTTTCATGAATTTTGAGTAAACTTAAAAATTTTTGATCATAATCTGTTGATGTGTGCTAAATAAATTAAAATGGCCCAAATTCATTAAATGCTCCTGTGGAAGCTAACAATCATGCAAACCAACGGGATATGGTTGTTCTAGTACATCTATCCCATGCACAGAGTTCTGTCCTTGTGAAGCAGTAACAGGAGTGTGCTGCAATGAACTAATATGTCTAACAAATGCTAATGATAGAAAAAAATGAGAAAGGTGTTTAATATGAACATGAGCGAAAGTTTGTCGCATCTATTTGATTATATATATGTTCCATTTTAATTTTAGCTGAGCAATATGCCTCTATCTTTTTCACTTTTTATTCACTGAAAATAAGCAATGTTTTTCTTTATATATCTGTCCTAACAATTATTCAAAACCCTTGTATCATTTCTCTGCACCATATGTGATGTTTTATTGAAGCAATTCCGATTTTTGAACTGCGCAACATGTCTCTTGGCTCTTTACTTTGGTTTTATTTGCACTGGCATGGCAAATATTCATTCCAAAAATGCACATCTATTTGAATCATCAAAAAAATTTTGTGTTTGCAACATAATATAGACTTTATGCCTACTAGAATACGATTTTTTCATAAGTGGCGGCCATATTGGATTTCTCGAAATGCTCAAGGGTGGCAGGTCCACACCCACCTGGAAACAGTTACTTGAACCCTCAAGATAAATAATCAAAAGAGAAAAAAACTTTATCCGAGATTGCGAACCTAACCCCCAGTTCTGCCAGACTATATAGTTAATATATCACATACTAGTGAGTTAATATTTCACTGTTTAGCATATATATCTATCTGCAGGTGAAAGTTCCAGTCAGGCATCTATAAGCAGATCTGTTGAACAAGAATCTGCTATTGAGAGCTGTGACCTGGCATTTACTAATTCTGCTTTCACAAACTCTAACGATGACAAGTTAAGTGAAGGTGGTGAGAAGTTGGCGGTTAGTAGATCATATATGATGTAATATAATATGCTGTAATATAATATGTTGTAATATATTATGTGGTATATGCTGTAATATATGATGTAATATATGTTGTATTGTAATATGCTGTAATATAATATTCTGTAATATATGCTTTAAATATTATGCAATATTTGCTGCAAATACACTATGTAATACATGCTGTAATTATGTATTACAATTTGCTGTAATTAATATATAATGCAATATATGCAGTAATATATTATGCTACAACATATGCTGTAATATATGCTGTAATATAATATACTGTAACATATACTGTAATGTATATACTGTAATATAATATACTGTAATATATGATGCAATATATGATCAAATATATTACGTAATATTATGTCTATTCTGTAGACTAATAGTGAACCAATCAGCTCTCATTCCTCTGATAATTGTGCTGAAGAAAATCCCTCATTGAAGAAAGATTTATTGTCACTCATTAAAACTTCACAGGTGAGTTAGTTATATAATGTTCATGAAATTGTATTATACAAGACACTGTGATATTATTTAATCTAATATACCAGTATATAAATATAATATAACTGAACAATGCATTATTTAGAATATTATTGGTACATGTTATGTATGTGTTGAAATTCAATTTCTCCTACAGGTACTAGGTACTTGTTCAAGTACAGGTACTTGCAGAACTTAAAAAAAACAACAGCTTTTAGATTCGTGTAAACAAACATGTATAAATATTGTACATATTATATTTACTCTAACTTTACCCAGCAGTTGACCACTACTACCACTGCTACTGCTACTGCTACTGCTACTACTACTGCTACTGCTACTGCTACTGCTACTGCTACTGCTACTGCTACTGCTACTGCTACTGCTACTGCTACTGCTACTGCTACTGCTACTGCTACTGCTACTGCTACTGCTACTGCTACTGCTACTGCTACTGCTACTGCTACTGCTACTAGTACTGCTACTGCTGCTGCTGCAGCAGCTGCTACTGCTACTGCTACTGCTACTGCTACTGCTGCTGCTGCTGCTGCTGCTACTGCTACTGCTACTGCTACTGCTACTGCTACTGCTACTGCTACTGCTGCTACTACTGCTACTGCCACTACTACTGCTACTGCTACTGCTACTGCTACTAGTACTGCTACTGCTGCTGCTGCAGCAGCTGCTACTGCTACTGCTACTGCTACTGCTACTGCTGCTGCTGCTGCTGCTGCTACTGCTACTGCTACTGCTACTGCTACTGCTACTGCTACTACTACTGCTACTGCTACTGCTACTGCTACTGCTACTGCTACTGCTACTGCTACTGCTACTGCTACTGCTACTGCTACTGCTACTGCTACTGCTACTGCTACTGCTACTGCTACTGCTACTGCTACTGCTACTAGTACTGCTACTGCTGCTGCTGCAGCAGCTGCTACTGCTACTGCTACTGCTACTGCTACTGCTGCTGCTGCTGCTGCTACTGCTACTGCTACTGCTACTGCTACTGCTACTGCTACTGCTACTGCTACTGCTGCTACTACTGCTACTGCCACTACTACTGCTACTACTACTGCTACTGCTACTGCTACTGCTACTGCCACTGCTACTGCTACTGCTACTGCTACTGCTACTGCTACTGCTACTGCTACTGCTACTGCTACTGCTACTGCTACTGCTACTGCTACTGCCACTACTACTGCCACTACTACTGCTACTGCTACTGCTACTGCTACTGCTACTGCTGCTGCTGCTGCTGCTGCTACTGCTACTGCTACTGCTACTGCTACTGCTACTGCTACTGCTACTGCTGCTACTACTGCTACTGCCACTACTACTGCTACTACTACTGCTACTGCTACTGCTACTGCTACTGCCACTGCTACTGCTACTGCTACTGCTACTGCTACTGCTACTGCTACTGCTACTGCTACTGCTACTGCTACTGCTACTGCTACTGCCACTACTACTGCTACTACTACTGCTACTGCTACTGCTACTGCTACTGCTACTGCTGCTGCTGCTGCTACTACTACTACTACTACTACTACTACTGCTACTGCTACTACTACTACTACTAAGCTTTGGTAACCCGGTGTTATTCAGCAGAGCCTTCACACTTCTTCTCAGAAGAGAACCTACATTAATTTCAGTTACTTCAACTTGAGTTTGTAGTTTCACTAAAACTTGTTGAAAACACATTGTGTGATGCAACATCATTTAACAGTAGTAGTGGAGAAATTGAGATAGCCTCAATTGTTTAATTTTATTATTAAATTTTGGTTTGGGGTGCTACATTTCTAATCTAGAACACAGGCTTTTCTCAATTTCTCCATTACTGCACCTACCTCTGCAGAATAATATCTCTTTTAAATAGTAATACATGACTCACTTGAAAGTTGTCTACTCATTATGACCTGATGTCTCTTCAAAAAGAGAATTGGGTTACATGAAATAGACAATGAGAATGACAACTAATAGGATTGCACGATTTTACATTAATTTTAGAGTTTTGCTTAAACTCTTTGAGTAAGTCACTTATTATAGAAATTAATAGCTAAAAGGGTTAATCATTCACTAGTGACTGTGTACAGAAAATATGCTAATCAAGTTATGACAACACCATAATAAATTCCTTTTATAATGTGGGAAAATTTGGAGGAATTATCCCCTTTGCTAAATTGACTTTTTGTCTTAAAATTGTGCATCCTGAGACTTGGAGAGGTAAATTTATTATAGTGCTTCTCTTAATTTTCCTGATATAAGCTTATAACATTGTAACTGTAACAGCATCTATGCTGGTTATATAGTTATGTAAATAAAAACTTACTTACTAGTACTTAACGTTGAAGATATAGTCATGCCAACATCAGTAGCAGTAGAAATTAATTTACCATAAGAGAGTATATAAGAAGATTGGGAGATGCTAGTATATAAACAGCTTTCTTTCTCAAGAGTCAAATGTAAAGTAATCTTTTAATTTATTTTGATTGTTGAACTGATTGTTAGACACTAATTTATAGCAAAATTTTAATTTTGGCATTGTTGTGGTGAGATTTCTGCATTTTTATAGTACAATTTTCAAATTTTTACCGTATATAATTTCATTTGTTAATATACATGTTGCGTTGTTCTGCAAGATAATATTGTTGTACAGCAATAAATGAAAATTATTGCTGTACGAGAATTCTAGAATAAATTCCTCCTACTATATAGTATTATAACTGGTTATAACTCGCATTACAGATTATGAAATTAAACTTATAAAATTATGAAACTTGGCATGTTTTCTAAAGCGTAATCAATATACTAGCAGTAAAAACTATGTCCATCACTAATAAGCTAAATGCAATTATCATTCAGTGACTTTTAAAATAAGAGATTTTTCTGCCTTTGGCATTTACTTTGGGATTTAATATGTTTTATTATTTATTTTATAAATATTTTATAAGCAAATAAACCTGGTATTTCAGATTGTTCATAGCTATCTAGTATGAGAGAAATGTGCAATTTTCCTAAGATATTCACACTTGAATGCAAAAGCTAGTATTTTGCTTAACTTTAATGCAAAAAGTTTAGTGAGGTAATCAAACTGTATAATTTTAAAAGATAAATTTAGTCTGAACGTATTTCTCAATTTTCTTTCGTGCAGGTCTGGGTGCTCATGGTGAATGCATTTTTTTGGAATGCAACCAACACGACCTTTCATGTGCTAATAAACAACTACATTGTCCATAGACTGAGCCTGATTGAAAGGGAAGCCGCCCTCTCTATTACCTTATTTGGTATGCTACCTTTGTCTGCTAACAAGTTGCACTGCCTGAAAATATGTAACAGTTTTCCTCATCTTTTAAGAGCTTTATGTGTGGAATTATCTCTCTTATTACATGTATGACTTGTTTTCAGGAGGAGCAAAGCTGGCCGGAAGTGTAACTGCTGTGTTAATTAGTCCACTGAAGTTCGATAGGCTGATGATGCGATTTATCACAATAATGGTGTATAGTATATGTACCATAATAATCGCCTTTTCTACCAGCAAGGTACTGTAAACATGATATTTAAGGCACATAATGATTAAAACATCTTGTGGTTAAATAAAATTTTCTTGTTGAAATTGATGTAGTTTTTGTACTAATATTCTAATCATTACTATGATGACCTCTAAAGTTAAACTGTGAAATATTCAAAGATATGTCATATCATTAGCTTAAACATAAAAAATTATATTTTGAGCAAGCAAGCAACATTTGGTGAAATCTATCCAATTCATTTGAGTAATTTTGTGTTTTGCACCCAAAATTCAACACCTACTGCAAACTGAAAATAATTTAGACCTGCATGATTTTCACTATATTTGTATTGTTCTCCCTATGCTATAGTTATATACGATATACCTACTTTAGACTGTGGTGTATACACATAGTTATTATTATATGTTGTTTTATGTATTATAAAGTGTATCTGTATTTGAAGGAGATGTACTACATTCTGTTATCCATTTGGGGAGTGAACTTTGCCCTGTCTCTAGGGAACCTATTAGCTGTGTTGTTAGACGTTATAGGGACGAGACTACTGCCACTCCTCTTTGGTATAGAACTCCTAGCCTCAGGACTAGGCTCTCTTCTTGGTACAGCACTCTACAGTAAGTTTATTAGTCGAAGTTGTCTTCTCACTATACATACCAGTATTTGTAGATAACTCTTTCTTAAGTCTGGAGAATTTAAGTATAAATGCTTATTTTAAGAACAAAAATGTGGGTTTATGAATAAATTGGCGGATGCTAAGTGTTTTGGAAAAAACAATTGAAGTTATTAAACTGTTGCTAGCTAAAACATTAAAATAGTGACTGCTAATGCCAATCAGAAACTTCTCTATCATGTAATTTATAAATTATGAATTAGGCGACTGTTTGCTATCTTGCAAATATTTTTTAGCATTTATTGGAGAGAATACAGAGGAGTTGTATAGTTTGATATCGGCAGGATGTGGAAGTATAATTGGCAGCATAATTCTCCTTCCTGTCGTTATAAGTCGACAGCGTCAGAGACATCTTGTCAACAAACAGCCTTGACCTCAAACGTTGCACATCTATGTTCTAGTTGCAGATAAATATTATAATTCAAAAACTCTTGTATTATAAATACTATTTTATATAAATGAGATCAAAATATTCTATAATTATTGTATATCTAATAAATCATCAGTCCAATACCAACCAATAAAATGTAGTTGCCAATAGTAGTTGGTACACTTCCATCCACAGTGTTCTATATCAGCTAATAGATAATCAGCCCAAAAAATGTTCTTTTGTTAATAAATAAAAACTCTAAGACTTCCAAATTTGAAGAGTTGAAATATATTTTTAGTTGCCAATAATACTCTGGCCATTTGCATAATGCACCCCTCACTGTCCTTCCTACGCCAGGCATACTGCAAGATCTCTATTTTAGCTTTTGTCTTACATGTATGTACGACTGCTCTGTCCTGATATAGAAGTCTCCATTTATGCTTTCTCTGGCACTTCCATAATATATCTTCTAAGATATCTTAGTTTTTCTGCTTCATTATAGTTACACATCGCGACTTTAAGTATTCATAAATGTCGTATTCCCAGTCAGGAAATAAAAGTGGATCACTGATATCAATTCTCCTATGTAGTTTAATTGACTGCTAAATATAGTCTGCTAGTTGTTGTATAAATAAGGAAGGTCTACGAGTAGTGGTTGAATGGTAGACTGTTGCATGTAGTAAATACAATGTCTAGTATAGCCACTAGAGAGCTTTGGATGCTAAACCAATCACATACTGGCTTTCATAGTTGAATGAGACCACAATTCTGATACAATAGAGTGATTGAGTGATTAAGTCTAAATATATCATCCATGACAGCCTATAACATGGAGAAAAATACAGTTATGAAACACTTCGCTTATGCAGTGAAATACAATATGTTTAGTATATACACTCTTGTTTAATAAAGACTGAGAACTCTACATATCAGAGGGGCGTTACACATCTTTTTGACTGCAAGTGGAATAAATTCTGTGAGGCTGTAAGTTACTTGTAATTTAGTTCCTCTATAAAAGAGCAGAAGCAATTAATGTGTAAGCACCAGCAAGTTTAAACTGTTTAGCTTAACATGCCCTATCTCTGTAAGCCTACTGGACTAACTAGAGAAAAAAATGTATTTGAGCGAGCTTTGACTTGATCTTGTATCTGTCTGTATTGATGATGTGCAGTCAGCTGTTTGATACCTATATATTATATTTCTATGTTTATATATCAGCCTAGATCAACCATTTGTCCGTGTTGTTAAGCTATTTACTGCAACTGAAGTCTAAGTAGTATTAGTGTGAAAATCTGGGAATAAAGTAAAGTAAACAAATTCCCTTCAAAATCTCCATTACTGAACTTTAGCTGAATGTTTACAACTTTCAGGGTTTATTTACACAACTGCAGGAAGTAACTGTTAAGTTGAAAGACACTTTTACTGTCAGGATGAACTGCTGCTCAAGGATATCCACAAATAAAGATCGAGGCTATGCTTGGTGGATACTGTTCATGTCTTTTCTATCACATGTGTGTAACAGAGGATTCAGTTTTGGTATACTCGGTAATATGACCATAGCCCATCAGAAATTCTTCAGCATTGGACTCCAGGAAAGTGGTATTATTGGCTCATTGCATGTAGCATCCATCTTCATCTTCGGTAAGTTTAGTAATCTAGTCTTTTTAATGGCTTGTAATGTTCATTCAGGAGCAGTAGTGAAAAAATTGAGATGGCCGACTTTTTTTAAATCTCTTTATAAATTTCGATTTGAGGCGATAGTTGAAATTCTTGCGAGAACACATTTTCTTTTGCTATACATTTCTTATTTATAACAAGCATTTCTAATCGACATGCCGGCTTTTCTCAATTTGTCAATTACTACACCTAGCTTGCCTTGTTAGGCATCCTGTTTTTCTGCTGTAGCCAAAATATGAACGTAAACTTTAATTAGAATATTATGCTACTGTTAAGTTCCAGCAGAGTCAAAGAACCTAGCATTTTAAATCTTTTTAATTCTGAATGTTTGAAGTTACTACAGCGACACTCTACAGGCTTGTCAGGATAATGTATTATTTTTCAAGAATGCTATATTGTCATACAGCTCTTGTAAGATTTGCATAAAGTGAATGATTTAACTCTTAATTCACATTCTAACACTATCACTGAATTTCTGTAGTCAAAGCAACTGCAAAGCTTTTGTAATGTGCCTTTCATCGTCAATAGTGAGGTCACAGCCATTAATTCGAAATATGCATAAAAAATCATAATCATGCAATTAAAATAAAAACTATCTACTAATCTATCTTTATTACGTTCTTATTATAAAGTTTGTCTATATTAATTACAGCTCCTTTAGCATCAATTATGGTAAAAAAGCTTGGATGTAGAACAGTGGAGATATTGGGAGGATGCTGCCTCATTCTGGGTTTCGGCTTATCCAGTTTATCAACTCAGTCATGGCATGCTTTCCTGCTGTTCTCACTCCTTTCAGGTAGACACCTTGTAGGTAGAATCTGTCATCCTGATTGCATTAAGACAGCCAATCAGAAGCCTTGTAATGCACCTCACATGCAAACATGTTTATGATTGGTCTAAAAATGCACCTATCAAAATATCCCCAACATGTCTAAACTGGTTAACAAAAGAAACATTTTTTTGCTGTGGAAATATTACGGTTTGACTAGATGCTAGTAAACAAGAAGTCATGGGTTCGAGCTCTGACAAAGGCCATTGGTGATGTTAGGAAGAACATCCAGTCACAATTGCTCCTGTGCCTTATCGGATATGTCCTTAGCCCGATTTAACAAAAGCCCCTTTCAACAGGGGTTTTCTCACAGGGTTGGTGACTATAAACTTGCGTGAGTTTTTTATGCTTCGGAGCTCCTATGGAAAACAACTAAATGGCTGTTTTTACTGCAGTTATAGCCAGCCAGTTGTATTACAGTTATAATAAAGTTATATTACAGGTTACACTACAGTTATATTGCATGCTATAGTACAGCTATACTGCAGTTGTATTGCAGCTACATTACATATACTACTAAATATATTACAGGTATTGGTGTGTCCAGCACTTACATGGCCAGCTCTACTATCCTCACAGCTTACTTTCAACGATTCAGTTACCTTGCTTTTTCACTGGTAATTCTTGGGACTTTTATTGGCTCTACAGTCTGGCCAATAGGATCGCAGTTTTTATTGGACACATTCGGCTACTCCAAAGCTATGGGCTTTATGGCAATATCTCATTTGATTCCCCTCATAGCGGGTGCTTCCTTCATCCCCCCAAACAATACCCAGCAATCCTCTGAGGGTACTAGACTTCTTAAGTAATATTATCCTCATGTATTGTATTGTTGCACAAAGGTTAGTTCTTGTACACACTAAACTATTTGCTTAGCAAAATTTTTATATTAAAGCTGGGTTGAAATAAATAATTTATTCAAAATTTTGTTAGCCCAGGGTCGAAAAATGTCAGTTTTTGTGCATTCTTTTCTAAAAATATACTATTTCTTGGCAACAACCTAAATATCACCCTGTCCACTAATCAGCTATAAACTATGTAACTTAGAAAAGTACGCATTTTGTCAGTTTAATAGGCGCCATAAATATAATAATAGGAAATTAGCCAACTTATCGTTATAACTTTGACTATATATTACAATGCTACCTTATACAGAGCTGAGCTAATAATATGTGTGCTTAAAACAAGATAACAAAATTATCTGAAATGAATTTTTTTCTTGCTTTAAAAGTATATTAATGGGTTTTTATTGTTCAATTTTATTCACTGCATTTTTATTTATCGGTTACAGAAGGAAATAAACTGAAAAGAGTTAACAGCTCAGAACTTTTGTTTCCTACTATTTGCAGAAATCATAAAATTTGGAAAGTTGTATATTAGGAAAGTTCGGTTTTCCGTCTAGATAGAAAAATTTCTGAATTGAGTTCTGATGAGAAAAATTCAACCAATGAAATACAAGATACTCCAACCAATGAGATTCCGAGAGACTCCACTAATGAGCTACAGGAAGAGGCTGAGACCAGTATAGTTGAAGAAGCTACAGGTGCTTGTGAGACTCGAAGTTGTATATTTTATACTTGCGAGTTGATATATCACAAACTCTGTAGCGAGTTTATATAACATACTCTAAAGCGAAATAATATATGACATACTTTATAGCAAGTTAATATATCACTGATTAGCATATATTACATCTATATGCAGGTGAAAGTTCCAGTCAAACACCTATAAGCACGTCTACTGAACAAGAATCTGCTATTGAGAAATGTGACGTGACATTCACTAATTCTGCTTTCACAATCTCTAGTGAGAACAAGTTGAGTGAACGTGAAGGTTGTGGGAAATTGGCGGTAAGTACCATATTGTGGACTAGTAGATCATATGTGTTGTAATATATGTCATAATATAACATTCTGTAATATAATATGCTGCAATATAATATGCTGCAATATATGCTTTAAATATTCCGTGGTATATGCTGTAATATATGCTTTAAATATTATGTAATATTTGCTGCAAATATATGGTGTAATACATGCTGTAATTATGTAATATATGCTGTAATATAATATGTTGCTATATATACTGTAGTACATGCTGTAATATATGCTGCAATACATAATGTAATATAATATGTTGTAACATATTATTATGTAATATATATGCTGTAACATATTATTATGTAATATATATGATGTAATATATGATCTAATATATGATGTGATATATACTGTAATATATGATGTAATATATGATGTAATATATGGGATGTAATATATGGGATGTAATATATGGGATGTAATATATGATGTAACATATGATGTAATATTATGTCTATTCTATAGAATAATGGTGAACCAATCAGCTCTCATTCCTCTGAGAATTGTGCTGAAGAAGATCCATCATTGAAGAAAGATTTATTGTCACTCATTAAATCTTCACAGGTGAGTTAGTTACATAATGTTTATGAAATTGTAATATACTAGTAAATACCAGCCACTGCCATACATACATGCAATGATATCATGTAATAGTACTATATAATATGATATAATAAAACCATTAAGCAGTGCATTATTTTGAATAATATCAGTATACATGTCACGTATGAGTTGAAATTAAATTTCTAACTGTACATGTACTAGTTTTAACTGCACTTGAAACTTGAAAAATAACAGTCATACAATTTGTGTAAGTTAATAGCTGAAGTATAAATATTGCGCAACTAATATTTACTTTGATTTTACTCAGCTGTTTACAACTACTACTGAGTTTGGATGACTTCAAGTGTCATTAAGCAGAGCGTTATAGTTACATTAGTGAGAGGTTATGTGACGTGCATTTATACCTCTTCTCAAAAGAGAGTCAAGTTTCAGTCACTTAATGTGATTTTGTAGTTTTACTGAAATTTGTTGAAGTTACAGAAATTCTCTTTTTAATTGCAATAGATGATTTACTTGAGAGTTATCTGCTCATTGCATTCTGATACCTGTTTGAAAATGTAAAGTCAGCTACATCAAATAGACAATGAGAATGACAACTTTGCACGATTTATACATTTTATTTAAACGCCAGAGTTTTGTTTAAGCCTCTTTAAATAAGTCATTTATTATAGAAATTGATAGTTGCAGTATATATGAATAGCCAAAAGAAATGAATCATTCACTGGTGACTGTAGTATACTGAAACTGACTTGATAGATTGATCAAAACACAGTAATTTCGGTAAGATACTTTTATATTGAGAGAAACTATAAGTGAATTTGCTTCCTTGACCATATTGACTTTTTAATAAAAAATCGTGGAGGTATAAACATGCACACACCTGAGACTCAAAGAAGGCTACATATTGCTCTACTATATAGTAATGCTATAGTGTTGCACTTAATTTTCTGTTATAATCGTATACAACATTATAACTGTGAAAATGATAATAATAGTTATGCTTAGATAAATAGGAACTTACATTTTGCTTTGAAGATGCATTCATGCCAACGTTATTTATGACAAAAATTAAATCTCCAAAGAGTCTAGCCTACATTTTATCACTATAGTGTACTTGAAGCTTGGAAGATGCTAGTATACAAGCAGCTTAATTTAGTGACAGTCAAATGAAATGTGAGCATTTAGTTTAGTTTGGTTCGATTGTTGAACTGATTGTAAAACACTAAAGTATCTATGCATAATTTTAATGTTAGCATTGTTGTGATTGAATTCCCGCATTTTTGTAAATTAGTTTTAGTATTGTCATGATTTAATTTGTTATTGTATTATATGCTTGACTAGTCTAACTTAATTGTTGTACATTGTTGTACAACTTTTAATAAAATTTCCAACTTGGAGAAATTACTAGAACATACCTCATACCTGTATAGTAGATTAAAAAACTTTAAAACTTGCATAAAATTGCAAAACTGTTCATGTTTTCTAAAACATGATAACAATTTGCTGCATGCTAACAGTAAAAACTAATGTAACTAACTAAAAGCTTACAAATAAGCTAGAAGCATTTATGCTATAAATATTTTCTACATTATATCATGTAAAAAACAGGGAAGAGCAGGCATGACTTGTGATGTTATGTTGAATTCACTGATCTTTAAAAAAAACTTACGCATTTAGCATGACGTTTTATTATCTTTTGCATACATATGCTATAATCAAAGGCTTCTATTTAATCGTTTAAATCTCTAATAGGTATCTAGTATTTTAGAAATGATCTTTTATCTGCATGAGAAATTCACAACTGCGTGCAAAAACTAACATTTTGCTTTAAAACTAAAAATGTTCAACTGCAAAGAGTGGAGTGAGGGCGAGGTGAAACTACTATAGTTCAAAACAGGCATGTCTTATATTCTAGTCATTTGTTAGAAATTGAACTGTACTATAATACATAAGAAATAACCCATTGTCTGATCTATTATTTATGGTTCAATTATTATTTAGTTGAACTCAAAAAATATTTACAATTATTTTACAAAATGTTTGAAGCTCTAAACATATTATTTTGTTTAAGCACTAACTTACTGAAATTACATGATCCAGTTGAGCAATTGTAATGGATAATTTTTGTGCTTCCACTACACCGAGAAAGATAATAAAACTATGAAAATTGGTCCACTGCATGTTCTGTATGCACCAAATATAAAAACAATGTATTTAATCAATGTATTTAGTCATACAAAGTTTATTAGTTGTCTTGAAATTTTTTCTGCACAGGTTTGGGTGCTCATGGTGAATGCATTTTTTTGGAATGCGACCAGCACAACCTTTCATGTGCTAATCAACAACTATATTGTCCATAGACTGAGCCTGGTTGAAAGGGAAGCTGCCCTCTCTATTACCATATTTGGTATGTTACCTTTGTCTGCTAACAAATTGTACAACTTGAAAGTATTTGATAGTTGTCTTCCTTTTTTAATAACTTGATGTGTAGAGTTATCTCCCTTATTACATGTATAACTATTCGTTTCTTCAGGAGGAGCAAAGCTGGTTGGAAGTGTAACTGCTGTGTTAATTAGTCCACTGAAATTTGATAGACTAATGATGAGATTTATCACAATAATGGTGTATAGCATATGTACCATTGTAATCTCATTTTCCTCCAGCAAGGTACTGTTGCATGTGTCTCTAAACGTAATGATTAAAGAATTTTGTGGCTAAAAAATTTTGCGTTGGAACTGATAAATTTTTTGCAGTAATATTTTAACCATTACTATAATCACCTTCAGAGTTAAATCCTGCTATACAAACATAAAACACTAATATTTGGAACAAACATGCAACATTAATGGAAATCTATCTGAGTTATTTGAATAGTTTTGTGTAACTTCACATCCAAAATTCGATACCGACTACCAACCAAAAATAAATTTAGACCTACTTTTTTTATGGTATATTTGTAATTTGCACACAACCTAAACTGTACTATATTTGCATCCCCACCTAAATTGTGTTATATACACATAGTTATTATTATATATGTTATAGTATGTATTATAAAGAGTATTTGTATTTGAAGGAGATGTACTACATTCTGTTATCCATTTGGGGAGTGAACTTTGCCCTGTCTCTAGGGAACCTATTAGCTGTGTTGTTAGACGTTATAGGGGCGAGACTACTCCCACTCCTCTTTGGTATAGAACTCCTAGCCTCAGGACTGGGCTGTCTTCTTGGTCCAGCATTTTACAGTAAGTTTATTACTCGAAGTTGTCTTCTCACTATACATACCAGTATTTGTAAACAACTATTTGTATGATATGTGTTTTATCAACATCTGAGAATTTTATTATTACAAAAGCTTGATTTTAAGAGTAAAAATTTATTTATGTTTATGGAAAAATTAGCAGATGAATATTATAAAATTTTATCAATTGCTTTGCCAGCTGAAACTTAAAATTTTTAGTGAGTTTCAATGCCAATCAGAAATTTTTATAGTAAGTAATAGAAATGATGAATTGGCAACTGTTTGTTATCTTGCCAAATATTTTCCTAGCATTTATCGGGGAGAATACAGAGGAGTTGTATAGTCTGGTATCGGCAGGATGTGGAGGTATAATCGGCAGCATAATTCTCCTTCCTGTCGTTATAATTAGGCAGCGTCAGCAGCATCTTGTCAACAAACAGACTTGACCTCAAACTGTTAACCTGTATGCTGTGTATATATATATATATATATATATATATATATATATATATATATATATATATTCTCAAAACCTTGTGCACTATAAATATTATTTTATATAAATGTTATCAAAATATCTTATAAAGACATGTCATCAACAAACAGCAGAGTGCATTTGCATGATCTGCAGTTACATTCTTAAAATTATCTGCATTGTAAATTTATACTATTTGATATAAATGAGATCTAAACATTTTATAAATATTGTATATCTAATAAATCATCAGTCCAATACCAACTAATAAAATGTAGCTGCCAATAGCAGTTGGTACACTTACATCCGCAGTGTATTAGATCAGCTAATAGATAATTAGCTCAAGAAATGTTATATAGTTGAATAAAAATTCTACAACTTATATATAAATTTATAATTGCTTATAATACCCGATTAAAATAATATATTATAACTGAAACAAAATCTGTAAATGAGAAGACAACTTTCAAAGATTACTAGGCTAACTTCCAGCAGGCCTCAACAGAAAGCCAATGGAGAGTATGATAACTTCCAACAGCCAATAACTGGGCTAGTCACAAACCACCTTTAAACTTCAAGGTGTATTTACAGGTACAAACTAATAGCTTACCAGGTGAGCTACTATATATACAGGTAGCTTGTATACTGCATTGATTCATGTAACTTCATCTCAAAATAGGTCAATAGTATAAAAATACTTCACATATGCATGCCGATAGTAGCAGTAGTGGGTGCGTTCGAGAATTTAACTCTAAGGAGACTTTTTCTACAGTACGTGCCCAGAAGCAAGTTAATACACTGACTGCGACTGCAATGTAAATAGGTACACAAGCTGCTGAATTCATCTGTAATTCTGAGTTTTTAGAGGCTTGTGATTTGTTAGCTCTGTAGAGACTTCTCCATGCAAATATTCTTTACGATACACATAATGTACTTTATAAGTTTATAGCTTCAAGTTTGTTACGCATTAGTTACTAAAAGCAAGAACCATCAACATATAATTTATAACATCTAACTTCCTGAATTAGCAGCGAGACTATTATTACTATTGTTTGTAATTAACCAAGTAGAGTTATCCACTCTTTAACAATATGACTTTATTGTTATCTATAATACCCACTGTCCAGGGTGTAGACTTTCTAGTTAGCAGGCCACAACCACCTAGGAGATCTCAAATGCATGTTATATTGATGATACATGCATTAAACGTATTATTATCAGCTTAGCACAACTCTTGAATTCTGAAGCAGACAATAAATTGACATGTTTTACTGAAGAATACTGATATTATATGTATGACCATTCTGCATTAGTACGCACAGTCAACTGTAACAATGACTAACTAAACCTGAAATCTTTATTATGGAAAATTGCTATTGCAAGACAGTGCAGGGTTCAAAATCATTGCTGCAATAACCACAACTAGATAAAACATGTAAGTATAAGTTATATTTTGTGAATATGTATAGAAATGCAGCGATCACATAAATATAATACATAATTGTTGCTTTGGGTTAATTCAGAGATGAGAACATAACTCTACGACAAAACAACATACTTGGAAAATTCTTGAATCGTCGTAAAAAGCAAGTGATGGATTGTGAGAATAGAGTAGAGAGGTAAATACAGTAACATGAAATGTATATTGACTACAGTGTGACAACCTTCTGTAGGTTGGTGGCTCTGCAGATACACACTGTTGGTTAATCTGCAGATACACACTAGTTGGTTAATCTGCAGATACACACTAGTTGATTCTTCGGAGTAGTTAGAGTAACTAGGCACCAGGATATCTCTCTACCACCATCGCGTGACCCTGGAGAATAAAATAGTCACTAGTATCAGCTTCACAGTGTGCTATATAGAGCATACTAACTATACAGTATACCAAATATACAGTAAAACATAACAACTATACAGTGAAACAACTAGACAGTATGACAACTATACAGTATACGAACTATACAGTATAATAACTATACAGTATAACAACTATACAGTATGACAACTATACAGTATAATAACTATGCAGTATAACGTAACAACTATACAGTATGACAAGGCAGCACATACCAGTCCACCGGCAGCACAAGCAGCCACGACAGCAAACTGTCCGTCTTCTTTCTGTAGTCTCTTGGCAGCAGTCTGAACCAGCCTCACACCAGTGGCAGCGAATGGATGTCCAATAGACAGCGAGCCTCCCCACAAATTGAACTTAGACATATCAGGAGTTCCATACTGTGTAACACAGAATATAGTATGTATATGGTAAGTATAATACAGTAAGTATATAGTAGGAACATAGTAAGTATATAGTAGGTATATAGTAAGTAAATAGCATGTAAATAGTAAGTATATGTATATATAGTAAGTATACAGTATGTATATAGTATGTGCAATACAGTAAGTATATAGTAGGTATATAGTAAATGAATAGTATGTAAATAGTAAGTATATAGTAAGTATATAGCAAGTATACAGTAGATATATAGTGACTATACAGTAATTATATCCTCAGGTAAGTACAGTATAACCACATAGTAAGTACAATATAACTACACAGTATGTATACAGAAGGTAAATCTTCAGGTAAGTACAGAATGCATGTACACACCTTGCTGGATCTTCCCATGTAGTTTTGAGCATACCAATCAGAGTCCAGTGCCTTTAGGTTAGCTAGAATCTGGCCCTATTCAATGTAATACAAAACTAGAAATGATGTTCATATACCAACATATTATTATGTAAAGCTGAGTGGCGAAACATAAATTCAAACAAAACAAAATAATAATAAAATACTACGAGAAAAACGACGACATAATTTGATTATTCTTGTTACAAACACATAATGAGAGAGTCAATATAAAATATAAAATATTACAAAGAGATGACTTTTTAAAGCACCATTGACGTATTATAGAGTAAGACACTCTTGACTCTATAGCTAGCTCTTATGGTTGACTACTAACAACCAAAACTAACACTAAGGAAAGGATCAAAATGGGTTCAGTGTTGCTATAGTAACAGTACAGCTACTATTCAGTACATGGGGGGAGTTTGGAGAATGAATTTGAACTTACAGCAAAAGCTTCATGGAATTCAAACACATCAACATCTTTGAGAGTGAGTCCGGCCTGGTCCAGAACTTTGGGCATCGACCTGGCTGGTCTAATAACAATATATTGTAATGCATATAATCTAACTGGGCTGGCCAGTGTCTAATGTCATGTTAACTAAATTTCAGTCTAATCCACAGTCGTCAGGATGATTAAATCAACACACCAACTGTGACAATGAGAAAGAGAGAGCTGATTAGTAGCAACAGGCAAAAGACCATGTCTGGTTGGCTTAATTCAATATTTTACGGATCAAAAACTAAACAATAAATAATTTAAGCGAAGGAAAAATAATTTATATAAAGTGACAGTAGAAAACATCAATGTTAAAATATAGCCAACTAGAGATGCCCTACTCTTAGCCTGAGAACTGGTATACAGAGAGGTGTATGACCTACCCGAGTAGGAGTTGATCTTTAGGATCCATGGCTACATAGGTGAAGTCTCGCAGGTATGCCATTGGTTTGTAACCCAGTCTTTTAGCTTTTTCTTCTGTCATGACAAGACAAGCTGAGGCACCATCAGTCTGTGTATAGCATATTGAAGGAGTAGTGAACATCATGACGATTCATTATTGCACATATTATATTATTTTATATTATGTGTGTATGTGGTCTGTGCATCTGTATTTGTGTGAGCGTGCATATACTCACTCTAGTTTCACATTTAAGGAATAAAGAATTAAATCGACATAGCAAACATCAGCTAAGTGCTACGTAAAACATTTAATGTAAATATTCAGTCTGAATTGATGCAATTTAGGTCAATTTGTGTGTGGATTGGGTGGGTGTGAGTGCGTGTGTGTGTGCGTGTGTGTTACTGTGTTATACCAGTAAATATAGAAATAACCCGGAGAAAACTGCTCTACCATAAAACTATTTCACTAGACTGCAACTGATACAGAAGTTGTACAACAAAACATACCAGGAAGGAAGAGTTTGCAGCAGTGACAGTTCCGTGTGGCTTCACGAAGGCAGCCTTCAGGCTTCCCATCTTCTCCATGCTAGAGGGTCTGATACCGTTGTCCTGAGCAACTGTCTCGGACACACCGGGAACTTTGACTGGTATGACATCATCGAGTAGGCCGGCTTGCTGTGCCTTGCTAGCCAGTGTGTGGGACCTCAGTGCGTATTCATCCTGTGTGCGTAATATAGTGGCAGATATGAATAATATAGTAGAATATATGAGTAATATAGTGGCATATGAATAAAACAATACAATATATGGGTAATATAGCGGCATATATAAGTAATATAGTAGAATATATGAGTAATGTAATAAAAGATACAAGTAATATAGGAGTAAGATTGAGTAATATAGTGGCAGATAATATAGTACATATAGTACAAAGTACAAGTAATATAGTACAAGGTACAAGTAATATAGTACAAGGTACAAGTAATATAGTACAAGGTACAAGTAATATAGTACAAGGTACAAGTAATATAGTACAAAGTACAAGTAATATAGTACAAGGTACAAGTAATATAGTACAAGGTACAAGTAATATAGTACAAGGTACGAGTAATATAGTACAAGGTACAAGTAATATAGTACAAGGTACAAGTAATATAGTACAAGGTACAAGTAATATAGTACAAGGTACAAGTAATATAGTACAAGGTACAAGTAATATAGTACAAGGTACAAGTAATATAGTACAAGGTACAAGTAATATAGTACAAGGTACAAGTAATATAGTACAAGGTACAAGTAATATAGTACAAGGTACAAGTAATATAGTACAAGGTACAAGTAATATAGTACAAGGTACAAGTAATATAGTACAAGGTACAAGTAATATAGTACAAGGTACAAGTAATATAGTACAAGGTACAAGTAATATAGTACAAGGTACAAGTAATATAGTACAAGGTACAAGTAATATAGTACAAGGTACAAGTAATATAGTACAAGGTACGAGTAATATAGTACAAGGTACGAGTAATATAGTACAAGGTACAAGTAATATAGTACAAGGTACAAGTAAGATAGTACAAGGTACAAGTAATATAGTACAAGGTACAAGTAATATAGTACAAGGTACAAGTAATATAGTACAAAGTACAAGTAATATAGTACAAGGTACAAGTAATATAGTACAAGGTACAAGTAATATAGTACAAGGTACAAGTAATATAGTACAAGGTACGAGTAATATAGTACAAGGTACAAGTAATATAGTACAAGGTACGAGTAATATAATACAAGGTACAAGTAATATAGTACAAGGTACGAGTAATATAGTACAAGGTACGAGTAATATAGTACAAGGTACGAGTAATATAGTACAAGGTGCGAGTAATATAGTACAAGGTACAAGTAATATAGTACAAGGTACAAGTAATATAGTACAAGGTACAAGTAATATAGTACAAGGTACAAGTAATATAGTACAAGGTACAAGTAATATAGTACAAGGTACAAGTAATATAGTACAAGGTACAAGTAATATAGTACAAGGTACAAGTAATATAGTACAAAGTACAAGTAATATAGTACAAGGTACAAGTAATATAGTACAAGGTACAAGTAATATAGTACAAGGTACAAGTAATATAGTACAAGGTACGAGTAATATAGTACAAGGTACGAGTAATATAGTACAAGGTACAAGTAATATAGTACAAGGTACAAGTAATATAGTACAAGGTACAAGTAAGATAGTACAAGGTACAAGTAATATAGTACAAGGTACAAGTAATATAGTACAAGGTACAAGTAATATAGTACAAGGTACAAGTAATATAGTACAAGGTACAAGTAAGATAGTACAAGGTACAAGTAAGATAGTACAAGGTACAAGTAATATAGTACAAGGTACAAGTAATATAGTACAAGGTACAAGTAATATAGTACAAGGTACAAGTAATATAGTACAAGGTACAAGTAATATAGTACAAGGTACAAGTAATATAGTACAAGGTACAAGTAATATAGTACAAGGTACAAGTAATATAGTACAAGGTACAAGTAATATAGTACAAGGTACAAGTAATATAGTACAAGGTACAAGTAATATAGTACAAGGTACAAGTAAGATAGTACAAGGTACAAGTAATATAGTACAAGGTACAAGTAATATAGTACAAGGTACAAGTAATATAGTACAAGGTACAAGTAATATAATACAAGGTACAAGTAATATAGTACAAGGTACAAGTAATATAGTACAAGGTACAAGTAATATAGTACAAGGTACAAGTAATATAATACAAGGTACAAGTAATATAGTACAAGGTACAAGTAATATAGTACAAGGTACAAGTAATATAGTACAAGGTACAAGTAATATAGTACAAGGTACAAGTAATATAGTACAAGGTACAAGTAATATAGTACAAGGTACAAGTAATATAGTACAAGGTACAAGTAATATAGTACAAGGTACAAGTAATATAGTACAAGGTACAAGTAATATAGTACAAGGTACAAGTAATATAGTACAAGGTACAAGTAATATAGTACAAGGTACAAGTAATATAGTACAAGGTACAAGTAATATAGTACAAGGTACAAGTAATATAGTACAAGGTACAAGTAATATAGTACAAGGTACAAGTAATATAGTACAAGGTACAAGTAATATAGTACAAGGTACAAGTAATATAGTACAAGGTACAAGTAATATAGTACAAGGTACAAGTAATATAGTACAAGGTACAAGTAATATAGTACAAGGTACAAGTAATATAGTACAAGGTACAAGTAATATAGTACAAGGTACAAGTAATATAGTACAAGGTACAAGTAATATAGTACAAGGTACAAGTAATATAGTACAAGGTACAAGTAATATAGTACAAGGTACAAGTAATATAGTACAAGGTACAAGTAATATAGTACAAGGTACAAGTAATATAGTACAAGGTACAAGTAATATAGTACAAGGTACAAGTAATATAGTACAAGGTACAAGTAATATAGTACAAGGTACAAGTAATATAGTACAAGGTACAAGTAATATAGCACAAAGTACAAGTAATATAGTACAAGGTACAAGTAATATAGTACAAGGTACAAGTAATATAGTACAAGGTACAAGTAATATAGTACAAGGTACAAGTAATATAGTACAAGGTACAAGTAATATAGTACAAGGTACAAGTAATATAGTACAAGGTACAAGTAATATAGTACAAGGTACAAGTAATATAGTACAAGGTACAAGTAATATAGTACAAGGTACAAGTAATATAGTACAAGGTACAAGTAATATAGTACAAGGTACAAGTAATATAGTACAAGGTACAAGTAATATAGTACAAGGTACAAGTAATATAGTACAAGGTACAAGTAATATAGTACAAGGTATAAGTAATATAGTACAAGGTACGAGTAATATAGTACAAGATACAAGTAATATAGTACAAGGTACAAGTAATATAGTACAAGGTATAAGTAATATAGTACAAGGTACAAGTAATATAGTACAAGGTACAAGTAATATAGTACAAGGTACGAGTAATATAGTACAAGATACAAGTAATATAGTACAAGGTACAAGTAATATAGTACAAGGTATAAGTAATATAGTACAAGGTACAAGTAATATAGTACAAGGTACAAGTAATATAGTACAAGGTACAAGTAATATAGTACAAGGTACAAGTAATATAGTACAAGGTACAAGTAACATAAGTATACCGACCTGCTCCTGACGAGACACCTCAAACGCTGCAGCCAATCTATCTGCTGAATGTCCCATCGTCTCATTGGTGGAGAATTCAGCAACAGCTGGCAGCTCGGGATTCCACACTGACGGACTTAACACCTGCACAGAGTGTCAGTATGTAGTGTATATGTGTATAATATTGTATATATGGTGTGTAGTGTATATCTAGCTATATAATATGCAGTATAAATATATTTATCTATATATGATATTTGGTGTACACACATCAACCTATATGCTATGTAGTATAAAATTACCAGGAGAGTATAAAGAAGGAAATCAGAACTAATAACGTAAACAACATTTCAAGTCTTCAGTTAGTAAAGCTGATTTTTTTAAAAGTTTTATTCCAACTTTTGAATATAAAGAGTCAATAAATGTTCTGAACACCCAGTTTTAAAACAAACCATCTGGCGGTGATGGGTCAGCAAGAAAGCTGCTAAATAAACAAAACAATCAGTAAAACTAAAATAGAAATGAATAAATCTGATCCTAGACCAGGAAACCACCACACACCACATAGGTAAAAACGGGAGCACAAGACCACCATTTTCCTAAACCACACTACAGAGAAATGTAACGGGTGGTGCGAGTAACCCCACCTTACTAAACAGGGCAAACTTCTGACCAGCTGTCTTGGCTTTAGTTGACTGTAACATGATGGACCTCATCTTACGGCTGTGTCTGATCGGTACGTCGGACATAAACTCTGTACCTCCCGCAATAAAGTTCTCAACCATTCCCGAATTGATGTAACCAATACCTACAATATCGAAAATCACCATTTAAACATATGCAATGGCTGTAGAGTGTTGGAGATTCAGTTGATCATAAGCTTTGCTACTTCACATATACATCATTGCCTTATTTTGAAATGTAGTCGCTGTGAAAAGGTTATTAGAGGGTAGAAAATATCAAAATATTTAAAAATACTGTAACTTGTTTTAATGGACAACTAACTAGCAACCTGAAAATTATCACACGGAGTATTAGAAAGAATTTTATGAAATTGAAACCAATGAACATATATATTTTTAAACAACATCAAACAGGGTGCATATCAAAAGACATCGTATTCATATTAAACTTGAAAATAGCCAACCAGTGGTGATGGCCTGATTAGAAGAGATGCAGGCCATAGTAACTGTGTGGGATGGGACGCTATCAGGAATCCCTGCTCCAAGTGCAGCCTCTCGGGCTATGTTGCTTGTCTTCACTTCCTGTATGACGATTCCATTTATGATATATCCAGCATCAGCTGGGTCTAAGCCTGTTCGCTTCAGTAAAGCTCTATAATATGATAATACAATAATATTATATGTTCATTTTGAATAATTAAAACTTCTAGATATATAAATGTATATTCTCATGAGATACAATACACCTTTGTACTTAATACACATAATGCTATTTAGCAAACATATACAATTAAAAACTTTGGCCATAAAAGCTACAAATTTGGATGTTTAAAACTTAATTATAAATTTTGATATTCACTTATTCACACTGAGAAGTTGAATTTATGATAAGTAATTAGTAGACAACAACTACTATCTCCAATAATGCCTACTTTAGAGTTGGAAGACAGGTTATACCTATGTAGTCACTTACTTGTTAGCTTCACGTTGTAAATCATGAGGCATTAAGTTCTTGTACTGTGTGCCAGACTGTAGGAATGGTGTTCTGACGGCATCAACAAGCACTATGTTCCTCCGTGAAGGGCTACTGAGAGTTGTCTTTCCACGAGATAATTGAGCACAGGCTAGCTGTTCAGCCTTCAACCCATTGCCTAAAGCGCAAATCCAATCATACATGATTTTTTTGTCAATTATAGTGGAGGTTTCAGTTGATTTTTAGAGGCTAGTCATGATCCAATGATAACTGCACTCATACGTCCTACAGAGGTTGTAAGTGATAAACCTTGTCTAGACTGATATGGTTGAAATATTACTATTGCTAATAGCTTACAAGCACTAGATAACCACCTATTTATTACACGTTTAATCACTTGTGTTTTTAAAAACCATGTACAGATTTCTTAAATTTATAATGCAGTTTCAGTCATCAGCTGCCATAATTATCACTAGGTATCACTCATTAACAGGTTGAAGTCAATGATAGGCTCATAGTCAAACTGATGATGACTCTTAGTCACATAGCAACAGTCATTGCAGTATACTCACACACTGGGACTAACATGAACTGTAAGACTATCGCTATGAGCAAAACTAAATGTAACGGTGAGACTAAGAGTTTGAAAATAAGTGACTCAAAGTTTAAAAGGTAAAATTACGGTAAGCGTAACATTAACTGTAAGTGTTACACTAACTGTAAGTCCCACAGACACTTGATAGATACTATAACTCCATCTCTTGACGTTGCATTAAGTTTAACTAAGTAACAATACTTCATAAGTTTTGAGTGAGAGTTAAGAGACCAATCTATATAACCAATGATGATCATGATATAAGATGAACATTTTAATATTTACATCATAATTAATAATAAAATTAAATATTCATTGATTCTATCCTTAGAAATAGATGAGATCTAGGAATAAAATTACAATTTGATGTCCCAGTACTGCTAACTAAGCTTAAAGTAATACTAATAGTAATAGTAAACTAATAGTAATACTTTATTACTTATACTTATAGTTATACTAATACTTATACTTATACTGTTATAGTTGATGTTATAACTTAATTTTATAGTTATACTTATAGTTATACTTCGTGATGACACCGTTGATCATGATGTAAGTTGATGTATTACTATTACTATTAGTATCAGTACTACTATTAGATTTAGTACTAGTGCCTAGTTACTACTAGTAGTAGTACTAGTAGTATAACATTAAGTTTAACTATTACTATAAGTATAACTATAACATTAGTGATTAACTATTACTATTACTATACGATTACTATTACTATTATGTAAAACGATAAGTATAAATATGGCTATAATAGAAAAAATAAAATTATATATAATTTAAACTATAACTACTACTACTAGTAGTACTAGTAGATGTAGTACTACTACTAGTAGTACTGCAATACTTATAGTTATACAAGTTGAAGTTGAAGTGTACTCATACTCCGTACTGTAACTGTAAGTGTAAGTACAAGACTTAGACTAAGTATTGGCATTAAATTCAGTAAGTCATATAAAACATTATTAGTAATTTACGTAATTATAACATAATTAAAAGTTCAGACATCATTTAAAATCATTCACAAACCTAATGAATGTTGCAATTGACGAAAATTTGCAGTTCTCAGTTTCATCATTGCTGCCATTTCCGACTTCATTTACTTCAACTTTATCAGTGAATCTAGTTGCATTTATACAAAGTTATAATGGGCCGGTTGTTACCGGTCCAAAGGTCAATAAACTGCGCAGTACTTACATGTTTTATGGAGTTGTTTTTTCTTTGCATTGCTCTGAATCCGAGCCAGTTATCTCGGAATCATCATTGGATGCATAAACATGTCACTCCTCAATCGTTGGGTGGTTCTGAGGAGGCCTTGGGAGGCTGGGCAATGATGGTTACGCCTACTACGACGATAGCTAAAGAATAATATAACATTTTAATCTATTATCTATCTTCTGACCATATTTTTCTGACTATCGTCATATTAATATTTATTATGGTTATATCTTGGTGAATGATTAAATGTTGTTCATGTTTTGAAATTTAACTGGTTTTAAACTATATAGTTTAATTAATAATTAGGTTTCAATGGTCATGGATCAGGATTTTTTAACTATACCTAATTAATTCTTACTATAATAAAACAATTTAATTTTATTCCGATTCATTCATTAAATTTTCATTTTGATTTTCATTCTCTCACTCTGACTCTGCAATATGGTTCACCTTAAATTTCATTTTTAATTAACTTTGATGATATTTATACTTATAGTTAATGGAATCATTGGTGAATGATTATAAGTCAATGATAATACGTACCAAACTTAAACTGTTCACGCAGCTGTTTTAGGCATCACTAAAGCATTTAATCGAGTGCTTCATGCGCTTCTAATGAAAAAGCTTTTTAGAGATTGCAGATTTGGATGAATACATCCTACACTGGATCAATAACTTCCTAACCAGTCGTACACAGAGAGTGGTCTTGCAAGGTCGTACCTTAGGTCCATTACCAGTTACTCAAGGTGTGTCACGAGGATCGGTTTTGGGACCAATACTATTCCTTATTTTTATAAATGACCTACCTGACTGTCTTGATTGCTCATGTGCCTTGTTTGCTGATGATGCACTTGTCTACCAGGAGATGGCCTCATATAGTGACTGCAGCAGGTTCAAGTGAAATCTCTAAGAGTGAAGTAATGAGTTTCAACTCTGTAAGAGATACTTCCAATTACACATTAAATGGAGCAGTACTATATCATGTAGACTCTACAAAATACTTGGGTGTCGCATTGCAATCAGATTGCAGGTTCACCAAACCTATATAAAGCAAAGTACTAAATGCTAGAAGACAATTGGGTATGATTAAAAGAGCTATCTACTGGGCCTCCAAATGAGCACGGTTTATTGCATACAAAGCATGGGGTCTACCACACCTTGAGTATGCCAGCGCAGCTTGGGACCCAACTTGCAAGAAAGATTTTTCTGGCTTAGAAAAAGTACAAGTGGGTGCAGTGCGATTCATAGCCAATATTAAAGGCCGCAAAGATGTTGAAAGTGCCATAAGCAAACTTTGCCTACAGCCCCTTGCACAACGAAAGAGAACCAAACGTGTTAATCTCCTTATGAAAATTCTGGCAAAATAAGAACAACATCTGGCTCTCAGCTCTGCCCATGATAACTTGCTGAACAAACCAACAAACAACACTATATACAAACTCGATCTCAAGCGTGGGGACAGCCCGATCAGTGGGTGCCAACAGTGTTAAGTACCTAAACAGTTTTCTCCCAAGGACTATGAGGGATCTGAAATTTGGTCACAATCAAGGCAACAACTCAGAGACCTCCATAAGACAAAATTAAGGTCCTGGTTTAACTTTAATGGAATATTTTGTATATTTGGAGTTGTGTTAACATAACTTTAAGCTGGTTATTGATTTTGCTATCATGCTTTATTGATATTTGATTTTAGTGAACATTTTCGACTTTAATTTTGTTCACACTTGCATTGAGTTGTTTGATCATCTAAATTTTAGCCCTTTTAGCTAGAAAAATCCACTGTTTTTGTAGAATTGTGTAAAAATTATCTTTCATCCTTTTTCTCATTTGGGTAATTTTAATTAATTTAGTACACACTGGAAATCTCCAGTTTTTAGCTATTTTTTACAATTTAGCTGCTAATGAACATGGGTTTTGGCTCAAAACTAGTAAAATATGAATTAATACACCTAAATAATCAAGGTTCTTCTTAATTTTGCTTGATTTCCCATGTTTTATTTTAATTATTCAGCTACTTTTTGCTTTCGGAGAGTTCGGGTTTTTCCATAACACTGTGCAATCAAAAATAGATGAATAATTGGAGAAAAACATGGGAAATCAAGCAAAATTAAGAAGAACCTTGATTATTTAGCTGTATTAATTCATATTTTATTAGTTTTGAGCCAAAGCCCTTGTTCATTAGCAGCTAATTTGTGAAAAATAGCTAAAAACTAGATATTTTCAGTGTGTACTAAAATAAGTAAGATGACCCATTTTATTTTTTAGAAATGGAGAAAAAAATAATAATAATAACTGGAGCTAATTGTGGTATTGGCCTTGAAGCAGCCAAAGGTCTGTGTGAGTTAGGACACGATGTAGTTGTTACAACTCGTGATGATTCGAAAGGGGAGGCGACTGTGACAGCTATAAAGGCTGAAGTGCCAGATGCCAACGTCATGTACCTTACTGTGGAGCTCTCCGATTCACAGTCTATTCGAGATTTTGTTGAAAAATTTAAATCAACCGGAAAAAAGTTAGATATTCTCGTGAATAACGCTGGCCTTTTCATGAAATATTCATCCGCTGACCGTCACACGACTAGAAATGATCCGAGCTATGAGGTTACCATGACAGTCAATTGTATGGGCCCCTTTCTGCTAACCAACCTTCTACTGGATGAGCTCAAAGCCACTGGAACTAAAGAATCACCATCAAGAATAGTAAATGTTTCATCAGCCCTTACTATTATGGTCAAACAGGATAGCAGCAAACCGCCATTTTACATTGATGACCTGATGTTAACAGGACAAGGTCATTATGTGAGTGGAATGCAATCCTACAGAAACTCCAAGTTGGCCCTAAACCTTTGGAGTAACGAAATGGCGAAACAACTCGAGGGGTCCCACGTGATCATCAATACCGTCTGTCCAGGCTTTATTCCTAGCACTAATTTGGCTCGGGACAATGTCACTTCACTTTTTGGGTTAGAAAGTATGAATTAATAATTAAATTACCCGAAACAAAAATGAAAGGACTGTTTCAGAATAGAATTGTTGATTTTCAGACAAATTCGTTGTTGTTTATATGATATTATTAATTAGCAAATTATCAACTAGTATACAACACTAGGGTTTAGGAATGTAGTAGAAGTCTTTGAATGATAGTTCATGAATCAATTTGAATAAAATCCAACATCCTTTTTTTATTTTGAAATTAGCCAAATTACTTGTGACATGGTAAAGCATTATGAAATTGCACAATAATCTCAAATTGGCAACTTTAATCCCATTTTTATTAAAAAGTTTCATTAATTGCAATCATCTCACTAGAGTTCTGTACCAGGAAGAATATGAAGTTGATATCTGCTTGTGAGTTTTGGCTGGTCGTATTTCAAAGGTCCATCATGATGTCTATTCTGGATTCGTTTATCGGAAGACTCTTCGTCAAGTCCAGCCCTGTATCTGAAGGGAGGAGGAGAATCATCTCTATGTGTGTAGATGAAGAGACCAAGACCTGCGGTCTATTCTATCATCACTCCAAGCCTACACCAGAAGCTGCTGAGGTGCTGAATTCAGACCACAAAGAGAAGATATGGGCTTTGTGTGTTAAATATTCTGGCTTATAAGCTATTTTGGTGTTAGTTATTACCTATTCTATAGTTTTACATTATCTGTGGAGCTCATATATTTATATGTTATGTGAGTTACTATATTTATATGCTGTGTGAATTATTTTACACAAACAGTTGATGTATTCGTTCACCTTGTAAGACTGTTTTGGACTATTTGTACTCAACTGCCCCAGACTCCATTTTACACTTGCTGAAGGCAATAAGATAAGAACTGACTATGATTCTGGTAACGAGCTAAACTTGTTTGTAAATTGAAATTTACTAACTCCTTTCTGATTCACCCTCTGATCTGCTTGAAAACTCAGAACTTGGAATTTATTTTTTTGTGTAATTACAAATGGTGCTGCATTTGATATCTCTTTGATATGCTGTACTATTGAACCTTGTTTGATACATAGTGTTGTTGAACTTCCATATGTAGTATTTTTTAAGTTATTTGTTGTTTAATTTATTCAATTGATTTATGATTCACAGAAATACATAAATTCGAAGAATGTTGCCATTGGATTAAATATAATATGATTATGCAATGTTGGTATATAATATATAATTTAACAAATATATAACTCAATTTTATATGTTTAATTTATCATTAATCATCTTTCAATAGACTTTGTTGCTTGTGAGTTCAGAGAAAGGAACAAAGAAAGCAAATCTAAGACAAATAATTCAAGAAAATCTCGTAAAATTTGCCCACCTATAACTTTGTAAACCACTAGCTTTCATATATGACTAATACATTATCCTATTTCAACTACTGTATGTAAAATATGTCAAGAATGTCCTTTATACAAGCCAATTGTACCTGCATGCATACTTTTACATTTGTAAAACTTTTTATGCAATATAGGGGTATTTATATAGAATATAATATCATATATATAATATTACATTCTTGATAAATATCCCTATATTACACACGCTCGCACACACACAATCAAAACCAAGTTCAAACCTTTTTAATCATACAATCATCAAATAATTTATTCAATGCTTTAAATAAGTTTTTGTCTCCATTAAAACTTGTAAATGTTTTTACACTAGTTCATCAAACTAAAACGTATAAAAAGCTTACTATGACTAAAGCTCATAAATCCCAACCATGTTAAGTGCCAATAAGATACATGTGCAGAATAAAAGTACTCACAAGTTTAAACTGCAATTAAATCAGGTTTCTGTTAATAATTAGATATAATTTGTTTAAATGAATAATTTATTCATAGTTATCATCATAAATTTTTTGTGGAAACATGTAACAAAAGTGCAAAAACTGAGTGAATTTGTTGAGAAAAAATATTCGCTGTAAACACAATTATAGTAATACGAGCCATGTCTCCTTCGACGAGTCGCAAAATGGCGGACATTACGTTATTGTCGCCACTTGTAATAAATCACACTGGAATCTAATTTTGATTTATTTAGAGTGGCGACAACAGCGCATTAAGTTATACTAGGTCGGTCCTAAGGTCAATAGACTGTAGTAACATACTTACATTTTTGTGAAGTTGTTTTTCCTTTCATTTGTACTGAGTCTGTCATGCAAGACTTCAACAGTTGAAGGAGTCGAAGTTCAACTCCTCAGTTCTATTTCAATCATTGGGTGGTTCTGAGAGGCTGGGCAATCATGGTTACGCCTACTGCGACGATAGCTAAAGAATAATATATTAATTATCTTCTAACCGTTTTATTTTATGCTTATAGCTATTGTTATATTTATTATAATATGATCAAGTGTCGTTATGTTTTGAAAGCGTATTGGTTTTATACTTTATAGTTTAGTACTTTAATTAAATTTCAATGAATTTTATCTCTAATTTATTCCGATTCATTCAATTTTAATTTTTGATTTTCAGTTTGAGTTTCTCACTTTGACTCTGATTTAACCTTTAGCCTTAGGCTTTACTTTCACTTTCGATTGAATTTGATAATATTTATATTGATTGAATCATTGATCAAATCATGAATAAACCAAGATGGTATTTATATTCGTATTCATATGAAGGTTGATTCATGATTTATCATCGATAAGTTGAGTATCAGTATGACTATGAGTATAGCCATACTCATACTGATACTTATCATAATTCAATTTCAAATGATCAGTTTGTGATGACTAAGTAGACGAATAAAATAAATAAATGATAAATATTATTTAATTTCATAATTGTCGTAAATTTTAATTTATACATAAATTTAAGGTTGGGAGCATTTAATTTTTACTTAAGAATAAGTGAAGCTTATTAATGTTAATGATCATGATGATGATGATCATCATCATCACTCATGATTGGGTTAAAAACTGTAAAGCCCATTTCAATATATGTTACTACAATTGTTATGAAAATTAAATTACAAATAGAGTTAAATGATTATACTGATTATCATTATGATTATTATTATGATCTTCAAATTATAGACTTTTATTTTCATCATAATTATTAAGCTTTAGTAGAAATTAGAAGTGGCTAACTTGAAATTTATTTATAGATCTCACTTCAAATCTATCAATATCATAACGAATCTGAAATTAGGAATTGGATTTAAATTTAAGTTTGTGTTATGAGTTTAGAATTATCAATTATCACTATGATTATGGTTATAGCTATAATAATATTAATAATAATATTTAGCAATACAATATACATTATACTTATAGTATGAGTTATAGTAATACTATTACTAATAGTGTAAAGTCAATATTAATATGGTCATATCTTTATCTTAACCTAGATAAAAGTAATTGTATTAATATATTTTATTATATACAAATTAATTATGTTATAATACCCATAAATATAATAGTCATTTTGGCTAATACTTATACTAATAGAGATACTAATACTTAGTCCTATACTATTTGTAACGCTATGGCTATGAGCAGCATACCCATAGTCATAGTAATACATAAATCTATTTTTACTGTAACTGTATTGTATTGATTGATTAGCTGTCTGTCAGTTACAACGACTGTTTCCTGTGTATCATTGATCTCCAACTGCCTCCTGCTTGCTTTGCATATGCCAACGGCCTATTGAGATCTTCTTAGCCTTGAGGTTTTGCTCAACAGTGTTCTTAAATCTGAGCTTTGGTGTGCCAATTCCACATGATCCCTCACAGAGCTTGGAGTATATGGTTTCTTTGGATAGTCAATTAGCAACTTGATCTCATTGCTGATTTCGTCAAACCAATTGTCAGTTCTTTTGGTGACACAGCCGAGTACCTCCGATGATGTACACTACACAGTATATCTGAATGATGACCATATATCTTTTACTGTTTTATCTTTCTGAGTAAGTTGTTTGTTGAGATTTGTCTCTAACTCATTGCAGATTTTGACATTTTTCAGTTTAGAGATTTCAAGCTTTCTAACCAGCTTTTTACCTTTCTTCTTAAACAGCTTATGCATCTTCATCCTGGTTGTTGATCTGATAATAATACCGTCGGTGCTACAATTTGCTGCTCTTACTGCATAGGTATCCAGAAAGTCATTCAAATCAAGTTGCCGAGTAATGATGAAATCTATCAGATGCCAATACGTTGATCTTGCATGCATCCAAAAGTGCTTATGCGCGTCTTTGTGTTTGAAAATGTATTTGTGATGACTATCTGGTGTTTAATACATGTGTCAAGAAGAAGTCCATCTTTGGAATTGGACTTGCCTGTTTCGAACTGCCAAATGACGTCTCCCCAGGTGTTACAGTCACTGCCGATACGAGCGTTAAAGTCACCAAGCAACATAATTTTGTCGGAGTTTTAGATTTTACCAAGTGTTTCATTGAGCCGAGCATGAAACTGATTGATATTGTCTACACTGTTGGTCATAGTGGGTGCATATACTGATATTACAGTACAGTGTCTATTTTGGGTCAGTAATAACTGGAGTTTTATCATCCTTTCATTCACTGGTTTTAGATCTTCTGACAGTTTTGATATCAAACCATTTTCAATGCAATTGCTACACCATGCTCCCAGACCTCATCATCTGGTTTGCTGCTCCAGAAAATCGTGTATCCTGCTTCTCTCATAGAACTGGCATCCGAGAACCCCACTTCACTCAGAACAGCTATATCAATGTTATGCATTTCTAACTGACTTGCTACTATTGCACTCTTACGTTATGGTCTCTTCCTGTTTTTCGATCTAGCATGGTTCGTATGTACTATGTCGCAAATTTTAGATCCATGTACTTCTGGACCTTTTTTTATCCTGGGCGCCGTCCTGTCAGTATGTGTATTTTTTCTTGTTAGAGTTCATGAATTTACAGGGTTTTGCTGGCAATAGTTTGTCAAGCAGCACTATGTTTTGCCAGTTGATAATGAAGCCCTCTTCACTGATGCACTATGCTGAGCTGGCAAGGTTGTTTCAAGATGAACAGAGCAGTGCATCAGTTGCAGCGACTGGCTACGGTGTAATGTGTTCATCATGCCCTAACAGATTGTCACATGTCTGGGTTTGTAGTCGAGGTTATCATCCCTTGGATATTTATACCTTTAGCCTGGATGAAGTCCTGTTACCGGTGGTGATCGCGGGGAGGTAGGTATAAAGTCTTGGCTAGTCACTGACTCCCTTCAGAGTTGTCACCTCACAGCCCTTGGTGAATGGATCCAGGTAGCTCATTAAGTGTCTCCATAATCCATTCACCACCACCACCTTCATTCATTTACGAATATATAGTTGGAGTAATATAATCATAATATATGTGTTGAGAGTTTTGATGATCATTATAGATGTATCTATTGGTCAGTGAGACACTCGGCAATTGATATTGTTATGTATTTTGTATATTTTATATATCTTCACAGCATACCTAACAATAAATTAATGTCTTCATATGGGCATCCTGTGCTTAAAAGCATATGGAGTTGATAAACCCGTAGTAAATGTTTTATTTATTCTATCTGCCCTTGAATATACGTATTTATAATAACGTGATAAAGTTAAAAATTGATCTTAATAAACAGTTTAGCATCATTTATGTAATATTTTTTGTAAATATTTAGAATATAGTTTAGTGAAACTATAGTCGGAGTTGATAGAGTTGGTGTAATTGATTACTATTTGGCACTTCTACCATCAGTCATTTTTTATCACTGCCATCTTTTTGTATACTAGACATAGAAGCAGCTGTCATAATCAACCAACAGATTATTTTTGTTTTATGTATACAAATTGTTTTGAAGAAACTTGCTATTAGGGGATACACTTGACTTTTTTACTACTAAAGACCGCCAGTATCTGAAAAATAATATGCAATCTAAAAATTTTCCCTACACAGAAATTGGAAGAGTTGTTGAATTAGTTATACAGCAAATTTTGATGGTAAAGTTTCTTTTCAGTAAGAGATAATGGTGAATAGCTGCAAATTTTTGTTTAATTTAATTTATAAACAGATTAAAAACAGCTAATTTAAGTTCACTCACATATTAAAAAAATATGGTTTTCATTAAAAAAATATTTTAGAAATTGAATGGCCATTAGTATGAAACTGGTCAATTTGATATTTTATTGAAATCTCAAGATGACTGCAGTTTTGTTGTTTTACTTATATTTGATTGTAATAAAAATTAAAATCTGCTTTGGTAAAATATTGTTAAAAAACATGGCACATGTACCCTCAAAACTTTGATAAAAACCCACTTTTGGTTCTACATTTTATGGTGTAGGTTTAATGGAAAGCACTATCAGTCTAGAGTCTAAACAGTTATGCAGCAATAGAACAACAACTTTTATTAATATCTTGGTTATATTTCTTGAACACTGGTAGTGAGTAATGGTGACTTGATAGCAGGCTGACAGAGTTGCTTATATTATTAGTACTGCAACTATTTTATATGCTAGTAGATGCCATTATTGACCTAAGCTTTGGGCATAATAATCAATATTATTGCTGTATAATTAAAGTTTGCAGTGTAAATTAGTATGTATTTCATTTAGTTATTTCATAAGGAATTTCTAACTTACAGCTAAAATTAAAAACCTGTATAAAATTTTATTATGCTGCAATACCAATATACTTTCTGGTCTTTTTTAAAGACACGTTGCATCTATTTATATCTGCTAGAACCAGCTCTATGTAAAAACTAGCATGTTTACTGCATATAAATTTCTCTTTTTATACTGAAAAATTCTGTCAGACTCTGAATCTTGGTAGTAATGATGTTTTCCACGTAGTTTATTGATTTTTTGTATCGTATATTGCACTTGTTATTTTCATACTTAATAACTTACATCTAGTTCATTTTTTATATTAAGTATCAACTTTTTTGTCTAGTTTAGATAATATCGCTTAAATCCTTGGCAATCATCACGTTGTGTAAGACAAAAGCGCAATGTGTACTAACTAACATGTCAATCTTATGTCCCAATAAGTGACTGCGCTATTGCATCATGGGTAATACTGTGTCAGAGTCACATGGTTGCATGACTTGCAGAATGTCATATCTATAGTCTATACTCTGCTCAGTAGGCTAACATTTATTGGGCAGTTTTGGAGGTTTGCAAAATACTGTATCAGTAGTCTTATGTACTGGTTTAACATTAATTGAATTGTGCTGAAAATTTTGCATGTTTGGAGTTGTGTTAGCATGATTATGGCCTGGCAATTAATTTTATTCTCATATGTTATTGCTATTTGCTTTTAGTCAAAATTTTCTGGTCTAAATTTTTCTCACACTTCAATTGAATTTTTTAATCACCCAAATTCTAGCCTTTTTAGCTAGAAAAAGAACACTGTTTTGTAAAATTATGTGAGAGTTCTATCTTACCATTTTCATATTTTATTTTTCAGAAATGGAGAAAAAAGTAATAATAATAACTGGAGCTAATTGTGGTATTGGCCTTGAAGCAGCCAAAGGTCTGTGTGAGTTAGGGCACGATGTAGTTGTCACAACTCGTGATGATTCGAAAGGGGAGGCGACTGTGGCAGCTATAAAGGCTGAAGTGCCAGATGCTAGTGTCATGTACCTGACTGTGGAGCTCTCCGATCCGCAGTCTGTTCGAGATTTTGTTGAAAAATTTAAATCAACCGGAAAAAAGTTAGATATTCTCGTGAATAACGCTGGCCTTTTCATGAAATATTCATCCGCTGACCGTCAAATGGCTAGAAATGATCCGAGCTATGAGGTTACCATGACAGTCAATTGTATGGGCCCCTTTTTGCTAACCAACCTTCTACTGGATGAGCTCAAAGCCACTGGAACTAAAGAATCACCATCAAGAATAGTAAATGTTTCATCGTCTATTACTGTTATGTTTAAACAAGATAACAGCAAGCGGCCATTTTACATTGATGACCTGATGTTAACAGAAGAAGGTCATTATGTGAGTGGACTGCAATCCTACAGAAACTCCAAGTTGGCCCTAAACCTTTGGAGTAACGAGATGGCGAAGCAACTTGAGGGGTCCAATGTGATCATCAATACCCTCTGTCCAGGCTTCATTCCTAGTACCAGCTTAGCTAGGGACAGTGTCACTTCACGCTTTGGGTTAGTAAATATTAATTAATAATTGGCTAAACTAAAATAAAAAACTATTTCGAAGTATAATAGTTAGTCTTCAGGCCAATTCGTTGTCGTTTATATTATTAAAACTGGGTATAAATAACAAGTTCTCAACTAGTATACAACACTAGAGTTTAGAAATTTAGTAGAAGTCTTTGGATGATAAGTTTCTGAATGAATTTGAATGGATTTCGATATCCATTTTCAATTTTGAAATTTGCCAAATCACTTATGGCATGGTATAGCCCCATACTAGGAAGAAATAAATTGTGAAACCGGCATGAATTTCAATTTGGCAACTGTAATCTGCATTTTATTAAGGAGTTTCATTGATTGCACTCACCTTGTGAAAGGTAGTTGTAATATGAAGTTATTATCTGCATACATATGAGTTTTGGCTGGTCTTATTTCAAAGGTCCATCATGATGTCTATTCTGGATTCGTTTGTTGGGAGAGCTCTGGTCAAGACCAGCCCTGTATCTGAAGGGAGGAAGAGAATCGTCTCCATGTGTGTGGATGAAGAGACCAAGACCTGCGGTCTATTCTATCATCGCTCCAAGCCTACACCAGAAGCTGCTGAGGTGCTGAATTCAGACCACAAAGAGAAGATATGGGCTCTGTGTGTTAAATATTCTGGCTTATAAGCTACTGTATGTTGGTGTTGGTTATTATCTATTTTATAGTTTTGCATTATCTCTGGAGCTAATATATTTATATTTTACACCTTGTAAAATAATTTGATAATATTCGTACCCAACTGCCCCAAACTCTATTTTGCATTTTACTGATGGCGATGAGAAAAAACTGACTATTTAATATGATTTTGGTAACGAGCTAATCTTATTTTCAAATTGAAATTTACTAACTCCCTTCTGATTAACCCTCTGATCTGCTTGAAAAATCGAAACTTATAATTTTCTTTTTGCAATTACTAGTGTCGCCACATTTTATATCTTATATATATGTTGTATGATTGAAACTTGTTTAAACATTGTTAAACTTACATATGTAGCATTACATTTTAAGTTATTTGTTGTTTAATTTATTCAATTGGTTTATGGTTCCTAGGGATACACGAATTAAAAGAAGGTTGCCATTAAATTAATTATAATATGATTATGCAATATTGGTATATAATATATAATTTAACAAATATATAACTCAATTTTATATGTGTTTAATTTATCATTAATCATCTTTCAATGGACTTTGTTGCTTGTGAGTTCAGAGAAAGGAAAAAGAAAACAAATCTAAGACAAATCATTCAAGAGCATTTTGTAAAATTTGCCCACCTATAACTTTGTAAACTACTAGCTTTCATATATGACTGATACATTATCCTATTTCAACTACTGTATGTAAAATATGTCAAGAATGTCCCTTATACAAGCCAATTGTACCTGCATGCATACTTTTACATTTGTAAAAGTATTTCAGTAATATAAGGGTATTTATATAGAATATAATATATATATATATATATATATATATATATATATTAATGCTCAGCAATGACATTAAGTAATTGAGCACTTTAACCCTGGTCACAAACTCAAACTGCTAGCATTTAGCAAGGCTCGTGACTCCTAGGTGACCCCCTAGAGTCACTTGAGCTCTCTGGCTTGGTTTTACACACCTTTTAAATATGCTTTAGTAAAACTATAAGTTTCTACTATTGCGAAGGTGTGGGCCATGGTACTCTGTTCTGTGCTGATGAGGGGACAAATCCTAAAACAGCTGCTGTACCAAATTGGGATACATACACACATATATATACGTATATATACATATATATATATATATATATATATATATATATATATATATACGTATATATACATATATATATATATATATACGTATATATACATATATATATATATATACGTGTATATATATATATATATATATATATTATATATATATATATATCACTCACTAAGCAGTCAGTCGAAAACGACTATGACTAACGTTGGATTAGACATCGATACCCTTCTCTAATTGAGGTGTCTTTTGATGGTGTCTTTATATCCTAACTTAGGACGTCTTCGTTTTCTATGGCCAGGCACCAGTTGGGAGAATAGCATCTGCTTGGGTAGTCGATGTTCATCCATGTTCATCCAATTTGACCCGCCCATTTAAGGTTCCGAATTATTACTTGGTCATATATTGGTGCTAACTTTACACGTTGCAGAAATTCAGTTTTGGAGATTTGTGCCATCATTTAACATTCATGATGGACCTCAACTGCTTCATCATAAAACTGTTAAGTTTTCTAACTTGAGATTTGTATAGCGTCCAAGTCTCAGAGCCGTAAAGTAAGGTGGTCAGAACAATAGCTCTGTAGACTTGACATTTTACTCTGATTGTCACATCATTGTTGTTCCAGAGTATTTCTCTTAGTCGCCCAAATGCAACTGAAGCTCTAGACTTCCGTCATGGGTAATCGTGCTGCCAAGATATGTAAACCTGCTTGCATTCTCAAGCGGTTGGTCCTCAATTTGGATATTGCCAGATCTTTCAGTTGTATGTGCACATGGTTGGTACATGACCTCTGTTTTACGCATATTTATACACAATCCAAAGTCATGGGCAGCTTTAGCAAAGCGTGATGTAACCACTTGCATATCCTCCAAGCTGTGTGCTATTAGTGCTGTGTCATCCGCGTACATCAATTTACGAAGCGTGTACGACTCTTAGACTTGAAAAGAGCGAGGTTGAATAGATTAGCTCCAGGTCTGGTTTGCAGATAGATACCCTGTGTGGTGTCGGAGAATGCTTCGTCAAGTACCGCTGCTAGGTATTTGCTATATAATGTAGGCGCAAGAACACGGCCTTGTTTTACTTCTTTATTGACGGCAAATGGTGGTGACAGCTGGCCTTTGCTTGATATATGTGCTTCCATCGCGATATGGAACTGCTGGATCAGCTTAATCAAGTGTGATGGAACACCTTATTTCATATATATAACTTCTGGTACTTCATGATATTTTATATTATCTAATACGCAGCTTTTTAATTTCTATATTTTATGCTAAATATTTAAGCTATTAAATTTGATTTGTATGTTTTTACATACTATGCACTGCTTTGCAATAAAGTTTTAGATTAATATTATGATCTATTTCACTATAACGCAGCATATATATAAGGGGAGACATACTATCATTTATCCGCCATTGGAGATAAAGAGAATGATTATTCTTTTCAAGTGTTTGCACCAATAAAAACATTTACTATTTAAAGGATTGTAATATACAGTATGTATAACACTATATTATAGGATTATTATTCTATATACTAACAAAAAATAGAAAAGCACACAATATTTAGACAAAGAAAAATTTTATCAGTAACTCTCTGGTGCACAGCAGCACATCCTTTGTAGAAACTTACTCAGTCTGCTCTTTCTGGAATTATCTTCTCTTGCCACTCTTTCTCCTTTCTCTTTCTCTCTTTCTACAATATACTATTTAATTTTCAGATGCTATATAAAAGTGATATAAGTTTATGTATTTATTTCGAACACTACCTACCTCACCATTATTATATCCGTTAGACGTAAGTATTGATTTCTTCTCCAGCTTCTACCAATCCAATTTCATTGGCTAACTTTGTTATTTCATCACTTTCCTTGCTTTTTCCAACTTAATTATTGACTTCTTTCAAAGCTTTATTGCTGCCTTCTGCCTGTTCAGTTTCTGCGTTCTCTACTGGTTTATTTACTTGAAGTTCTTTCTTATAAATTTACATTCCCAATTGCTACCATCTCAGTTTTTCTATTCTGCTCTATCAGTTCTTTCTCCACAATCTCATTACCAATTTCTACCTTCAGCATTATTCTTTTGCCATTTTGCTTATTTTCCTCTTTCACCAGTTTACTTTTCTCAATGTTTGAAACTTTATTTTCATCCTCGACTTCTTTAAATTCATCAATTGACTTCTCCCTTCATACAGATCTTATCACTTTCTCTTTTCTTTACAGGCACATCTTATAGCTTTGCTTTATTTTTTTCTCAGAAACTTCGGTCTCAACTCCAACTCCAATCTCTTCTTTTGGGACAAGCTTGTCATTGAAATACCAATCACTGCCATTAAAACCCCCATTACCACTTTCAGCTACTTCCACTGTCCCTTCTTCTCAGTTGACCTTAACTCAGAATTTTGTCATTATCGTTTTCTCTTGGTTTTATATCAATAAGTTCTACTTCATTCTTTTGGCTAACTTTTTCTTTTCCGTTCTCTTCTCTTTCCTCAAATTTATGATCTTCATTCACCACCGCATCTCCTGCCACTTCTGCTATTCCACGCGCTTGGGGTTTTCGTTTTCAATAGGCTTATCTTCTGTTCCATTTTCTTCTCTTTCACAAAAATTACAATTTCCCTCCTTCACCACATCTCCTGCCACCTCTGCTGATTCATGACTTGTCTATCTAAAAATTTATTATTTAGACTTGGCTTATATCTGCTTAGCTAAAGTTGAAAAGTTACATGTTTGTTCAATAACTTTTCAGTTAAAACTTACAGCAATATAAAGAAGGGAGAGACTATACTGTTAAAACTATATCTAAAACAATATAATAGTATATAGTAATAAATGGAGGAAGCAGCTGTAGCCTGTAGTTAGGGCCTATGCTGACGCACATCGTGGGGTTCATGCCCTAGTCACTGGTGATGTCAGGAAAAGCATCTGTACACAACTATTCCTGAGCTACAGTAAAAGCCCTCAGACCACATTGCCAGCATGGTCTGAGGTTTAGCCTACTTAAAAACTCTTTCATTTATGAATACTTCTCACAATAATAGAGACTTTTAAACTTGAAGATGAGTTTTATTGAAAAAATATGTTCCTATAAATAAACTGTGAAATATAAAATTACATGACTTGAACTTAGGAGCTTCAAAAAAATAATAATGATATCAATTCCCTCACTGTTGCTCTTCCCAGTGTCTCAATAACAACTATATATTGCAATATTCAAACAATTCAGTATCTACCTGCTAGAACTAAGTTGCGTTTTAAATAAATAAAACCTATTGAATTCAAACTTATGAGTACACAAAGTTATCTGCAGCGCTAAGCAGAGTATGCAAAAAGATAATAAAAATACGCATATAGTTTGCCATAAAGGAATACTGAAATAATAAATATCATTCAGTACCTCCATTTTTCTTAATTTAAATAATCTATTAATTTTAGCAATAGTTGGGAGAAAAGTGCAATCATATAAGGAAATTTATTGTCCATTGTTACTATTACCTCTAATTTCTGTATATATATATAACTATCTATAATACAATAGTTGTTTTGATTGTTCAGAACATTGCATTGTTTTTACCACAAATATGTTAATTAAGAAGTTGTTTCCTCTAAAAGTAATGTTGCCCAATACTTAATTTCACGCTTTGTTATGGGCACTTGAAAAGAAAAGTGTATTTTATTAGAGATGTGTTGAACTTGCTTTAAATTTTAAGTATAGTGGTAAGATATAAGTAACATTATTTCATTTAATATAAATGATTACTTTGCAAATATGTGCTGTGCATATACAATGTAGATATTACAGTATAATGTCTCATACTTGATTATAATAATATATTATTATAAAATACAATGCTACATGTTTGTCAGTCACAGCGGTTTTATGCAAAGTTTTAAAAATTGATGAAATATGAATTTTGCAATATTTCCTTTTTTTATCCTGAGCTTAGTAGTTTATAGTGGTGTCCCCTATAAAAATTGCCCGATAAAAATGGCACGGGTAACAATGGCACAGGCAATAATGGCACAATCGGAAAAGTAGGTAAAATGGCACATTTTCACGGTTTGGGGTTTGGGATGGGGATTTTGTTTGAAGGTTGGGGGTTTAAGGGTCTTAATGGGTTTGGAGTTTAAGGGTTAGATTTTGGGGTTGGGGTTAAAGGTTGGGATTAATGGGTGTGTGGGTTTGGGGTTTGGGGTTTGGACCTTGAGGTTAATAAATTTTAAAAGCCAATAAAGCAAATATAAACAAGTATTATGTGAGTGTGCAAGTGTAAAATTTTGTTTCCACCCCTAATAGCATAGATTTAATCAAAATGGTACTGTTTAACGTGCATTATCACTTGATCATTTTCTAGGCCTGATTAATTCAATATCAATATAATTATCGACTCCATATATCTTATCTACATGGACGATAACTTTATGCCTAGAATAGCCGTTCAAAGCGGAATTCCTTATTTTCTTCACTGATTTGATGCATACAGCAAAATTACTTCCCAAATATTCGATTAGCAAAGTTTCAAAAAGATATTGTGTGCATTTGAGTTGCTGTGTTATATATATAATAGAAACATATACATCATGTTTGGGTTAGATGAATTTCTATAACAAGTATTGGATATTAATTGAGTTTTAATTTAAAATGGGACACATGCTTTCAATATTTTCTCAGATGATAAGCTGCTTAACGAATACATTTGGAATCCTAGCAAGAAATATAAACTTTTTCACAACTATGCATTGCAATAATTTGTTGAAAATTGTAATTTATTAGCAAAATTTTGCTTCTAAAATTAGAATATATTTGCATATGAGTGAAACACAAATAAAATTACTAATATTAAAGAACAATGATGCATGCCTAATAGTAACAATAAAGCATTAGAAATTAGGTATATATAAGCTTGCGAATTTAGTACCATGCAGTGTAGCCAATGCATCTCATTAGACTGCTAACTGATATATATTTAATATAGGAAATTGCTATATATAGACAGCTTCAAAATTGCCCATATGTTATAATTTTAGAATTATATACCATTTCTTTGTTTGTAGTGTAGGATGAACATGCAGCTTGAAATCGTCCATACCATATTATATCAAACAAACCGTGGAAAAAACTGTATATTATAAAATGTATGCTGTAACTAAGAGATGTTTCTTAGGATGTGGTCAGTAAACTGGGCTAATTGATAAAATATTGTGCAAGTATTTTCATCACATGTCTAGTCAATTTTATTTTTGTCATATGATTATTTAGTAAGTCTCATGTCAACATAATATGGCCTCATCATGTGGAAATTACAGTCTGGGTATTCATGATGATGAAATTATCAATTACCAGGTCTTGTGAGTGTTAGATATAATGATGCAATCTATATAGCTGTCAGTACTACTTGCATATGTATTGACATTAAGGAAGTTGTATTTGCACCAAAATATTTCTATATTATTATTATATATAACTCTTCTTTGAATAAAAAAATCTATTAAACAATATAGACATCATAAGCTGTGAATTAAAGAAAATTGAAACTTGGTGCAATAAAAATAAATTAACTGTAAACATGAGTAAAACAAACTATATGATAATCAAAACAGCGCAAAATAAACAAGATTTAAGTGGCTTTGCCTTAGAAATGTTCAACAAAAAATTAGTAGAGGTAAAATCAACTACCTTCTTAGGTATTATAATAGATTCACATCTTTCTTGGCAACAACATTGCAGCAAACTTTGTCAAAACCTAAGGCCCTTAGTAGGCTTGATAAGTAAATGTTCCCATCACCTACCTCGAAAAATTCTAATACAAATATATAACTCTTTTGTAAATTCTAAATTAACATATTGTCTAGAATCGTGGGGTAATACAGCAAACATTTATCTTGAACCATTACATTTACTACAAAAGAAAATACTGAGAATTATATATAAAAAGCATCACTTTTCCCCATCTAAACCACTGTTTCTTAGTTTTTCAATCATGCCTATTCACACTCTACACAAATTCAAACTAATACTGCTCTCACAAAAACTTTACTGCTCTCAACTAACACATCTCACACATAACTATCCCACAAGATTTTCAGAGTTCAGCCTACAAACTCCTCCATCATCAACTGCTGCAGGTCAACGAAGAGTGGAATTCCAATGTTCGTCGCTATGGAATAAATTGCATAGTTCTATTCGTGCTGTAGAGAGGGAGGCTGGTTTCAAACTTGCCCTAAGAGACCACCTAATGGCAAATTTCCAGATAAAAAAATAATACTCTTTGAGTTGCTAAAACTTTCCAAAAACCTAGAAAAATCTCATATAATAGAAAATAATAAGCTGACTGTCAACCATTCATGGCTCGGTGCCTCGACTAGTTACAGTGCTATTGCGCCATAGGCCCTGTCATTTTGTTTATTTTTTCTCAATTAATTTTTTCCCGACTTCGACAAAATGAAAACAAACAAACAAACAAACAAACTCAATCTGTGCACAGTAGCTGAACAAAATGCCATTGCTCACACCTTTACATTGAGATATACTGATGCTTCAACAAAAGAAAATTATTTAAAGGTTATTCTAGGCAGAGAGCTCAAGTGACTCTAGAGTTTGAAAGTTATATACCAGGTTCATTAATGCTTGAAATACATTAAATCACAACATATGTGTTGTTAATATTTCTGGGTAAACAAATTTTACTGTTGCATGTGTAAGTTTTTCTGCTTGTTAAATTTTTAGGAAACTTGGTAATGAGTAAATAATAGCCTTATAGTAATTTGGGCTCCAATGATTTTATCCACTGTTGCTGTTATACTAGCTGCTTTGATTATGATATTGTGAATTCTCTGTTAGTGTGCAGTCAGTTGGCTTTTTAAATCATAAAGATATTATATTTAAACAAATTTTAAAACACAATCATGAAACAAATTTGTAGTTAAAGGCAATATGAATTATCTGTTATATATATAATATATTTCACTTTCAACAACCTTGATGAAATTGGCAATATGACTTCATATACTCATAATTTTATGTTAGTATTTTGTGTTTTGATAATAAACTGTGCTTTTAACAGCGATCCATTTCTAATCTAGAATACAGGCTTTTCTCAATTTCTCCATTATTGCACCTACCTCCCTGGCAAGCTGGTGGTGCCACGTTGCTTCTGGCAAAGCCATGTTCTAGCATAGTGAGAGGCCAATACAAAAAGCCTCAATTTTTCAAAGAGATAATTAAGGATTTAAACTAGCTGAGCTACATATGAGCTATACTGCAAAGACATTGGCATAAAGAGCTTTTAATTGTGTTATTTTAAATGTTTTCTTTTATTATGGTGACTCACGGATATCAGCATGACAACATGCAACAAATAACATTGCATAAAAATAAAACATTGTAGCTAAAACCTCCAAGAAAGCTGAAAGTCAGACAATATTATGGTAAAGACTTTAATGGCAGTTGGCATAATCACATGACTAGGACCATTTTATAGATTGCACCATGATGGTGATAATGGTGATGCAATGGACATGTGAAGTAATTTACCACTGAAACGGAATAAAACTATTTTCCACTCCACATATATGAATAAGCCATGTTGATAGCAGCTGATAACGAGTATCACGTGACAATGAAAACTGTCTAGAATATAAAATAATTAATAAACCTTCCTGATAACAATATAATGATGCAATCCTGTAAAGATAACAATCTTTGTCTGCAGTTAAACCCCTCTTCAGTATAAAAGGAGACAGCACTATCAAAATATTCATTATCCAAAGATTCTACACACTCAACAGTAACCATGCTAGCCAGATCTCTTTGCTTGCTGTTCGCTATTGTGGCAGTCTCTGCTCTAACTGTCCCTGCTACTCACAATGAGAGAAAGTGTGTGCCTTTGAAATATGAAAGCTCTGTTTATGGTAAACTCGCTGAGGTGGTGCAGGGAACTGGTTTGGTTGCTGATGTAGTTGCTACAGTAGCGGTAGACAACTCCAAAAATCGGGCAGCATTTAGGGAATCTGTTTACGTAGATGGAAAGTTTGTTGGAAACTACACTGTCCTATTTTTCAGCGTAAGTACATGAATATAATTATTGCACTGCATATTAAAGAACGTAAATTGCATAAAAATAACTTTTAGACGACTTAAGAGTACAATATAGTCATCGGGTACATTTAGTTCTTTTTTTATTTTGTGTGAATTTACTTTGTGTAGTTTGAGCTATTTAGTTGTTAGTCACTATATTCAGCGATTAGCAAAATATTATATTCCTTTAGTAAAATATCAAGTGGCATACCATACTATGCATCTTGAGTACATTTTTATAGTACATTATTGTAGTACCTATAACAACAGTAAATATCATCTTTAATTCTATGCTAGCTTCCTATATACAAGTTTGCAGGTGTGAATTGTGCTTATTTTAAGCATTTCTATTGACTATGTTATTAACATTTAAAATAGAGTAAACTATGCAACACTAATATTTATTATGCTACATGTAGGATGTTGGGTATGTAGTCGATACAATACATATGAAGTGTACTAAGGGTGAGTCACGGGAAATTACTCAGATCTGCTCAGATTCAAGTAAGTTCTCCCATCTACTCAAGTAAGAATGGAATATAATTAAATTGTACGCATATCTGTCCATTTAAGTGAAATAGTAGAGATATTTTCATTGGCTAAGTTTTTAATTCCTCCTGATACATTTTGGTTTGGGTCACCAAGTAAACCTTTTGTCGAGTAAACTTCTCGCTGTAACATTACGTTATTTTTAACCTGTAACAGAGGTCTCTCTCAATTTCTCAATTACTGCACTTACCTCTATATGTCAAGCCTCAAAGAGTACTTATATTCACTCATCTAATACATGATCTTAACATCATAATGCTGTATTGAAGAGTCTTTAACTCACCTTTTCTCTTGGAATGTCGGAGATAAAATCACAGATACGTACCAACTGACATTGAAAGACAGATCTACTGTAATAACTGTTCTGAGAGACAGTTTTACTATTGTATCTGAACTGATTGAGCAAATGTTTGCTGGAGGTAAGTGTAATATACACCTACACTGTTTTGTTTACAAGATAAATAGTAATTTGTTATACATATTACATTGCCTCTCTCCTCACTGGTAAAAAACACCTGTTTTGTTAAACTAATGTGAACTTCGCATGCTCCAAAGTTTTGAGAATCACTTTAGGTCTCAAAAATACCACTAATAGGTGATAGAAGATGTATCACAGATATAGATCATAGATAATAGATAATAGATGATAAATATATAGATAATATTTACAGATCGTAGACCTAGATCATAGATGCTATATATGGAAGTTATTAAAAGGCATGCAGTGCCCACACCTATACTACAAAATAAACCAATCATGAAAATTGTACTCATATTACCTTCTATACTCTATACTATTTTTCATTTCCAGTGCCTCAGATGATCGCCTTCCAGTATGGAAATATTACTAATGGTATACAGGATGAGAGTGTGTTTGATGTACCCAGTTACTGTTAGTTGCTGTTATGTCTTCACCACCCCGGAACCGTTCTATAACCTATACAAGATGAAATACTGTATAATTATATTATTAATATGATATTATTAGTTAGTGTTAGAGATTTGCTGCTAAAACTATGTCTGTAGTATAAAAGTTTAGATAGTGCTTTGCTTCATGTTTTAAATTACACGAAATGAAAACAATGTTAGATGCTTGGGCTATAAATATTCCCTGCTATAGTAATTTTCAATTTTATTTCTATTCTTGCTCGCTGTACAACATAATTACATGTTTTATTTACTGCAAAATAAAATTTGAATACTTTTCAAACTTTGTGTTCTTATGCAGGCAGAATTGTTTTATTAATTCGAAAAAATATAAACTTTTTTCTATTGCGGCAAAGGAGTAATTATGACTGAATGCTCTTCCCAACATCACCAATGGCTTTTACTTGGGATCGAACCACTGACCCTGTGTTTACTAAGCCAGTGCTCTAACAAATAGACCACGATCGATCCTTTAATTGACCATTACTATAATCTACCAAACAGTTGCCAATCCTAACGGTGTCGTCAATATTGCTGATTTTTGATAAGTATATTGATGATGTCATCACCACTTTTATGAGTTACAAGGGAGCAAAGGCTTGGGCAATACTTTGGATGTCAAACTGCAGCAATTTGCTTACAACAGCTGCAGTAATACAATTTTACTTTCTTTACAATAGCTAGGCTGCAATAGAGGTGATGTGTATGCAGAATACCAGCTCATAGAGAAGTTGTCAACCCATGCTTAATTTTATACTCTGCAATAAAAGCTGTTATCCACAATAATTAAATCTCCAATTCGATTAAAGTTATAGAAAACTGAATAAAATAAAGCAATAGAGTAAAAGATTAGACAAAAGTTTAATTTATTGTCTTCATACATACAAAGATTATAAACTATATACAAATAGCTGAAATGTTACTGGTAGCTGTAATAGGAAAAACAATAGTAGTGCAAAAAGCCCATAAGTTCTTGTAAGATCCATAGTGTTTTTCTATGTTATAAACTAGTAAATGCAGTCTATGAGATATAAGCGATTTTCACACAATCTGCCCGAAGTATATAAAATATTACACCAGCTTTGTACCCCTGCTTCAGTTGACAGCTTTCTTTATGAATGGCCAGTAAAAATCTTGAGCATAGTCTAAAAAAACAGATAAATAATTGAAAAAATATTAGTTTATTAGTAAATAGAAAATTCAAACCAGAAATAAAAAATTTTAATTGTTAACCCAACACTAACATAAACATAAAGCACTTCAATACAGATATATAGGGGTAACGGGGGGGGGGGGGGGGCACAACGGTCATAGGGGTACAAAAAGCCGGCCAAATTGTGAGAGAACTTGTGATTTTCTTTTCATAAAAAGGTAGTGACATAATTATTCAGCCATTTTAGTTTCAACATACGTGTTGAAGAGGCAAGTAAAAAACTGTTTTTACCTACTTTTTGTAAATTTTTTAAGATGTCATTAAAGCTTTATAACTTTTTACACTCAAAGGTAACAAGCCTAAATTTTACTGAAATTGTTGCCATTGCTTGTCCCTACATTGCTTAACTAGTATAACAGCAAACGCTAAAATAAATTTTCCTTGAGCCACATTTATTTTCAATTTGGCCACACGGGGCACAATGGGCCATCTGGTTATTGCACCCTGATCACTGTTATTAGTTTGTTTGCCCAAAAAATTGGTTGAAATGTTACTAAAATCTATAGATATAGCCATTTCTGACCTTTTTGTAAAATATCAAAGACATCATGGTAAGACTACAAAACTACAAGGTGAAGCTCCCCTAATATATACATCTGGTGAGGTTAAAGCTTTGCCATTTTATACTTAATACAAAACAGGCTGCTGTTGCTATACTAGTAGATAGTCATTATATTCATTGTATATTATATGATTTGGGGAATATATATTTTTTTGACTAAAATAAATTGCGATTTACTCATTTGCTTCCCCCTCTCCCTTCCGTACTTCAGCCACAAACCACAGCCATATGCACCAATTATAGCTAGAGTTCATAGAAAAAAGTCCACTCGCAATTTTGTAGGTCATGTTACTAAAGTTTTTTCTGATAAAAGTTCCTCTGAAGTGAAAATAAAAAAAAATTTTTAGTTCTAAACAGTAATGATAATGGCGCCATAGAACTGAGCGATGTGCGTTTGATTTTACCTTCCTCTGCTATCTGTGGTGGCACAAACTGTACAGCTAAAACATGAATTTTGCTGTAGATCTGAAAGAACATTTTTATTTGTTTATAATATTAAATAAATAAAGATCAGATGCAACAAAATCAGCAAAGTTTCAATATATTTGTTGTGTCCCACCCAGTGGCCCATTGTACCCCGGTACGGGGGCAGAATGGGCCGATTTTTTCGTCATGAAAATGTCATTATTCTGAAAGTTGTGAGAAAGATAGAAGCAACAAACTGATACCTGTAATAGACAACAGATGCAGCATTAAGACCAGAGATTATTGAACTATTAACTTGAAAAACAAACGAATGAGAGCAAAAAATTCAAAATTCGGCCCGTTGTGCCCCCGTTACCCCTACTAGGATTGGAACACACAAGTGGAATAGCATGAGTCACTTAGTACAGAAACAACATATTTACATAAACATCTGGACAGACTGCAAATATGAAGCGCAGAACAAAAAATGCCTCGGAAACTTTACAAAATATCAGCAGGCTTGAAACAAGTATCAATTTTACTTATTTCATTTGGGGGATGTTAATAACTTTGACAGTCAATTAAAACTTCCTACTTACTCAAAAGTCTTAAAGACTGTCAAAGTTTTGTCAGCAAAAGTGCATTGTATAAGTATTGTAATAATGAAACAAAACAACATAATACGAGTATATCATACACTTATATACAAAACTATCAGGCGCTCATGTGAAATTTACGTTACACCTAACAAAGGAATCTCTTGTGAATTTTCTTCGAGTTTAAAGCGTTTGTTGGGGTATAAAAACATTGATATTAACAAAGAATTGACAAAAATATCTCAAAGATATCTTAATCGAGGAGATCTTATTGTACCAAAAGTTGTTGTTGCTAGAAGAAAACCCATTCATGCGTATAAATTCCATGATATTTAATTTAATGGTTTATTGTGAGTTAGCTCAAAGTAGTATTGTTGGTGATGTTGAAGTACCTGTTTTCCTAACTGTTCCTGTTACCGGAGAGCATTGAGTGAACCAATGTACAACATGTAGCAGAACTCAATATTTACCCATATCACAAAAAATGTTGGATCTATAAGTGTTCATATATACACTGATTATGGTGAACCTGTACCATTCACAGACGGACTTGAGTTTTGCCGTGTGCATTCGTCACTTGTATAAAAACCTTAATGAATTTATGACTTAAATAAAGCAGATGCATTTTATAAGAACTATGACACTATGATACCAGTTTTTACTGGTGCGGAATATTAAAAGGGACATGACATCAGAAATTTATTTTTGGGCTCATTTAATGCAGTACTACCTATGCTTAAAGAAGGAGCTGTATAAGCATTGGTTAGATAGCTTTAAAAACTATAGTTTAAATATTTCAAAAGAAAAACTGGAAAGAAATAAGTTAAAATCCTCTCTCAATAAGAATTTGAGGTTAGCTGGTAAAAATATTCTCAACAAATTATCCAAACTGTCTAGCTGAAAACAAAGGTAATAATTAAAGCAGAAAACGAAATCGACCTGTGCTTAGTGCTGAACGAAAGGTGAAGAGAAAAAGACCGTGGCTAGCTAACTCTGATATATTTACAACAAGATCTAAATTGGATTTATTCACTAATCATCCTACACAAGCTTCTGTGAAGGAAGGAACGCACATTGAACATTTGCCTTCCTGATTATTTGAAGGAGGTTCAATAAAATTTGCTATTTCTGAAGATTCTAATTACTGCATTGATTTAGATAAAAGTTATTTATACTTGGAAGTAAAAATTACAAATGCTGATGGTACTGATATTGCTGCAGATGCAGCAGTTGGTCCAATCAACTTGTTAGGTCAAACATTATTTCAACAAGTAGATGTAAGTCTAAATGATGCGTTAATCAGTGATGCTTCTAATCTTTATTATTACAGAGCTCTCTTTGAAACATTACTCAGCTATGGCAATAAAGCAAGACAGTTGTTCTATCGGGAATCTGCAGTTTAGAGTTATTGCAACTCACTGAATAATATAATTGGGTTGTAGCTTTCAGGTGAATTCGGGGTCAGTATACAGGCACGAGTTGCTTGGCTGAGCTTCGAGGTAACTTCAGCTTCTGTCAGTCTATAGGAGTGCAGTCAGGACTTCGGGTTAGGGTATTTGTCTGTGGTGGTCTGCCGTCTAGGACCCTGGGCTAGCACTCACTAACGTACCCTAATACATTCTATTGTATTCAAACACATATATTCTCTTCTGTCCACAATGTTCGATCACGCAATTCACTCAATCTTCTCACAAACTCTCTCATACACACTCTGTTTTATATCTCCAACATTCACACAGGCCACACGCACACTATCTGTATGTTGGTGCAAATATCACAGAGTTGTGCACTCTCTATACATACAACAGTAAAAGAAGACAACTACGACTAACTTAAAAATCCAGATACAACACAGTCACAGCTCTCAAAGGCATTATTTCATAAAGGTACCTCTACGTCTATGGATACTGTTGAGAATGAAAACTTAGGCTTAGTAGCTAGAAGGGCCGCTTTAACTGCTCCGAGTCAAACAGTTCAACTTATTGGAAAACTTCATAGTTTATGCAAAATAGATATCAATTAAACAGAGTAGATCTGTAAGTAAAGCTGATTAGAAATACAAATCCATTTGTGTTAATGGCTGCACAAGGCAGTAACTATAACTTAAAAATAGTTAATGCATCAATGTTTGTGAGGAAAGTTAAAGTGAACAATGGTATTCAACTTAAACATATTGAGAAATTAGATAAACAGTTGAAGCATGCGACATATTCAATTAGACGAGTTATAATGATAACATTCAACATATCAACTAGATCTCTGTCATGTAATGAAGAAAATTTGTTCAGCCGTGTTTTACCTAAACGTATTGTAATTGGAATGGTTGATGCTCAAAGTTTTGAGAGATCGTATCATTTAAATACTTTCAATTTTAAACATAAGAACCTCAAGTATTGCAGTCTTTTAGTTGATAGAAAAATGGTGCCTCAAAAACTTTACACGACTAATTTTAAACACAGTGCATTCCTTAGAAATTGTTTCTTCTTGCTGGAAAGCATAAGAAAAGCATTTCGGGATGATGGTTTAACTATCATCAGAACTGAATATAATAATGGGTATTCCTTGTTGGCATTTCATTTGACACTAAACCTTCAAGAGGATGGTTGCTATCATCCTATAAGAAAAAATAACTGCCAGACTATAACTAAGGTTTGCGCAAGGCTTGGATGGACCAGTAGGTGTCATTGTATATGCTGAGTTTGACTCTGATATAAAAATTGATAGAAGCAGGGCTATTCTGACACAGTTCTACAGTTTAAAATGGATAGCGAGCAAATATACAATATTCTACAAGGATATGCTTACGTGACAGAACTGAACTTCTTATGGGTGTGTTTCCAATTGATATAATTCCAATATGTGCATTGAAGTTTCCATGTTGTATGATAGTAAACACCAAACCTCACGGTCACCAAGGTAAACATTGGGTGGCAGTTGTGAAAACAGAAGGTGGAAGATAGCTTTGGATCTCTACCTGACAACTTACCTGAAATATGAGATGTTTTATAAGGGTGTGGTGAGTAGATGTTCAATGACACAAGATTACAATCAACATTTAGCAGTGTCTGTGGTCAATACTGTGTTTTTTCCTTACACACATTACGAAAGGATACACATTAGATCATATTGCACTTTTACTGAATAATGGAAGCTTTCATGATAATGATGCTGATCAGTTTTAAATTATATAAAAACAAATGGGTTGAAATCTTTGGAAATAGTAGACTTCCCTTTTTCTACCAAGCGAACTAAGTTACCTTATATCTAATTAAATGTAGTATGTTGTACCTAGATAATTTTTACTTGTATAACAAAAGTAAACAAAATATATAAAAACATTTTAGACTGCACTCTGTATTTCACATTATAAAACAACTTACCTCAGTAGTTTTTCTTGAATTTGAACTGCATTATTAAGCAATACATAAACTTGATCGGTGTGCAAGTCCATTTAAATTCAACACAAAAGGTAGCAAGCAATACTAGTCTCCATGTCTCTCCATGTCTGTAGTTTGATACATAAAATTACAACGATTAAGGGTGGACAACAAATCTAAAACATCTGAGAGATCTAGTTATAAATCATAACCTGCCAACACAGGTCTACTGTAGGAAATGTAATCATATCAACTATAATTAAAAAATATTGCAAGCATTGCACACCATAAACCAGACAAATGTAAGCTTGCAAACTAATTTTATAAATTTTAACCTGCCAACACAACTCTACTGCGAGAATGGTAAGCATTACCACCTTAAATCAGGCAAAATGTAAAAATGTAAACTATTTATAAATAGGCCTCACCTATACTACTTACAGTCATGCAGTTCTGAAACTAAAGAAGAAGCATATAACAGCTAATAATAAATGATATCATAGGATCACACGCACGAATGGACACAAAACACACA